>CM057002.1:118400570-119150570 GCA_029891345.1 Dryococelus australis
GTGGGCGGCGCGTAATTCAACACTTCCTTTGTTCGCAGACTGTTATCGCCTACGAACAGAGCAAGGGCGTGTTGCTTGCGCGGATGTCGACGAGACAATTCGTGGTTAGTCGCGGTGCCTGTTAAAGCACAGCTAGTGCCCTTGGAGCTGGAGGGGGGGGGGAGGGAGGTCACCGTGGTCGTCTGGAGGGGAGGGGAGGGGAAGGTCGACACGGTACACCTTACCCGACCCCTGCGAGCTGCCTCGTCTAGCGAAAACAATCGATTCACTGGCACAGAGGACATCCTTCCCCAAACATACCCCAGCCTTCGACAGCATGCCTCATCGCCGCCTCATTGTTTAGGACACTGCCTATTGGCTGGCAACTGCGAATTTTTTTATAGGAAATCCCATGTTAAAGAAATTTCGCCTCATTGCGTTTATTTTAAATATACTCTTTTTAAACAAAATTAATTCTTCACGAATTTTTTAGGACAAGATCCCTGCGAGCGTATATTTTCAGTACATATAGGCAGACTATATTTTTTGTAAAAATAAAATTAAAAATTCCTTGGTATGGAATTATTTCTGCTGTAGAGAAATTCTCCTAAAACTTTTGTGAAGTATAAATTTGTTTTGAAACTCCTATCTTTAAATTTAATGCACAGAGGCCAAATTTCCTTAACACGGGATTTCCTATTTAAATTTTGCAGCTTCCAGTCGGTAGTTGGTGCCTTAATTGATGCAATGAGGCCGCGGTAGTGTAGTGGTTAGAGTGCTCACCTCCCGGCGAGGTCGTCACCGGATTTTTGCATGTGGGTATCGCGTCGGACGATGCCATTGGCCGGCAGGTTATCCCGGGGATCTCACGTTTCTCCCGCCCTTGACTTCCGGAGCTGCACCACACTTACCTCGCTACACCCTCATCGGCTCTCAAGACCTAGATTTTAAGAGCGGCCCATATAGCTTAATTCACTCATTCGCATTTATGTAATAATAGCAATCATTCGGAGAGAATTCCTCGTCATTATATATCCGTTTAATAATCTCTTTCTGCGCTCAAAAAAAAATCTTAATATAGTCGACTTCTGAACGTGATAATGAATCTAGTGGAGAGTAATGATAAACATTATTCTATATTTTCTCTCCAGGTTTCTTCAGCATAATTTTTTTTCTCATATTTATATAAACGTGTATGTATAGCAAAATGCCTTTTTTCCTTCCAAAAACAGTTGTGGCCATCCGGTGGTAAAAATTCTCCGAACTTACATGCGGGACGATCGTCGTGTATCAATCGCCACCCAGTCCCTCTTATCCGTGCTAAAGGCTTAGTGAGAAGGGTACATGCCCCTGGCCCCTTGCTGTATATGCAATTAGCCAGACGCTCCTGTGCGCCGTGTTACATAACGCCACACCGCGCCATGCGACAAAGGGTTCGTTACTCATGATCGTAGGTAATAAACGAGCTCCATGCGCGGTCAACTGTTCTAGACGCCGCCCACACACACGTATAAACAGAGGAGGGGGGGAGAAGGCTTTCTTTGCATTTTACAACCCACGCTATTTAAAGCGACTCTTAAAAAACGCTTGAAAGAGTCTTGCATTGCAAATAACATCTAGTTTTGTGAATTCATCCGAGGAGAACCTGTATTCCAAACAAATGGAAATCCCAGCTGCGTATTCAAATTATCACCTTCCATTACTTATTTCCTGGTGGATTCTGAGTCGGTAAAAAACCTGTAAGGTAACAAGGAGTTCCTAGCCAGTGGTATAACAAACTACTCACTAGGACACCAGAAAACGCGCAAACAGAAATGTGTCCATAAAGTTAATAATTGTTTACTCTGGTGTATAGGTCATTAAATGCAAGGGAAATTCTCTATATAAAGCAAATATCTCCTCATGATAGTTCATGTGACTTACATTCTGAGATCACCGCTTTCTATGCCTGTCATTCATAAAATTAATGCTACCTGTGATTCCCTGCGTGCTAACCACGTCATCTACATATCTTCAAATATGTTCAGATTCGTTCCAGAAAATGCCAAGCCAAACACACGGCCATGTTTTCGTAATAGTTGCAACGGAACTAGGTTTGTACGAGACAAGCTGTTGTGTAAATACGATCTCGGTAGTGCTGAGTCCACCTTGTGCTACGTAATAGTTGCAACGGAACTAGGTTTGTACGAGACAAACTGTTGTGTAAATACGATCTCGGTAGTGCTGAGTCCACCTTGTGCTACGTAATAGTTGCAACGGAACTAGGTTTGTACGAGACAAGCTGTTGTGTAAATACGAACTCGGTAGTGCTGAGTCCACCTTGTGCTACGTAAAATGCTTCTCCTTGGTTATATTTGGTTATTCCAAGCATGTGCGTCATTAACCTTTACTAAATTTCATGTTACATTTATTTCTCTATTCATAGTATACTCTAATTTATGTCCAGTAAACGGCAAAAAAAGCGGGTTACAAATTATTTACATCAGTCATTGGACGACTATCAAAAGGAAATCCATTTGTTAATCAATCCCTTTAATCGTAAGGTGTAAATGTTCACTCAGTACGCGTAGCTGTAATTTAAAGATTCTAAATGAATCAGATTAACTTACTTAAAAAGGTGCATGTGTACATTGAGATCAGGCAAAGGACAATAAAGACGATATTCGCGATTTGCCAACACAACTTATAAACGGCGGAACATCGTTTGGCTCTAATGAGCGAGGAATATATTTACTACATATTTTAACGGTCTGACAACCAATTACATATTACATACGTTCACCATAAGATAAGCAACAGATTATCCAGACGGCAACCAAAGGAAATTCTCCGCTCAGGAAAATATTACAGTGAAACCTAATGAGCATGAAACATGTCATGCGATTAATATCCACGTGTACCACTACAAAATGACGGCAGTTTCCAAAGCATCATGCGCCAACTAGGGAATACGAATGCCTACGCTGCTTTTCAGATTGTGTGGGCTTTCTTAGAGTACGCCCTCTCGTTCACATATTTCTTAATTGTTACTTGTTATTTTAATTTCTTTCTTCTTGTTTTCTCTGTTAATATCATACTAATTGGTATAAGTAGAATGGTTTACGGCAGAGGAAATTAATTATACAAAACTTATCTTCTGATGTACTTAACAATAGATAGCATATTAGGCACTGAACCCAAATTTAGGAAGGAAAAAAAAAAGAATATTTGAAAAATATTGATTGTACTTACCGTCCATTAAGCGTCTTCGGCTCATAAATAAGGGAATCGTAGCCTGCAACTGCTTATGTTTGTACAGGATGTGGTACATGCCATAAGCGAGCTCAGACCACGGGAGTATGAACATGTTTTAGTATTTGATATTTGAACATAACATTCACATAGATACAGTTTCCTCGCGCTAACTCAGTCAATAAAAAATTAATTTCTTTAAAAAAATTATTTTTGAACAACGATACGTCGTACATGTGATAACTTTAATAGAGAATATCTCAAATGTTTACATAACCTTAACTAAAATATAATGATAAATGAAATCAGTGCATCACAATAATAATATTAATCATGTTCGGCGTAACGAGGACTGACATGAAAACACTTCCTGTACACAGCTCCAGCCAAACGTTGCCTTCGTGATTTAACAAGTTCTCAAATTTTTAAATTCAATGAAAAATAATATATAAACTTTTTTCGTAATTATTTGAACGTTATTATTGGTTGTAATTTGAACAAGAAACATTCACAAAAAAAATTAATTAAGAAGAAAAGGAGTTATTTCCTGTATCACCATCCAAATTCATGTGTTGGATGATAATCAAATATATAATGTGTGCTGTTCCTCGGATTGGAAAAAAATATTCTGATGTTCAAAACCAACGAGAGACGGCGATAGTGTTGGGTAATACTGGAGTTCTACAGTAATGAAGCTAAAGCATAGTAACAGTTATAGTGTATCGGCTTTCTAAAAGGGCATCGCAAAAACAGTGCACAAGTAGCCCACAATGTTGGTTCATATACTCCTTGTAAACAGTGCACAAGTAGCCTACAATGTTGGTTCATATATTCCTTGTAAACAGTGCACAAGTAGCCTACAATGTTGGTTCATATATTCCTTGTAAACAGTGCACAAGTAGCCCACAATGTCGGTTCATATATTCCTTGTAAACAGTGCACAAGTAGCCTACAATGTTGGTTCATATATTCCTTGTAAACAGTGCACAAGTAGCCCACAATGTTGGTTCATATACTCCTTGTAAACAGTGCACAAGTAGCCTACAATGTTGGTTCATATATTCCTTGTAAACAGTGCACAAGTAGCCCACAATGTTGTTCATATATTCCTTGTAAACAGTGCACAAGTAGCCCACAATGTTGGTTCATATATTCCTTGTAAACAGTGCACAAGTAGCCTACAATGTTGGTTCATATATTCCTTGTAAACAGTGCACAAGTAGCCTACAATGTTGGTTCATATATTCCTTGTAAACAGTGCACAAGTAGCCCACAATGTTGGTTCATATACTCCTTGTAAACAGTGCACAAGTAGCCTACAATGTTGGTTCATATATTCCTTGTAAACAGTGCACAAGTAGCCTACAATGTTGGTTCATAATTACTCCTTGTAAACAGTGCACAAGTAGCCTACAATGTTGGTTCATATATTCCTTGTAAACAGTGCACAAGTAGCAAACAATGTTGGTTCATATATTCCTTGTAAACAGTGCACAAGTAGCCCACAATGTTGGTTCATATACTCCTTGTAAACAGTGCACAAGCAGCCTACAATGTTGGTTCATATATTCCTTGTAAACAGTGCACAAGTAGCCCACAATGTTGGTTCATATATTCCTTGTAAACAGTGCACAAGTAGCCCACAATGTTGGTTCATATATTCCTTGTAAACAGTGCACAAGTAGCCCACAATGTTGGTTCATATATTCCTTGTAAACAGTGCACAAGTAGCCCACAATGTTGGTTCATATATTCCTTGTAAACAGTGCACAAGTAGCCCACAATGTTGGTTCATATATTCCTTGTAAACAGTGCACAAGTAGCCCACAATGTTGGTTCATATATTCCTTGTAAACAGTGCACAAGTAGCCTACAATGTTGGTTCATATATTCCTTGTAAACAGTGCACAAGTAGCCCACAATGTTGGTTCATATATTCCTTGTAAACAGTGCACAAGTAGCCCACAATGTTGGTTCATATATTCCTTGTAAACAGTGCACAAGTAGCCCACAATGTTGGTTCATATATTCCTTGTAAACAGTGCACAAGTAGCCCACAATGTTGGTTCATATATTCCTTGTAAACAGTGCACAAGTAGCCCACAATGTTGGTTCATATATTCCTTGTAAACAGTGCACAAGTAGCCCACAATGTTGGTTCATATATTCCTTGTAAACAGTGCACAAGTAGCCCACAATGTTGGTTCATATATTCCTTGTAAACAGTGCACAAGTAGCCCACAATGTTGGTTCATACATTCCTTGTAAACAGTGCACAAGTAGCCTACAATGTTGGTTCATACATTCCTTGTAAACAGTGCACAAGTAGCCCACAATGTTGGTTCATATATTCCTTAAAACAGTGCACAAGTAGCCTACAATGTTGGTTCATATATTCCTTGTAAACAGTGCACAAGTAGCCCACAATGTTGGTTCATATATTCCTTGTAAACAGTGCACAAGTAGCCCACAATGTTGGTTCATATATTCCTTGTAAACAGTGCACAAGTAGCCCACAATGTTGGTTCATATATTCCTTGTAAACAGTGCACAAGTAGCCTACAATGTTGGTTCATATATTCCTTGTAAACAGTGCACAAGTAGCCTACAATGTTGGTTCATATATTCCTTGTAAACAGTGCACAAGTAGCCCACAATGTTGGTTCATATATTCCTTGTAAACAGTGCACAAGTAGCCCACAATGTTGGTTCATACATTCCTTGTAAACAGTGCACAAGTAGCCTACAATGTTGGTTCATACATTCCTTGTAAACAGTGCACAAGTAGCCCACAATGTTGGTTCATATATTCCTTGTAAACAGTGCACAAGTAGCCCACAATGTTGGTTCATATATTCCTTGTAAACAGTGCACAAGTAGCCCACAATGTTGGTTCATATATTCCTTGTAAACAGTGCACAAGTAGCCTACAATGTTGGTTCATATATTCCTTGTAAACAGTGCACAAGTAGCCTACAATGTTGGTTCATATATTCCTTGTAAACAGTGCACAAGTAGCCCACAATGTTGGTTCATATATTCCTTGTAAACAGTGCACAAGTAGCCTACAATGTTGGTTCATATATTCCTTGTAAACAGTGCACAAGTAGCCCACAATGTTGGTTCATATATTCCTTGTAAACAGTGCACAAGTAGCCTACAATGTTGGTTCATATATTCCTTGTAAACAGTGCACAAGTAGCCTACAATGTTGGTTCATATATTCCTTGTAAACAGTGCACAAGTAGCCCACAATGTTGGTTCATATATTCCTTGTAAACAGTGCACAAGTAGCCCACAATGTCGGTTCATATATTCCTTGTAAACAACCCGCAAATATGCTGGTTTACATTACGTACTCATTTTATTTACCATTAGATTCATTTTTAAACCATGTAATTCTTGTGTCCAAAACTCTGTACACGTTGTACAAAATTATCATGAATGGCCAGCGCTGTACATAGAGAGGTTCAACGTTTGTAAATAACCGATTATATAAATGTTGCAACGCTCTAGGGTAGCGCTAAACATTTAGCGGCCCTCGGGCCACATGACACCTTCCAGATTCGTCAAACACACCCGCCGACAACATATTTTATCTGCCATCGAATTTAACGTCAACTATAAATACCAACAGAATAAAACATTAAGCTCCCATTATATAATTGCACATGACGCTAGTAGCTCATCCGAACTTGTGAAGGATGACTGTCTTAATTAAAAATAACTAAATTTTATTTTTAATATTTTACACAGCTATTATTTACAACATTAGTCCCTATGTACACTACTGTACTCAAACAAAAAATAACAAATAGGTGATACAAACAAACAAAAAATTACGTTCACTGAAAAATATAATGTTTTTAATGCGTAAATATCCAGCCACGATTATGCGAAACCACAAACACGAGGTGTTATAAATTGCGAAATCGTAAATACGACGCAAAAATACCGGAAATAATCTGGCCCGGAGGACCAAAACTGTTATTGCCATGAAGACAAAAATGACTGTAAACTAGAATTACTTCGGATCCGAAATTAAAACATTGATTGGAAGTGAGGCTGCCAGATTGGTACTACTTACTGCAATGATGCTTCACGAACAACTGACTACCTCATCCTGGCGACCCATGGCTGCCAATTCTGTGATCCAGCGCTGGATGCAGTTCTGCAAACTGTGAAAACCACAAGAGGTGGAAGCGCGGGAAATTCAAATATCGAATGTGTCCAGCACGTGGGAGGAAGTCAGTAGACGCGTCAGATTTGGCCACTTCAGAGACAGACAGTTACTAATATAGTGAGCGCAATATTCTATGTTTGTCTCAGTTATAATTAGAGTCCTTATAAATGCCTATTAATTATTTACAGGCACCTAATCCACACTCATTACTTACACATATTATATCTGTCTTATTGTCATTATTCCAAATGTCTGTCACTCACGGATCTGGTTAAACAGTAATGTTCACCAGTCTTGCACCCTTCACTGTACCGAAGCTCGCAGTCCTCAGACTTCACTCCTGCTGGTCTCTCTGGCCGACACTCGTCGCTTCGCTGACTCATCTCTTCCCTGTATTCGCACTTCCGCCGCTCAAGGTCGCACAATCCTCGAAACTCTAAACCGTCGGCTTAGGTAGTATCCCTGGTCCTTATCTACAAATTCCTCAGTATCGCGAGTCGCGCAGAGAGAGACTAGGGCGATGACCATAACGTTCTTGCAACGATAGCCCCAGACATTCAATCCGCTCAAAGGCAGGAGTGCGCGAGTACCGATAGGCATGTCTGGCGCACGAGGCGGCTCGCCTTTGTAAATTTCTGAGCGCTTTCAGGTTATCGGTCCACCCTTGGCACGCTGATTCGCTCGCTTGGGGCAAGGTATGTGACGCAGAACTGCAAACACGTAACAATATTCTTTTATGTATCAAAACTTCACTTAAATAAACTGTGTATAAATGGTCCACAATATAGTTACTAAAATAATTAAATAAATAAAGAAAGAAAGAGTGTTGGGGGTGAGAAATGGTGAAGCATGGGAGAGAGAGAGAGAGAGAGAGAGAGAGAGAGAGAGAGAGAGAGAGAATATAACACATCTACACAATGGTGGTACTGTATAGGCAGCTGAGAGGAAAACATATCCGAGATTGCTGATTTGAGTGATGCAGTTTATTATGTAAGTAAGAATTCCTGAACACTCCAATTAGATCAAGCACAAACTACTACACATAACACTAACGCAATACAACAGGACATTAACACGGACAAAAAGCCCTTAAGAAAATTGAGATTCTTGACTCAAAATAAATTTTACATAAAACAATACACTGACACAAGGTAAAACAAGACACTGCAAAATAGCACACATAAAAAATCACACTCTCTCAACGTTGAAGGTTGGATACTTACTACAAATTCTCCAAGACCAACCCTTCCCTAACTTAATTCTTATCATAAAACAAACACAATAACATAGCTCAAGACAATATATACCTATGCGTGGTAAGTCTAATATTAGCAAGTAATTATGGACTTGTGAGTTAGGTGTATAGCATGGACAAGGACTTGTGAGTTAGGTGTATAGCATGGACAACCCTCTTCATGGACTGGAGTTTGAATTAGTGATTTACAAATTTTCATATTCTAGAAACTGAAATTGCTCTTCGTAACTTCGTAATTACTAAGTGACACACTTATAAAATAAAACATTTATAGATTAATTAAAATAATCAAGTATTCAATTCTCAAATTCTCATGACTTTTAAATTTATTGGTTATAGTACTGTCTATAAGAGAACATGAACTTAGATGGGCTACTGGGCAAAATTTTCACATAACCATTACGATAATATACTCTTAAAACAGACAAGATTTAACTGCAGAAAACACCTTTTAGCCAACAAAACTTATTTGTAACATAAATCCAAACATCGTGAAGTGGGAAAATTAAAATAACTTAGTAAAGAAGACCATTTTGGCGTCTTGATGTTGCACTCCAATTTTAAGAGCACTAATTTAGAAGGAAAATTGGCTCGAGGGACTCTTATTTACATTCCCTGGCCGAAACAACATAAAAGTAATGATTTGGCTACAAAACAAAATTAAAAGTTACAATGATGAGGTCTAATAAAGTTAATTTTGGCTTCGCCATGCATCGCGATGAGTCTCGTTGTAAGGAGACCCAAGCCAAACGACAAACGCTATTCAGGAAACGGATATTACATATACGACAATATTTTATCATAAAAATGAAGTTCATAAGCCCAATACATTACACGTAATTTAAAATCGTCCGCCAAAGAAATTACCATGTTATAACGTATGCATAACCAAATAAAAATTGAAAATTAACACGCCTGAAAGAGAAAGTTCCTAAACAAATTTTAAAATAATTTACTCTAATATATACTATTTTATAATACCTAACTTAAAGAAATAAAATAATTCAAACGTAAACTGATAACGCAATAAACCTAAGACAAATAAATTTGAATAGACCAAACTGTTGAAAACTTAAACGTCACGTCAAAATGTAAACAAACAAAACGGTAAATAAACATCAGAATATTCTTTCACATTATAGTGTGTGTGTGGGCCATAAAGCATTGTTATTATTTGTAAGTGGCTCGATATGAAATCTAATTGAAGAACTCTGCTCTAGGGAGTAATTGCTCTAATTAACTAACACGGAAAACTAAGCTCATATTTAATGTTTTGCGGCGACGAAACAATACATGTACAGAATGCGTCAAAATATATAAAAGTGTCATAGTTAAAACCCATGAATTTAAACGGATCAAAAGGGTTAAATTAAATGAGAATTGGCTTTACTTTTGAGACACACTTACAGTAAGTGACAGAAAAAATAAAAACAAATCAAGGAAACTGCTACAAATATCGCGCTTTTTAATTGCCAAAGGTGAGCAAAATGGCATGGATTAGCAGAAACGTAACGGGACGTCTTCCACCAATCAGCCCTCTGCAGTGAATCTACCAGGCGGTAGCACCAACCACAGAATAGACAAGTGTACAGAAGTGAAATGGAGTCCCGGTTCCCTTGAAGAGGGTGCACATCTTCTCTGATTGGATGCGCGAGTCTCTGGGGACAGGACTCGTGCCTGATTGGCTACGCCGTGCTTCGAAATCGTTTCCTATTGGCTGAGCTGCCAGCTAGCTAGTAGGTTCCCAGGCTCTGAACGCCGAGCAGCGTTGCAACGTTTTGCTGGCCAGCGACGCCATTTGGCTGGCAAATGTAGTTGGAGTTCGCTGTATAAGCCGCTGCTTTTCCTCTGTATTCCTACGTGCTCTGTGCCCAAGGCGGATGAAATACACTTACGCCCACTCGTCCACGTGCTATCAACATCTAGGTTATTACTATGAGCAGAGGCATGTGCAAGGCCAGCTGCCGCTTGCCCAGTGCTGCACACACTGGGCGCACGCAGTAACTATAGTGGAGTCTGGAGAAACAGAATGTATTGCGGCCACTCACGAGAGAGCGGCGAGGCACCCATTACACACGTTCTGTGATGGTAATTGCACTACTATGTTTAAGTGATTGATATGTAAACAAACAAACGTTTAAGTATTGCACAGAGCAAAACATAGCTTGCTCTCTATAACTTTTTTTTTTTTTTACAAGAAAAATCTTTGGAAACCCAGTTGCCAAGAATATCCTTTTTAAAACTACAAACAATTTTATTGTAAAATATGCAAAACATACACAACAAATGATAGCCTTGTATTACAACTTACATTATTGAGAAGTGTACATATTTTTCTTCCTTCTAGAAATATACAGTAACTTAAAAAAATATTTCAAAATATAATTTACGAATTACAAAAAACTTTGCCATCAAGGAGACGAAAACTCACACCCTCGCTATTATTAATTCTTGTGTAGTTACTTTGTCAAGTTTGAAGATCTGCAGTCTGTAACTAGATTCCCGGATGTTTGTCAATAACCTTGTCATACTGTGGACAATCACCAGCCGCAGGCGAAGTAGCATCTGATGTCACTTGAGCTGAGAGCTGAGCGTCGAAAGCCGACCTCCCGTGGCGCAGTCAGTTGGCGCACCGCCGTTCTGGGCTGCGGGAGGTTCTGTGTTCGAATCCCAGGCAAGCCTTGTGTCTTATCTAAAGTTAGGCCATAAGTAGAGACTCGGAAATTTCGTGGATTCATTTGGCAACAAGCCAGACTGCACAGTCCTTTGTGTACTCGAGCCTCAGTTAGATGTTCTTTGGATGTTGATCCAGTTTTGCCACAGACCATGTATCATGGGATTCCGTTCTGGTTTACTAGCAGTTCAGTTATTGGCTCCAACTCGCCTAGGGTGGGTCTTACAGACTGCGCTCAAATTGTGAAATAAAGTCAAATTACTTGGATTTTAAGTCTAGCATGTCCTGAAATGAATCCGCGAAATTTCCGGTTCTCTAGTCGTAAGTTAGTTTGTCAATGTTACATTTTTAAAGGAATGTGACTTTAAAGTGGATAATTATATTTTATTATGAACGTACATGTTGGGGTTAGGCATAACCAATGTGAACACATTTATACTCATTATCGTCCATGTATTGAAATCAATATCAAATTACATCTCATTACATTTCTATTACATCTCGTTACAAAATGTTAGTTACTCATTAAATCGGAGGAGCTCTCGTTAAACTTACATTGTGTTAAATATTAACGTTATTCGTGGTTAGATTACTTGTTTATATAAAAGGCCAGTCTTACTAGTTTACTATGGTCCGACTTGTCCATGATGCCGTAGACAGATGACTAGACGAATGTCGGCCTCCATCTCTGGACGTCGTGCTGGCGCAGTGTCTCGACGACAAAGACCTAGTTCGCCGGGTTTCCAGCCGTAATATCTGGCGCACTCGGCCTGCCTGTCCAGGGTTTGTATGGAAACTCTCAAGGCTTCACTCCACTTCTTCGCAATATGTTTGTGCTACCGTAATATGGCTAGTATGCCTGCTGCTGCACGTAACATCAGTCATCCCCTGATGAGACTTCAGGGTGGACACAGGGGGGCGTTAATAATCCCTTTCCTTAAAAAAAAATGGGCTTTTAACGTAGTCGTAATAGTTTCTCTCAAAATATTATCTGCTCTCGAGCTAAACTTCATTTCCCCACCGAGCTAAACTTCATTTCCCCACCGAGCTAAACTTCATTTCCCAGTACCAACAATATCCGGCAAGTTATAACTACAAAAAAAAATATATATAAGACGAAATATATGTACACTCTTCCCTTAAAGTGATATTTAATGTGGCCGAGTAACCTGCACAAATTTCTTACTCAAAATACCTTTATGTGTTTCGTGTGTCGCTTACCTGTCGAGAAACGTACAGTCTGTTTAGATATTTCACGTGGATTTCTCAGAAACTGCCCACCTGTGTGTGTTCGGACAAGATAGTTTTTTTTTTTTTCACAAGTGTAGGATCTCAGCTATTCGAAATACAATTCGCCAATTTGTTGCTTAATGGTCACTGGTTTCTGATATTTTGAACGAAAAGAATTTTATATTTCGATATTTGATTGCTTTTGGCGGAAAGTGATACATCGAATTTCATATTATTTTTCGTATGCAATGGCCCGGGGAGTATGTCGGCGTTGTTCAAGAATATCTTGTATACATTTAAATAAGAAAATGTACAAATAATATCGACAGTGAACGTCTGTGCTTCACTGGCATACACACAATACGCGTTCGAATTAATGTTGTCCTCTAACGAGGTCTACGCAAATTAAAGTGTTATAAATATTATATCACATAGTATCAAAGAGTTTAATTGGGAAACTATAATATAAACAGTATCTGTACATATCCTGAAGAATATTGCACATTTTTTATATGACACCATGTAACAGTATGCTCTCTGTTGAGATGGTAGCTACGCAGGGAAAGTAATTATACTACTTAAAATCCTGTTTGCATATTTCACATGACGTCATCAACCACATATGGCCCATTTATGTTCCAGAGTTGGATTCCAAGATGGGGCCAAAAATATGGCCGACATCTGGCATGCACCCTTTACCACTGCTCGTTGTGAAATGGCATCACTTACTAAAGGCAGATCACGATAAAGCGAGCACTTTAGAAATGAACCTTAGAAAAAAGTTGCTGCCCCTTCATGCATATATTTTGCTGGGCGCACTAAGTGACATTCGCCCAGTAAGCTTAGTAACGATGGATGGAAAGTAGTTTAATATCTTAACGTCGAATACAATGTGTAAGGTAGCCACTTCTGATAACTTAACTGATAACTTGACTGATAACTGATAACTTAACATTATTTATTTCGCTTTCCGCTGGTTTTAATGCATCGAAGTGTAAAAATGAGCAGATTGATTAAATATTTACTTCTTTAATCATTTCACAGTTTCACTTGACCGACGCATGAATACAGTGATAATACCCATGGGAGTGTTAATTTTACATAAAGGGGAAGAATACACAACGTCCATACAAGTAGATCTTAAACAGGGCTTTCAAAAATGCTCATTTTACCGTGAACAGTCTATAGTCATGCCTGTCCACAACAGGTCCAGGCATGGTGAACACAAATGGCCCAGGCTTGGCCCATATGCTTACAACAGAAATGGCCCAGCAATGCACGCCTTCATAGCCGTCAGATGACCTACAGGTGGCGAGCAGTATTTTCGAACGAAAATTGTCAAATCAGTGACCAAACAAATATATACAGTTAATTCAACAAAATATCTATTTGCAAGTATAATTTTTTTGCCCAACTGAGAGATTTTGTTTATTCAAACATATATTTTGTTAAAAGAACAAAAGTAATTTTGTTTTTCCAACAATATATTTTGTTAGGGTAACTAAATATATATTTGGCCTTATACAAATAAATATTTTCTTCAATTTTCTCTCAGTGCATGTAAATAAGTTCTTTGAAATATTTGTTTGCTTCCAACAAACCAGTAAAATACACTGTTCATTGAAAGAGCTTGTCTCTGGAAAGTTAAAATCCAAAGAAACACGCTCTTCACTGTTGATCATGTGACTTGAGGCACGAACGCTGATAATTACGCGTTGTGTCTCTCCGCCAGGCCCTGTTTCCTCACGCAAGGACGTCTTCACCCGTCCGCCATGGAAAGTTATTGATCGAGCGACGTGAGGTGAAAACAAATTACGTGAAAATTGAACTAAATATACTAGAGAACAAAATTTTATATTTGAGAACACTTGCATTTCTGAAGACGGATGTCCACGTTGGTCGAGCTTCGACTCATAGCTGCATAATTACCTCACAAATAATTGTTTTGTTGGACATGCTCCCGACCGAGGCAATGTCCACGTTAAACTGTCCAGCCGCATGGTGCCAGCGGGAGTTGACGCGGCGCCCACCAGATGTCAGCAGTGTTCCTTGTTCACTGTGTGGCGGAAACCCGCACCTCACCCACGCCAATTTGATTTGCTGAATTTGAATCGGCGGACTTTACGTCATAGAAAATTAACTGGACTGTTCTTTACAGTTAGCAGATTTTGGGTACCCCGTTAGGGGATTATTGCGAGGAGGTTTTCTTCTACACTGGCTCGCTATTGGTGGATGATTGTACCTACCCCCATAGTGAGGCAATGCTCGAGATTTTTATTTAAGTGTTACCAAAACCTGGTATCAGGGTCAGAGGCTTGGCTGCGAGAGAAGTCTCACCAGATAACAGGTCAGGTATTTCAGTTACTTAAATAATGTAAAGCTCTTTTAAGGATATTCAGGAACGTCATTTTGACGCTTCCTTTTATTTTTCAATCAGGATCAATTCTTGATTAAAATAAGCACGATAATCCTTCCTGCACATCATAATAGGAATCGCCTCCATCTTTTCTAATAAAATCAGCTAGTAATTATGCGAGGAGGAACCTTTCTTTTGTTCAAAATAATATAGATTTTTCCAAAAATGATATTTAATATGTCGTCAGTTCTCCGCCATTTTTGGGCAAATCGAATACCTGCATTCTTAGTTTTGGAAACGGGCTATTTTGGAAAATTAGTTGGCTTCTGCCAAGGCCTTATAGGGCCAGAGAATTTCCATTTTGTATTAATTTTAAATTAGTGGCAGCTTTACATTTGAAATACTGAATTGTAAAATAAATAAACCTTAGAACTACCTGTTAATGGCCATGAAAAAATGTAGGCACCCAGATTTTGGTGAGTGAAAATGTTAGCGGTTATTGTATTAAAACCAAAAAGAAATTTTTAGGTGGATCAGTCATGGATGTAATTACAGTTCATATTTTACTTTTTAATAATTTTATGGGAATCTAGAGAGTGACATACTTTGCCTCAACACTTACGTGACTTTTGTAAATGTTTTTAACCTATTATTGTGAGAATAAATATTTAAAAAAATTCATTATTCCGTGTGGAAATGAACCTTTTAAGATTCCATGTGGGACAAGAAATGTAATGAGAAAGCAAATAATTAAAGAGTCCATTTGGGATAGAATATTCTTCTATGCATATTTTATAAATATTATTGTAAAATACTCGTTAGTTTTAAGGTGGTAAAATGGATTGTTGTTCTGACCACCTTGAGGTCTTTGTATTAATTGTGCAAAGAAAAGAGAAAAAATAATTCAGAAATATTAAAATACACTATTGATAATTCCAATCTTTCATTTTGTAGTGTAGTTTTAACCTCTTGTATATTAATGCAGTTTGGCAGGATACATTCCGTCTTAGTCGATTTACAACCCTATGCTCTTTCCTATTTTCACTACGGTTTTTAGACACACTTGGGTGTTATGTGCGGTTGAAAAATGAGTTATTATGGCGTCTCCTATGGTCTTGAGGCCTCAGACTTTTACAGATGAATTTTTGATGGGTAAGTCAAAGTTGGGTAGAAGTGCAGAAGACGCGACAATCGATGAACAACATCTTTAATCTGTGCAAAAATCCTATGTATCTGATCACGGAGATCGAAGCGTGATAGTCATACGCTGTAAGAAACGTATGGTAGACTTCCTAAACTGTATTGGACGTTTTCAACCTATACATTGCACGGTAATATTAACACACATCAAACTGCTAATGTAAGAACGTTTAGCATCACTACTATATAAATGTTCGGAACTTCCCTTCGCAGTTGAGTGTTTCCTGAGCAAATGTAGGAACGCTACGATGGATCTTAGGGAAATAATTTTACCATATGCGCTTTCCCACTAGAGATATACACTAATGTGTTAAATTTGCAGATAATTTCTAGGAGTATATCTCTCATGGACTTTAAAGGCAGATGAAAGAGGTATGAACCGAGGAAAGTTATCGGCTGGTGGCAATACATCCCACACGCAGGTGGGATGTATCTTCGGTGGCGTGGTAGGAAGCTGATGAGGCATGGCTGCACCTCAGCTGCGGGAGATTGCCTCACCGGTGAGGTTGCAAGTCCAGTAAGCCCTTAAAAATGCCTCTATTTGTACAAGGCATTCCTTGGGACCTGGTTGGCAAACTTATTTTTGTAAAACTACAAATTAATAAGTAAATTTCACAAAACCTTCAAGTAGAATGTTGAATGTAGACAAGTAAATGTTATAGACTTCAAGTTTATTATAAATATTTAGTTGCGTAAACAGTTTCGTATGTTTCTCAAAACAATGTCTTGTAATTGTACAATATTTGAGCTGTACAGTTCCAAGGAAATATTTGCCAACCCGTTACCACAGAATCGCTTGTAACAAGTGCAGAAATCTTCAGACTGCGTAGTCGCGGCCACTCGACGTCTGTATGGTGGTGTGCTCTGTGCCCACGGATGGCGGTGTCTGCCCGTGTTGTGTCCTGGGAGTCGTGGAGTGTTCACGGGGACCTCCCCCGCACTGGGTCCGGGGTCATCACGTGACTTTGCGAGGTACAGTCATTAAGCACCTCCGTGGGCGGACACATACACTCCCCCCCGTCCCACCCTCACCTATTCCACACACATCTCTCTTGGACATCGCCTCAGGCTGGACTCGCATCACGCCAGCTAACTAGCCGCTGTCGACCTCGCCGGTATAGGCTATTCACAGTAAAGTGAGCACTTTTCAAAGCCCTCTCATCCTATTATATAAAAGTAAAAGTTCCTCAAATTTCGCAGAGCGATTCCTCGGGGTCTAATATAGGTCAAGTTAGAATTTCAGCAAGATCAGATTACGCAATCATGACTTTTGACACTAAAAACTCATTTTTTAATTAATTTTTCCTACGAAAGTTTTGTATAAATGCATAGAGATTATTTCATAGAGATATGAAGGTAATGGAACATATTTTTATTTTATTTTAAATGTCTCGCTTCAATGTTGAGTTAATTTCACATCATTTGATAGAACTATATCAAGTGGGGGTCGCAGTGGGCCAGTGGCTAGAGCGATCCTAATTGGGGCCTTAGTGGTTCGGTGGATAGAGCGATTCCAAATGGGGCCGTAGTGGCTTATTGGATAGAGAAATAACAAATGGGGTTGGTGGTTTGGGCAAGGGGGGGGGGGTTTGCATGTATGCAATATTTTTGTTTTTCAGTCTTTGTTTGATAACCAAATTTTTTTAACATGGTAGCTGTTCTAGGCACGTAAGAATACTAAAAAACACTGCCACGGGCTGGGCCCCTAGTTTGGAATAATATTTAATAAATATATTTTATTTTCGCCTTAGACGTTAACTTCAGAGTACGGTGAAATCTACACTCTGTGTTTATTACTTACATGAAAATATCAATTTGAAAAAGCAGTTAAAGGATAAAAACAATGGCTGAAATAATAAAATAACTAGGGCCTCAAAAGCGCTCACTTCACAGCGACCAGTCTATATTTCCATGCTTTTGGAACCAAACATCTATAGCGACGTGTAAAATTCTTTCCTAAATATGTCACACTGGCCACCTACCCCAGCCTCGCTCGGGTGCTATGTGTAAATATGACGTTGTTTAGGTTTACAGCAAATATGTACACTAAATGGTTAAGATAACTTATATAGGAATAATACTTTGTTGTTCAAAAAGGTCTTCGTAAGTGAACCCATATTTTTAAAAATACAAAAATTGTCACTGTGAGTCATTTTTAAAACATAATCATATGCTCTCGCGGACTTTTTCGTAGATCTTTCTGAGATCTACAATTCTGTAGTACGTTAACTGGGTGTACGTATTTTGGTTTAGTCAGCGTAAGAACCCGAAAAAGCGACTTCGTGCGACTTTATTATAAAACGTCGCCATTTCTCTACTATCTTTACATTAATATTAATGTGCACAACTAAACTATCCTCAAAAAAGTTTCTAAATGAAGGTGAAAATCGCATCAAAATCCATTAAGTGGTTTAGAAGCCTTAGCTGAATACACAAGCACACACGCCCGGGCGACTTTGTTTTATTCTATGTATATATGTGATGAGCATTTTAAACTTCTGTAAACATAAAAGTGTGTTATTTATGGTTAAAATTAATGTATATATATTTATTTATAAATAAAATAATATCATACAAAATTAACGTTATTAATGTAAACAGGGCCAACATAACTGTGTTGGTAATGCCCAGAGTGAAATTCCAATCCAAAATACCATTAAAACTGTGTGCGCCTGAAGCGGTGCGCTGTCATTTTGGTGAAATTTTCTTGCATTAGTTAAGCTTTGTTTGCACGAGGTGGAAGGATAGAATGAAAGTGTGCCTTCAGCAGGGCTTCAGTAGGGCTTCAGCAGGGCTTCAGAAAGAGGCAAGTAACCGTATACGTACTATACACGCCATTCTAAAGGCCTTTCCATGGCAAGCAGACCGCTTTTTGAAGCCCTTGTTAAAGATTTACTTGTACACAGAGTTCGTGTTATTTATACAAATGTAACACTGCCATATGCCTTATAATTTTAATCATGCGGCGTTCTTGTGAAACTGTGAAATTATTACAAAAGTTAAAATTGACTAATTTTCTCATTCTTAAACTTGTGGCCATTAATTAAATGAAGCAAAATAATGTATTTCAATATTTAAAAAAAATATTTGCGTAACACTTTAACATCAACGTTAAGACATGAAACTAATTATCTTTCGTTGTTATCAACTTTAATAGGAGCATCCCTATCATTGTGCCTGTTACAATATATGCAGGTAAAGGCAATAACATTTTACGATAGTTGATAACAAAAGTGCTAATTTAATTCCGAACAGCCTATAACACTGTGTATATGTACCAACTATCTATATACGTAGTAAACATAGAGTGGCGGAAGCGTTTCCAAACTGAGGCTACGTGAGTCTCTGTCCGCCATTTTCATTTCAGTCAAAACAAAAGTCCGTGGTAAGGTGTAGCAGTAAGAAATATCACGCACACTTACCCAAAATAATCGAAAAATAAAATATAATTGGACATTTTCACGTACTTGGTGGCTGGAAATAAAGTGTAATTAGCGGATTTAGCTCTGCAAGGTTAAAGACGGTATAAAACAAACCGCTGGGAAGTTGTATAGTGTAGGTTTGTGAATGTTATTTTTGTGAAGAATTGTGTTAATATCAAACCAGTATGCATATTTGAGATTGCAGTGTATAAGCCCATGCATGGGAGCATGTAAGCGATTTATGTATCCATTTAATCGAGTGCTCCGAAATATTAAAAGTCCAATGGGCTGTAGTGTTTCGCCTTGAATCTGCAATGCTAATAATTCATACACTCGTAACCAAATTCATACACTCGTAACCAAAATCATACACTCGTAACCAAAATCATACACTTTTAACCAAATTCGTACACTCGTAACCAAAATCATTATTTTCGTGTATTGAGACAGACGCGGAAATTATATTTTATGGGTGCCCACGGAAAGCAGGTTCCGGTTAATGACAACATATCGTCGAGGCAATGTACAGCAGAGGGACTTATTGAAAAAAAAATCCGGAAAATGGTATAAATCCACTTTATTATTAATGCAGAAGACAAATTTTATGAGGCGTATAAATATTTTACCTGATGGGGAGGACTATGAACTGTAGGGAAATTGACGGGTAAAAGTTTGTAATGAAAATGGTCATATTTTGTATCTTTTTGCCCCACAATTTCCCTGATTTTCATTTCCCTCCCCACTATCAATTGTATTGGTTTAGTTATGTCTTTTTGGCAATTCATGTATTTTCATGTGTAAATATTATTAAGTACATATTTTGGATTCGTTTTACCCACAATTTCCCTGATTAAAAAATGGCCATAGGCCTATTTCAAAAACCATTCCGTACGAATATGCGCAGTTTAGGCCTATAACATCATTTAGGTCAGCTTTATGATGTTTTAAAATGCCTGAATTGACTATAGTTCTTATCGTTATTTTTATTTAACACATTTTTTTTTCCACGACATAGCACATTACACGTAATGCACGTAAATATTTTTTCGCGCCTGTGTTTAACACTGTTACAACTGCGAGGTAAAGAACTGTAATATTTATTCTTTTGTTATTGATATTTATTGGGTTATTTCTTTAATTGGACGGCCTCAGTTGGGGTAAATATTAGAACGAAGGAACAACCAGTCAAGCGAAAAAGGCACATTACATTCAAGCACGCAACTTGTGTTGCTTCTTTGTTGTCATGCAATCGAAAAAGGCACATTACATTCAAGCACGCAACTTGTGTTGCTTCTTTGTTGTCATGCAATCGAAAAAGGCACATTACATTCAAGCACGCAACTTGTGTTGCTTCTTTGTTGTCATGCAAACGAAAAAGGCACATTACATTCAAGCACGCAACTTGTGTTGCTTCTTTGTTGTCATGCAATCGAAAAAGCAGTTACCGAAAAACACGTAACAGTATATTGATATCCAACAACTTACCACGTCTCATTCGCGGTACCAACATGACAATAAGCATCAGCCGACAATGTTTTGACTGAAACGAAAATGGCGGGACAGTTTGCCGATGGCTTCCGCTACGAGCGCTGTAATCACTCAGTCACCCTCTCTGTGTTTACTACATAGCTCGTTGATATGTACCAACACCAGGCTACACTGCAACTATACGATTCATCTACTCTGGGATAACTGATGTTTGCCTAGCATTCAAGAGATATTTTTCTTATCGAGGATTATTCGCTCTCGAAATTTTTTATTTCGTTTACTGTTTTCGTTTCTCATTTATATTTGTTGAAATTATGAATGACTAAATTATTTTTTTTTGCTAAGAAGTTTAGGTGCGAAATGACTGGTGTATAGCAAGGCCTATAAGTATGTCTATGAGAGATATTACACCGTTGAATCATAGAGTCACAGCTGAAAATCTCTCGAATGAGAGTTTGCAAACGAGAAGTGAGCTCGCCATATCAGCGGCCAAGTGGCATGTACATTAGGTTACGTAGTTCTACTCAGGTTGTGAATATGACGAAATTCACTCTAAAATTCTTGCACTTTTACAAGAAAAGTCCTTGTAAACCCAGTTGCCAAGAAAATACTTAGTAAAACTACAAACAGGTTTCCTGTAAAATATGCAAAACATATATTTGTGATATTACAAATGATAGCCTTGTATTACAACTTACATTATTGAAAAGGGCACATCATTTTTTTCCTAGGAAAAAATTCTATTTAATAATAAAGAATAACTTAAAAATATATATTTGAAAATATAACTTAAGAAAAAAAAATTATACACTTTACCTGCATGGGGAATATAACCCATACCCATATGTTATTAGCCCGCACCCTTGACCTACCTGACTTACGAGATTAACATTTATTTTTATAGTTTATGTGGCTGTAAATACTTATAAAATAAATGACTTTATTTGATTAACAAAAATATATTTGTTTCAGTAAACGTTGCGCGGTTGAGTTGAGAAATTTGGACTGTTTTAACTACGAGGTCTTGACGGCAGATTTAAGAGTTCTGTGTCGCGAGGAAACAATTAATGAGTTACACGGTCACATTTGATTGAAATAGTCGTTTTGTTACGAATATTTTGTTTGAAATATATTAAGTGTATGTACTTGCCAAACATTTATTTATACACGCAACTAGACTTTACATCACCCATGGTTTTTGCACAAACAGCTATATACGGTTTTACGTTGTTGAGTGTCCGCCATATTCCTGTAGTTCGTTGATACAGCTCAGTGCAGTTCAAGAATTACTCGAGGTCTATTACAAACAAGGCCCTTGTAGTTTTACAAACGAGTCGTTTAACAAGAGAAGTATCTGTACTGTGTAAAATTACATTCAATTTCTCACAGCGCATGGGAGAGAGTGGCATAGGAAATCTTCCCTTAGCACGGTACACTGTTGTTGCAAATAGATCGCTTTTAACAAGTTTAGACAGAGGGCACGCTACTGTGTACATGAAACACGTGTAGGTAATCTGTGGCCTGGACTGCACACTGCGACTGCACGCGACTATGCTCCGAGGACCTACGTTCTCGAGGATCTGATTGTTGTTCCCATCCATGGCGGGTTTCCACACAGAGGAGATCTAGCCTACGAAGATTATAGACATGTATTTGGTCGAGAAGTTTCTAAAACGACGTAATGGAAAGGCATATGTCAAGTGGCGGGGTTTCCCTGCTCGCTTCAATTCCTGGGCCGCCGAGGAGGACATCGAGCTGTGAACACCGAAGATTGCCGTTAATAAACTTGTGTGTTTTCTCATTTTGCAAATTACCAAATAAAAAAAAACATTATTAAAATATATCGTGTTTCATATATTTGAAAAAAAAACTTCCGCTTTATATAAAATAAAAAATAATAATACATTTAAAAAAATTACAATTTAAATACTTTGCAGAAATAGCCAACGTCACAATTCCGTATAGGTCGATTGCAAGCAGCATAACCGAGAAATTAACGTCACGTATGTTTTAAAAATAGAATTCAATATGTATGGCGCCGACAACTTAACCAATACTTTAATAACATAAACAAATATGGCTGCCAAATCAACAACTCGCCCGGTAGCGATATCAATTATTAATATACTAGCGCCCTCTCGGTGTTGTAAATGTAAACATATGGAAGCCAAAATAATGGCCTCAGCAATATATAAACAAATGACAAACGAAAAACTGCCAAGATGGCTGCATACGAAATAATGAGTTTAGGTTAGGGGTGGTGGGTGTCAGTCGTCTGTCGGGCGTAGTGCTAGGAAACCTCCGGAAATTTAAGATTTTTTAAATATATTTAAATTTATGAAGTTTAATAATAAACTATTTAATAAAGTTTCGAAACTTTAAAAATTTTAAAAATTTTTAAATAATTTATATAACTCATTTTTAAAAATATTTATATATATTTTTTGGATTTATATTTGGGGTTTTAAAGTTCAAAAATCACCGGGGTCTTGTTCAAAGGTCAAGGTCAGTATCCAACATGGCGAACAATATGGCCGCCGCGGTACCAAAATGACCGAGAATGAACAGCTTCGAGCTCCGGTCCCAGGTCCTGATGGCCGAAACCCGCCATAATCATTATATTTAGAAAGTCTCCCAAATATCACATTACACCCGGTTTAAGTAAGTTCATTCAAACATTTGAATTGAAATGTATGGAGAATTAATGAAGCAACATACGGTAAAATACTCAACTCCAAAAATTTCCCAAATTATCTTGTATCCCAAGCATGTGGAAGTATAGCCTCATACGCCTCCCAACATCTGCGAGTTTGTTATCTGGTGTTTTTTGTAAACTTGTAAAGTAGGGATCAACTATCACTATAGGATTATGTCATAGGTGTACCTTAGTATAGAGAGGTGAAACTTCCGCTCAACCCAGGATCTCCAGCCGTACACGTCAGCAAAATGGCGTCAGTGGCCAGAAACCTGTTGGAACGGCGTTTGCCAATCAGTGGTCTGGTAGTTTACCTGACTGCTGGGAGCCGAGCAAATGGGGATCATTTAGAATCTTGTGGTAGCCAATCAGACACAACGCTATCCTCCAAAATCTCGTTAGCCAATCAGTGAATTGGAACGTTCGCACCTTAAGATCCGCCACACCATTTCCCTGTGTAATTATCTACACTGAGAAAAATATATTTGTTGTAGTTATAGGGTTAATTAGCTTGAAAGTTACTTGTTTGCAATTAGCAATATTTTGTTTACTCGACTAACCTTCAGTAGGTCAAAACATCTGCATTCATTGTATTAAAGCAAATGTAATAAAATAAATTTACTGAGCTTATTAGTTTCATTGTTGCTCCAATATTATCCGTATATATTTAGTGCACACAGCTATATGCACTTTTAAAAACCCTACTTAACATCTACTTCACAGCACATTTTTTATCCTTCAGGCATATTCAAAATTAGCATTGCTATGAGGCTAGTAATTTTATTAATGCAGAGGCCAAGTTAAACTGTAAAGCCCAGTAGCAACATACTGATGCAGGTCGGCGTCCTGCCTCTCAGACTGTTTGCCACGCCACGTGTCCATCGCATTAACTGGCACCTGGGTCTCACCAGTGCAATAAGTGCCGATCACCGAGTGTAGTGTAGTGTAGTGCAGGGCAGCGCAAAGTCATATCAGCCCCCCCCCCCCCCCCGGCGGGCAAGGGTTCGTTATGACGGACCACGAGCATGACAATTGTAGGGTAATACAAAAACAAAAGTATTTAATCGAAAGGAAAGAAATTGACAACAAGCGTGTGAATGTTCAAGGACGCCTCTACAAGTGCTTAATGGGGTAGTATCCACTCCATCTTCAAATTGACAACAAGCGTGTGAATGTTCAAGGACGCCTCTACAAGCGCTTAATGGGGTAGTATCCACTCCATCTTCAAATTTTCTTACAAATCTTCGTAATGAAAATGTATGACCAAAAATTAAACATCAAAGCTAGACATAACATGGACGACTAGTTACGAATTTTTTTTTAATTTGAAGGGTTTCAAATATACCCGTATTTTCCCATGTGGGACTGAAATGACAGATGTGACACTAATGATGCAATAAAAATAAGTAAGATTTATAAATAAGTGCTTTAATGTTCCCTGTGTCACGACTAGTTTGGTTTTTAAATATTGTCTCTGAAAATTAAGTTAATGAGGAAAATACGTAAATCCAAGATAGCAAGGACACTTCCCCTTAACGGTTTAATTAGGTTTATTTTCTAATTTACGTATTTTTCCACTTCAGTTGTTTCACCCTCGCTGCATGCAATCCATGTATAATTTGGGATTGTTTATTTACAAGGGAATAATGTGTATTTATTTTGTTCACTTCATGCAAGTTCCAATCAAATAGAAAGTAGTGCAGGGCAAGCTGCGTGCCGCCATATTTCACGCGGCAAGAGCTCGCCAGATTCAGTCGCCGTCTGGCTCCTCAAGGGGTCGGTCGTGTTGGGCGCGCTCCGGGCCAACTCGACTGTTGTATGCACGCCGATCATGTAAGCCACAATATTAACGTAACTTCTTGGAACCTTTTCAATTAATTTTCACCCGGAGTCGCAACACCAGGACTTGCATCGCCTGGGGAAGCATACATCTCACGAGTAAATCCACAGTGGCAATTCGCGCCCTTTACATTTTAGCCTACCTGGCCGGCCTGCAGGCCAGATCCCGAGTTAAGTTCTCACCTAGAGTGATGTAGATTGTTTTGTGCAAGAGTAATCACACTCAAGTTTTCAGACTTCGTGTCGTTTATTTCAAACACTTCCTTCGGGTGTTTCGGGCTCCGGGTCCTCTACAACCCCTTCTCACCTTTATTTCACTCAATCTACCCTAAAAAACCAACATGCTGAACACCAAAGTTTTGTCAGCAATTTCATATGTGCATGTATTTTATAGTATGTTTTAACATAATTTTCATTGAATATATCAGGCTGCATTAAGGTTGAGACACAATGCTGGCCCAAAATCACTTTTATGTTAAATTCCTACACAGCATTTGCAAACGATTTCCAACATTGGGGCTGGGTTAATGGAAATTTTGAGGGGCGGTGAAAAACATTGTTAGGTTGGTATCGAACTCCAATCTTTTCTAAGATTGATTTCGAAAGCGCTCACGTAATCGTGAACTGCCGTTACAAAGGGCTGATTCCGTAAAATTATTATCTCAGTTAGTTCTTTAACGGCATGCCAACCTATGAGGTTTATTATTTGCAGAGTCAATTCCGACGCTGTACACTCGTGGCTAACGACACGATTCAAATAAAGGCGTCATTTTCTCGTGGATACAACTAGGATGCGAGCGAGAACAGTAGTTTGTACCACGCATGAGCGAGCTGTGGTGGGGCCCGCGGCGACCGACGGCAATTTCGGGGCAGAGTATCTCGTGACTGTGACGAGACAGCGCTATGATTTACGCGTTCAGCGAATAATCTCGTATATATCTGTCTACTTATGCAACAAAAAACCAATTATTAGGATCTGTACGGGAGGTTCACGGTAAGTTTGGCACTTTGTAAATCCCTACTTAGTATCTATTTGTCTGCTAATAGTGTATTCTTCCACCTCACGTAAAATCCATGCGCCTAAACCTTTAATTCATGCGCTGGTAAAGCGAAACTGTAGGAATATTTCACAAATTTGATCATTATTACACCTACATGCATTGAGAAACAACAGAAAGGAAGTGAAATAATTTCATTATTGAAACACGTGTACCTCAAACTTCGACGTTAAAACATAGAACTACTGCTCCGCTGTAGGTCCTAACATTCATGTATCCTTGCCTGTCAGCGTGTTCTTAAAACATAGAACTACTGCTCTCCTGTAGGTCCTAACATTCATGTATCCTTGCCTGTCAGCGTGTTCTTAAAACATAGAACTACTGTTCCCCTGTAGGTCCTAACATTCATGTATCCTTGCCTGTCAGCGTGTTCTTAAAACATAGAACTACTGTTCCCCTGTAGGTCCTAACATTCATGTATCCTTGCCTGTCAGCGTGTTCTTAAAACATAGAACTACTGCTCCGCTGTAGGTCCTAACATTCATGTATCCTTGCCTGTCAGCGTGTTCTTAAAACATAGAACTACTGCTATCCTGTAGGTCCTAACATTCATGTATCCTTGCCTGTCAGCGTGCTCTTAAAACAAAGATCTACTGCTCCCCTGTAGGTCCTAACATTCATGTATCCTTGCCTGTCAGCGTGTTCTTAAAACATAGAACTACTGCTCTCCTGTAGGTCCTAACATTCATGTATCCCTGCCTGTCAGCGTGTTCTTAAAACATAGAACTACTGCTCCCCTGTAGGTCCTAACATTCATGTATCCTTGCCTGTCAGCGTGTTCTTAAAACATAGAACTACTGCTCCCCTGTAGGTCCTAACATTCATGTATCCTTGCCTGTCAGCGTGCTCTTAAAACAAAGATCTACTGCTCCCCTGTAGGTCCTAACATTCATGTATCCTTGCCTGTCAGCGTGTTCTTAAAACATAGAACTACTGCTCTCCTGTAGGTCCTAACATTCATGTATCCTTGCCTGTCAGCGTGTTCTTAAAACAAAGATCTACTGCTCCCCTGTAGGTCCTAACATTCATGTATCCTTGCCTGTCAGCGTGTTCTTAAAACATAGAACTACTGCTCTCCTGTATGTCCTAACATTCATGTATCCTTGCCTGTCAGCGTGTTCTTAAAACATAGATCTAATGCTCCCCTGTAGGTCCTAACATTCATGTATCCTTGCCTGTCAGCGTGTTCTTAAAACATAGAACTACTGCTCTCCTGTAGGTCCTAACATTCATGTATCCTTGCCTGTCAGCGTGTTCTTAAAACAAAGATCTACTGCTCCCCTGTAGGTCCTAACATTCATGTATCCTTGCCTGTCAGCGTGTTCTTAAAACATAGAACTACTGCTCTCCTGTATGTCCTAACATTCATGTATCCTTGCCTGTCAGCGTGTTCTTAAAACATAGATCTAATGCTCCCCTGTAGGTCCTAACATTCATGTATCCTTGCCTGTCAGCGTGTTCTTAAAACATAGAACTACTGCTCTCCTGTAGGTCCTAACATTCATGTATCCCTGCCTGTCAGCGTGTTCTTAAAACATAGAACTACTGCTCCCCTGTAGGTCCTAACATTCATGTATCCTTGCCTGTCAGCGTGTTCTTAAAACATAGAACTACTGCTCCCCTGTAGGTCCTAACATTCATGTATCCTTGCCTGTCAGCGTGCTCTTAAAACAAAGATCTACTGCTCCCCTGTAGGTCCTAACATTCATGTATCCTTGCCTGTCAGCGTGCTCTTAAAACAAAGATCTACTGCTCCCCTGTAGGTCCTAACATTCATGTATCCTTGCCTGTCAGCGTGTTCTTAAAACATAGAACTACTGCTCCCCTGTAGGTCCTAACATTCATGTATCCTTGCCTGTCAGCGTGTTCTTAAAACATAGAACTACTGCTCTCCTGTAGGTCCTAACATTCATGTATCCCTGCCTGTCAGCGTGTTCTTAAAACATAGAACTACTGCTCTCCTGTAGGTCCTAACATTCATGTATCATTACCTGTCAGCGTGTTCCTAAAACATAGAACTACTGCTCTTCTGTAGGTACTAACATTCATGTATCCTTGCCTGTCAGCGTGCTCTTAAAACATAGAACTACTGCTCTCCTGTAGGTCCTAACATTCATGTATCCTTGCCTGTCAGCGTGTTCTTAAAACATAGAACTACTGCTCTCCTGTAGGTCCTAACATTCATGTATCCTTGCCTGTCAGCGTGTTCTTAAAACAAAGATCTACTGCTCTCCTGTAGGTCCTAACATTCATGTATCATTACCTGTCAGCGTGTTCCTAAAACATAGAACTACTGCTCTCCTGTAGGTCCTAACATTCATGTATCCTTGCCTGTCAGCGTGCTCTTAAAACAAAGATCTACTGCTCCCCTGTAGGTCCTAACATTCATGTATCCTTGCCTGTCAGCGTGTTCTTAAAACATAGAACTATTGCTGTCCTGTAGGTCCTAACATTCATGTATCATTACCTGTCAGCGTGTTCCTAAAACATAGAACTACTGCTCTCCTGTAGGTCCTAACATTCATGTATCATTACCTGTCAGCGTGTTCTTAAAACATAGAACTACTGCTCCGCTGTAGGTCCTTACATTCATGTATCCCTGCCTGTCAGCGTGTTCTTAAAACTACTAGCGGTAATTTAAAAAAAAAAAAATTCTACGGGTTGATTTTAAATGTGCAAATTAACAGTTAGCTGCCTAAACAACAGTGCAATTCTCACGACCCAAATAATTACATCATCCGGTAGCGTTGATGTATCCTTTGAAATATCTTAACCGTGTCCATTAAACTGAAACACACCGATATTTTCGCTCCGTGCCGAGCTTATCCACAGTAGGTGGGCGATGATTGTAACGGCGAGGTCTTGAGAGCCGATGAGTGTGAAGCGAGGTGAGTATGGAGCAGCGACGGAATGCAAGGGCGGGGGAAATCGGGACAACCCCGATAAAACCCACTGACCAGTGGCATCGTCTGGCAAGATTCCCACCTGCGAAAATACGGGGCGAGGCCGACGGGGATTGAACCCGGTTTGCCTTGGTAGGAGTCGAGTAGTCTAACCACTAGATCACGGCGGTCCTGGCCAATGAAGCGGGAGGGCGGCGCCCAGCCTATCAAAAGAGAGAGAGAGAGAGAGAGAGAGAGAGAGAGAGCGCCGCTTCACACAGGCTGTGTGTACTTATGTGTACTGAGTCGTGATCGAGCATGGCTCCGTCATTAAGAGCAAAGGCGGGCCGACTGCGTGGGCGTGCGGGCGCAACAAGGTCGACCTTCCCACGCGGTTATGGCGCGCGCTCGTCTTTATGGCTCCTCCCACATACCACTTTTCCCACGGAGTCCATCTCTTCCAGGACTCACTTTGAGGCGGAGCTGGGCATCACGACTTCCCAGCCATTCGAAACATAACTCATACTCTCATTAACTGAAATGTTTGGAACCTACTCCATTGCAACACTGCGTCGTCATACAAACCCAAGTATGAGACATGACACAAACATGAGAAACGAGCCAAGGGTGACTGTAGTCAAGGTAAATACTTTAAACTTATAATAAAAGACGAAGTGGTGAATGTAATAGTACAGGGCTTGCGCGAAAGCTGTATATACATATTTTAAATATCACAGTTAGATAATTTAATTTTAGATACTGGTCAGACGTGTGGAGATAAATCACGGACAAATTCGCATTGAGAAAATAGAATCAACGGAAATTTCAGTGATTTTATATCATTTTTCTGTAAATACTCCGTCTTTCCTGACTAATGTGACGCAATTCAAGCTCTGTAATATATCAATTAATATTTTATAGCTAGTATTTTAGACGCGTATTTCCAAAGTGGTGGAGCAATAATTATTTTATATTTGTTTGCCATATATACGGAACATTCTTACCTAAGCAAACTAAATGTATTAAGCTCGAAGTGACCAATTTATATTATTATTATTACTATTACTGTAGCCCCTTTCGTTTGCCACGCCCGAGAATAATATACTGTTGCAAGGACGCCTGAAGAGCGTATCTGAGTCCGTGAGGGATGGAGGTCTTAATACAAGAACTAAATTTGATTTTGGATTTATTCACATAGCTATTATTTCAAGCGTTAAATTACCTCTCTCCACTAATATTATTTTTATTTCTCAGTGAGAGCAATATTTAATATTTATTTCAACTGTAATCAACGTCCTTCTTATGTTTGTTTGGTTATAGTAAATTAACACATACTCATTATTAACACGCGTTCAGTTTACCTGTCGCCAACATTCGCAGTTCAGCCTGCCCGTCGCACTATTAGCTGCGTCGATGCTCGCAGTAGCAGAATTTCCTCCCGCTGGTCGCAGCTCTCGCCGCGCGCTTCTCTTGTCGCTCGTCGTCTATCGCTGAAACTCCAGCCACTCATCCACTCACCAACTATAACAAATAGCCTAGTGAGCTATTTATAGTCACTGGCCTTGGCCTACAACATTGATTTTCAAAGTGGGCAGCGCACCTCCCAAGGGAGGCATGACGACATGCTAAGGAAGGCCCGGGTGCCAAAGTACATAAGCAAACTCTATATTACCAGTGATTTACGTTGTGCAATTCCTTCTATTTAACCAAGGAATTGGAATCTTTTTAAAAATATACAAGCTCATCGGTCTCATTGATTGATTTGTTAGCAACCATTTGTGTTAAACAAGCATTTAAAATTTAATGAATAAATAAAATATTTGATATTTTTATTAGTTTTGTTTAACCCTTATAATAATGAAGTTGGGACACGGTAAAGAAGGGGGAAGGGGTAGTTTTTTTGCAGAAGGGAGGCGTGATAAACTAAAGTAAAGTAAAGTTTGTGAACCCTGGCCTAGGAGGTTCGCAGCACCCCAAGTATAGCTGAGAGAAACAAGTGCAGTAATCCAGAGCATTCTTCAGATGTCTCGAAGACATCCAATACACAAGGTCGGGAGCGGCAAGCGCCCTGACATGCATTGCAGGCACGCTTTGTAAACATTCCTTTGTGAAAAGCCGCTGCGTCTCTGGTTACAACTGGTAGTGTACACGTCAACAAATCATCCGTGGCTCACACGTTTAAAGAGCGCGAGGCTACAACAATGCTCTGTATGTACAACATAGCTGGACCGATTCCCACCAAATTTAATAAACCGATTGGCCTAATGGTATAGTAGAACATATAAACTTATCTTACGGTATAATATTAAAGGATTTTCAAAATCAAGGCGTTATAAATATTAATGCCTATGTCACATATATTTGTATTTCACCTAATCGTGGCTGCTGGCAGTGCTTCTTATGAACAGGAAACGCTATTTTAAAGATATTAGTTATTTTGTATCATAACGTTGTTAGATAATACAATTTGCAATAACTACTCCACCGATTATAGTCAAAGTCAAATAAGCCTACACGGTTAAAGGGAAAAAACATTGATTTTCAACATTGTAAACATTGAAAATGATTATATGTATATCATATCCACTGAAACGTTACATATTCTTTTCAACTGCCCATTTTCTCCCAGTTCGTATCATTGCGTTTTCTGAGTAAGTTAATTTTTATATAATATCTTGAGATTACTATCAAGGTTAGTGTAAAAACAATGTCATTTTATATTACTCAAAATTATATTTTTTATTTGTTCACATGTTTGCATTTAGCTCAGTGAAACTGTAGGTTTTAGCTTGGTCTGCTGCACAGGGAATCATATATATATATATATATATATATATATATATATATATATATATATATATATATATATATATATATATATGTGTGTGTGTGTGTGTGTGTGTGTGTGTGTGTGTGTGTGTTTTATTTTGTCCATAAATTTGAAAGAGACCGTAACCTGGAAATAAGACTTTCATATAATGCCTCATGAAATGCCTAAAGGATTCCAAACAATTTGTGCAGAAAATATTACATTAAAAGGGCACACAGCATGAACCAAGTAAATTTAATTGGGCATGGTAGTTTCATTATGGTCGTAGCCCAAATATGTTGTGAGTTATTTACTGTCTTTAAGTATATCTTAATCTGATATGAATCCAATTTGGTACTCTGATACTATTTCTCATGTGTACTAGATATTCTTGTTTGGATTTATTTAGACTTTTATGTTTGAATGAAGCGTTATGAAAATGATTTAGCTTTAATATTTCACTTAATAACTTCACACCCAAGTCCCAGTACAACCTCTTTTCAAATAGCAGTATGAGTGGCGACATAAACATGTATAGTCTCTTTGTCAATTTCCAAAAGGTGGGCCTTAATTTTTAAAGATATATGATACGTTACTGGAAAAAATAATTAACTCATTTAAAAGAGATTTGTCCCGGATTGACGATATTTTGAACCAAAGTTTGTCAGTAATAACTTCATTTTTGCGAAATTTTTGAGCGTTGTGCGACACAGAACCTTGTGGCATGTTGTTGAAGAAGTCTGCTGAAATAATATTTAAAACGCAGTACGCCACCATATACAGTTTTGAGAATCCCTTAGATTTATACAGTACAAAGTTAGTAGGCTGATGAACTATAAAAGGGAACTTATTATAATATAATGTTTATAATCGTTTTACTTGTAGGTAGTCGTACGATCAATCCACTGGCAAAACGATGTGGCGCTCTTTAATTTTATTTAGTGCCAGACATTTCCTTCACAGGTCGTGTATATTTAAAAAAAAAATATTTTGCAACACTTAAATATAATTCCAATGTTTCAAGAATAAATTCGAGAATCTCAAATCACTTTATTTAAAACATAACTAAAAAAAAATTTTAAGCAGCGTTACAAGAATGGAATTACGGAATCCGGAAGATATTGCTGGAATTAATTTTTACGTATTTTAGGAGAAGATTAATCAAGAAAATTCTGCCACAGAAAATGATAAAAATAAAACATATCCGTACATACATAAACTCGTTTTATAAACTTATTTTACAAAAGATGTTGATGTAGCATCCAGAATTTTCTTTTCAATATAAAAAAAACCGCTATTCTGCATTAAGTTGTTCGCTATTGTAGGAAAATATAGGCTATATTACGTTGTTTAAAGCGATCTGCTTTTGATATGGAATTGCAATATCATTCCTTGAAAATTTTGAAAATCTCTAACGAATATTTTTTTGTATCTGGACCGTTTCTTTTGTTATGTCTATATGAGAATCACATTATAAGAATTACTCATCTTAGGCGTGAAAACGGCACACACACACACACACACACACACACACACACACACACACACACACACACACACACACACACACACAGAGGTAAACCCATATTAACACTGATTCGAACAGAGAAAACCTCAGCTCATGGTTTGGCACTTCGAGCGAATATGATGCGGAGGAGAGCTTGCTGTGACGTCAGACCAAGCTAGTAGTTCCCTCGACGAAAAAAAGATAGCATGGTAAAATAAAAGTGTAGGTAGAAACATTTTTGTATTTTATATGAATTTCGGCTTTCTGTTACGTGCAGCATTATAAAAAAGCGGAATTTTGGGTATAGTACATAAAATATTTTTAAATTATTTGTATACCTTTAATTTTTAAGATATACAATGAATAATAAAATAAAATATCATACACATATAATATATATTATATAGTATAGTGTATGTAATGGTTGACTTATACCAACATTCATTGCAAATGGAGCATCAATACTCTTTACATGGATTATATATATATATAAACTCTGAACTAGGTAGCATAATACAGATAACGTTTTGTTTTCAAACTTTAGTTTTAGAAATGATACAAAGTATAATCAAAACTCTTGGCATGGTGAAGTTCCTCTACATAAAATATTTCTAATTTAGGTGTACGATTTCCTCTACATTATCACATAGGAAATGCCATTATTCTAAGAGGTGAAGTAATAGGTCTTTGTAAATGGTAAATTCACACATACGTGTACAGTATGACATATCCAAAACTTTACATTCTCTAGCTGTTAGAGTGTACTCTCGCTTTGAAATTGGAGCGAAATACTTCCAACCCCTCTACCATGTGGCGTGCTATACGTCTATGTTCCTCCACAATCTACCAGACTTGTGAAGCAATATCTCTACCAGACTTGTGAAGCAATATCTCTACCAGACTTGTGAAGCAATATCTCTACCAGACTTGTGAAGCAATATCTCTACCAGACTTGTGAAGCAATATCCCTACCAGACTTGTGAAGCAATATCTCTACCAGACTTGTGAAGCAATATCTCTACCAGACTTGTGAAGCAATATCTCTACCAGACTTGTGAAGCAATATCTCTACCAGACTTGTGAATCAATATCTCTACCAGACTTGTGAAGCAATATCTCTACCAGACTTGTGAAGCAATATCCCTACCGCATGTATAAGGTGGGTTGGATGGTTGTGTATTTAATGGACACGGCGCTCTTCAAACACGATCACTTCGTACTTTTGTTTATGGAGTTGGGTGATGGGTTAAGTGTACAGAAGAAAGATGGCTGCCCGATTAACCGCTAGTTAGCTAGTTATTTTGACACCGACCACGCAATATTCTCACTATAACTGAACAATGTGCAATCATTAAAGAAGCTCTTATTAGAACATCATTAAGGATATTGATATGAACAGTTTTCTTACAATGACCTATCCTTTCAACTCGCAGTATATTGATTGACCTTTTCTTCTGTAACGAAACTCGTCGTTGATTAACTATATGTGCAGTGGCTGAGTTTGGTTATTTTATGCCCCATGAATGGGCGCAACATTTTTTTACGACGGAGAAAGTGAGAATTTCAACTTTCACTTCTCAAACGTCACAAATTAAATTTTACTAAATAATTTTACCACCGCTAGCTTCGGAACATTTCAATAGTGTGAAAATCAATTCACACCAGTATACAACTAAATTACAAAAATAATGACATTATTAATAACCCTTCTTTAAATGACCAACGACAAGGACTAGAGTGAAGTGAAATTATTAGAAGATTTTAATGGCTATCAAAATAATTAATTAGTATGTTCTATTTCTCACATCTTCATATGAATAAAGTGGCATATTTTAACAATCTGAGCCACATTCAAAATCAACTTTTTCCAAAAAAAAATTAATTAAGAGACGATACTAGTTGTAAAACAGATTAAAATAATAATTTACCTAACATAATGAGAAGAAAGAAAAAAATAATTTTTTAAAATTATAAATTAACTTTTAATTGACCTGTAATTAGATATATACGACAATATTTAACTTTGTATGAAATACCGACTAGGGATGACGATGATCCTTCTTCTGCTCGAACACCGATCCCTGAACTTCCGCAGTGGGGTAGGCCGTGACACTCCAGATGCCGCGATGGATCGCTACCAGTGGCATGTGATCGTCCTTCCTCGGCTCATCATCAGTTCCTGCACTCGAATTATGTCTTCACAGTCCTTCATTCAATCATATACTGTCCAATTCTCATGTCGGCAAATTATATCTTAACTATCAACTCTATGAATTACGGTTGGACAGCAGAACAGAAAAACTGTTATTTTACTAATTTTTCAATATCAGTTTGGCCGACTGATCAACATTCTTTTGTCTTTCTGAAGACTAATAAAACTATTTATAACATAACAAAAACAAAAGCAGGACAAAAATGAAACTTGCCATAAGAAGTATCGCCTCTTTACATTTGCAATATATTTCCAAGTTCATAGATGTGAAACCAAACGTTCCTGCATCAACAACAATTAATATGGGAAGCATAACAGTTTCGCTAGCATATATAGACCGTCCTGGTTATCATCTTTACACACCCCGCTATAATAACTAACATAAATGTTAACATTGCGATGTTTCTAACGACAGTATAAACGTGTCGCCATTAATGCATATGTAAACAGTCAACTAATCAAAACTAATTTTAGTCTGACGTATACTATTTTAGTGGCAGAAATTACAAATCATATTTCTTATGACGGGATATTTAGATAGAAATGTTATCCATAATTCACGTTCGAAATTAGTAAGTTGTGTTTAACGCTGTCAAATATTAAGTCAGGGGCAGGTATGTTAATCCATTACTGGCTTTCATATAAGCACAGGAATATTTTGCAAAAATAATTAGAAAGCTGTATATTAGTTAGTTCTTTTTTTTTAACTTTTGAATAAATTTTTTGGTGTACTTAAACATTTTGCACGTTGATCACAGATGTTTGGTATTGGAATTTACAAAATCCAAAAGCAGAAATTTATTCTCACACAAACAATAGTCGAACCCCACTAATGTCGTAATTTTTAAAGTATTCACGTTGACTGGAGCCTATGCCCAAAATAAGCCTAAGAACGTAACAAAATAAAATATAAAACAATAACAAGTCTGAGAAACTGAACTAAAATGCTAACAACCATACAATACCTTGCTGAAACGCTAACAACCATACAATACCTTGCTGAAATGCAATATCAGAAGACGCATCAGAACACGTGTTATGTGAGTATTGTCCACTTTTGAGGACCTAGTTTCTCTTTTCTTTCAAAATTTTTTTAAAATTTTAAATCCACATTTTAAAGTAAATATTACCATACAAGTAGAGCCTCTAGTATCTCGCGGATTGATCTGGCAGCAAGCTATGCTGGACAGCCCTCTATATACTCCTGACAATATCGTTTACTTATTGGTTTCTGTGACCAAGCGAGGCCTCTGTACAGGACTGTTGAGCACTCACTCACACTACTGCTTCGTACTTATTACTGGCTCAAATTTAAATGGGGCATGTCTAAATAACTGTAGCCCAATTACAGCAGTAGGAAAAAAGAACAAATGTTTGGAGCCTACCTCGCCTGCGAATGAATTCGCGAAATACTCGTGGCTCTACATATAGGTAATAAGCACAGTGTGTATATTCCACCGCACTCAGAAGTTAACTTCTACTGTTAGAATATAATATATTTATTGACTGTTATTCCAAACTCTCACCCATTCCCCCTCACCAATATTCATAGAGGCGAGTTTTGCGAAAGACTCTGCAAGCCGGCGAATTGAAACAAACACCACAACAAAAAACTCCCACGAAAGAGTCACAAACTGAGACCAGGACATTTCGCGAGGACACCTAGGAGCGCCTTAAGGCTGTTCAACATCCAACATTATTGTTGGTTTTAATGTCATTTCATTGTTTCGTGACGGGACACCGACGATAACTTTATTAAAACTTCAAATGGCATAAAAAGTAACATTTGTTATGTTCTTGTAGCGTATTTATATTGAATTTAACTTAATACCTGGTTTAGCATAACTCTCAAAAATAAATTTTAACATAAAGTTTATTTTCAGCTGAATATTTAACTTAGGCCAGAGAGTAGAATGTTGCACTTTCTTGGAAATTCCAAGATTATTTCAATTTCAGAAAGGGTTTCACTGCTGGCTATTTTACATTTTAAAATTGATCTCAAATATAAAAAATTGATATATGAGCGAACTATACAAAAATTCCCAAGAGATATTTTTCATTGCATTCTAATAACATACAGAACTATTTTGAGCCTTGTCCAAACCGGCTAATTTGATTAAATTTTGAGATTTGTAAGGAAACCACCATATGTTTATAATTATTGTAGTTTATTTCATTAAATTAATTTTAATTTAATATTATTTAAATATATTTAATTAAATAAATTAATTAAATTAATTAATTAAATAAATTAAATTTCAATAAAGTTTTCCTCCAATGTCAGGCATTATTTTTTAAAAACTACTAACACCTTTGACATCACACCGAGAAATGATAAACTGCTCAACAAACTAATATAAAGACTCACGATTGAACATTGGAGTGGAGTGGAGATATTTAGGCGGTGAGTTCTCGAGAGCCGTCAAGGATGAAGCGAGGTGAGCGTGGCATAGCTCCGGAATGCAAAGCCGGGGGAAAATGGAAGATCCCCGAGGAAACCCACCGACCAAAGGCATCGTCCGGCACGATTCCCACGTACGCAGACTTAGAGACGGCCCCGCCGGGATTCAAACTCGACTCGCCTATGTGGGAGGTTAGTATTCTGACCACTAGACCACCGCGGCCGGTTGAGCGTTGCAGTCGTCTTCAGTTGGACACGTGTTGATTTGTCTGGTCGAGTGCTCGGTGGGAAGGTTGGGGATTTGAACAGGGTAAAGGCTGTTCACGATAAAGTGAGCACTTTTGAAACCAACCTTAGAAAAAAGTCACTGTCCCTGCCTGCGTGTATTTTAAATGGGCTCACTGAGTGACATGGGCCCAGTAAAGTTGGTAACTATGGAGGGAAATTAGTTCCATACCATAACTAAACGTCGAGTAAGAAGTGTTAGGTACCATTTTGTAACAATTTAAATTATTTATTACATTTTCGGTTTTTTTATATTTTTAATTCATCGAAGTCTAAAGTGGGCAGGATTGTAAAATACTTCCTTTTCTAATAATTTTACAATTTAACTTGACCGACGCACGGATAAAGTGATGAGGCCCATGTAAATGTCAATTTTACATAAGACGGAAGACTACACAATGTGCATACAAGTAGATCATAAGGAGAGCTTTCAGAAGTGCTCATTTTACCGTGAACAGCGTATATCCTGTTTTACAGCATAACTTAATGCCACTCTCCGGAAAACACGAAGCGTAGTAACGTATATCCTCTTAATATACGCCATTGCCTCCATTTAGCGTGTATGTTTATTAACAAGCCTGGATTATAGCAACCCTTTTCGAAGGAAAGACAGGCTTATGAGATAACTTTCCTGTGTGTGTGTATGTGCGTGTGTGGGACCCCCTCACCATTTTCAAATTTTGAACCCGTTTACCGAATTCCACGAAACTAAGTAGACGAATAGAACTTAGTATGTAGACATGACCTTAATCGTTTTCGACAGCATCGGGCACTTCCTTTCAGAATGGCGGACGTTTTAGAATTTTGGGTGATATGTCATATATCGGAAACCATTGTGTAAAAATTAAACTTTGCGATGGACATTATTGTTGGGTAAGCCATTTTGGAAAATAGTAACATAATGAATAAATAAATATTTTTCATTATATCTCGAAAACTATTGAACCAATTTCCACCAAATTTAGCAGGTAAGTAGTGCCATGATAGGTCAAGTAAACATAAGTGATTGAACTTGATTAGGTACTTACTTTGAAAATGGCGGCCATGCACTTTTTTTAAAGGTTTATACAGCATATCTGATATAAAATTTAAAACTTGACTACCACATTTTGTTTACTGAAGGTATATGTTAGATATATCATATATACCCTTTGGCCATTTTGTGATATAGCGCCATACGAATAAGTAAATATTTTGTGTTATATCTCAGGAAACAATGGACCGATTCCTAGTAAATATTTTGTGTTATATCTCAGGAAACAATGGACCGATTCCTAGCATTTTTTGCAAACGAGTACTACTGAGGCAGATGATGTTAAATTGTATTCATTAAGCGTACCAGACACATATATACAAAATAATGGTCATATAGCCATTTTGAGGCTTAGAACGTTAGATCGTCGAAAGCATGTAATCAATTTCAACTTAACTTTGTATACTGGCAGTAGATATTACTACTACCAACTCCATCTACAGGGAGCTTCTTTTGTCCTCCATTTGGCAAGATAGCGAAATGCGATTAAATCAAGTTTTTATGTTATATCTCGGGAAACAATTGGCAGATTCCCTCCAAATTTGGCAAACAAAACAGAACTGCAACAGATGGTGTAAAGTGGTATTATTTAAGTAGGCCAGGCACTTATTTTACCAATAGTGGTTACGTAAATATTTTTTTAATCAACGAAACAAATTCCAACATATAATTTTATGCTGACAGTACGCACTACACTCATCAGATATGTCTATGCAGAGCTTAGTGTGCTATATATACGAAGTCGTGTAATATATTTTTTATTTAACTTGGTTTATTGGTAGTGTACAATCATACACTCTTCTACTACAATACTTTTGTCTTCTATTTATGAAGATCGCCACACATAAATTACGGAGATTTTATGCTACATCTCGAGGACTAGTCAACAGTTGCCCACCAAATGTTACACTGGAACCAAATAGTGCAACCACAAATGCTACAGAAGGTAATGTTAACTCTCGTCATTTAGATGGGCGTGACAACAATGTTCAAACTGGAGGTGTCAAAAATAATCTAGGTAAGTTTGCCTCGTATATCAAACAATATAAACAAGTTCAAATAAATTTTGCATGTAGACATTATTCTTTAGAAATATCGTAGATAGGACCCCCTTTCTGGGAATTATGTACGATAGCATCAAATAAAAAAAATAATGCTTTTTATGCCATATCTCAGGGACGAAACAACATATTTCCACAAAATTATTCACAGAAGTAGCGCTACGGCAGGCCATGTAATCATACATGTTTTAAGTGGATCAGTCACTTATTTTCAAAATGACGCCTGTCTTAATATTTACGTTTAGTAAACCCTATACTTCGAAACACTAGACTTATTAAATCCGAAGTCGATGCTCCGGAATCCGACCTCCATAATGCAGAGATAGCTTATGGGACAAGATTTTCTTGGTTAAATCCTAGGCAAGGTACGTATGTGTTGGCAATTTTCTCACTAATGTTGCGTACGTTTCAGGATTCATTTCTAATGTTATTGCTTCCAAAAAGAAGTCAAGTCAAACCAACCAACTCAACTTTAAAGAACTTGTTTAAAAACGTATTGCTCCCATGTTGAGGGAAGTAGGCATGCTAGATATATGAGTAACTTCTGTTATGTTTGAGCTATCTCTTATTGCTGACAGACTGTCTGCAAGACCCTGAGGATGCTGCGTCTGTTAGATAGAGTGTAGGATGTGGGAAGGAAGGGATCGTGTTACATATATTTCCCGGGCTTACACTTGAGTTTTCCAAGTAGAAATATGATAGAAAATGAGGAAATAATTTTATATCCTCGAACCTTCTTACCACGAGACTGCCCGACCGACATCTTGTAGCCCTCGTGCAAGCGAGGGGCCGGTTTGACCCCAGCGAGGTCACGCCAGCACGACAATCAGGTCTCGCTGCAGACGCTGGGTTCGCGTCCTGAAACAATAACACCTTGTAGCAGCGGCCGGCGCGAACTATCGCCAAACAAGCCACCACCCCCCCCCCTCCCATCACCTCTCCACACCCACACGTGGTCGTCCAAGGCCTCACATAAACTGGCCAACACGGCTCCTTCAAGGGATGTAGTGATGGGAGGGGGTGGGGGAGGGGGTGGGGGGACTGTAACCTAAGACATTTTGTTTCTCTCCCACAGTAAAGTTTGAGAGAGTTAGAACTGATACGCTGAAATGTCAGTTCATTCAAAACGATAATCTCAAGACAAGTACACTCAGTGAAAATATAAAAAATATTTGTTTGTATAGGGCCAAATACATATTTAGTTGCCCTAACTAAATATATTGTTGAGCAAACACAATTTGAAAAGCAAGTAAATTAATCTTTTTCGTTTTACAAAACATATGTTTGAATAAACTAAATCTCATGGGTTGGGACAGAAAAATTATACTCTGAACTAAATATTTTGTTGAATCATCTGTATATATTTGTTTGGCCACTCATTTGACTGCCTTCGTTCGAAAATACAGCCCGAGAGTTTGTTTGTATTCGTTGTGACAATTAGGATAGTAACCGTGTTTGTTAGTGCATCTATTGATGCTTAACAATCGTATATACACATTAATAAAACCATTCAACTAGAAACTGATAAGTAAAGCTGTAATACTTGGTATATTTGTTTGCATACGTTGCCCAATATTTACAATATTTATATTTAAAAGCTTTCCGGCGTCATCAGTTGTCACATTAGTTGAGATTACTAAGGTGTATCACGTGGACACAGGTGATGTAGGTTCGAAACTCGGTCGAATTTATAATTTTTTTATGTATCGGCCCAACCTGTTTAATAAACGTGTAGCGAAACAAATCTTTAGTCGCACCAACCAAATCTTACAGTTTGGGGCAACCAAACGAGAACAACAAAATAATTTTGTTTCAGCAACGAAATATTTCATTGCCGCTATACAAACAAATAATTTGGTTACACCAAACAAATCTTGTTTGATTCAACAAAACTTTTTTTCAGTGTACAACTAGTGTAGACTGTTCACGGTAAAATGAGCTCTTTTGTAGCCCTGTTTAATTTTTTCTTTTAGCCCGTTTGATTCCTTCCACCTGTTGTTAATGTAAACACTGCTACGTCAGTAACGAACAGAGTAGTATATATATATATATATCACCATACTCAAAACCCAAACTCAAAGACCATACTGCAATGAATTTATTGGTTATTGTTTCTGATGAGTCTGCCCCAAAAGTGTTCACTTTACCTTGAACCGCATATAGAAATTGTCAGATTTCTTACAAGAAGGTCAACATAGAACGGGAACACTAATGTGTATCCTAGATAGAATATATATATATATATATATATATATATATATATATATATATATATATATATATATATATATAATGTGTACAACAAAAGGTTTTTTAATGCCAGTACTTGGCGAGTAAGAAAGTGTGTTAACAATGTCTGAGGTTTCGGATTTCGGCACTATGTTGGGATTTGTATGAGTGATTTATACCCTAACAGAGCTTGAATTAATTTGAATATTTAGTCCAACAGAAACTGTTTACACAGATTGATTTTTCGTGACCATTAAACATACAAGCAAAATGATAAATATAAATATCATTTTCGAGGAGTAAAATAAATATAAATGGGTTAAATTTATATCCATATACAAAATACTAATATTTTACAATTGAAGTCTACAAGAAAAATAAAATATATAACTATGTTTATGGTACAGTCTAATCGTGATTTCTTCACAATTTTTTAATAAAACCTTTCGAAAATCATCTAATGCAAGACGTGCTTATAGTTAATTCCTAAATTCCCACACGGGGATATGCAGGAGTAGCCCGGCCGAGAATTGAGCCCGGTTTGCCTTGGTAAGAGATGTGTTGGCTAACCGCTCAGCTACAGTGGCCTCAATTCGCGAAATCTCGAAAACTCTTTGGTATCTGAGTCGTCGACCACGTGCGCTCTTATCGCTCTGACGATGGGAATGACATGGTATCGAACCTGAACCGCATCGATTACATGGGGACAATTTCAAATCGATCCTTCAACCGTTCGAGTACCACGATGCCTGAGGATCTGTACGTGAAAACTATTAGCCTTTATAAAAAATTGTTAACGCCAAATTTGCATATGTTCTATGTAGCTTTTAATACATGGAACATATAAATAGTTAGTTACACCCCAAATCCTATAACATGTAGAAACATTAGACAGGAAAAAATTGTTGATAGACCTAGATACTTACCCCTGCGACTATCCAAGGTAATTATTTTGTTTATGTTAAAGAAATAGTAGATAGAGGGAAAAGTCATTTTCATGCCGTGTTTTTTAAATACCGTGTAAGGAATTGTGGTATAAGGCTTTGAATAAAAGTTGACCATGTCCCTTGTTCTTAAAAAATAGATCGTCCTCAAATCCTCATTACTTATACATTTTAGTCCTCCAGACGAATACAGCATCCGAAATTACAACGCGCATGATCCTTTATCTACGGTTTCTATAATTGGAACAAACAAAGAAACAAAATCAATATAAAACGTAAACAATAAAGCCAAAAAAAAAACTATTAAAAAAACTTTTATATATAAACTGAGAGTTAATTATCCCGTTAGACAGCAAATAATCATAAAATGAAAAACTAGCGCCAGTTCATAAAATATCGTGAAAATGATAACCCTCTGCTTAAACAAATTTAATGTTCTGTTCAAAAAAAAATTTTTTGTTTACAGAATGACAGCATTAAAAAAAAGCGTCGACCTTTTAACTTCTCTGCTGCCTTTTATATAATGCGAAGTTCTATCCTAAATTTTGCCAAAATTCGTTGACGATAAACGATGGTTTGTCAGTAACACATAGACGAACACCCAAGCTATACCAATTACAAATTCGCTGTCTTCCGGACTAGAATTATTCTTATCATTCAGACTGATTGTGTCGAAACACTTCTATACCCCGGTGTTTTAGTTCACTTCAACATACTGGCAAGTTGTAATTATTCACTCTAAGTTACATACGTGAAAAATCTACCGATATTCGACTGACAAAGTTGAATAAATTGTTTCATTTCACGATAAAAGCAAAGCTGTGGTGTTACAACAAACATAACGACTTACAAATAACTGATTATAAGTCCTTACACATCAGTAAGGCCTAACCACAAGGGTAGGTGTCACCGACATATTAACTGTATGTATAAGTAGCAGAGGTGTGTCAAACGTTGCCATGATGGTTTCGTATATCCCGGGATTCTGAAAAATTAATTAATTAAAAATCAGCTATTGTGAAAGGTTGCCCTCCTTTCTCATCCAAAGCAATAAAATAAAAAATGGCAGTTTCTTAAACGCTGTGACATAAAAATCGTTCCACCAATATAGGCCTATACGTGGTTTAATTGAAACCAAATTTTCTAAATTGGCTGCTTTGTTCATTTCGCTTATCAGTGTCTGATATCAGACATGTTTACTGGATATTATGTGATTTCTCTTTTGTTCGGTAGATTTGTTGGAGTTCTATTTACTATGTAACTAGTCCTTTGTTTGGTCGATTGTCCATCTTTAACTTACGGCAGTGCTCTTAGCCCAACATTTATTTTTCTTAATTTGTTTACTGAAGTTTCTTCTCTGTGTATGAGATTTATTTCACTAATCGGTTTACTTTACAAAATGTATTTACTCATACGCATATATTAATTAATATGTAAATACAGGATGATGTTATTGACCCGGCTACGTAAGTTAACTTTTATTTTGAGGAACGTGTTTTACTTTTCCTTGTTTCTTATTCTCTATTCGCCCAGGTCGTGTTTCGTCATCAAAATAGGCAATAGGAACTGCGCCAATAAAGTCCAGGCGTAATTTAAGTCACTCTGTATGTATCAAGAGCAGCGACGCTGCGAGGTAATGTCGTAGAGGCGAGGCTGTGGGCGATAGGCGGGGAGAGGTGGACCTTACGGCCCGCACAGCAGGCCAAGTGAATGTTTATGTCGCATTAGTGTCGGGCGATCTCAGTGGGGAATAACCATCCCCGGCGCTAGCTCGCTCGCGGGCAACTGTATCAAGCCCTGGGCGGCGTCTCATTATGGCCCCACCCCCTCGCATTACCGCCTGCTTTATTAACTTGTCACGCAGTCTTATTTATCCTCCACTTCTCCAGCCCCTTGTCAACCCTGCTTTGTGGCCTGTCCCGCCGCTGCGAGCAACAAGGGCGTACGTACCTCAGTACCAGAACAAGCACGTGCCCAGAGGCGCAACTGATACTCCGGCATCAAATCGCGCTCTCGTGTGACGTGGCAGCTGTAGTGGTATAGTCCATTCACGGTTTCTTCCGCCTTTTTGAATCAAACCTTTGAAAAATCTCCCCATGTATGACGTGTTTTGTTATTTCCTATATAACAAGCGTTTTATTCTTGTGTTGATAAAAGTAACTTTTTTTACCTGTTAAATTGAAGTGTTATTAATAGCATGCCTATAAACTATAATGCTTCATTGATAAATAATTTGAATAAAAAACAGGGAGAAATTAGGTATGTTGGTAACGGCTAGCAAGAAACAGTTCTTATACAAAATATCATTATAACTGAGTGCGAGGAACGAATATGGTGCGTTGTCCCTCTGGTGTAATTCTCCAGACTTGGTTAACTTAGTTTGCACGAGGCGGAGGAATATCCTGCAAGTATAACATTAGCAGGGCTTCAGAAAATGCTGTAGAAACCGTGAATGGATTATAGCACGTGATTGTGCGCTGGGTCTAGCTTGGCAGAGGGTTTCTGCACTGCCATTCACACCACTGCAAAGAAAAATCTTTGGGAGACATGTTGCCGAAGTCCGAGCGTGGTGGCGCAGTGGGCTCGCACTCGGGAGGACCCTGGTTCGAGTCCCGGTCAGGTCAACCTGATTTTGGTTTTCAATGGTTTCCCGAAATTACTCCAGGTGAATCCCTCTTCCATGTGCAACAGTTAAGCCCAACAACTTAACTACCTGTTGCCTAAGAATCTTAGCCTTAGTGTTACAAACTATGTATTTATATTTCAACCTGCATTATTCATAAACAAAAAATAAAAAAAACATTATGATTTGTTTGATAAATACATAGAAGGGAAGAAATATAGACATATTAAAAAAAAAAACCATTCACTAAGTTAAAATAAAACTTTGCGGCCATCGCGATTCAAATCCGGAAATCACGCGTTTACTTGACCACGCATCTTCGCCTTGCCACATTTCATATTAGATTAATATTTTAATACATACTTATACAAACTTAATGACGTAATAGTACCTCTTCTTGGGAAGCCATGAATTTCATTAATTAGAAAACTGCTGCATGTATGAATGGCATGATAAGTCTACAGACTTGTTGTTCATTGTGCAATTGCTACTTTGTACTTTTAGGAATTTTTTTTGCATCCAGACAACTTTTATTGGGGTTATAAAAGAACAAAAATGTCGTTACAGCTGTTCGGTTGTTCACCAAAAATAGGTACAAGGTAACAGTGTATTCTCATAGCGGAATACACGCAAACACATGATCGCATCTTCTTAGCAATGCAATATAAAAACGAATAAAGTTTTTAACTCTAAAGAAAAAATTTATATGGAAAGTAATTTTTCTCATTCAATAATTGATATTAAGAAGCATGTCATTTATAAATATTTCATTGTTTGCAGTGAAATATATTTGGTGGAATATAACAATTTGTTAACTCTGACATCTCGACATAAAACCATTTATAATAGAAATATATTTTTATAATTTGCCATAGCAGTTTTTCTTTATATATATATATATATATAATAAGAAGTTCTGCTGGTGTAGTTATTTGTTTCTTACAAAGGTTTGTATTTGTACTTAGAAACTCCCAGTAAAATTAACTTGTTTGCACAGTGAAAGAGTTACCTTTCTTCCGCTTGTAAACATTAACATTTCCATGTACATTCTAGGAGCTGTTATTTCCCTGCCTCGGTGCTATTACTACGAAATGCGTGAAATATTTTCCGCTTCCACATTCATGCTTGAAGGCACCGGGCACTGAAGAACATCCATGAACATTCCCTCCATTTCGTTTGAAAATAAAGACGTATCCTGAAGGGCACGAAAGAAAAAAAAAATACAGTGGATAGCGGAGAGATTTGGGGAGCTCGTAGCAGTCGAGGTCTTGAGAGCCGATGAGGATGAAGTGAGATTGAGTGTAGAGCAGAGTCGGAATGCAAGAGTGTAAGAAACAGGAGATCCTGTAGTAAACACGCAGAACAGCGGCATCATCCAGCATGATTTCCACGTTCGTGGATCTGCAAGTTACACACTGTTCCAATTTTCCGTATATTTACGGACATTTTTACGAAAATGCGCAGTGGATGTACGGAAACGCAATTCGCAATGACGAAAAACGGAGTTAAGTGCGTAAATACAAAATACGGAAAATCTCCGTGTTTCCTATGACTTCGGGATTCGGGGATGAACAACGCCGTGTGTGCACGAAATTTTCTTCACCTTTCGTTTGTGCGGCCGTTAAGGTTAACCATGTCACTGAGACCTGTTATTTCAAATATTAAAACACTAACTTTGACAGAAACTAAAAAAGTTGCTTATGTGACTAATATAAATTCGAAAGTTATACCAGATCCACCATGTGAGAATTGTAGGTAAGGCAGTCGTGGATGCGCAGCGGCGGAGTAAACATCGCGTCCGGTGTGCGGAGTTCTGTCGCCCCGCGCTCTTAAACGGGGCTCTGTTCCGACGCGAGTAGTAATAGTTCTATATTATTGTCAGTCACGTCTAGGTTTGTCCAACATGTCTTGTGTTTGCCAAACGACCTTCGGCCATGGAAATACATGAATGGATTGATACGGCTTTAACTGTGACAGAAGATCAAATTGAAGCTATTCAACTGGATGGGCAACAGAACTGTTTGTTTTAAAAACTTGTTTCCTCTGGACCTTGTGAAGCGATACTGCGTCGCACCAACGGCCAGTCAACTTTAGTCACCGCAGACCAGGAAAGGATCAACGTCACCATCGAACAAGCCTTCGATAACTTAAAACTGGTAAGAATTCTAAATTTACCTGTAGAAATAGACAACCAAAAAATTCAGACGGAGTTAGTGAAGTATGGTCGACTTGTTACATTACAAGATGAAGTACGGAATCATAAATACAAATTCCAAGTAAAAACGGGAGTACGCATGGCAAAGATGGAAATAAAAAAAGACAATCCATGGGTAGGTATTCCAGGCAAGGAATATGTCTATATCCAAATGTTGAACTTTGTAATTTCTGACGAACACCTGTTGTGTTTTTAAATATTATTTCAACCAAGGAAGTTAATGCCGATAAACATTTTTCAGATATTCATTTAGTGAACTTTGAGATTTTACAACCTTTATGTAATAGTTTTAAAGTTCAATTTGAGGGATCACTACCCATATAGAACCCTGGAACGTAATGAATATCATGTTCTACTGAGTGGCGCTCAACCGAGTAACTTTATTTTTATTATTTACAATCAAGCTTGTGAATTAATTAAATCCATTTTAATAAGATTTCCAAGTGTTAGGTAAATTACACGCTCAGGTGTAGGGACCTTTGAGTGACATTTTCCTATTTGAACTTTGCATCATTTTCACAATTTTAATGTAGATTAAAAATTAATGTTTCCATCAACTAATGTTTTCTTCACAAAGAATTTGTAACACCGAACACACCAAAGTGTTCGTATGTCAATGTTGTATGTTTCCAGCTATTTTCAATTTTTAATTCGCAAACAAGTGTATGTGAACTTGTATGCGTGGGGAGAAATAAGAGTGGAGAAATTCTGTTCTCTGCTGGCTGATGTTTATCAGAGCATTCTACAGCAAATACACAGCTTTACACTTGGGTCAATGCACTATTTACTGACAGAATTCGCATGGCACACCCAAGTGGCTGCATTTATGTGTCAGCGCGTGTGTTGCAGAGGTGAGTCAAGTAGTGTAAGTAAGAGTGTACTTGAGTGTTTGAAAATTCAACGAGACACCACAAAGCAAAATCTCTCACAGAAAATCGAAAACATTACTTCCTTATATATTTCTTTCTTGACAAGTTTTAGTAAATATGATTTATTCATTATTACAGCTTATGGCTGTTCTCCCAGAACATCACACCAAAAATAAACTATTTTATATTATCAGAAGTGTAAAACGCTGGTGATAAATCAGTTATTTACAAAACAACCTAACATGTCCTAATTGGTGTGATTTTTGAAAGGGTTGATTTAAAAACTTGAAGATGCTGCGAAAATAATAAATCTCGATGAAGCACTTGTCATAGCGAAGATAAAGACACTACAAATCTTGATATGGTATGTGACGTACAGGCATAAATTCGCTGCCACATGCAAGCCACATCAACCAACGTGCCGTTATGAATGTATAGAAGAGCCCTAACTGGGAATCCACACATGAACCCGCCAGCACAACTTTCAGTAAATCAGGAAGCCAGTAATTGCGACAACTTACTGCAGCAACCACTGGGCGAGGCCGCTTGCATAAACCAGCCTCCACCAGCCAGCGATTGATGACATGGACGCCTAAACGACGCACTGATATAGGCCACTGTGAGGCAGAGCGCGATGACTCTCCAACTCAGGCCAGCTTCAGGGAAGGATAGCAGATTGGGTGTGTCCAGTCGTCGCTAAGCTATCTACAAGATGACCCAGCCTCCGGTATCAAGATTAAGATAGGGAACAGTCCATACCAGATAATAAGATACAAGTCGTAAATTATACATAATAGTAATGTAGTTTAACATAATACATCAATTCTATTAGCTCCCAGTTACAGTTAATATCACAATGTTGTATTGTCTGTGCCACATAAAATGTTTAAAACCCCTCAGTTAAAGCAAGCACTACCATCTATCATTCATCTACAAGCTACGACTCCTAAACCCATTAGTTTATGATTATGGCCGTATGGCATGATTGTAAAAGTGTGATCATTGTCATCTGTTGCTGTAGAAGCCGATTTGTCGCTCAACCGTGCTTCATGTCACACAGAAAAAAAAAAGTATTGAAGCCAAGCCGGTTATTTCTTGTAGGAGTCCGTGGATATTTATTTCCATATATAATGTGCATTCTGTTTGCTCGCGAATGTTTCATCTTCGGGAAACAGCTCGTGCAGCGCTCTTCCGAAGGTCAGTGATTTGGATTGCTCGCTCCTTGCAGGCGAATTCTGACGTATTGCTCTATTGCTGGTAAGAGCAATTCTGTAAACGCGTTTGAGGGTTAAAGCAACAGAATATAATGCTAGGTGATCACAATCCAAGTATTTGTGGGAACAATCCAGTTGTTCTGTTTGATGTACTAACTGTTTTGCGAGCTGTGATGTATTATTCACAGGTACAGTAGCAAATGCAATCACAGACATGGAATACCAAATCAGTACTGTTCGTATTACTATACGCTGTTCTAGGGAAAGTGAGCTTTTTGTAGCCATGGTTACTTTTTTTTTGCAGCCAATATATATCCTCCCGCCACTGGTTAATGTAAACAATGTCATATGAGTAATAAATACAGTGTATATATTTCACCATAATCAAAACGAAATGCCCGAGGCCTCAATGAATTATGTGTATTAGTTATTATGTCTGATGATACTTCCTCAAGATGTGCTCACTTTACTTTGAATGGCCTATGTCTATGTTAATAATATTGAGATGGTTTGTACAACCTATCAGATCACTGTCCCTATTTTAATAGTCTAGATAGTTCATAAAAAAATATTTTTTCTGAAGTCTATACTTAAGACGATCATTTATTTACAGGGCGTGCATTATGAGAATATAATTTTTAACAAATAACACCTTGCCTTCTAACAAAGCCTCGCCCGGGAATGCCATTAGAAACAATTTATCACATGATATCTTTTTTTCCGTTGCAACACGTAATTTATAATGAGTGAGTACAGTACGGAAACAAAAGACACTAGTACAGCAAATACCTGTCATTAGTTCAAGTACATCTTAGCTGTGTAGATCTCTGAGACGCGCCTTAAACCAGAGACCCACTAAAATAATCATCTTTGGTATAAAAACATGTGCAAGGTGATACAAATATGGCAGCAGCAAACACAAGAATAAAGAATAAAGAAATTGTGGCATTTATGAACTTACTTTGTTTATTTATTCGTTACGCGTCGGCATAATAAAATGCATACTTGCATAGTGCGTCATGCATGGTGCATGATGCACACAAAAATATATGTAAAAATGTGCATGTATACGAAAATGTTCTATTTCGATTAATATTTTATTTGATACAAATCTCTATGAATAAAATTAAATGTCCTGACAGACTCATCGATTCACTCATCAATGCAGAGGTCAAACTGTTGGACACAAAGGCATGAACATTTAGGTATGGCTTACTTTAGGGTGCAAGCTTTCACTAAGGGAGGATTTTTGGAAATTCTAACATTAGGAGAATGAAAAGGGGCAAAATTTGTTTCCGAGGACTCTGTAACAGATTATTAACCAGCGTGACTATATAAATACTTAGACAATATGTTAGGATCTTTTGAAATTCAAACCCCAAAGGGGCGAAAAGGAGTAAAATATGTTTCCGAGGACTCTTAAATAGTTCATTGACCCTATAGGATTTTGTTATGCTCTTTACTTTGAAAGGTCATTTCTATAAAATCCTAACAATAGATTTAAGGGTTTCTTTAAATTCAACCTTTAAGAGGGTGAAAAGGGGTAACATTTATCTTCGAGAACTCTTAAATAGCTCAATAAACACATAAGATATTTTTATCATCTTGGCTTTGAAAATTACCTACATAAATGCTTAAAATCGTTTTCAGGATATTTTGAAATTTTACCCCTAAGAGGGTGCAAATAGATAAAATGGGATTTTTGAAGACTACTCAGTAGCTTGTTGGTTATTTGATACTTACCCTCTTTGCATATAACCCTATTAACATGAAAGTCTAAAAACCAAATTATGTTTTTTTTAAATTTAACTTTATATTGGTTAAAAAGCAAAAAAAAAAAAAAATGTATGTATATATATATATATTTAGGATTCCTCAACGGTATAATTATTTCTCAGTTGTGCATAAACCGAATAAGATCCTTATGCATTTTACTTTAAAACTTTGGCTATGTAAAAACCTCAAAATTAATTTAAAGTATATTTGAAAATTTTGCCCCCTAATAAAATTTAAAGCATTAAAAAGTGTTTCCCGGATATCCTTTAAAAGCTCATTAACAACATAGAATATTGTTATGCTCTTTATACCGAAGCTTAATTACTTAAATACCTACAAACTAATTTAGGGAATTTGAAATATCAAATCCCTTAGATGGTGGAGAGGTAAAATCTATTTTCGATGATGTCACATGCTTCACATCGTTTCCATGCATAAAACTTTCAGACCAACATAAAAAATATGAACTTAAAGGAAACCCGTCTATTTGTGTGGAACAAAAATATTCTTTTCACCTAAATCTGCAGAGTTGTGCATATCAGTAAAATATATCGCGATAATTTTTCTTAATGAGTTTCTATGCAGAAATGTGAGTATAAAACACATCTTATATACCGTTTAAAAACATCGCTTTTAATTTGGGTGAATTGTTATACATGCCAGTTGTGCAGTAACCAAATTTGTGCTGCAATACTGTGTTGGCTTCTTGCAAGCAGAACTATCTGAACGAAGAACTTTAAAATCGCCAAGAGAACAGTTAAAATCATGAGTTAAAATAACGGAGAAGCCGTCTTTTTTTTTTTTTAAATTTAGTTTTCCAACAAATCAGAGATTTTGTTCACGAAAATGTTATTTAACGTAACTTGAATATATTTAAATAGCGGCAATTCTGGAAATGCTCAGAAGACAAAAATTAGTGTATCCAACCTTTACAAATCTGTAGTTTTAAAGGTAATCAAGGCAGTAAAAGAGTGCCCTAAAAGTATGTAACCAGAATTGAGCAGGGTTGATAAAATGATAAATCATTAACGTAGTTGACGTAAGAGGTTCGAAACGGTTGAAATGGAGTACAAAGCAGTGTACACAGTTGTGGAAATTGTCGATGCAGTCTAATCCTTCGTGGAGTTCAACAACAGCATAAACTCTCCTGGCAAGTCAACTCGCCAGCTTCTTCCCAAGGTCCGCGCTTCATGAAGTTTTACTGCGAAACCTCAAAGTGCTGCAGTAGTATGTGCTCCAAGTGAAGGCTTGGGAAGGAGATGTAATCCCCGCCACGGTCTTCACTCGTGTTCCAGTGATTCCATCAAATTACCCTTTACAATTTACAATACTGCGAAACCTCAAAGTGCTGCAGTAGTATGTGCTCCAAGTGAAGGCTTGGGAAGGAGATGTAATCTCCGCCAAGGTCTTCACTCGTGTTCCAGTGATTCCATCAAATTTCCCTTTACAATTTACAATACTGCGAAACCTCAAAGTGCTGCAGTGGTATGTGCTCCAAGTGAAGGCTTGGGAAGGAGATGTAATCTCCGCCAAGGTCTTCACTCGTGTTCCAGTGATTCCATCAAATTTCCCTTTACAATTTACAATACTGCGAAACCTCAAAGTGCTGCAGTGGTATGTGCTCCAAGTGAAGGCTTGGGAAGGAGATGTAATCCCCGCCACGGTCTTCACTCGTGTTCCAGTGATTCCATCAAATTTCCCTTTACAATTTACAATACTGCAATTCCCCCTCAACTTCTGCTTTGCTCTAAGTTTAAGGGAGGACAAGGGACATTCGCTACATGTGGCAAAGATATATATATGTGTCTGAGGGAAGACTGCATCTCACGTGGGCAGTTGTATACTGCCTGCTCCAGAGTAAGCTTAACTGCACTGTATAAAATAATGTTAAAATTACATGACATGTGTAAGGTTATATTCACAAACTTGTGTGGGAAACATAGTTTTCCTTACAGGTAAGGTATAATTACCGCACTCTGGAGTAAAATTCATGTACATGGTAGTGGAAAATCCCATACATAGATTACAGATTACCGTACGACGTTTGGATCTCGTAGTCAATTTGTAACTATTTGATAGTTGTATGATCAATATTTTCTACCTCAATACTAGTTTTAATTGTCTAGTCATACAAGCCGTCCAACATGGCTTGTTATATGTTAGGTATAATTACCGCACTCTGGATTAAGGTTCAAGAACATAGCGGTGGAAAATGACATTAGGATGCGTGCAGCTCTTCAGCGTTCTCTCAACAGGTAAGTGGGAGGACGGGCGGAAGAAACAATCATCTAACACACTTATACTCACTCGCGCTGTCATGCTGTCGTCGTTGTGTAGTGAATAACGCTTGGGCCTATCGTAACAGTGGTGTATGGTTCGCGCCCACCCAACAGCAAGTGTTGAGGATTTTATAGTTGAGGTTTCGGTTACTCTTCGTCAGGATATACGCAATAAAAAATATTAACATTATTAATACCCCGTGTGATTTTAAAAATAAATTAATTATACATTATAGTCAATATCACACTACTTATGTACTCCACATTTGACTCCAATTTTACCTTACATGTAGAGGTAATTAGCTTCCCTTACATCTAAGGGAATTTTACCTCAATTTTTTTTACAGTACAGACACTTGACCATGTTCGCGCTTGATGGCAGGACCGCTAATGTGTTCTTAAAAGAAGTCCTTCGGTAAAGGAAATTAGTAGCTGATTGGTTGCTTGCAGGCAGCCATTCCAAGATATTTGCTATCTATCATGACGAATGTTTCGTTTTTTTCATCTGACTTGTGAACGCAGCACACACTTTCACCACGAAGTCAGGAATATGTTCAATAATATTTTGCCTAGTAGATGGTTTTGCGTCTAAGAGAGCTGCATGTGAATCTGACACAAGAGCAATCTGTTCTGCCTTATTTTATTGACAAGCTTATTTTGTTTCGCTTATAAATGCAGCCTGCTGTTTTCAGTTCAAAATAAAACTAGAGAATTTCTTGCCTATTTGCTAATTTTTTTTTTGCCAAATACTGTAGCACATTTCAAACAAGCAGGTGAATATAGAATCCAAGTTGTAAAAATGATATGTTTTCAGTGCCTGTAATTCAATGTTATATTATGTTTGCCAGCAAATAAAAGTTAAAATGTAACCACGAGGTATTCCAAAATGAATTAAGTGAGTTTCTTTTTCCATTAGTACCAAGTTTGTGTATCCCAGTTTTATTAAATGCATGTATAACAGGCTGCTGCCTGGAACAGCAGTCACAGAAGTCTGTGCAGTGTATACTAACAGTCACTGTTTGCCCTAATGCTGCGGCTACCAACCGCCGGGGTTGCCTGAAGGCGAGAGAGCTCTGGGTGGCGCGCGACCCCGGCAATCCTACCCAGCTGTTATATCAACACTCCCAGGGGAATGATTACGAGGTTTGGGGTCGTCAGTATGTAAGGATGGGACAATGGTGGCTCGGGATGCCATCTTGATCCAGACGCTGGAAGCCCTGCCCGAGGGACGATCGATGAGAGGACCACCAGTCCGTGGTCCGGGATCGATGCCCACAACATCCGTCACTGAGAGAGCCTCCTCGTTGCCGACTACGCTATCAGGGTAAATATACTTCCCATTTAGGTGACCTAGACCTCGAGATGTATCGGGACAAGCAAAGGCCCATAAGAATCTCCCTAAGAGCAAGAGTATATAAATCATTGCTTGCCTAAATAATTTAAATGAACTCAGAGTATTATTGCCACAGCTTAGTGTCTTGTATTATTCTGACCGCAATTGTTTAGCAGTATCTGTACTGATCGAGAGTAGAATAAAATAGAGTTTTGTATTCACTGAGTCCTTTCCTCTGACTACCTTCATCCCCCTAGTAAGTGCGTGGTCTCCTCCCCTAGGAAGAGGTCACAGCACTATGAACACTCCCGCTGGTAAATACTGTTCATAAATGTAATTACACTTGACGCTTCTGCGTAGTAAATTCACTCGCTCCATTGATAGAGAGATGGTAAATAATGCACTTTGCCCGGTACAGTGCAGCCCAAAAGTCATTTCTGCTACTCTCTGTTATACACATTGGAATAACAGAGGTCATACTAGTTTCTATAGCAGGAGAGAAGAAAAATGCGTTAGTTGAAACACAAACATTACGTGAAGCGCTGACAGAAAATTGTAAATGCCAACCAAAATTACCATCAAATATCAGACAGCCCGCAGTTGCTACAGAGCAAATCATGTCTCACTGCTACGCCCTTTGTAGTGTATACGACAATTCCGAGGATATTTTTCTGTAGAATGCATTTATTTAAGTATCTTTATACGACAATTCCGAGGATATTTTTCTGTAGAATGCATTTATTTAAGTATCTTTATACGGGTCCTATTAAGGCATGAAAAAATATCTCAGTTACGGAACAATGTATGGAAAACAACGTAGGCCTATTCACTTATCCCGTAAGACGGGCGTTTACGCCACTGATAAAAAATTTAAAGAATTAATTAAATGTTTTCCCCTAACAAACACAATAATTGCTCTTGTGCTTTTCGTAAAAACGCTTTCATCATTCTAATGCCAAAGGAAGACAGAAATATAACATTATTAAAAATAAGGCCTTTAAGTGTGTCTGTTAAAACGACTTGCACTATGCATACAGCTTATATAGTTTACTATAAAAACTTATCGATCTGATTCGCCAGATAACCCACAACCAGTCTACTGCACTGTGGCGTTAGACAAAGTTGTGTTATTGTTTTATCAGCTTATGATCTTGTGATGTGTTTGAAATATTTCTCGTTGCTTACACCGTATGTTATTACCCGGGTGTCCGCCATCTTGCCTGTCGCAGCTTCGTGGGTGTAGCAGAACTTCAGAACACGCTCTAATTCGATTTTGGGCATGCCCATGGGTATGCGAAAGCTGTAATACCCAGAGCCAGACACCTCCGGATGGGACTGCATTCTAAACTACACGAGAGCAGAAACGTTAGCATAACATAGGCATGCAAACTGCTACGGGAATGGGCATAGCGTAGGTGCGTCGTGAATTATTGTGACATCTAGGCTGCTGCCAGGCGAACTGCTGGAGTTCGTGTTCTTCCAGCCACGACATGGATGCAGACTAAGAAGGCATAATAAACAAGCGAAATATCGCTACTTTTTCTTCGTTGTAAGTTCTCCCACTCGTTGACTGGCGCTCTGGATTCTGTCTTCAGATCTGACAGTCAGTGAGTCAGTGTATTGTGTTGTAATTATTCTCAGTTGGTTCAGATGCTGCCTTGAAAGTCAGTTTACAGGCGCAGAAATGCAAATAGTAGTTTTATATGAAATATTGTAGCTCGTGAGGTTATAGTTTGCGAAACACATGGTTATTCCTCCTCTGTGATGTTTTCTTTTCTGTAACGTGACATTCAATATTAAAGCAACAACACTAAACACTAACCTAAAAATGTGTACGATATTATAGTTGTAGGCTGTTAACATATTACTCAATACTTTCGAAATGGCTGCATATAATCTCCTTTTATGCCAAATTAGCACTTTTCATCATAAGTCAAATTTATATTAGGTGGACCCAATGACCATATTTTACTTCAATCAGGTGGAACTTTGAAGTTGTCGGGGAATCATACTAATAGACTACAAACCACATAATCTGCACAAATATAAAAGCCATTCTTCTAATACGACATTAACACGTGGAAATAAATATCATATACGTGCCTACAAAAATACTGAGCACATGCCAGTAAAGGTTTACATGAAAATTTTTCAGCCAAATTCGAGAATTATTGTCACAAATTGATATATAAGCTCAGAGGCGTATCCATAAATTTTTTCGGGGGGAGGGGGGGGGGGGTTATGAGTGTTAGTATTGGTCACTAGCAGTAATTACATCGTTCACAAGTCAAAGGAGGATAGAAACGGATTATGCACACTCGCTCACATATAGGTCTACATACAGATTTACAACTAGGTTTTGATGTATAAGATGCAATCATATGTGTGGTTAATAACACATTTATAAATATAATGTTTGACCCTTTGATAATAGGGTTTTAAAAAATGTGTGTCATTTCGGGGGGGGGGGGTTTCAGCCCTCTCAGTCCCCCCCCCCCCCCAACTTGGATACGCCACTGTATTATAAGCTGCTGAATTAAAGGCGGAAGAGTTGTGCGTTTTGGGACGATATATAAAACTTTTAATTTTTGACTGTGACACATGCAAGTAGTCTAAGAAGGAAATAATCTGTTCGTTCACTTTTACAGTTCAGTGTTGTTTGTATTGCGCAATATTTAGTATGTATGAATGAATCCTTTTTGTTTCTTATTTAGTACTCGTTAGAGTTGTTCGTTATGATGTCACTCCTGTGGCAATAGCGTGTTTAATACTTACCTTCACGATAGCACATTACTTCGCTTTACCACTCTGATGTTAATTAAATACATCAAGATATTAACAACGATATATATGGTGCAATATTGAAGTTATTCTTATAGACCAAAACCAAACGGATCAAATTTCTTTAGGGCAACACCTCCGTCTTAGAGAATTTTTTCATTTGTTTCAAGTTGATTCATTTTACTGTTTAAGCACTCAGTTTTTAAGCTGGTTGTGATTAAACATTTTTTAAAAATCTTTCTTTTCACTGACCGTAGCTATAAGTAAATATTTGCTGAAATATTTCTTTTGATTCTGTGATTATTTTTTAAGTTACTTTCTAGTTAATGGAAATATTACACTCAATTTTGAAGTGTTCGTATATTGGTCCGGGATGCTATATGAGCAACCGAAGGTGAAAAGGAGTTTGAGGGAGGTAGAGAAAGGGGGGGGGGGGGGTGTGGACAGATAGAGATGTTGCATATTACGTAAAAAAATGTGTTGTTTTTCCAATATCTGTTTGGGAGATTCAGTCTCAGGAATAGTTAAGTACAATAAGTCGGTATCGTTGTTGTAGGTGTTCTGTGGAAATCACTACAAAATAAATTGAAACAGCTCTTCCGCTATTTCAGTTTTTCTTTGCAGCTGAAAGTTCAAAATGAATTAATACATTTCCATGAGAACGTATTTCACATTAAAGATTCCTGAAGGACATTATAAAATTAAAAAATGGCAAAATCTTTTACTAAATAAAGTTTTAGGGGAAAAATGGTTCATATTTTAATGTCCTGAACATGTGTATTGCGACGGCACACTAGACTAGTTCTACCAGTCTTGTAATCATTTGAAATTATCTGTGCAACTTTTTACGAATAAAGTAAATGACAACATGTTGGCAAGCACGAGTTTTAGATTCAGGTCAGTTTCTCACTATCCAGGGCGCTGACTCCCCAACTCTTGGGGGGGAAAAAAAAGTGCAGCGAGAGTTTAAAACCCTGTTCAGTGCATGCTGGGCAGTTATCTCGAAGAAAATTTAACTTTACCCCAATTCATGTTCCAGAGTCCTGTCGGAAATTTTTTTGTTTCCGCGCATGTAATCTTTTTGCGTGGTTCGCGGGACGTTGTACACTTTTGAGTGCAAATTTATTGGACGTTTATTTCTCCGTTACAACGCTCTCGGTCCGGACCAGCCAATGGTTGTGCCAGTATTTTCTCGGAGCTGTGTAAGTGATTCAGGAGAAATGTGTGTGGGTGTGAGGGGTGGAAAAAAGGGGGGGGGGGGGCTAGTTCAGTCCGCAGGGGTCGACCTGTAGAACACAGCGGAGAACGCTGCTTCTGAAGGTCTGAGAGCTTGTACAGTAACACTCGCCAAAAAACTACGTAAATTTGTATTTCTGATTGTTCAACTAGTGAGTTCACCTGCCACGTGTGACTACAGTCAAGGTGATTTTCCATGCGCATTACGTGTGTACAGCAGGGCAGTTTCTAAACTCGTATTGTCTCAATTAAATACTTACTGCATTTTGGTTCGCGCTGTACTTTTGTCGTGCTTGTTTCTTGCTTCCAGTGAACCAAGTGCTGCGTAATCAGTTTAATTTACCTGACTGTCCAAGTGTATGCTAGATTCATTACATGACGACGACATCATGACGGCATCACTGAGTATTAGAGTGTTATAGTATTATTTCTTCCGACCGTCCTCACACTTTGTTGAGACAATACTGAAGAGACGCACGCACCCGAAGGTAATTTTCCTATCCATTTATGGGATTTTCCACCGCATTGTACGTAAATTCTACTCCATAGAGCGGTAATTATACCTTACATATAAAGAACCGTGTTGGACAGCTTGTATAACTAAACAATAAAAATTAATTTTAAGGTAAAAAATATATAAAATACAATTATCAATAGTTACAAATAGACGAAGAGATCCACACGTTGTAAGGTATTTTCCCATCCACATGTGGTATTATCCACTACCATGTAAGTGAATTTTTCTCCAGAGTGCGGCAATTTTACCTTACCTGTAATGAAAACTAGGTTTCCCACACAAGTTTGCGAATATTACCTTACACCTGTCAGGTAATTTCCCCATTATTTTTTACAGTTTGGCAAGACACGTGCGGGTCAGCATCTTCTCTCTGTCATCTAGCTGCTCTTCACAACATGCAGGATTCCCCGGCCCGAGCTCTGGAGGTGGAGTCGGCAAGACAGGAGCCCGCACCCCGTGGTCCCGTACTGGCAGTCACGCTGGAAGAAGACGATGAAGACAGCTTGAAGAAGGCACTGAAGAAGTTTCAGTTGGCTTTTAGGGACATCGCTTTCAGAGTATGTGCTACAGAGCCTTGCCCCCCCCCCTTCCCTTAATGGTGGGAATGTTAGTGATATGGACAGCTAGGACAACTGAGAGCATATTGCCCCAACAGCAGCAGCAAAACTGAAGCAGCAGCGGGAAAATGGCAGCAGCGAGTTGAAGAACAAATGGCTTCGATGATTACATGCAAGAACTTGAGTGAAGAAATTTGTGAGCTTTATGCATTTGTCCAACAACTGAGAAACCACATCGACGAGATGGGACTGCAAGCTGCACACCTCACAAAGTAGTTAGGAAATCCACGTGTTAACTTTTGAATACTGTCCTGAAACCGATGTTATGAATGTATAGAAGAGCTTTAACTGGGAATCCACACATGAACCCGCCAGCACAACTTTCAGTAAATCAGGACGCCAGGAATTGCAACAAGTTATTGCAGCAACTACTGGGCGAGGTCACTTGGAAAAACCCCCTCCACCAGCCAGCGATTGGGGACATGGGCGCCTAAACGACGCACCGATATAGGCCACTGTGAGGCAGAGCGCGATGACTCTCCAACTCAGGCCAGCTTCAGGGAAGGATAGCAGATTGGGTGTGTCCAGTCGTCGCTAAGCTATCTACAAGATGACACAGCCTCTGGCATCAAGATTAAGGTGGGGACAGTCCATGGCAGATAATAAGTAACAAGTCATACAGTGTCCATAATAATAATGTAGTTTAACATGATACATAAGTTCTATCAGTTCCACTTCACAGTTAATATTACAATGTTGTATTTTCTGTGTCACATAACCTGATTAATACCCCTCATTTACAGCAAGCTCTACCATCTATCATTCATCTACAAGCTACGACCCCCTAAACCCATTAATTCGCGATTATGGCCGTAAGGCATAATTATAACATCCTGCACACACTGCGCTGCATAGCAGTGAAAGGAGCCCATGCCATGGAGCTAGTGCTGTGATGGCTCCTCTCAGTTCTAAGGATAGCAATCCCATGGAGGAAGTGGCTAGGGGGGCAAAAAACTAGTTGCATGATCTCGAGAAGGGAAGAGAGGCAATCGACAGGAATTACTAGTACTCATAGTGCGTCGGACAATGATCCAGCCACAACCTGCAGCATACACTGCAAGTGCGAGCACTTTTAAGATTGGTAGGCATGGTCTAAAGAAAGACTTATGGGAAAATTACTTAGTTGCATAATATTCCAAATTGATAATGAATGGATTAGTCCTTCTGGAAGGCAAAAACCACCATAGAGTGACAGGATGAAGATTCGGTATGACTGGAGAATCTCGGGTGAGATATTTCAAGGACAACTTGTGTGGCTGTATAACCCATTGAGAAGAAAAGGGTACTCGAATCTACAGAAATGTTGGGAAGGCCCCTAGAGGATTCTGAAAAAGATCAATGATGTGGTCCTTCGGATTTGTCGCCAAGGCTCTCGGGCAGAGCCGAAGGCAGTCCACATCGACCGACTGGCAGCCTATGAAGGTTCGGATGTTGCAGAGTCTCTTCGGGATGAACAGCAGGTTACGATAATTCAGATAACACATTTATTTAACGTTTGATGACAAATTAAATAAAATTCGCAGAAATGATTTTATTCTAACATAACAGTATACTTTGTATAGTATTTGTGTTGATTTCGGTCTGAAACAAAAGAAATGTGTTTGCTGCTTAGCCATTTCAATGTTTGGTATACAAGACATGTTAAACATAAAGTTGATGTGATCTACAGTTTATAGAATGCGAAAACAGAAATCAATTGATTGCACTATATGTAGTGATATCAGTTATATTGTATAAAATACTGCCAGTAATATCCAGTACAACAAACATAGTTAACTTGTAACAAGCAGTAAACGTTTCTCATCGTAGCATCTGTATTGTTTGAGATAAAAATAGAGCTACTTTCTTTAAAATGTTAGTCGTTTAATCCATAACTATATATAAGATCTACCGTACCATAAAAATTACTCCTATAGCTACCTGAGTAGTAACTCAAAGTTGAATTGATACAGGAATGGAACTTTCAAGTCACCAATTTAGATAAGAAATTTTTTGAAGCCCTTTAATAAAGGACGAAGACTTTTTTTTTCTTTAAAAATGTGTCACAACTTATTTAACTGGATACATGAGGAACTAGTAGAGACTGCTTGTCAGTTCAAGGCCTTTGGCATAGAGGCGGTGCTGTCTTAGTCCAGTTACCGCAACTTCACACTTATCATTCCACCGATCCCGTGCCTGAATGGCATTATAATGTTCAGGTTGTTAAAGTCTCTCAACACCGCTGAGTTACTTAATTTACTGCAAAATAACACTGAAAACTTCAGTAAAAACGAAATTTTATAAAACGATTATATTTGCTTCAATTATCTACGTTTAATACTTTTTAATTAATCAATATTAGTATTTATCTCGCCTTCATTTCCATGTATTTGCCATCCGAATTCTCTAGAAAGCACATTGTGGAATCAGTTTCCTCAAACAGAACAACCGGAATAATTTATTTAATTCTAGGCAACAAATCGTTATTGCTAATATCTTTAGTTGCAATTCAGATAAATTTTAACTAATTTTCATGACCATGCAAACTAATATTTTTATTCGCAAACATAATTTCAGATGTCTATGGCAAATAAATTGAAATCGTCTGAACTGCGAGCAGAAAAAAATAATTGTTATTACTTACAATTTCTATGTCTGCACGTATTTACAAACTCTGAGTACCAATAATATGTAACACCTTCTCCACTGCAGGAATATCGACATTGCTGTGTCCGGTATTTCCACTTAGGCCAAATTGTCATCATAATGTACTCTTCCTTATTGACTGGATCTCAGCCAATGGAGTGACAAATTAACTGTGCCACAAGAAAATTTTCTAAATAACTTGATATTAACCTCATAGCGTTCGTTTACAAAATTATAATTTTTTTATTCCTGAAAATGTTTGGTGACACAGAAGAATTATTGTAATTCTGGGTTGCAAAACAAGTGAAAGATTGTAAAGTATATCAACCTTTGCTTCGCCGTCATTGTCGCGGCTCGATTAACCCTATAAATAGTTCTAGAGGTACTAACATTCAATACCATAAGAGAAAAATAACCCAAATTCAAATTTATGTACGTATGGAGACCTGATTTTAGTAAAATGATTCCACAACTAGTGGTATTAAAGAAATCTTAACTTCGTAACAGCTTTCGTGGAGTTGTTTGGATGGTTTAGTAATATTCTTATTTTTAAGTGTCTTCTTCTCAATCATGTACTTGACATAGTCAACAAGCCTAATTCTGATTGGTCCTGTCAAACAGTGGAATGTTTAGCCACAAAGACATGCGGTCAGTATCGAAAGGAAATACGCAGTTCATGTAAGGTACTGGAGCCTAGACCGTGCACCGAACTTCTTACGAAATACTCACTACATATGACGCAGTCTTCTCTCCTATAAAAAACCAATTGTTTTTTCTGTGTATTTTGATACTTTATGCAGCAGTTTACACTTCGTTATGCATTCACTGTTAATTGTAATTGTTTAGGGAAACTCACGCCTTTTATATCCCAACAGAACTTTCAAAACTTAGTCTTTAATAAATACGGGCAACGGATTAGCTTACTTATGTTGTCTCAGATATGAAAATCTCGTACTCTCATTTATTCAATTTTTTTATTTAGTCTGGTATGCAAGACGCATGCGGTAAAATATATTCCCATGGAAAATATCATTCCAGCAAAGATAACCTACATCAACATATATTTTACTGTTCATGAAGAAATGATAAGCTGTATTTGGAAGTGTGAAGAGAGAGAAGTGAAGATGGTCGCAACATCTAGCAGAGTGAAACATTTGAAAACATACCTCGGTGTGTCTAATGAGTTTGAACGGTGTGAAGGGAGAGAAGTGAAGATGGTCGCAACATCTAGCAGAGTGAAACATTTGAAAACATACCTCGGTGTGTCTAATGAGTTTGAACGGTGTGAAGGGAGAGAAGTGAAGATCGTCGCAACATCTAGCAGAGTGAAACATTTGAAAACATACCTCGGTGTGTCTAATGAGTTTGAACGGTGTGAAGGGAGAGAAGTGAAGATCTGCGCAACATCTAGCAGAGTGAAACATTTGAAAACATACCTCGGTGTGTCTAATGAGTTTGAACGGTGTGAAGGGAGAGAAGTGAAGATCGTCGCAACATCTAGCAGAGTGAAACATTTGAAAACATACCTCGGTGTGTCTAATGAGTTTGAACGGGAACAATCTAAGTCAAAACAAGGAGAAAGGGACGCAGGAACAAGTTATACTCCATTCACTGTTACTTCACACTTTTCTGATAAATGTTTGCTTTTGGTTACCAATTACGTATCCTTCCGCTACACTTAAACATAAACACTGCCGTGTAACTTCTGCGTTTAACGTGTCAAATCAAATACATTGTTTATTGTTTACAGCTGTTCAAATAATTCTGTCATATTAAAAAAACTATTACCTACGAATATTCACAACTTAGGCCAATAACAATATTCAAGTCAGTTTTATGATTTTTTAACATTTCTGTATTGACGATACTTCTTACATTTATTATTTTGCATTATTAACATATTTGTTATACACGATATGGCACATTACATATAATACAGGTTAATATTTTGCGGTGTCTGTGCTTAACCCTGTTACAACTCTGAGGAAAGAACTGCAGTATTGAACCTCTTGTAATTGATGTGTATTTGGGTTATTTCGTTAAAAGGATGGGCTTAGTTGGGATGAATATTGAAACGAAGGAGCAATCAGTCCAACGAAAAAAAGAGTAAAATCAAACACTCAACTCGTGTCGCTATTTTTTGTACATAGCGGCGATAAACATAAAATATAGTGGCGAACCTGCACACACATAGGAATACCGTAAATTTTATTTCGCTCATATTTATATGCATAGGTACTTAGTCTTAACTAGGTTTATTTAATTATTTATTTAATATTTCTGGCTGGGCTTAGTAATTTGTTGGGATTGTGGCAAACATTCAGATCACAAAAACGTAAGCACATTAGACAATTGTGTTTCAAACACCTACGGAGAAGATACGTTGTAATAAGTAAACAGACGTGTAATTTATGTCGTCATAAAAACAGCTCACGGTTTAAAAGTATAAATTTGGCACGTCCAATATTTTCTAACACACACACACACACTCCGGGCCAGCATTACGACCATGAAGCAGCCACACCCTTTCTCACGCAGCGGTTAACGACACAAGTAACAGTATATTTATTGCTGCCACGGAAACACAGTTTTATCACATCGTAGCTGGCCTAGGTAGGTTTAAAAAACACAAAGTATACAAACTTGACGTGGTAATTTGGAGTATTGTAAACGTTCTGTTTAACAACAGATATACCCCATGTTGTCACATCATGTCGCAACTTGTCAACTATGCCAAGTTTGGATTTGTAATCCTCACGACATCACATCTAAATTTATTGTAATAAGTATCAAAATATTAAAATCTCTTTTCAGGTGTAACTTACAAATCAAAGCATCATTATTTTTGCTGTAATAAATATGAAATACGCTAAAATTAAAAACATGTGTAATTTTATTGCTTCTACCAGCGATGCGAGACTTCCCGAGAGCGAGCGAGAGAGAGAGAGAGAGATAGAGAGAGAGAGAGAGAGAGAGAGAGAGTGACAAGCTCCGCTCCACTGACAGTTTCTAGCTCGGTTGAAAATAAAAAACACCATGTCACTAGGGCCTACGCACCGTATTTTGCACTGATGTTTTTAACTGTGACAATAAAATATGTTTCCTTCAGGGCTACGTGAAAATTTAAATACTTCAATAGACCACGTTTAATTTACAAATAGCAAACGGAAAAATTTTGGTTGAAACAAAATTTAACTATGAACTATTTCTTACTCTCCGTTGCCAAAGCATCGTTGCTCTCGCTGTTTTTAATTCGTATTGAATGATACTTAATAATTACAAGTTATAGAATAAATTAAGGGAATGTTTCATTTATTCAAAAATATAATACTGTTACAGTTAATCAGTGCTATATACTTTTGGTATACAAGTTATTTAAAAAAAACAGGTTAACATATTACTTTTAGGGTGACTTTTCAAAGGTTTATTTCAAAACACGCGACGAAACCTTGAATGGGCTATATATTTCCAGCTCTTACGTTCGATGTCCATGCCAATGGAACCAGCACGGTTTTGCTATATTATCTTACTGAGCAATGGAAGTCTTTACTCACTGAGCATTAAGCCTCAATGTGTAGCTGTATTTAGGCTGCTAAGCAAATCCTCTCTCCTAGAATACAGTACACTTACGGATATAGACAAAGTGTTAGACTAGAGTTTTAGGATCTTATAAATAGCTCTAATACAAATAAGAAATACTATCGTAAATAAATGTGTTTAATAAACACAGTTGATTGCATTTTATGCTGCATTTGAAGGAACGTTAGAAAGTAGCATAGTAAATGTGTCATTTTAATATACTGACGGGAAGCCTATAATGAACATTTGTCTATGCTCTTGGTAATATCGATGCATTGTGTTTGAAAATGATGGCGGGTGAGTGTGAATATAGATGCAAACAGAACCGTTGTTTCTATAGTCGTGCACTCGAGCGGCTGAATTTTTGGTTGTCTTGAGCCCCTGCAAATTTGCACCGACTTAGAAGTCTGAAGCGAACTGGATCAAAATGAAAGTACGACTCATGGACTCGCAGTCTGAGCGGGCGTGACTCGAACACTAGCCACTTCTCAAATACACTGCAAAATGAAATGACGAGCTATGCTGGATTCACAATGACACTAAAAGTCCACGACAGCTCCGACGCAGCGAAAAAAAAAAAAAAACATTTCAACACCAAATAAGAAGCAAGGTTACCCCGACAAACTGGCACTCCCGACAGCACGACAAAAGAAATTTTGTTTTTTAAACTGCTTGTTGTGGAGGTCGTCAACTTATTTACCGCCAAGATAACTTTTCTGTTTTGTTTTCGAATGTGTTATCGTCATATGCATTAGAATGTTTGCCAAAAGCAAAGCATCGTTCATTTATCGTGAGATTTATACCCCAAATAATAAATGTAATGTGAGTTACGGGCAATTTTAGGATTTTTCCAATAGCCAATCAAGACACTAGATGGGCATTTATCGTAGGGGCATTGTGAACACCGAGTAAAATTTCATATAGGCTGTTCACGGTGAAGTGAGCACTTTTGAAGCCTAGTTACTTTTTTATTTTAACAATTTTTTTTTAATTTAACAACTTTTTGAAATGAATATAATCATGTAAGTAATAAACACAGTGTGCATATTTCACCGCACTCGGAAGTTAACGCCTAATTCTAAAATAAAATATGTTTATTGACTATTATTACAAACGCGAGGGCTTTCAGAAGTGCTCACTTAACTGTGAATAGCCTATAGAAAATTCTCGTCGAGTTATAACGTCGTGTCGGGGTGTATTGTCGTTGTATTGCGACTCCAAGGCAAGGGGAAAGTGCGTAGACATGTGCCCTTGTAGCGCGCGGCTTCACTTCCCCGCCACAAACAACAATAATAGGTTCCACATAAAGCACGGCTGCATAACTTAACGTGGACGAGAGCAATCCTGTGCTCGCTGGCTGGCTCTATGAAGACGGCGATATAAAAACGAGGACACGGGCGTGTGTTTTGTGAGTGAAGAGGGAGGGGGTATCAGTGTAGAGAGAGGGTTGGGGGGGGGGGGGGTAGTGAATACGGTGTCTACCCACGCGAACACCGCACTGCTGATTCACGCCACTGGAACCCGCCTTCGCTGCTAACAGAGAAGGTTCCTAGCTGCAAGTCCAGCTGACATGCCTGCACTCTACTGTCCTTCCAGCCCTTTGAACATGCACCTGTCAAATATCACTGGATTAAAACGTGAATTCACGTTTAACGTGAATAATATGTATAACCGGTATTTTGCACAGTCAGGCCTCTCTGCCAAGTTTTAGGCTGTTTCCGGATTCTCAAGAAATGCATACTTGTGTGGACTTGTCACCGGAAGTGACGTCACCATGTATATACTAGCGCTGTTCGAATTCCCATTATAGTACACACAGGGTCTATACTTGTCAAGTATTTGAAATTGTATACTTTCTGGGCATACTTGCGTACTTACGACAGTCGCCATATTGTATTTCAGGTGTGAAGATTATCGTGCATGTTTTGTGGTTATAAAGCTCACAAGTTTTAAAAGTTAATAAGTATTTACAAAATTTAGTTCTGTTGTATGTGTAAATGATTGTCAATTTAATAAATGTGCTTCCAATTATGAATAAAATTCTGACAGTTGTATAGACGTCTGCAGCATATTTCTCTGATTTATACTTACAAATAATAATACATTTGCAATCCGCAATTCCAAGTTATTACAAACCCCAATGTGTTGTATTTGTCTTTCTTTTGTTATCAATGCGTATATTTTAAACACATGGTAAGGTACGTATCGATGGACGAGTTTCATTACTTACGATAAATAAATTCAACAAATCCCATCCATAACAACTCCACTCATTTGATTCCAATGACGCGATAAAGCATTAAAGCAATATCCTATGGCTACTGGCATGAATACTTGTGAGATCGAGAGAAGCTGAACAGATAAACCTAACCTCAGGATACCGAGGTGCAAGACTTTCTATATTCCAGCAATTTGTTCTTCTGCTGCACAATTTGTACTTAAAGTGTACGACGACCAAAAAGCCGGCATTATATTGGCATTTTTGTTTGTATCAGTTTTCGTTCAAAACAACACACACCTGTTGTCCGGCTGCTCTGCTAAGCAGCCAGTGTAAAACAATATGTCGACGTCGTCTTTCATTTCGCTCCTGTTAACATTACGCGCCCACTAATGCTCCTATTAATTCCTCATTCCCGGCTACAGCCATGTTTCAGCGCTTATTAAACTAATAAGATGTCAATGTACAAAACCACGTCATAAGAATAAATAAATGTTTATAATGTTACCTGTGTCTGCGTAATGCTTAACCATAGAAGTTGTAACGTATATAAAACACCACATTACACCGGGTTTTTCTGTTGTCACACAGTTTCTGATATTTCCGCCAGGATGTGCAACCAGTCTTACACTTGTCCGAATAATTCCAACACTTACGTGACAAGTACACATCACAGCTAGTACGCAAATGTAAGTACTTAGCACGTATATACTGACAATCCGGAAACGGAATTAGCTGGGCTAACGTGACGTGTGGAATTTTCTACAAGTCCTTAACATTGAAATTGGCACTGAGGCTGGTTACGAGACAAATACTAAATCCATATACAGCGCACACAAAAAAAAATCACGGTGATTGCAATTTTTTGACCGCAGAAATTAGTGTGTCGTTGAAAGGGATAGGACTGTCGAAGCGAAAAGTTTGTGAGTTTATTTGACAGTAAGGCAGGATTTGGTACTTCTCTACAGACATAAATCCACTCATTCGCACCTATCAGTCGCCCATACGTCAGTCGGGCATCCGTCTGGTTTTTGCATCCGTCATTTGAAAGCGATTCACAACAATTCATCGTCCGCCAGTCCTTCAGTACGGCACATTTTCAGTCGGACAACTTTATATCGTGATCTTTCCTTTACTGGAGGTATATTTTGGTTAGAAAAACATCTTCAAGAGAGAAACATTTTGAGGAGCTAATTTTTTACGTGTTAAGAATTGATACTGAACTATTGTTTACATTTGAAATTCCTGAATTCACCACCGAAGATATTACACACAGATCCACGGCCTTGCACTTCAATTCAAAGTGCGTATTCGCGCGTACGGGATGTCGTCAGAAGGCAGAGTCTGTTGGTTCGGAGTCTGCTGTGACTACGATGTCCTCTCGGGTTTAGCACGCATGTACTACGAGAGACCTTGAACACGTATCTTACACCTCGAGTCTACGGTGTAGTACATGCCACGGTATCGCCACCTGAATTACGCTATAGTCAATCCACGGTTCCTTTGCACTTCCTAAATCAAACCTTTGGTAAACCATCCTTTGTATGACCTTTCCTAAATATGACACGTATTTCAGCTTGTTCACGGTAGAATTAGCACTTTTGAAAGCCCCGATTAACGTCTACTTGTATACACGTTGTCTATTCTTCCGTCTTATGTAAGAATAACATTGCCATGGGCCTCATCACTTAGTTCATGCGTCGATCAAATGAAACTGTGAAATTACTAAGAAAGTAAATAATTTACAAATCTGCTCATCTTTACACTTCGATGCATTAAAAAAAAAATAGAAAGAGAAAAAATAATTTAAGTTATCACAAATGGTTACCTAACACTTTTTATTCAACGTTAAGAAATGAAACTACTTTCCATCCATCGTTACCAACGTAACTGGGCGAATGTCACTAAGTGCACCCATTAAAATATATGAACGCAGAGGCAGTGACTTGTCTAAGGTTCATTTATTAAGTTCTCACTCTATCGTGAACAGCCTTTACAGGCATTTTATACACGTGTTAACACGATAGTATCATTTATTTTACCTAAATTGAAGTTTAACTTTTATTCTAGCTGTAAATTATAAAACTTAATTTATATTTAATATGAATAACAAGGAGACAAAAGTTGTGTTGGCAATGCCTACTAAGAAATAGTTCTTAAGCAATATGATATTACATAGAGTGCGCACGTATCCGGTACGCTGTCCCCCTGAGTGTAATCTTCATTACTTGGTTAAGTTTTTGTTGTATGAGGCGAAGGGATTTCCTGGAAGTAGAGCTTCAGCAGGGCTTCAGAAAAGTTCGAAGTAACCGAGAAGAGACAACAGCCGGCGTACACGTTGATTAGAGCCTGCGGAATCGCCAACACCGCGCAGAGATCTGGCCGGTGGCGTGGCCAAGTTAAACATCACTGGCGCCTTGGTACAGTGAGACCCATCTCTCAACTCTGCAGCTCGTTGCGAGGAGCTCTCTGATTGGCTGGCCGTGTCGCTGCATGCTCCGTCTACCCGGAGCGGTCTGCCGAAGTATGTGCTTGCCTTCGCTGCTTCTTACTCTGCGTGTGGACGCAGAGAACTAAACTATACAGAGGTGCAATAGCTGCTTATACGCTGCAAAAGAACTGTCTCAGCTGCAACACGTAGTTTGTTGCTGCAAAGGAAAATTTATTCGAGTGTTAACCCCTTCAAAGTAGCCTTGCCGCAAACATGATAACTTTGCAGTGACGTTACAAAATTTCAACACCCGTATTTATAGTAGTATGTATCGGTTACAATATAAGGAACGTTTGTTTAAAAAAAAACAGCAATGGATCCGAGACTCGAACCCGCATCCCTTGTGCTATTAGTCAAACGTTCTTCACTAAACGACAAGTTAACCTTATCGCGTACTAAATACTTCTGATAGGTAGGTTATGTGAGTAATGACGTGGGCCAGTATATGTTATCACAACTTGGCGGAATTAAGGTTTGAGATCTGGAGAATTACTACACTTCAGAATGACATTAGAGTACATCGCAGTTGCAGTTTCGCAAATACAGAACATATTGGTTTGTGAATGTTTGCGTCGGGATAACTGTTAATAAATAAACTGTTGATAAATGTCAGAAATAAAAAAAAACGTATTAAGAAAATATTTATTTACAGCAAACATGTGTTTCTGTAACATTCTCTTTGAGTTAAAGCAATATTGTGTTACTGCAAGAAAAACAGTATCAAAGAAATGGTTTTCCTTGCAGTACAGAAAACATTGTAAGGATTTTTGTAGAGTGTACAGCGAATTCCAGCCTCACTCCAGCAAAATTACGTGACCAGCCAGCAGCATGTCAGGACGCCGTTCGCCAACCAGAGCGTGGTAACGCACTTACCAGATGGCGGCACAGCCAATAGGAAACATCTTGCAGCAGGTGGTAGCTAATACGACACTAGCCCCGCTCCCATAGCCAATAACAGAATGAGAATGCATTCACCGAAGAAACTGCCACGCCCTCTCAACTCTGTGTGTTTGTTTGCTTTTTGGTGTGAGTAAGGTTCACTCTGCTCGGGATGGGAACAAGAAGAGCGTCCTTAAGAAACATCTTGGTGTAGGGAAATTTTCCACCGCAAGGTGCGCTGCTGTCTCGAGGAGGTAGATTTTATTCTGGCTGTAAACAGAGATATTTTATTTATTTCCTTGTAAAAATCCCTGCTTTTGTCCGAATCAAGGTATATATTTGTCCATGCCAAAAAGAAATTAATAACATTATTTTGTAGCTATTATTCACCCCATTGACGGTGTTCAGAAGAGTGAATATTAACATTAAAAAGGTTTTTTTTTTTCTGGAAATTGACCGTATAAAATCTACCACACTCTAATAAAAAAAAACGAAACTAAGAGCATATAAATATAGCTGTCGCTAAGGTCACTGCAAATAATATTACGTTTTCGTTGTGAGATTAAAAGAAGTAATTTCATAAGCAACGTGTTCGTGAATATCCTTCAGGATAGAATTTTAAATAACATTTGGGTATATTTCATTAAATTTTTACGCTAATGCGAAACATAGTTTTTAATCTTTACTAACACAATACAAATGGGGAGATTTTAGACAAATATGCGTATTTTATGAAGACTGCGAATATCCAGTTTGTTTACTACAAAACGAAGGATTTCTGGTACACATGCAACCTTGGTGCTAGCTGGGTCGCCGACATTTCTACTTGCCAAAGTATCAGCATTCGGCTTCCCAAACCCAAGAGTACAATAGTAGTAGGAAATGGGAAATGCCTTTGGCAGGAACCTAGGAGCGGGGAGCCATGGAGCCAACGACCATCTCGGTTCCCGCCATTTTGGATTCCGGACTTCCTGCTCTGTCATTCCGGTCATACGACCTCCGTCTTGGATCTAGGTGACCTTCGACCTTGATATTTTACATCGAAAATGCAAAAATGCAAAGAAAAATTACAAAAAATCCCAAAAACCTCAATAAATAAAAACAAAATCTAAGAACATATCACTTAAACCTCACACTCATCCCAGCACCCTAAACACTAACCACTACCCTTACATATCTACATTCCAATAGTACAAAACAAAGAAAAATCACAACAATTGAGAAAATGTATACCAAAAATCATAACTCCGACATGTCTGTCATGTCATCATTGCCATCAGACTCCAACTATAACATACAAGGTGATAACCCTCCAGAACATCAAAACAATATTCCATTTGAATATATCAACGAACCACCACAGCAGACCACCATGCCAAACAAAACATCCAGCCAAAGGTCACCTGGATCCAAGATGGTGGTCGCATGACCGGAATGACAGAGCAGGAAGTCAGGAATCCAAAATGGCAGAAACCGAGATGGTCGTTGGCTCTCTGGCTGCCCGCTCCAAGGCTCCTGCCAAACACATTCCTCATCTCCTACTACGTACAATGAAACTTTGCGTGGACTCAGAGCAGATTAACACCATTGTCCCGGTACTTCTAGTGAGGTCACGCTCATTCCCCGATATACTGCGTCGAGGCTTCTGGACCACATCTTGTCTATGATTGGCTTCTGAATGCTGCGGAGCTTTCCTTATTGGCTGGAGCGCCGGAAGGCAAGCAGGTTACCAGCAGCCGACTGGCTAGAGGAGTGCCAACATTTTGTTGGCACTCCTCTAGGCTATGTTCGTGGCGTGTGATGATCAAGTTCACAATATGAGCCGCTGGTTAACATCTTCGTTCTTAAGAGCGCTGCTCACCGAAAACTCTGTTGTTTTATATCTGTACGAAACACTCTTCAGATTAAAGGCTAGACATTGAGATATTACAAGTGATATTTCCTTGTATGAAAATATTTAGTCAGCATAATTTTTGCAGACTGGCACGTCAAAATCAAAATGTTAGTCTTTTAAGTAAGTACAAATAACGCACTTAACGAATTGAAATAATTCTATTTGAAAGGACATACCACCATTTATTTCAAGAAATCTTTAAAATCTCACTATGAAGTGTTTTAGCAGTGTTTGCCAATCGATGGATATAACAAATAATTTCCCATTATTTTTTAACGTAGCAGTTTACGACTTTTTTATGAAATAGATTCGTAAATATTTAAGGCATGATATTTTCAGTCACCCTTGGTACATTTCCTAAAAATCGCTTAGGCTTACTTGATATGCACATATCAATAAAACCAAAATTTATATATTGGCGCGTCATAATGCATAAACTATGCTTTCATCAAACTATTTTAATGCAAGTAAAGAGTCCTGTGCTCCGTTCGCGGTTACTTACAACTTTACTGAAGTCCAGCTAAATGTATACTTCCACGATATTCCTCCGCCTAGTGCAAACAAAGCTTAACCAAGTAGAGAATATACACCGAAGTGACAGCGCACCGTATTCGTGTACAGTCAGTGTATTTTGATTTCGTATAGCAACTGTTTCTTACCAAGCATTACCAACACAATATTTTACTCCCTGTTTTAGTTTATATGAGTTAAATTTCAGTTTAACCAAAAAAACAAAATACCCCAATGTTAACAGAAATATAAAACGTTTGTCACAGACAACATTTTTGTAAACAGCCAACCACTACAATCACGTCATACATGGGGTGAATTTTCAAGAGTTTGGTTCAAAAAGTGCGAATAGACTCACTGTATAAATTACCTGACTAGTGTAAGGTAATATATGTAAATTTTTGTGGGAAATATGATAGTTTTCCTTACGGGTAAGGTAAAATTACCGCACTCTAGAGTAAAATTCACTTTCTTAGCGGTGGGAAATGACATAAATTGATGGAAAAATTACTTTACGATGCGTGCATCTCTTCAGCATTGTCTCAACAGGTAAGTGGGAGGACGAGCGGAGGAAATAATCCTTTAACACGCTAATATTCATCAATATTGTCATGCTGTCGTGGTTTAATGGATAGCGCATCGGCCTATCGTGCTAGAGGACTGTGGTTAGAGCCCACCCACCAGCAAGTGTCGAGGATTTTAGTGTTGAGGTTTCAGTTACTATTCGTCAGAGGATGTAGGGAATAAAAAAATTAGCGGCTCTTATACTCCACTGTATTTATTAATAAATTTTTAATATAAAATACAATTATTTTTCCTTTACTTGAATGGGATTTTTTTTCCCCACTGTTGTATGGTAATTTTTCTATACGCTTAGGGAATAACACTTTACTTGTTATGAAAATTTACTCTACATTTAAGAGGTAATTTTACCTTACATGTAAAGGTAGTTAGCTTCCCTTACACGTAAGGGAATTTTACCTCAAAATATTTAATAGTATATAACTAATTATTAGAGCCGCGAGTATTTCGCGAATTCATTCGGAGGCAAAGTAGATCCCAATCACTTGTTCTTTTCTGCTACTATTGTGATTGGACGACAGTTCTTTAGACACGCCCCGTTTAAGAGTGACCCAGTTATAAGCAGGAAGCAGTAGTGTGAGTGAGTGTTCAACAGTACTGTACTGAGGCCTCACTTGATCACAGCAACCAATAAACAAACGATAATGTCTCGAGTATATGGAGGGATGTCCATCATAGCTTGCTGCCAACTCAATCCGCGAAATACTCGTGGCTCTACTAATTATGTGTTCAAGTACAATAGTATTTCATAGAGATATGAAATGTTTGGTTACGAGCAGCCCTGAGTACTGCGTGGTGTGTGCCAGCTGCTCCTCTGTACAGCATGTTGTTCTGCGGCCGGAGGTAAGGTAAATGCAGAGGCGGGCGAGCTCTCGCCGTGTTTATTGCAGTTGTCACGAGCGCCGGGGACTTTAATTGGAGCTGCTGAGGAACAATGGCGTATGATGGCGGCACGAGCGACGCCCGCCTCGCACGTGTTGCCCTCTCGCGCCCGTGTGCCTGGGTTATCACGCACTCTGCATCACACGCGTGAGCCGGTAGTAGGCACCCTCGAGTCTACACGCTGTTCGCACTCAACTGAGAAGTCCTCAAGTGGACCTTCGAGAGAAATCACGGCTTCTGCCTGCACGTGTTTCCACGGCCCAGCTCACTCGCACACGTTCATGCTGTCTACACATTTATGTATTCCTACAATGAATTGCTTCGAAACTATTTGCGATATACATATTTTTATACCACTACGAATATACTGAGGCCGTGTCCGAATTGGCAGATTTTGTTGACAAAATGATCACGTGACCCGATTTTGTATACAAAAATGGTGACGTTTTCGATAATTTGGTACTTCGTATTTTGTATCCGGCGGATGTTAGCAAAAATACAAAATGACAAAATCAGCGCCATGTTTGTTTTTATTTAAAAATAACATGCGCCAGTGGGTACATAAAATGACTTTTGAAACAAATAACTGTACATAAAATACACTAGGCGTGATTAAAAAAGCAATTAAGGACTGTGCTTTGTATACTATATATATATATATATATATATATATATATATATATATATATATACACACACACACACACCACCAAATTTTTTAAAAGTCGTTATTGCATAACTTATTATTATATTATTTATTAACGTATTTGTACTGTTCCAGTGGGCGGTGATTGCATAAATATTACGTCTCTTTTAAGCATTAAATATAGATAACAATATGTTTCGCTGTTATGTAATGATGTGTTGCAGCGAGTGCTAAACAAGTGACTGTCGACAACGTCTGAACTGATACCTAGCATATCACGAATTTTCAAAAATAACGAAATAACGAATGTCAATTCAGACACGGCCTCACTTGCCAAAAGCCATGATATAACAGTTTGTAAATGTAATAATAATAATGAAATAATATTTATTTGTTGGATGTTTAATGTGTCACCCAAGAGTGTTAACCATAAACTGGGCGACACATAAATACAAACATTTACACACAAAATTAAAACTTCGAACAAAAGACAAATACTAAAAAACAATACAATGCTTGAATAGCTAAAGAAAAGTTATTTTCTTTCCTTTGAAGGGATCAAAATCATAACAGAATTTATTGTAATTTTAATAAAATCATTTATAGAATTTAATGTACAGAGAGTATTCAAATTTCTATGCTATTCATTAGGGATATTTAAACATAACAGTTTATTGACATCAGAACGAAAAAGTGAGAAAGAAAAGCATTTACTAAAAAAAAAGTATCAATTACGTCTCGTCTGACTTTCAGTGTCTGAGTATTGTATCTAATGAGCTCTCTGTTATAGTTGATATCTATATTATCTAGTGAGAATTTGTTAAATATAATAATAATAATCTTTCGGGGCACCGAATATCTACGGTTTTTGCAGTGCTTTGTATGTTTTCTAAAATAACATTTAGTAAATATAGAATGTTTCTGTTGCAGATATACAAACAAATCTTTTGGCGACTGATTTCGGAAGAGTTGTTTGTAATAAGTAGAGTAAATACATTCTGTGCAGTAAAGTTGGTAACGCTGGAGGGGAAGTCGTTTCGTTCCTTAGCGTTCACCTGAAGTGTTCAATATATATGTTCAATATAAAATGTTCATTATTAATTTTAGTATGCAGAAATGATTCATTTCTCTTTCTGTTCTGCATGCATATAACCGTAAAAATAAGAAAACTTGAAACATACTTACGGTTGTAATAATTTATCCCATCGATTCAGTTCATTATTTCTAAATGTTAAATAAATACAAAAAATTTTCCTCTTAAAACTTCATTAAAAAAATTTACTATATCATAGAGCTACATGCTAACAAATAAAAATTATTGAATAATGCTGTCTGTTCACATCTTAAAAATTATTACTCACTTGAAAGAATTATTATCTTCGGTGAATTTCAACCAAATGTTTACGATGTTTGTACAGGAACTGGGTCTTTGAGAAAGACGAACGAGGAATGAAGGAAGATCACAAATATTACACCAAGTGCGTACAAGAAGATCTCAAGAAGGGCTTTTAGAAGTGCCCGCAGTCTATCTTACACAGCCTCTTTGGTCCATTCACGGTTTGTTCCAACTTTTCCGAAGCTCCGCTAAAGTTCTACTTGCTGGATATTCTTCAAACAAAACCTTAACCGTTTCTGGAAAAGTTTACGAAAGAGACAACGCAACGCTATTGTGCGTACTCGGGGTAATCATATTTTGCATAAGAACTATTTGTTACCAGCCATTACCAACAAAGTTATACTATCTGTGTTTTTACTCACATTGATTATGAATTATATATTATAATGTGTAGTTGAAATATTAGTAAAAGATCAATTTAATCGAAAAAGATATTTTTATATTAGCACGAGTATAAAACGCTTTTGATACCAAGCATATTCAGGAAACAAATAAACACGGTATGAATGGGATGATTTTTGAAAAAGTGTGAAGAAACCGCGAATAGTCTATAGCATCTACCGAACATTTTCAGGCGTTCGCTTCCTGTTTCGGTATCCTCGTGGAGTGAGGTACTCGTCTTGGGCTAACGTATGTTCCTTCGTAGTTTCATTTTCTCATTCAATATTTAATATCAGGATCGTCAAGGCGCAGGGGACATCTCAACAGTTATTTAACTTACATTCTTACGTGATTTGTTTCACATCTGCAAACATAATGAAGGATTCTTTCACTATTAAATGATTTTCGTTTCACACAGGAAAATACGGATTCAAATGAAATGTAGAAACTTCGAAAATTCTGTTAAGAATACTAAACTTTGATGTTTATTGCCCATCCATGAAGTTTCAATACGAAGATATGTAAACACTCCAAGCTGTACGGGATCTAATCGTATCAATCATTTCGGACGACACCATTTAGTTTATGTTCCAGGTGTTGCGATGAAGAAATGATTTGATGTGTACTGGGCTTCAAACCGGCAGAGGACTGATTTCGTGATCGCAACAAATGGGCTCACGAATCAGTCACACACAGAGAAAATCGTTGAGCACTGAGCTTCGTAGTGTAAGACAGTAAAAAAAAACTTATGTGTTCAAATGTGAACTCTCGTTTTGAATAGGTTCGACGGGAAGTAGCACAGAAATAACTGTAGAACTGGTCAAAAAACTGAGTCGAGAGAGGGAATCATCTCACGCGGGAGAGACATCATTCCTTGCCGTGACTAAATGCCTTAGTCGCATGAACATCAACTGCAAATAACATCACTATAGGCTGTTCACGGTCAAGTGAGCACTTTTGAGGCCCTAGTTACTTTTTTATTTCAGTCCTTTTATATTCTTTCACTACGATTTTAAGAAAATATTGTTATGTAAGTGATAAAGACAGTGCGAATATTCCAACGCACCCTGAAGTTAACGTCTAAGTCTAGAATAAAATATATTTATAGTACTCACTTTACCGTGAATAGCCTATACTCATACAGATACACGACAGAGTGTTCTAATGACATTTATAAGTTCTAGGAATATTGGTTGGTGGCAACGCTTAAAACTATATAGGGTTATTTAGTTGTGACTGAAATTGCTACGGGCGTAGGAAGCTCCCATGGCTTCCTGCATCGGGAAACACTGTAGCTATGATTCACATGTGGGGTTGTGAGACTTTAACGATACAAGTCTTAGGTTTAAGCCAATAAATGGAAAGCGTTCAGAAACGGTGCAGTTCATCTCCAATTCGTCCATTCAAGTAAGAAAGTGAGAAAGTGCCTAGTCATACAGACACCGCACGTACGGTATGAAGTCTATCGTTCACGAAATAGCTAAAAAAAAGTTCTTCCTACAAAGACTCAAAAGTTGCATGGGCAACAGGTGCGTTATACATGTTGACATTAAAATTTGCGTATCCCATTAAGTTTATTCACACTTCAAACTTTTCTTTGTTACGTTTACCTAAAACTAACTATTTCATTAGGAATAAGAGATGATTTCGTCTGGCTGACGACTTAGGACTTGTGTACAGCTGGATGGAGCAGCGAACTTGCTACTACCACTCCAACATCGTGTGAAGGCACCGGATTGTAGATGGTGGAGTTCCCATGCGAGGAGGCATAGTGCTTGGTGGCCGTGTCGAGTTCCATAGGACACTGTCATTGCTAACTGCTATTGTACCGGCTTCCTCCAGCCTCCAGCCAAGGAGGCGGCTACTCTACACCTCACCGAATAGCGACTGTCACTGAGCTCTTGAAGAGTGAAGATATTACCCTAGTGGATTGGTCTTCACAGTAACCGGATTTAAATCAAGTCTATAGTCTATTAGCGGTTTCTTCAAACTTTCTGAATCGAACCTGCGAAAAAACCTCTCATGTATGAAGTGTTTTGTTGTTTCCTGTATATGGAAATTATCACAAGGTTTGTGTTTACATCAAACTACCATATTTTTCTTTAAATTTGACTTTTACTTATATTTTATATGTAAATTGGTGAGTTGGTAATGCCTAGCAAGAAATAGTTCTTATACAAACTATTATTTCACTGCGTGCACACAAATGTGGAGCGTTGGCCCTCTTGTGTTATATTCTAAACTTTGTTTATACTAGGCGGAGGAATATCCTGGAAGAAGCACTAACGTAGGGCTTCAGAAAAGTTTGACGTAACTGTTAATGGACTACAACACGTGTAGGATGTTGTCAGGAGACACTTGGCATCACGTCGCCAGCCGCTAGCAACGACTCCGCAGCTACGATCGGCGATACAACAGAAATTGCGTACGGTGCTTCACGACCTTGTCAACAAACCCATATTGGGCATGAATATAAGTGCATATCCTGCACCGCAGTTGTGCTCTATCATATACCCAACTGAGGACTGCGTTGTTCTTCCCTGGCGACTGTCACATGGACGTTTCTGTGTTCTGTCCTGCCGGGCTCGGAAACTATTTCCCAATCAAGGTCAGTAGTAGGATTTAGATGACTTTGGGACAAAAGCAACCAGCACAGGATTAGGATTCAGGGGTCCACCATTTTGTGACATCACCCGACCGCCATATTTTAAGTCATTGATCTTTTATCCTTTTAACTTTGACCTCAAGCCCCAAAAAATCCCCAAAAATACTCAAAAAACGCCAAATAATCCCAAAATGTTCTAAAAGTTCCAAAGATTCTAAAAAACTTCCAAAATAATTCTTATTTAAAAATTGTTTTAAAATAATTAAAAAAAGGACCCCCAGAAATATCCTATTTGTCCCGGGGCGGGCGAGGTGGATCAGCGAACCCGGCGACCATGGGTCAGAGCAAGCGGACTGGTCAGGACCATTCAACCTTGACCTTTGACCTCAAAAAACAAAAAAAAATTCAAAAATAATTTTAACAAATTCCAAGAAACCACCAAACCCGTAATCTTAAAAACGATAAAATAATTTCTCAAAAGTTATTATGAAAGTTATTTTTAATGTTTTAATTGTTAGTAACTTTTTTTTTAAACTTAAAATTCCAGTGATCCCATACCCATTACACCGTCTTGGTAGGTGCAACCTATGAACATATAGGTAGGCGATAGCCATCTTGGTATAGGCTATTCATTGTAAAGTGAGCACTTTTGGAAGCCTTCTCATTTGGAATAATAGTTTAGAAATATATTTTAAGATAGCTTTAGACGTTAACTTGCGAGTGCAGTGGAATATGCACACACTGTGTTTATTACTTTCGTGGCAATGTTTATTTTAAAAAAAGGTGGTTAAATGATAAAAAATTACTAAAACAAAAATGTAACTAGGGCCTCAAAAGTGCTCGTTTTAGCGTGAACAGGCTATAGGTGACCACATCTTGGTAGGCGACAACCATCTTGGTACGTGACAACCAACTTTCATCAGAGTGATGCATTATTTTAGCATGACCTCTTGTGCCGCAGATGAGTGAGCAAATTTACGGCAGAAGAAACTGCTTCGTAGTAATGGATCTTAATGACAAAATATTCGTTCACAGAGTGGGCAAAATTTGCTGTCTAGTAATGCACTTTCTTGCATTTTTTACATTACCTAACGAAACATTTTATATTTCAGCTACCGTTTTGTATTAATTTGTTACCTCACGTCGTCATAAATAAATAAACGCTGAGACTTCCAGAAATTCTAATTTTTTAACTTTTTATATGTTGATTAAATTGCAGTGAGTCATACGTTAATTTTTGCAGTCATTTCTGAGTACAGATAATTCGGGGTTTTGCTAGTAAGTTTAGTAATAATTATATACTTATCAGAGTGTTTGATACTTGGTTTTGCGGAATATGTAGTGGTGAAATTAAATATCTCGAACGAGTGAGAATAGAGACATCCGTGAACATTATTAGCTTTAAACAAGCTGTATTAAGTTGGAATATAGACAACTTTTTCTAAGAAAAGATATTCGCACCTCTGCTCTTTTACACAATTTACGACTAGTGATTTAAATTAACATTTTGACTGTGGCAGCGATGCTGTAAAATTCCCGATATGGTTTTATGTGTTAAGTGAATTATAGACAACCTTCGGCGTGGTAATGTTTTAATGGCAGATAGTTTAACTGCTACCTAATAAATTTGTCATTATAAAAGCGTTTTTCGACAGCCTGTTATCTTCCTGGTAGAGTTGTCTGACAGCTATCCAACACGTTTAACGTCGCGTTAATTAACTCGCTACTAGTTGACGAACGGTCGCAAGGATCAGAAGGCATGCGCTAACGTTCGAAACAGATCAATTACAGGAATTGTGCTTGACAAGCTGGTAAACGTTAGGTAAGTATTAGTTCAAGTTCAAGCTCAAGCTCAAGTTTCTTTTGTCCAGTAATACAGTTCTTCGTGCCTACGACACGTCTATAAATATTATTAAACATTTTTTATAGTATACGTTATTTATATGCACTGATAATATTGCACGAAAGACAATTTTATACAGTTTAAATATATACAAATTCATTTTCATCACATCTGCACAAGATATTGCTACTTAATTTCATCTATATTATACATGGCCATACTATGCAGAAGATCAATAATACATTTCTTAAATTTTTTAAAGCTTAGGAATGTTATTGAATCTGGTAACTTTTTGATTATCTGTATTCCTTTGAGCTCAATACTCTACGCTTATTTGCATTCCTTATGGAATAGTGACGGAAATTGGAATTCTTAAAATGGTTTTCGTTCGAATGAACAAGTTGAAGTCCAAAGAAAAGTGGGCGAAGTGTTTGTGTGAGTATGAGGCAGGTGTAAGCAGCGACGAGCGAATACCGTGGGAGTGTGCAGTTTGCGACCCCGGGTTAAGGTAACTGCACACCACAGTCTCAAAATACTGCTGCGAATTGGCAGTGGAATAGAAAGGGTATTTAGCAGATTTCCTCCTGTATAAAGGTTTTTAATTATGTTGATCACAACAGCATTTTTTGTCTATTATTATCTGTTTACAGTAAACAAATGTTTCTGTTTAGCAAATTGAAAATTTTTGCTGTATTTAATATAATATAGCTGCACAATTTATGTACTAAAGGGCGCGATTGTAATATAATTTTAGGGTGTACAAACCTTATGTTTAACCCCCCCCCCCTCCTGGCTACAAGATTTTGGTTACGTGAATACATTGTACCCATATATTACCCTGTTCCTATGCCACTGGCGTTATGCATTCGCACAAGTATAAAACCTGATGACAAATGTAATTTTTTGTTTTCATTAAATAGCTAGATAGGTATATTCTAAAGCAACTCACATTGCTACCGCTGCGGACATGATATCTGTTACATCAGTGGAAGCATAATTTCATAACAAATCCTCGCTAAATGCAGTAAAAGCAGTTTAGGCTATTTATACGTATAATAGTACAGAAATGGAAAAACAATAAATATAATTCAGCTTTGTCTGCGGTTGTGGGTCAACAATTTTCGTGTATACAATTCCCCTAAATAACAATACATTCGATGAGGTCTGAGTTCGAAGAGCGTGACTGGTTTACAGAGACCAAGAAGCCCTAAATAGCTAAGGGTACGAGCGCGTACCACACTAAATTATCATGCAATTTCTCTATATACAACTACACATACTGACATTTTTAGTACAGACCATATCGTTCATTGGCGTATAAGTATATGTAAAACTAATCTGCACGTCTATATAATACATTTACAATGTGGTAATGAAACATTCAGACCTAAAGTAATAGTAGAACAACACAATTTCTTTTGCAGTGTTCTCTCTCTAAAAAAAAAAAAAATGGGTACAGTATAGAAGCATCGTAATATATGCACTTGTGTACACGCTCATAACTTCGCCTAAATATCACTTCGTTAACAGGAAACCTCCACTGTCCCAAATAATACAGTTTCGAATCTATTTCGGTTGAATGTTTCGTCATGTGGCAGAATAAGACCTCAACCCGTTCAGATCCACTTTAATTTGCTCTTTCAGGTGTTGCAAACACAAGTTTTTACTTAAGTGAACACAAAACATGCTTTATCGCCACAGCGAACAAGCTGTAGGCTATACGTTCGGCTACATAAATGTGAACCAATCATTACCTAGACAAGTAAAACTGTTTTCGGATCACTTACCCACAGGTAAGATCACTCGTCATTGAGCATCGCAGTACACGTCTGTGTACTCAGGGGATGAATGGCTTGATGTGAATATTTTGTTTAATGACTAAATGCAGCTCAGCTAAATACTCATTGCAATTGTAAAACTACAAGGAAAGAGACCAACGAGTGTAGCCTTCGAGTGAGTGAAACTGAATTTATGTGACTTTGATAGTGTAACCGCATACTATTCCCACCTGATAGAGGAGTGGGATATTTAGAGTAGGCGAAGTGTGAGAGCCACACGGGCCCAAGTCGCCCACCAAGGAGGAATATTTTAATAAACAATTTGCATGCAGGGAACTGGATGAATAGTTCAAGATGGAGCTAGCCGGTTATCCCCACACAGCCTTTCTTATGCCCGTCTTTAATACGGCGTTAAGGCCGTTCAATACATCCACAATACCACCGCATGCGCCTGAACTTACGAAACTGCTTTCCTCTGAGAATAAATTCCGGCTCTCAAGCAGCTATCATAGCAAGTATCTGTCGCGTCTTTCAGAGCTCTATAAGAGTTATAGCACAGCTAAGACGACACAAAAAAAAATCTTTCCAGGATAGCCGCAGGTGTATCTCTCTTGCATGCAGAGATGCACTCGAATGTAAGCGGGACGTAATTTGTATGTCTCATGCATAAATGTGCATCACAGTTATCTGCTCTAATTGAAATCTGGGGGGGGGGGGGTGCTCCTCCTACGTATTGTTAAAGAATTACCTCTCTTCGAGCAGAGTCGATAAAGTGTAGAACATTATTTCTCGCTTTCTCGCTGTGACAGCTACAAGCCTTGTAATGAAGGCCTTCTCCAGCTCGAATAAAAGTGTTAAATTTTACGGACTGGGGCACGAGGTCGAGAATGTACGTGGATGTTGATATAAGGATTTTGAAAAGGGGCGAAGGGGGGGGGGAGAACCTGTTGCTTGTTCGAGGATATCTACATCTCATCAACACAGGTCGCTTACTTGATAAATAATATGTCAGCGGGACTTGAACAGGCGCGGGGCCTGAAAAAAAAAAGGGGGGGGGGATGCAACGACGTGTTCCGGACAAAGTTCGATGTAATTTACGGTGTTTTGTTCTCGAATCGATTGCGACGGAGCTAATGACTTCCTTCCGGTCCAGTGCGAATGTACAGTCGCAAATAGTTCCGTTCACGTTGCGCAGTGATCTTAGAACGCAGACATTCCTTCACGATGATAAAGTGAGCACTTTTGAAATCAACCTTAGAAACAGTAACTGCCCCTACCTGCATACATTCCAACGGGCTCACTGAGAGACATGCGCTTGGTAAAGTTGGTAATGATTAATGGAAAGTAGTTCCATATCTTAACGTCGAATAAAAAGTGTTAGGTGTCCTTTTTTTGATAACTTAAATTATTTTTTTCCGCTTTCTGTTTTTATAATGCACCGTAGTGTAAAAATTGCCAGATTTATAAAATATATTCTTTTCTAATAATTCCACAGTTTCACCTGACCGACGCATGGATAAAGTGATGAGGCCTATGACAATGTTAATTTTACGTAAGGTGGAAGAATACACAACGTGAACACAAGTAGATATTAAGCAGAGCTTCCAAAAGTGCTCATTTTACCGTGAACAGCCTATAACTGACTGTAGTGCCGTTGAGACCACACAATACCTGCTGAGGCACAGTAGTTGTATGTGTAACGAACTCTCTTTCTAGGCCCCAGTGTGTTTACAAATCTCCCGAGCTGCTTCGGTACTGCCAATAGTGTATTTGCACAAATCTATTGGTTAACTGAACATTTGTTCTTGCCTCTCATCGAGGCCACCAACCAGTTAATTGATTTTCAGTAAAAACCATTTATCACAGAGTCGCTAAATATTTCTCAATGATGTCTGCTCACGAATATAATTTTATGACTATATTTCTTCAGATTTTTCAAACGGCAGATCTTACAATCCTATCAGTCGAAACTATTTCTGGTACAAACTATTTAAATACTAAATGTGGAGACGTGTAGCGCTTTAATGCTTCTCTTGATACGCCAGAATTCGACTTGATGAAAGCAACTCACGTATGAGGATGAGAGTTTTACCTTTTTTGGCTGGCTTAACGTTTCCTTCCATATTGACGTACACTATGGCTTCATAGAGTCTTGAGTTCAGAAGTATAAGAAGACACGTAAGTAAATTGTTTTGGCAATCATCGTTTAGAGTAACAAGCAAACATGAGCGTTTGTAAGGTTGGCAGTTCTCAGATAAACATACTGGAAATACACGTCAAAAATGATAAAAGATTAAGAAGGGAAATTTTTTTAAATCGCATAAATGGTTATTTCCGTTTGCAAGTAAGATACAGGTATGTTTTATTCTGGCGAGAAATTGCAAACGTTATTTCATTTATAATGTGCTTATAAAATTAAGGTCAGTAAGTTAGTTAACAAATATTTCGATCAATTTAAATTGTCCCTTTCGAAATACCTGGCAGAATGAGCTGTGACGTCATGAGTCATTTTCGTAGACCACGAAGAGTGTTTGTCTAAGAATACTTTACAATCCATGTATGACAAAATATAAAATAATCTCCAGTGTATGCTACAACACATCACACACGTACAGATAATATTTAAAAAAAAAGTTCTCTCGCTGTAGGACTATGTGCGTATGAAGGACAGATCAATAATTTATTAAGTTCTGTAATTACGTTTGATATAGTTTCTTTGTAAGTTAAGAGTATTATAAATGTGATGTTCAAATTTCGTTACTCACTTAGTGAAATACGCTTTTTTCTTACATATTACCACAACATTAAAAATTATAGCATTCTCGAGATTCAAACACTAAAACACTCACTTCTCCAGTCGTTACAGTGCTAATGATTTAGCCTTATTTTTGACGGAAAAACTAATTTAATAAGTTAGTGTTTTTGTTCGGGTCTTTGTGTGTATCTCAGCATGAGGTACCCTAAATAGTCATGTATACTCTAGACAATAACTCGGCTGCGAAAATTCCGGGGCAGGAATAATATCGCTGCATAGCAGTAATATGCAAGTTATTTATTAATAAATTCTAGAAAACATATATTTACCCGTCCTTCGTAACTCCATATTATAGTCCAGATTTTTTTCCAATGGCCGCTTATAAATTCCTGCTACAACATATCACTGCGTGTGTGAAAAGTATTGTAGAAATGCTAGGCATTGAATTATGCTGATTGTGATATTTATAATTAAACTCTTTAAAAAAAGATGCGTAATTAAAACATCACAATAGGAATATTTACCTTGAGCTTAAAGTGCTTCTTAGCAAACAGATAATTTGAGTAGCATTTATGCGAATGTTCATGAAATTTAAATTACACGAATTGGACAGCTGTAATTTTATTTGATCAAAACTTACTTATTCAAAGACTTGCTTTGAAAAGCTATATTTATTTTCGTTTGTACAATATGCAGGATAGGCCATGGCTCATATTAATTTCTTTGTTGCTATGACTGTACGTCGAATACGTAAAGATTTATCAATACGCCATGGCTTCTAAAAACGTAAATTCACTTTAAGTAAACATTGGTATTTAATCTGATTAGGTGGGAGCTCAATGCGGACAAAATGTCTTTCAAAAATTAAGAGCAATCGAAAAAAAATCCGACATTGCCCTATCATATATGACAAAGTACGATGAAGTGATAAACACTGTCCTTTAATTCGCAATAACGCTGATTGTTGGATGTGACATATTAATTTTTTTAAGTGGGTTCATAATTGTGTTACATATCCTTCTTAAGGGGATTATGTACGGGAACATTTTCTGTGAAATCGTTCTTTGGGCGTAAACTCGTATCTCGGTAAATAAAAGTTATCAGAATACGACATTTGGACTGAAAGGATTAAAAAACTATTGTCTATATGCCTATCGTTTTACTTTTGTCATATTTAGTGTATTCCTGAAGAAATAATTCGTGAAAGTGGTCAAATATAGCATTTTTAAAGCTTGCCTTAGTAGTTTCCTTAAACGACAAGAGAAAAGTACAAAGATACAGACGTAGTATAATCTGTGAGCTTTCATCGCGTGTAATAAAACCCCGCTGTAACAGATCTAATTTGCGCAGTACAAGCGGAAACACTGCACGCCTTGCTCGTAGGAGCGTTGAGGCACTCGGTGTTCGTGTTAGTGTCGCCCGTATCGCTCCCTCGCTTCTACACCTTGAATGCGTAGGTACATAATACCCTTAAAAAAATGCCCAGTCCCCTGTGTTATTAGATACTGCATATTTCCCCTGCGTTTTCGATTGCTGATGATGTCGATTCACACCGTGGGTACGATCGAAATGTTTATTGTACCTGGTAATTTTCCCTGTATCAGGAGGCGAATAACCCGTATGTGGGGCCGCGGTGGTTTAGCGGTCAGATTACTCGCCTCTCACCTAGGCGAACTGGGTTCAAATCCCGGCGGTGCCTCTCCCGGATTTTCGCGTGTGCCACTCGTGCCGGACGACGCCGTTGGTCGGCGGGTTTTCTCGGGGATCTCCCGTCCCCCTTCACTCCGGAGCTGCTCCATACTCACCACACTTCACCCTCATCGGCTCTCAAGACCTCGACGTGAAGAACATTCCGAGTCTCTTCACTCTTCACTCCATAATGGCGGCCTGTGTTCCTTCACTGCAAGGATGTTAGATGGCAACTCCGAAGTCCTGGCACTAACCTCACAAATAACTGGTACGTTAGACGAAAAACTGGTACACCATGCAATTCCATACGACAAAAATAGCCAAGCTGCTATGTTGTGTATTCTGGTTAACATATAATGATTACTGTAAAATTTCAAAATGATAGAAATATTATTTATAGCTATTTACTTGTAAACAGTTGGTTTTTCAATTAATAATATAATTTTTGCAGTTTGGCAAATATGTAACTATTAGGAGATATAGATAATTATTTTCTACTGTATTTTAACTATTAAATTTAATATTAAACATTTTTGGAATAGTAAGATTATTTTTGGATAATGACTTTCTTATTAGAAATTTCAGTAGAATTAAATGGATTTAAGATGCACAAAATATGCTTAGTCTTTGTGGTACATGACTAATTACTTTCAATGACTGTATTTGCAACAGATGCAGGCCTACCGAAATGATATATTTATCGTATGTAAAAGTCCTCTATTTTTTAATTCACAGTAGCAAGTTTACACATTACAAAAACACACAAGTACCTTTAATATCCACACTCGACTTCACAAGACCCTTGTTAGGTGGACTCGTAATGTAAACACTCCATTTGAGCGAGCTCTAGCTGGATTCAAGCTGGAACTCGGCAATGCACTAGAAACTGTAAGTGTAGCCAACTGTCCGCGCCCACGCGATGGTCGATGACACAATACGGAACATCCTGCATGAGACAAAACGGGATACTGGATGCGCAGATTCAAGTCCAGCTTGCCACACAACAGTCCACATCCGACCTGGATGAAGAAAACGAGATCCATGTGCTACCAACCTGAGATGTCTCGTCTCAAGTTTCATACAGATGGACACATTAGCTATCAGCTGAACTTCCCAGAAGACTGGAAGGAACTTCCTGGAAGGCCAAAACCCATTAAATATGTTTATGCACAACTGAAACCACTTTACAGGAAACCTGAGGCAATCCAGGAGAGAAAGTTTGTGGATCATCAGGATCTGAACTTGGAAGTTAATTATTACCCATTTTACAATGGCCTGCGTCGTTGTAATTGTGAAGACCAGTGTGATCGCATCAAGAATTAAGATGAGCAATCTTTGGCGTTTTAATTTCCCATGGAAACAGGAGAGTTATTGAGTTAAAATTTTTTATATTTTCGTTTTGTTAAAAGTGCTGCAATCTTTGTATTTTCGCTTACCAGGACGAAAGTATCTTGGTACATGGTGCGGCACCCTGAAAACTGGTACGTGTACTAAGAAACTGGTACGTTTAACACCCATGTTATGTTCACTAGTAGCTGTCAGCGAGCATGAGGAGGGGTAATGCGGGGGGGGGGGGAGGGAGTTGTGTGACGTCACCAGGTGGATATGAAGGGCGCCTTGTCTCTACTCAGGCGCCTTGTCTGATGCGGTTCATTATCTCCGGGGCGGCGGCCCCACCCCCCTCGTTATCATCTCGCAGATACACTCGGGCCACAGCTCCACGTGTAGGAGCGAACACACACACACACACACATATTTATCCTATTGTATAACAGGACGATCTCTGTCTGTCTGTCCGTCTTTAATACTTCTAAGTCCCTTGAAACTCAACAAAAGTTCTTCAAATTTTGCAGATCGAATTCTCAGGGTCTAACACAGGTCACATTCGAATTTCAGCAAAATATGATTACGCAATCATGACTTTTGACCCTAAAAACTCATTTTTTTAAATACTTTTTCCTATGAAAGTTTTGTATTAATGCATAGAGATATGAAGGTAATGGAACATCATTTATTTTGTTTACTTTAAATGTCTCGCTTCAATGTTGAGTTAGTTTTCAAGTGGGGCCACAGTGGCTCAGTGGATAGAGCTATTCAAAGTAGGGCCTTAGTGGCTCAAAGGATAGAACTAAGTGGATTGAGAAATATCAAATGGTGCCGCAGTCGCTTCAATATCGAACAAATTTCACATCATTTCATTATTACCTACATATATAATATATATATATAAATATATATGCAATATGCATTTTTTTCCAATCTTTGTATGATAATCAAAATTTGTAACATGGTAACTATTCTAGGCACGTGACAATATTAAAAACAAAAGGTCACGGGCTGGCCCCCTAGTGTATGTATATATATATATATATATATATATAGTTATATATATATATATATATATATATATATATATATATATATATATATATATATAACTATATATAACTGGAGCGGCGAGAAGGAGCCGGGGGGGGGGGGGGGGGGCTGTTGAGACGAGAGACCGCGCGTGGGAGAGGACAGACACAACGAGGCGTCAGCCGCGAGCACGAAATTGTAATTAGAAGTTTATTGTGTTGCTGGGACGGGGTCGGCCAGAGCGATCCATCTCCTCTGTAACTAGGCGCCCTGCCCTTACCTGGCCCGGCGCCAGCACAGAGCGGGCGAGTGGCAGAGGCGAAACAGCACACCTACACTGCGTCAGGTAAGTGACAGCAGAACAGTTCTTTAACCTCGTCTCATGTCAGCAGCAAGCAGCTCTTCTGTGCCAGTGACAGAATGTTCTGTTAGTTGTTACATGTATGTTTGTTGCGGGAATAGTACGGATTTTGCTGAAGTAGGTCTGTAGAATGAACTATCGGTTCTGCACGAAGAACAGAATGCTCTCCAATATGAACTATAATTTAAAAAATGTTGATATAATAACAAACTATAATACAAAGTATTATTCTGTTTTAATTGCTTTCCAAGCGAGCAATATTTATACATTACAAACAACCAATCTTATTGATGCCGCTATGTTAACAGACTAGATTGGGTACAGAAAATGGGTTTCTACACATACTTCATTTTTCCTCGGAGTTGTCATAGCCATAGGGGTGCGTAGGGGACCGGGGGCAACCCTAATTATATTTAGTATATTCGTATAAAGTTTTAAAAGAAATTGTAAGCTCATTATCCAGGGAACAGGTAACATTTTATTACAGATTTAAAAAAAGTACATTGTCAAAGGAAATACACACTTCAGACGCAATTATCTGCTATGTCTCTGAAACAACAAGGTAATTTTCAAATCTGGGTACCAATTTTTTTATATCTGCTATTGATCCGCTATTGCATGAGAGCACAGCAGAGGAAGGACTGCTTATACCAAACATTTCAGCAACACAAGCCAGAGAGATTGTGTCACTGGTGTGCGATAATGTCTAAATGCCGTTTTTCAGCCAGCGCTGGTAGCTTATTTGGCAGCTGACAGCCTAACTAACAGAGAGTCTTTCGTAGCAGGTAAGAACTCACATGAAAATAACCGCCAATTCAGTTCACTTCTGTGTGTTACGTATTCTTTGGCGGCGATTTACTTTCACGTGTTGTTTAGCAGTCGTTTATATTATACATAAGCATAACGAAACAGGCAAACGTTAACTCGCAATTTGTGTGCTCCAGAAGAGTCATAATCGGCCAGAGGGGGAAAAAAAAAATTAGGCCGTGATATATGGCGGCTATTTTACTTCTGTAGGCCTTATGTCGCTAATAGACATTGCACATAATTATTTTTAGTTGCACTTTGACTGTGTTAAAGGTAATTATTTAGTTGCTAGAGATAATACGGTAAACATTTTAAGATGCAGAGACCGTATTATTTTTTCCCGCGACATCTGGATTTGCATTTGTATCGTGCACATATTTTTCGATAAGGCAGTAAATTCTTCTTCTTCTTTCCTCGTCATTGTATGCTACAGACACTAACGAAACCTGCAATACGCGAAAATTTAGTAATACCGTCAAACATTAGCTATTTCCAACTGAAGTTCGGTCATATTTAAATTTTGAATAGCTCTTGGTGATACGCGCATTATTTTCGTCAACATGATAGTCACCGATGCAAATTAATACAACGTGCATCTTTGTGCTGTATTTACATGTATGCTCAAATATATCTCCTTCTTAAGCCCCTAAGTCCCTATCCTCTAGCCCACATGGATGAGGTATGAGCGCTAATGAGCCAAATCAATCAAGTGCCAATTGCGGCCGCATCTCCCAAAGATATCTTGTAATGTCACGACAAGCTGGCAATTTAGCTCGAATTTACCTTGCCGAGAAACATTACATCATGCGTGATTGAAGCTTGGTCCAAGCTTAATTTTAGACGACTGGCAAGTCAGTCTGATTTTGCCATCAATGTTCTCAACCGAACGGTGTAAATTGTTCTCGTTCTCACAGTCGATATCACATCGCGCATGTGTGCATCGGCCCGGGTGGATCCGATCTCAGATGAACTTTTGTTTGTTTCTACAAAGCGCTTATATGGATTAAAGCTCCAAAAATTTCCGTCTAGGTGTTTCACGATCAAATTTGCACTTTATAATACAACTTGAGAAAATGTTATGCTTGTAACTTCTTATAACAAACAGTTATGTTGCGCCAACTAGGTGAAGAAAAGGATCGATTAAATTCTTGTGACAAAAAATTAATAACTAGTTAAGTGACTGTGTAAATTTGGTTAGCCCGTGATCAGGTAAAACTTTTCAGTGTCTTTCACTCTACAGATCTGTTAAGATAAGTATTAACACGGAATGGAAAATTTTGCGCATTCATCGCAATACAGGCTCGACTAGACAGTCCTATAGATACTCTAGATGAAATGTAATTTGTTTATTGGTCGCTGCCATCTGAGTATCATGTTCTCTCTTAGTTCTACTTAAAATTTGCAGATACTGCTTTTCCCGGTAATTTGGTAACATAGAGTTCTTTACAAATTGCCAATAAATAGTTTCAAAGTTTCAAGACGAAATCCAAAAGTTCGGAATTCTAAGATCAGTCTGTCCACAGTGATGTCCGGGAATTTTGTCTAATTTATCACACGTATAAAAAAATGCACCTTGCGCATTATGTACTCCCGCTTAAAATCAATGTTTTCAAAGAAAGCCAAGTGGAATAAATTTTCTTATTAAAATTAATATTGACAGGTTTAGATGCTAGTCGCTGTCTTCCAACGAGTTCCGGGTTATATATAAAATACCGCCTACTATATTAATAGAACATTGTTCTGCCACAGCTGTGCGATAAAAGTTGAGATAGGTTTCCCGGTTTATACTGCCACATGATCACTGGAGACACCCGGATTTTTGCATCTGGGAATTGTTCCACCTGATTCCGCTGGTTGGCGGGTTTTCTCGGGGATCTCCCGTTTCCCCCACCCCTTCAATCCAGCGCTGCTCCATAGTCACCTTCATCACCCTCATCATCTCGTTGTTAGCAGCTGCCCTAATCCCCTAACTCTCTCACAACTTGAATACTACAGCGTAGATGTATCACCTTTTCCCCTGCAGGTTTAGAGATGCGGTGACTTGGAGTGCTCCGGCAGTATACTGGTTGCCTGACACTACAGTTGATTATACAACAGAAGGAAACTCCCGAGAAAACCAGATGGCAGATTAGACTTGCTATTACCAACATTTACTGAATTACCTTTAATATCGCCAATGCCTATTACTGAGCAAGGAACCCTACAAAGGTTTCCTTTGTTTGGATTTCTATTTCTAATTGCTTTCTTAAATATTCATTAGATTGTGCCCATAGGCACAGCCGGTCATATCTCAGCAATTTAATACTTAAGTCAGTGGAAGTGCCAGATTGGAATCTAATGTAAATGAGAACAAAATGTATTCCAGTATATGTATCGTAATACATCGTTATGGATGTTTATTAGCTTTACACTCTATATAAAGGAATGAAAAGGTCATTAAATATCAGTTTAACTGGGAAGTTGTGTAATCGGTGCGTTATAACTGGGATGGGTAAAGTAGCTGAATCATTTGCTTAGACAGTAGTTTGTTAACTTTTAAGTTTTTATAAAGTTCTTCCAAAAATTACCCAAACGGGATACATGCTGCGCTATGAATAACCAAACGAATATCGTACTATTCATGAGAAATTACCTGTGAAATATTATAACACATTTTCCTAACTCAGGTTAAGGATGTAGAGCTGCAATACTCTTAGGTATATGGGAGTGAACTGAATAAGCATCAAGTCCGTTAGGTCTAGCTTCACTTGACATCTTTCGCTCTACATATAAAGCAGATTAGCGTCATGCAAAACCAGTTTAGTAGCTACAGAACCCACTTAGCAGGTTGGAGTCAGCTGTCTGTAGTTTTACTAATGGCATTGCTGGCCCAGACAACTCATTGGTCAGCACAATTGGCCCTGCTGTGGTTAACTGCTGGTAATAGGACATTTAGCATGCCATTTATGGCACAATGGCCAATTAATGGCTTACCGATGTTATTCCATCACTGGCCGATATAACCTGAACATATTGCTGGTGAAAGCAAGGGTAGCCATCTGTAGGCCCTTTGATGGCTGTGAAGTAGTACATGGATCGACCATTGCTGATGCAATCGTTGGTTAATATGGGAGTTTTTGACTTCCTGGTATTCGCCGATATGTACTTCAATACAATATATATTTTATAATATAATAATTATAGATAACATGATAAAATGAGTAAACTATTTGTAAATATATATTGGTGAATGTATCTACGGCAAAATAATCCAAATACTGTGAGTGGTATTGAGTAATCTGACATATGTAACGTTTTACATGTACGACTGCATATGACTAAAATTAAGAATAAAAAATTTAATAAATCTACTTTTAGAAGATTATCTTCAGAGGGCATTTATTGTTTTACATAACGAAAGTATTAATATATGCTGACTGCATATTAAAACATATGAATAGCATCCATCTGACCTACATCCTGCGATAAATTATATTAAAGGCAAGTTTTTGGGTTAATGTCACTTCTCTTAAGGACATTAACTTATTTTGTTTAATTGCAAATTTTTAAAACCTGATTTCTTCACATGGTAAATTTTAAGACTATGGAATAATTTATGTATTTTTAAATTATACTAATGTTTGTTAATAACTTAACTTCATATGCTAAATTACTTAATTTCAGCCTAAGAGTACACCAATGGTTAGCATGCTAGGCTGTTAATGGAACCCTACCCCCCCTCCTTTTGTACCTCGGAAAGCATAGGATTTTCGTATTTTATAACTAAAGACCTGCAAAATTAGCGATATTTTTTGGAGACACGTTAAACTCCAAACACGTATACCTTCTAAATACGTTTGTCATTGGACCATACTTCATTTGGCACGCCTTGGGTAAATCTCCACCAGTAAGTGAACGCTTGACTATCGTGTAGTCCAATCACGTGCTGTCCAGTCAAAAAGGGAGTGACTTCACATATATGCAGCAACCAATGGAGAAACGACGCCGGCTAGAGTGTATACAGTACTGTGAAGTTTGGCCTGATGCCAAATATTAACGCGAATTTTACAGGTCCCTACTTAAAACGCATTTAGTAGTGAATTGAACGAAAACGAAAAACCAATAATGGTTAAAAATTGTTCTAAAAATATTTCTAAAGAAATATTGTTTGCCATATGGAGGAAGCATTTCTAACCATCTGTAGGCCATCTGATGGCGGTTAAGTAGTACATTGATGAACCATTGCTACTGTAAGCAAATGAGTCATGCTTAGACCATACCTGGGCCAGTTATGAGCAGAGTATAGCTAGTTAGTGGCGCCACTTCACAACCAGCAATGGTGCCGGGTGCATGTCGGCACGTCTTGGCATCCGACTCCAAACCATAAATGGGCCACAGCCACATGTGTTTTGCTAGATGGGAAGGGTACAGTATAGGAGCAGCCTGAGTTGAAACTGATTACTGTCTCTAGCCACTGCAGCCAATTCTCACACTCTCAACGTGTTGTGTACTCGGTCGTCACTTCACGAATACGAATGTCACACGAGGTATCTCGCTGATGCAGCTCTCTCCAGCTCCAAGGGTTGCTGGCTCCGGCAGCCGGAAGATCCAAGACCCAGATCTCGTGTGTGTACGTCTTTTAATTCACGCCGCTGGCCTAGATCCCTCCACCCTGAGAGTCTTGTTTGATTTCCTATTGCCTTCACATAAAATTGTTGCTCGTGTCCTCCGCATAGGAGTGCCGTAACAATATGTTTTAAAATTATACCAGTTCATTTCCTCATGATATATTATATTCCGCTTCAGTAAAGCAACTTTAAAATTAAGCAATAACCACGTCAGACACGAAAAAGAGTCTGGACTGTACTGCTAAGGTATCTTTCAGTAAATTTCGAGAATTGCTATCGTGTTCATACATAGCATGACTCCAAGAATAGTTAGAAGTAGAAATTTCTGTAGCGAATGGAGAAATGTGTAAGTTTATGTAATTTGTTTACTTGCTGCTTTTTTTAATTCGCGGCCCAGTTAATTTCAATTTTGAGAATCTTCGCACGACATTGCGTTTTCCTGTTATTGCGAATTCATTCTTTGAATTATTGTCCACCAAGTTTTATCTAGGGGCAATTGCCGAATTACTGATGGATAAATACCCACGAGTGTTTAAATGCTAGTCGTTGATGAACCACGCTCGCGAGTGCAGAGTGACTGGTGAGAGCTTAACCGTTGAGTAATTTCGTACTGAATAGAACAAGCTCCATAATCTGTGAGATCATAATTTTGTGTGTTGAAATACCGGATAATAAAGACGCCTTCTAATTTTTAACAAATCTACTGAACGCTATGTTTTATGTTAAAATAAAACAGCTATAGCAAAGCATCGAAATAATTCGCATAAGATGAGAACAATTCTCAAGTTTTACTGTTAATAGGTTACTTCTGAAAGCAACAACTGCGAAGATATATTCCTCATAACAGCAGATTTATCGTAGTATTGTACACCGACATATCAACTTTTACGGTCACTGGAAATTACAGAATGTTGCGTTATGCAATATTATCTTATTAAACGCGTATTGTTTTTAATAGCCGGCGAATCAGGTTAGTTTCCTTTAGAAGCGTTGCAGTCTTTTTTGAAATGTTATCTGTTTTATTATTAGTTAGGTATCTTTATGGCTGAACCTTCTTGGTATTTTCCTTTGTTTTCCTTAGTGAAAAATATTATTCCTGTGTCCATACTAAACAGATTACACTTTTGCACGGCCAATTTGTGTTATTACTTTTTAATGCAGATGTCTGTAGACTTATACCTGATAAAGCTCTCGGAGGTGCACATTAACATGTAGTATTCAACACTGATGATTCAAAATTGCGTTACCTATGTACGTATATTTTATATAAGAATAATTTAACGTTAAGCAGATCTTAGAAGAACATTTATTTGAAGCTGAAACTTCAGGAAATAATATAAAAACTCTTCTTACCAACGGAGGAGGGAATTTCCTAGTTTTAGTGTTAAGAATGGCTTGATACGTCATGGCATAACTTTAAGAACTAGAATGGCGTACACTTCAAAACACACTTGTGTTTCGGAGTGGGAAAATACAACTTTATGGGATACACGTAAAACATAATACACTCCAAGAAGTTCTTCAAATACCAAAGCAAAGAAGGAAGAAATTTCACAGGATATCTTTTGAATGTCATTTTGTTAGCTTTTACAACAGGGATTTTTACAGAATACATGATTATGAAGAAGTTGCAGTGTAAGTATGTCAAGATGTCTTAAAACATGAAGATAAGATAACATTGAAGAAGAGGAAGTTAAATGAATTATTAATTTTATAATTATTCTAATGCGAGAGTAAGAGCAGAATTACTTCTCTATGAAATATCTCACACTGAAAGCAAATTACAAACCCAGAAAGCTAGCTGTTGAAGAAATAACTCTTACAGATAGAGATACATTGAATGAAGCCCAATGATAGCTAATGATGGCTTTATCTGAAGAATCTTCAAACTCTAATGAAGGACTTCCTTTGCCCTCTTCAGAGTTTGGGAAGCAGCTATAGAAGTACGAAACACTACTGTGTTGTGCTTTCCCCCATTGAAGTTGAATGTGTTACAGCCAGAAACAAATAAAATAAATTATTAAATGTATAAGATTCTTCCGGGAGTTGGTTAGCAGCAATTAAATATATTAAATTAAAAGATTTCTCCTCGGGTGTTGGTATGGTGCATCTTGATTTAGCGGATGTGTTATAATATAACATCAAGATTTATTTTTCTATGGTTCAACCTTTCTTTGGTACTATCCTTTTTTTGTTAATATAAAAATAACTTCAGTGTCTAAGCCTTGAAAATTACGTTTAGATATCGATATTAAACCAAATTTAATGTTATATTCTTAATACAAGACTTTCCTCAACGATTTCAGCATTTACAAAATTATTTTACGTAACAGTTCGACAGAAGACGTTTGTAAGAACATTGACAATGCAGCTGTTTCTCTAGCAGTGTGATTGTTCTGTAGACCTGTCCAGTATCGACTTTCATTCCTTCGTTTATTTGTTTTAACCTCCTCGCCATGTAACATTATGTTAATTGCAGGGCCCAGTGTTAAATGCAGCCACGTCTCTCAAGCGGGATTAAGAAGAACAATTTAGATATTGCACTTGTATTAACTGTTATACAATTTGACTTGTTAAAAATTAAGCCTTTAAATTGTGTCGCGACCTAAAGAATATATGTAACACTCAGTGTGGTTCTTCAACAAAATGACAGTAAGTTCTCTAGGCAGTAATAACGTAGAGATGCTTGCAGGCATATATAGGCTACTCACGATAAGATGAGCAATTTTGAAACCAACATTTGGAAAATGTCACTGACCCTAAATACATATATACTAACGGGCGCACTGACTGACAAGTGCCCAGTGACGTTGGAAATGACAGGGGGAAAGCAGTTCCGTGTCTTCAGATAGAATTTAAATTTTCAGGTATACATCTTTGAACACTGAAATTATTTCTCTTGTTTTCTGTTATTTTATTTTTTTAAGTATTTACTTTTCAAGATATTTAACAGTTTCAGTTGACCAACGCATGAATAAAGTGACGAGGCTGACGACAAAGTTAATTTTACCTACGCTGGATGAATACGCAGACTGTATTCAAGCAAATCTTAAGCAGTGCTTTCCAAAGTCCTCAGTTTGATGTAAACATCAATTACACATATATATTCCTCTGGCGATGGCTGGGAACTTGCTGTGAGTAATTGGCTAACACGCACGTTGACAGGTATACAGATGTACTAGGAGGGGGAAAAACAAAGGGAACGAGTATAGAAAGATCACTATAGTCAGGAGTAGTAAGTGAAAGGTTCGGTGGAGAGATAAGTAAGGCGTGTGTGACTGGTGGGGAAGGTGACAATGCTGCCGGGTAATGAGACAAAGGCACCGGGCTGGATGCTGTGTGGACCAGGCATCTGATAACATTGAGGCGGCGCCTGGCGCGGTAGTCACCCCGCGTCACAGGGCGTAGCCTCTTCTCCCGGCATGCAATGGCGGCTCAGGGCACTCGTCAAAGGGCGGGGCACACGCGAGAATGCCACGTCAAACTTCACACCTACACATTTACTTAATACTCTGGTTAGTCTCTCCTGCAGCACTTAGTCGTTTCCGCGTCACTATTTTGGATTAAAGGCTGTTCACGATAAAGTGAGCACTTTTTTAAATCCACCCTAGAAAAAAGCCACTGCCCATAACTACATATATTTTAACGGGCGGCACTGAATTACATGCGCCTAGTAAAGTTAGTGACGAAGGGTAGAAAGTAGTTCCACATCTTAACGTCTAATTAAAAGTGTTAAGGAACAATTTTATAATAACTTAAATTATTTCTTACGTTTTCTGCTTTTTTAATATATAGATGTGTATAATTGAGCAGATTTTTAACATTTACTTTCCTAATAATTTCACAGTTTCACTTGACCTGCGCGTGAATAAAGTGCCGAGGCCAATGGCAATGCTAATTTTACATATTGCCGAAAAAGACACGACGTGCATAGAAGTAGATCTTGAGCAGGGTTTTCAAAAGTACTCATTTTACGGTGAACAGCCTATAATATTCATTTCTAACAATTTACTGCAAGAAAATCTATATTTTAAGAGTTGTTTAATACTGTAGTGTGTAATTTTAAATGTGTTTTATAAGCTTGTTATAAACTGACGAGAATATATTTATATACTAGCTGTTCTCGTGACTTCGTTCGTGTGGACTTTAGGATTTGTTTACATATTTTATAAATAGAAATAGAAAAATAGATGTAAGATGCAAATGGCGTCAATCTAAATTTATACATTTTATTTTCTGTATTATAGAAAATAAATTTTAAATTTTAAGTATTAATTTAATTGACTTTACACATGTATTTCAATGTTTATATGGCAATTAATGCAGAGCCTACGACTTCGTTTGCGTGGAATTTAGTATTTTTCTACATATGTTTATAATAGAAATGTCGCTTTGCTTAGGTTTTATGATGTCATCAAAATACAGTCCGCTATCGCTTCGCTCAGGTTTTATTATTAAAATAGAACTACCGCTTCGTTTAGGTTTTATGTAGTTATTTAAATACAGCCCGGCATCGCTTCAACCAGGTTTTATGGAGTTATTTAAATACATACATACATACTTTGTTTGAAAGATTGTTACTTTATTATCGGAAATAGTTTTATCGCCGCGTTAATGTTGGCTGTTCGATAACATGTTATTTTTCTATGTTGCTTCAGAAACTAATGTATAATTTTTTATGATGCGTATAATATCAATGATTATTTAAAAAACTATTCTTATTTGAACAATGGCTTTTGACAACACTTCTTATGCAAATACATAAGATATGAAACAAAGAAAATTATAAGACAAAATAATTTAAGTTTAAAATAACCCTATGAGATATCGAGATGAAATAAAGATCTGATTTTAAATAGAAATAAACTCTCTGATCTCTAAAATTTTTATCAAAATCGATTCAGCCGTTTCGAAGCCTATTCTAGACAAACATCCAGACAGACAAAAGTTTTAAAAACAGTTATTTATGTATCAAGATCGTTAGAATAGCATATTACGCTTAGCTATTGTTACCAATTTTGATATAACAGACAGGCACATCAATTTTATTTATTAGTATGGTTTATTAATTAGTTCTCGACTTATTCCGACAAGCAGATAACACATAATTAAAATAACGCACAAAAATATTAAACAACTCGTGAAATGTAAATTTTTTACAATGGTACATTGCCAGTAATTACTACGAGTAGGAAATTATGATGGGCAATGGACGAATAATTTCTGGAAAAGGAGTGGAGCTCAGCTTTTAAAGTGTCCCGTCTGCCTGCATCGTTTTACTGCTTGATTGTCCAGAAGAGAGGAGGCTACAAGGGTTACTACAGCACGCGCTACAAGTGCGCCATCGCCCCTACGCGCAGGACTCGGAACTGGCGTTCTGTGTTCTCGTAGAGCTGGGTCTACCTACAGAACTGTCAGCCGCGAACTTATCATACAATTGTTCGAAAGTCTGCAGCGAAGTTCAACACAGGTTCCTAAAGTAGGTTGGCTCGCGTCCGGCTACGGCAGTCTGGGAAAACCGTTTTAAACTATATCGGAGTACCCAAAAAATAACATTTACCTCTGGCGTGGTAACTTTAGAGTACCGTACCATCCCCAGCTGGGTTGTGGTCTCTTTCCGTAGGTAAACATACCGAGGGGCACGTTTAACTGTTTCGTAAGAAACCAGAGTTCCAGACGCTGTGCAAAGGAGTTCCAGCGTGAGGCAGGAGGAACTCTTAAGCGGTATTCACAATAGAGCGTCGCGACGCGTTGCGTCGAGCATCAGCCAATCAGAGCCCCTTGACGCTAGCGTCGAGCGTCGACTTTGGAATTGACGCTCGTCGCCAGCGACGGAGAATAAGAAGAATAACATTTGTGTATTTCGTAATAAATAAACTGGCTAAAAGCTGGGGTAAACAATAAATGAAAATGTGCATACATAATAAATTATTTGCAGAGATACTAATTGGAACCCAAATTGATATACATTATTCTTACTTTTAGGAACACAAAAGTAAAATATTTCCGGATGACTCAAAAGAGTCGTTCGTGTTCTAAAAAGTAATTTCGAATTTCAATATATTTTTATTAAAGGAAAGTGTTTGTTACAAAAAAAAAATAATTTAACTAATTTAATGGCAAAAAAATCCACTGTATTTCGTTCGCTTTAGGATTTAATTGCAAGTTGACTTGCAGGATAACAGATGGCAGCATGGTATGTGTCGCCGGAGGCCGGCAACGGAACATAGCTATATTGTGTTGTGTTGTCAACACCGCTTTATGCGTCTCGTCTACCAGCTATCTGGAGCTGCTTGAAGCCAGAGAAGTACGGGGCAGTAAGGGCGACACTGCTACGTGCATGAAGTGCGTCATCGCCTCTACGCGCAAGGCAGCGTTCTCACCACGCCACGTGTATTTACGGGATTTTAAGCGGCGTATTTATTATTTTGCTGCCGAAAAGTCAGCAGCATGTTCGATGCACTTCTCTACACCAGCTTCACGGAAATTCGCCCAGAATATTTGAAGCTGCGACAGTCTAAAGAAAATTGAAACCGTGTTTCCACTTATCGTGATCTGTTGAATTGTTTATTTTACTGCGCGAAAGTGTGTGCACGCATGAAATAGTTACAAAAAACGTGTTTTGCAAACATGCTGCAATCGTGTTCACGTGATAGAGATACTGGTACCTTGAAGCTGTAGAAGAGAAAGTGCTTCTAGCCTTTAAAATATCTTATGGTTTCATGGAATGTTATCAATATTAATTTCCATAATAACAAAAATCTGTGAAAAATGACACTTGTAAAATATTTGTAGGGTATAACACAATTTTAAGTTTAAGACTTTAATTTGCATATCTTGGAAAACATTATTTCACCACAGATTTGGGTTTCATTTGTAGAGTTTGTTGAAGTCACAGGAGTGAAATGTTTGTCTTTGATATCCGACACTTGACATAACATTTTATCGTAGATTTCGAAATTGAGAACCAGCCAACCGCGTAAAAATTTTTCAAGAAAATATTCCTCACGGAATTATAATATCATAAACAATTTCTTGTAGACTTTTCTTCATGTTACATCAATCATTGGCAGTAAGTGATCAGTATAGCCAGGCCTCTGAAGTGGATCTGAGAAGTGAAATATAGAACACCAAATAAGTTCATCGTACACCAGTATGTAATTCAAATCCAAATTAAACGTATTACAGGTGCCAATTATATATATATATATATATATCACTCGTAGTGTCAACTATCTATCTCATATATCTAACAAAATTTAAATATATAGGGCCTGATTAAAATATTAAAAATTCATTTCAATTAAGATTTTGAAAAATAAAGTGATATTGTAGAGTTTTCCTTTTTTCGGTTTTGATATTTCAACAACAAAATTTAATCCAAATACTTTAAACTAAATCACTGCAATAGTTCTACTTCTCTCAGCTTACTGTTTCATATCACATCGAAAAAGTAGGCCTAATTAATACGCTAAAACGTATAAAATATTTTAAGATACTTATAATATCTTAAAAATAGGCTACTTTTATGGCAATTAATACAAACATATATTTGGCATTTTATTTTCGGTAATTTTCCCACTACGTACTTATCTACGCTGCCTCTACTACTGCTAATGCCGACTAATTTTCTCAGAGGTCTTCCTTGACTCCTCTTTATTGTCAGAAATTATCAGTATCAATTTCAACCTTCGTGTCTTACGAAATTCCATAAACTAATTTATTCCGATTCTCTTATACATTTCGTCAATTTTAATATCCTAGAGTTTTCACTTTTACTTCATATTATTTTTCAAATACTCTGTCCAGTTTTACAAACCGACAACTTTTCTGAGTTTATTCGTTTCAGATATGTTATGTTTTTAGTTTGCCCTAAATTTTCCGGCTTTCATACATTCCTTTTCTCGATTCAGTTATTTTTCCCTAATATTCTAGTTAAATTATCTGATATACTTTTTCTAAAAAGAATGGATAATCTCGAAAAAAAAATTTGAGTCAACATATCTTCGACAACGCTATATCTAATTTCCTCACTGATTCGGTAATCAAGGATTTCACAAGGCCGAGTTTTTTGCAGATCAGTCACGAATTTACTGTATATGAATTCTTTTTGGCCCCGTGAAATGGGACAGTAATTTCATTCAAACATGGCGGCCAATAAGGATAGAAAACTGTCGATCATGTGTGCAGCTCGTCGAGTTCTAGCAAACAGTCAACTATTCCCGCGATAGACCATCATCCCTTACTGTTTCATTTGACGATGAAGGCGACATTTCCAGTTCTAAAAATATCTGGGCAAGAGGTCGTACCTTATAACTAGAGACGTGCAAAATTCGCGTTATTATTAGGGGACACGTTAAACTTCAAACACACGTACCTTAGAAATAAGTTTGTTATTGGGCCATACTTTATTTGACACGCCCCGAGTAACTCTGCGCCAATAAGTGAATACTTCACAATTGTGTAGTCCAATCAGGTGCAGTCCAGTCAGAAAGTGCGTGACTTCACATCTGCTCAGTAGCCAATGGAGAAACGACGAAGGTTCGAGTATATACAGCACTATGAAGGTTAGCCTGATGCCAAATAATAACGCTAATCCTGCAGGTCCCTACTTATAACTGGAAAAAAAAAACCTTACTTTTCTGATAATTTTATTTTTATAGCATCGTCCTTAGTTCAATACACAAAGTCTGTAAGAGTATTCTTAATGTTGTGGATGGAGAGCCGATGAGGGTAGAGCAAGGCGGAAATGGAGCAGCGCCGAAATGTTTGAAAGGGGGGGAGGGGACGGGATATCCCCGAGAAAACTCGACAACCTGCGACATCGTCCGCCAAGACTGTCACATGTGAAAATCCGGGAGAAAATCCGCCTGGAATCGGACTTGGTTTGCCTTGGTAGGGGGCGAGCGTTCTAGCCACTACTCCACAGCGGCCCCATTCGTTATGGAAAGTGAGATAGAAAAAGGTAACAAGACATTCGAGTTAACTGGATTATTAAGGGGAAAACACAGCTGTGAAAACTGGAAATTAAGATTCGTTAACTGGAAAATGTCATAATCTACGCGCATGATATGAATGGTGTTAGCATTATCTGCTCATGTACACACGATTATTACGCCACTAGGGACTCACCCCGGCCTCGCTCGGGTGCGATTTAAAAATATGGAATTGTTTCGGTTGACAGAAAGTGTATACACTATTCACGGTAAATTGAGCACGTTTGAAAGCCCTTTCATTCTGAATAACAGTCAATACATATATTTTATTTTATCCTTAAACGTAAACTTCCAAGTGTAGCGGAATATATACACTGTGTTTATTACTTACACAGCAATATTTCTTTAAAAAGTGGTTAAGGGATAAGAAATTACTGAAAGGAAAGCGAAACTAGGGCCTCAAAAGTGCTCACTTTACCGTAAACAGCTTATAAATGCTTAAGGTAACTAACAAAGGATTAATAATGTGTTGTTCGAAACGTCTTTGTAAGTGAACATCTATTTTTAAAAAGACAAAAACGGTTTCTGTGGGTATCCTCAAAAGATAAACGTATGCTGTCGAGGACTCTTTCGTAGACTTTTTTTGTGATCTACAATACTGTACTACATTATTTTTGTGTATCTATTATGTTTTAGTCAGCGTCAGCCATAAGCGCGAGAAAAGCGGCTTCATCCGACTTGATTAGGAAACGTCGACATTTCTCAACTATTCGTACATTAAATCATAATGTTTTATACATCTGGACCTTCCACAAGAATTGCTCTGAATAATTGTGAAAACCAAATCCATATCCATCAAGTAGTTTAGAAGCCTTATCCGAATACGCAGGCACACGCGGCCGGACAACATTATATTTTTTTTTACAGTGTATAGATAACAGATGATAAGAATCCACCGGTAACATATTTGTTGGCGGATAACATGGTGCCTACTTATAATAACACAATGATGGGATATGTCCTTGCTTGCCAAATAATTACATATGGCAGATATGTGTCGTTTCAGTACCTAATGAACTCTGCTTAATATAATTTGTCACATGAAAGGGCGAAATTACCATATAATATTATCTTGAGCTTATAATCAATGTTCACCCGTGCGTTCAACTATTTTATGTGTGTTTATAGACATATATATGCATACATTACAGTTAACCGAATTAATCACATACACGGCGATAAAAGAAAACATTATATTATAATATTTCCCAACTGCGTGAACGTCGTAGAAAAATAGATAAACACGTAACCTAATTTTGTTGTAGAATATAAAATCTATTTACTGGTATCTTTATATGAAACACAAATATTACTTACAAGTATACCATTCTAAGCCGATTGCCAAATAAATTGATTATTTTTAAAATGGGAATTACAGTGACATGAGTGAACCTAGAATATTTATTGAATGACGGAGTTTAGGCTTTCGGCGCCAATAATGGACCAGTCTAGCTGCTAGGATTAGCATTACCATGTTCCTGTTAGAGCTCATATTCTGGCTGCAGTGTTCACTCCTTATTTATAATAAATTAAAACTATGCGGAAACAATTTTCAAAATTGCAATTTTTGGAAATTTAAATTCTTATAATAAATGAAAACACTGATTAGTACACATAAATTCTCGTGAAGATGGCAGACCACAGCAACTCCCTGGGACAACGATCAGCAAGCAAAATCGATTCCCCTCGACTTTGCTGAATAATCGATGACAATATAGTCGAATAATCTGCCACCACTTCTTTCGGGGGGAAAGTGGTGGCAGCCAAGAAAATTATTGGCTTTTCTTACACCGAATTTCACACACCAGTATTGCCACAGTAGGAAATGTAAACTTTAATGATTGCAGTGTGGCCAGACACTTCTTTTTCAAAATGGTGGCCTTATAAATAATATAGAAGCGTTTGCCGTAGCTATGAAACCATTTAACCAAATTTAAAAAATACTGTGCATGCTGACAGTATCTAAGAAGCATCGGACACAAGAACTCATATTTAGGCATTTATGTACGATAGCGCCTAATAAGAGAATACAATTGTTATGCCAAATCTCGTAAACCAGTCACACGATTTCCACGAAATTCTTCACATAAGTAGCGCAACGGTATCCTGCGTAAACATATCTGTTTTAAGGATCCGCTTCACATCGTTTCAGAATATCTTAGTTTTTGATTTTAATTTCGGTCCCAGAGTAATGATCGACATTCTTTGACTATAGAAAATTTACATTTCACGAGTTGTTAATATTTCTGCACTTAATTTTCAACGAGTGTTATTCGCTTGTTGTAAAAATTCGAGAACAACTGAAATTTTATTAATAGATTCTCGGCATTTTACAACCAACAAATAACACACAATGACAATTAATGCAAAAATATCAAACATATTGTAAAAATGTCAAATTTTCTTTAGTTAAACGTTTTTCTGAAATGGAAATTAAGACACGAAAACTAATAATTTCGTATAATAGGTGAAGCCTAGCATTAACTGGCTCAGACACTTATTTCCAAAATGACGGCATGTAAATATGTCCAGTTAGTAAACCCTATCATTCAACAAATTATTCTGATTATATCCTATGTTGATGCACCGAGTAGTATCTCCATAAAACAGATGATTTCATGTTAGCTTATGGTACGAGGTTTACTGGGTTATAGACACAGGTAAGGCACGTGTGATTATTTGTAATTGCCTCACAACAGAAGTGTTTTCCCGGGGTTTCATCTGTAAGGATATTGCTGTCAGCAACACATACCAACCATCCCAGCTTTTACGAACTCCATTACAAATTATTTGCACGCACGTAGAGAAAAGTGGGCTGGCTAGTTATAGTTCCTTGCTAAAAATTCCTTTATGAGTGTAGTATTTCTGACAGGAATTTAAATAAAGTAAACAGTTATTTCCGATACAAAATACTAATGAAGCTGTAAGTAAAACGCTACCTGAAAGAAAAAATATAATTTTTACTTAAAGCTCAAGTTTCAATTAACCTAAATCCACGGGTTAGACCGAGTAAACACTCCAAATATCACCCATGCTATTCTTCGCACCATGCACTATGCTTGCTCTATTGCTCGTGATTGAACATGAATAATGAAATATAAATACTGAATGACGCATTCACAGACCAAGTGAAATTGCAAACCCCAAGCAATTATAAGTACATGTTAGGGCCACCTGTTTTTCGCGAAAAGATTCCAGGACAACTTGTACTCCGAAACACTAGAGTTCACGTTCACTTTACTGATTGGCTGAGTTTAACTGTCCGGCATTGTAGGTGCCTGCCAGCGAATCACGGACACTCAGTGTTGGAGTTACCTAATTCTGATTGGTCCAGTCAGGTAAGGACTGTCTCCCGACAAAGACAGGTGGCCAATAACCAAATAAAAACTGCACGTATGCCATGGGACATTGGAGTCTAGCCTTCGCGTGAATCTTTCCGCGAAAAACAGGTGGTCCTAGTACATGTGTAGCGTTCAAAAAAATACGTTATAAACTTAAATAAATCTTGAATTGTAAAATTATAGCGTGAGTGGCAAACCAACCAGATAATTCTAAATCGTTTGTCCACTAATAAGAAATAATGGACTTTTATGTGTCAATTATAATCAAGGCTCACATTACGATAAACAGTATATATTCTAAGAACTTATTCGGAAATTTACCATACCAGTGTATACGCTTAGTGAGAAAGCAGCAATGGCAATGTTTTCTCCCATACTTACATTGCAGCGTTCCTACATTTGGTCTGGAAACAGTCAAATGCGCAGGGAAGTTCCCAACTTTGTATAGTAGCCGCTGCTAAACATTCCTATATCTGCAGCTTGAAGTGTGGTATTATTACAACACAGCGTATAGGTTAAAATCTTCCATTAAAGTTTAGGAAGTTTATCAGAACTTTTTTTACAGTGTACACTTACTAAACTTCTCTACTGTTCCCGCTAATACAGTTGTAATACTGGCTGGCGTCTCTCTTACAGCATTGGGCTGTACGAATGAAGTTGAACAAGTGCTCAAATGTTGAACAACGTAAGCAGGCGCTCGCGTTCGTATCAACACAACATGACATGCTCAATGACTTGACTCAGCACCTGCTCACAGTCAATCACAGTCATAGCAACTGCTCAATGACTTGACTCAACACCTGCTCACAGTCAATCACAGTCATAGCAACTGCTCAATGACTTGACTCAGCACCTGCTCACAGTCAATCACAGTCATAGCAACTGCTCAATGACTTGACTCAACACCTGCTCACAGTCAATCACAGTCATAGCAACTGCTCAATGACTTGACTCAGCACCTGCTCGCAGTCAATCACAGTCATAGCAACTGCTCAATGATTTGACTCAGCACCTGCTCGCAGTCAATCACAGTCATAGCAACTGCTCAATGACTTGACTCAGCACCTGCTCGCAGTCAATCACAGTCATAGCAACTGCTCAATGACTTGACTCAGCACCTGCTCGCAGTCAATCACAGTCATAGCAACTGCTCAATGACTTGACTCAGCACCTGCTCGAAGTCAATCACAGTCATAGCAACTGCTCAATGACTTGACTCAGCACCTGCTCACAGTCAATCACAGTCATAGTAACTGCTTAATGACTTGACTCAACACCTGCTCACAGTCAATCACAGTCATAGCAACTGCTCAATGACTTGACTCAACACCTGCTCACAGTCAATCACAGTCATAGTAACTGCTTAATGACTTGACTCAACACCTGCTCACAGTCAATCACAGTCATAGCAACTGCTCAATGACTTGACTCAGCACCTGCTCGCAGTCAATCACAGTCATAGCAACTGCTCAATGACTTGACTCAGCACCTGCTCGAAGTCAATCACAGTCATAGCAACTGCTCAATGACTTGACTCAGCACCTGCTCACAGTCAATCACAGTCATAGCAACTGCTCAATGACTTGACTCAACACCTGCTCACAGTCAATCACAGTGATAGTAACTGCTTAATGACTTGACTCAACACCTGCTCACAGTCAATCACAGTCATAGCAACTGCTCAATGACTTGACTCAACACCTGCTCACAGTCAATCACAGTCATAGCAACTTGAGGACGGGCTCACCATGCTCAACTAGCACACGTTCGAGACAACCTGCTCGGCTTTGTTCACACGAACCACTGTCAGAGCAACAACCTCGAAAATCTCTCTAATTAATTGTTTTTATTTATAAGTTTAAATGTAAGTATACATGTAAAGTTAAAATTTTGATTTTTGACATGTCATAAAGTAAAACAAATTTGGAAAATTTAAAAACGTTTAAATTGACATGTCGCAAAAGGTTTAATATGAAAACATACCGAAAGCAACTTAGCTTTACTCAGAAATGCTTATAGTGTTAATACTCTTTTCAATATTATATGCCACGTTGCCATGTAAAATCCATATAACAGGAGATAACATTTTAAAACCGACTGTATGAGTATCTTGAAATAATGTTCGATACATTTAAAAAATAAAAACACTTCTTTTAAATTTCTGGAAATGGAGTAATGTTTGAAAAATCTGTCGTGGAAAGCAAATCTCCAGTTGGTAAGGATTGTATTTTTCTATTTCTATACCAAGCGCATAAAATAAAATATCTTAATAAGGGAATGTTAAGAGTTACAAATGCGTTTCATAAGCTGGTCACATATTCATATTAAGGCCTACTGGTATTCTGTTGAAAATATTATTAATGTACACATCTTCCTACAACATATGACAACATGGTTACACCTATTCCAACAAAGATTTGATCACACAATAAGATCCTACGTATTTTATAAATATAATTACAAGATTATTAATTTATATTTTTGAGAGTAGAACGGTTTAGCAAATTCGGATCAACGTATTCTGGAGTAGGAGCTAGGTGCCGACTGCCGCCATTGTGTGTCGTCACTTGTCCATCATCTTGGATACACGTGACCTTGACCTATGACTTTGCCCTGGTAACCTTTGACATTGAAACCCGAAAAATCCCCAGAAAATTCTAAAACAGTATTATTAACAATTAGGCCTATTATCAAATAAATAAAAAATAGTTAAAAAATTATGAAATATTTATTGAAAGGTATAAAAATTATTTTAAAAAGTATTAAAAATTTGTGGACATTATCTTAAAATGCCCTTCCCTTGCGGCTTTTATCCATAAAAATTTCCTTTTTAATATTAAAATTTCCCTTTTTTCCTTAATGTGCATTGTTGTGGCATTCTCTCTATAATACAATTTTTTTTCTAAATTGCCATGGTAGCCATTTATTTCATTTTCGCAAAGCCTTGTCATATTTTCTTAATTATTGCGGACATAAACATATTTTTAATGGTAATTTTGGTATACATTATAATATTGTGTCATGTTAAAGGTTAAAGATTCACATAATCTTAATTTAAATGTGTGTTGTAAAATATTGTGATGGCAACTGCCATAAGCGGTAGTAAAATAATTTGTTGTGTCTATACTTCTTTACATTTGTTGATCTTCAAGCAACAAATATTTTTTAATCTCTCAATAATACTTGTGTTTTATATTCACTTCTGTCACACCAGATGTCAGAGCATGTACGCTTTATGATTTAATCGTTTGGTGTTTTTTTACGTAACAGTATATTTGTGTAATATTTCATATTTTCTGTTGCATTATATGTGTATAATAATTGTACACTAAGTAATTTTGTTCTCTACAATTTAAAAACTAAAGAACACATATTTTAGTTTATCATGATTTTGATGAGCACATACATGGCGATTCGAGATTTATCGATTGGCCATGCCATGTGTTTCGGAAAGATACGATTTTTTTCGTCTTTATTGTAACTGACCTTCAACATGTGAAAACTTTGAATATTTGGTTGCTGCATATTTATTCTTAACGTTATGTTCATAGATCACCTAAGTAAATTGGATGTGGTTGTTGTTTCTGAAATCTGATTATTGTTTGTTGTTGTGCTCATTAACCATTACTATATATATTCGCAACTACTGTTCAGTGCAATTCAAGTGCCCTGGACTTCTGTAGCTGACTCTGAGATAGCATTCCCTATCCTATCCTCCTTTGTGCTATGGCCTAGCTGTGATGGGACGAGATGGACAGTCTCTCTTCTCCCTATGAGCAGGAGTATGGACCAGCGCCTAACAAAACTGACGCCTAAGAGACTTTGCTGGTGATCTTTCTACCGTAGCATCGCTATTTCTTGACAACTATTTGTCACTTTTCGAAAACATTTAGTAACACTTGCTGTTATGAATATTCACATATTCGTACTAAAATTAAGTATATTTAATGCAATTAGAAGAATCTAAAACCGGCACAATACAGCTTAACGTAATTCTAAGTTTTCCATTACAAATCTTCATCTAATATTAAGTTTTCCAAACAAAAGATCTGGGTACAAATTTTAAACACAAATAATTTATTTACATAAGATATTCACACATAAAAATTATATTCAACATTAAATAAAAGTTTCCTCGTATACTCACTCACAATGAGAAAACATAAATAGTAATGAGTAAACATAAAAGTTTGCTTGCTTGGGTTACAATGCCATTCACTCACAAGTTAAGACAACCTCTTCACATAAATCAGTAAATGCCATTGTGGCCCAACATTCCATATAGTCCTTCAAAGTTTCTTCGACCTTTTTGAATCAAACCTTTGGAAAATATCCCCACGTATGACGTGTTTAGTTATTTCCTATATACGCCCTGTATCATAAGCGTTTTATACTTGTGTTCATGAAAGTTACTTTTTTTACCTGTTAAATTTAAATGCTATTCGTATTTTATCAATAAATTTTAATGCTTCGTTTATAAATAATCTGAATAAAAATAAGGAATAAAATAGGTATGTTGGCAGTGCCTAGTGAGAAAAAGTCCTTATACAAAATATCATTACAGCTAAGGGTTCTAGAATGTGGTGCGTTGTCCTCCTGGTGTAACATTCCAGGCCTAGTTGAGCTTAGTTTGCACGAGGCAGAGGAATATCCTGGAAGCATAATTTTAGCAGAGCTTCAGAAAATGCTGAAGTAACCGTGAATTAACTATATGAAGCAATGTAGACATCACCAAGCCTTCCAAAAATTAATCCACTTGTTTTGTTTGTAAAGCTAAGTTAAATACAAAATCTGAATTGTATCTACAATAATAATATCTTATTAAACATACACATCACTATTTATTTGCCACAACACATTGTAAAATCCTTTAAACCAAGCTCTAGCTAGAAACTTCCCATTATTTAAATCTAAAAATTCGAAAATTCAGCATCTTGATACAATATGTTTTGCTGAAAAATAAAATGTCTTTGCGTCACTACCTTACATCAGCTAGTTTCACTTGACTTCCCAGTCACGTTTTTTAACAGTTTGTGATGAGTGAACAACCTACATGATAATTGATGGTATATCGAGTGCTAAGAGTTATGAGGCTATGGGATGCTATAAATGCCTGTAATAAATGGGAACATGGTTCATTCATGAATAGTTATATAACAGATTGCTAAAGCAGGACCTCAATCATTAAGTTAATTAAGGAGCCCTTCAAGGGTGATATCGTCAGTGGACTTATGTGCACTTAAAAAAAAAATGATCACACTGGATATGCCTCGTGGTGGCTCGTAAGTGGGTAAAGGCACAGGACATGTTAGTTTGTATATGGAAAACAGAAAATGTTGTAGGATGCCAAGCACGTATTACAGAGTGTCACCTACTACAAAGGTACACTCAGTATGGCATTGCATCTCCAGTATTAAGCAGACAGGAAGCGATGCAGTCAGGAATGAAGACATAGAGATGTCGTTTGTTCTCCTGAAGAAGATAATGTCACAGATGTCGCAACTAATCCTCCAAAGCAGCCGAAGTAACTAATGGCCGAAGTTGCCACGCAATCTTATCCCAAACGTTTTCGATTAGCGAGAGATTCGGGGACTTGCTGGCGAAGCAAGCATGTTGACTTCATCATGACCGGGCAGACACACCCGTCCTGTGTGGGGGAGGGCATTGTCCTACTGGTCAAGCAACAATGTTGACAGCACCAAGACTGGGTACAGATAACTATGCTGTGTGGGGCCGGGAATTGTCCTCATGGCCAAGCATCCATGTTGACAGCACCAAGACTGGGCAGAGATACCTAAGATGTGTGGGGTCGTGCATTGTTCTCCTGGCGAAGTAACCATGTCCACATCACAAAGACTTGGCTCATATACCTATGCTGTGTGGAGCCGGGAATTGTCCTCCTGGCCAAGCAGCCATGTTGACGTCACCGAGACTAGACAGAGATACACATGCTGTGTGGGGCTGAGCTTCGTCCTCCTTGCAAAGCAACCATGTTGACATCACAAAGACTGGGCAGAGATACCTATGCTCTGTGGGGCTGGGCTTTATCCTCCTGGCCAAGCAAGCATGTTGACAGCAGCAAGACTGGGCAGAGATACAAGTGCTGTGTGGGGGCAGGCATTATCCTTCTCGAAAAGCAACCATGTTGACATCACCAAGACTGGGCAGATATACTTATACTGTGTTGGGCCAGGCATTGTCCTCCTGGACAAGCAAACATGTTGACAGCACCAAGGCTTAGCAGAGATACCCATGCACCCTGGGGCCGGGGATTGTCCCCCTGCCCAAGCCAGCATGTTGACAGCACCAAGACTCGACAGAGATATCTATGCTGTGTGGGGCCAGGAATTGTCCTCCTGCTCAAGCAACCATATTGCTATCACCAAGACTGGGCAGAGATATCTATGCTCTGTGGGGTCGGACACTGTTCTGCTGGTCAAGCAAGCATGTTGTCATCACCAAGGCTTGGTCGAGTAACAAGTGCTCTGTGGGTACAGGAATGGTCCTGCTGGCCAAGCAACCATGTTGACAACACCATGCCTGGGCAGAGATACCTGTGATCTTTTGGGTGCCAGGCAATGTTCTGGTGGTTTAGCAAGCATGTTGACATCACCAAGCCTGGGCAAAGATAACCATGCTCTGTGGGGCCGGGAATTGTTCTGCTGGCCAAGCCAGCATGTTGGCATCACAAAGATTGGGCAGAGATACCCATGCAGTGTGGGGCCGGGCATTGTCCTGGTAGCCTAGCAACCATGTTGACATTACCGAGACTGGGCTGAGATACCTATGCTGTGTTTGGCCAGGCATTGTCTACCTGGCCAAGCCAGCATCTTGACAGCACCAAGACGGGGCAGAGATTCCCGTGCTGTGTGGTGCCGGGCATTGTCCTCCTAGCCAAGGAACCATGTTGACATCATCGAGACTGGGCAGTGATACCTTTGCTGTGTGGGGCCAGGCATTGTTTTCCTGGCCAAGCCAGCATGTTGACAACATTAAGACTGGGCAGAGATACCTATGATGTGTGGGGTCAGGCATTATCCTCCTAGCCAAGCAACCATGTTGACATCATCGAGACTGGGCAGTGATACCTTTGCTGTGTGGGGCCAGGCATTGTCTTCTTGGCCAAGCCAGCATGTTGACAACATTAAGACTGGGCAGAGAAACCTATGCTGTGTGGGGCCAGGCATTGTCCTCCTGGCCAAGCCAGCATGTTGACATCACCAAGACTGGGCAGAGATACCCATGCTGTGTGGGGCTGGATGTTGTCCTGCAGGCCAAGCAAGCATATTTTTATCACCAAGACTGGGCAGTGATACACGTACTGTGTGGTGCCGGGCATTGTCCTGCTGGCCAAGCAAGCATGTTGACATCACCAAGACTTGCAGAGATTTACGTGCTGTTTGGGGTCGTGAATTGTCCTGCTGGATAATGTGGTTGTCAATCTGCACCAGGAAGGGGAACACCCATGGTCCAAAATTTCTTGGATGTATCGCCACGCAATTGGGGTGTCTTCAATCACGTTCAGCGGATGCGGGAATCGGAGGACATGGCACTCCACACCATGACACCTCCTGTTGGGCCGCTTGTGCCGTTCGACATTAGAGAGTGGTTCATGCAGCGCGCCGTAACATCTCTAGGCACGAATGAGGAGTCGTCTGTCTCCAGACAAAACCTTGATTCGTCGCTGAACTCCACTCGTGCCAAACCGCAATATGCCATACTGCCCATTCCTGGCAGGTGACGCGTTATCGGCGAGGCTCATTTTATAATGACAGACATGGTTGCTTGTCTGCGATACGCCACTTTGATAGCTGTCTGTATATGGATACAGGTGTATCACCATCTGCCGTGACATATCTATGGATGGTGCGCAGCGATGCCTTAAGCTCTCTCGACTGGCGTGTGTACTCTCCTGTTCCCACTGCATCCAACACAAAAGCACAGTGTAGGCATGATTTTTGAAGTGGAGAGCAATTAACCGAAACGTCCAACCTGCGTTACGGAGGACAACGATGCGGCATTGTTCAAACTCATCCAGCTGGGCAAAGGCTTGTCTAATGCACCGTCAGGGCTTGCTGCGAGTTCACTGAACTTGGCTCTGTGACGAAACTGTGTGGCAACCTTTTTGTACTGGCGCGATTTGTTCATGGTGTACAATTTGGAGAAATATACAAAGGACGACCTATTTCTGTATTGCGTTTAGCCACTTCTAAATCAACTTCTTACTTGTTTAAATTTTGATTTCTGTGTGGTAAAACGCAAGTAAACTCTCGCAGCCTCAGTTAAACATAAAAATAAATCCCTACTGTTTTTCCCCAAGACATGTATCTGTTGAAAATCACTAGGTTTGTTACCCTCGGTCGGAAGGGATTTTCATGCACTTTTCAAAATGTGACAAGAATAATTTTCATTTCAGTGTAATTGAAAAGCAAATGTAAAAATATCTTGTCATGTTCACAACTGGGACATTTTCTCTCTGTTCATTTAGATCTTCCCTAAGTGAAAGCTGATAAACCGACGAGTGCTGCAGGTACAAAGGTCACACAAATTCATAGACAACTCTTATTTCAAACTACATAATTAAAAATACATATATCTGATTTACCATCAAATCAATATAACTAGCAAGAAGTGTTAGAGAATCCTATTGGAAAGCACATATTTTATTACACTAGTAAACACACACATAGGAAAAGTTTCAAGACTTATTGCCCCAGACAATTTTGATTGTAACTTTATGTACTTGTCTACTTGTGTCTGTGAGGGTAAAGATGCAGCAGGACAAGGACATGAGTGCCCGGCCATGGAGGGGATGATAGACAGATCCAGAGTGAAGAAGTCAGCTGCTGTGAACACCAGCTCCGTACTGGATATCTGGTCTGATAACTCCTTCAGCTGCACTCGAGCCTCCTCGTCTATACCTGGCTTCAGAAGCAGGTCATGAACTATGTCTCCGGTGCTTCTTGCAGCCATCAGAGTGGCGCTGCTCGCCCAGATGATCAACACTGCCTCACATACGTATATCATTGTCCACGTAATATGTACTGCAATACCAACTATTTCATCAAAATTGGCAGTCATATCAAGTGGCTTGCTTAAAATGCTCAAGCCCTCGAATGTGCAGAAAATATAATCCTGACCAGAAGTGTGACAAAATTATTATTCCATATGAAGAGTTGATAAGTGATAAGATGTTAACCAAACTGTTATAATATCTCCTTAGTTCCAAGGTTCTATACATTAAAGTGATGTTTGTGAGTTTAGGTGGAATGATGTTTGTTCCAGATCGAGTTACCTCTAAATTGATAAGTCGTTCACATCGCATCCGAGTGGTAGATTCTGCTTCATTACTTTGCAGTTTACATATTGTTGTGTCTTGGTAATATGTTTTGCAAAGTAAGGTGTTCAGGCGTATGCATCTTTGATGTGCAAGTAGTGCTATATTTACATAGTTAGCCATTATCGTCAACATTATAATATCACGTATATGCCCAAACGAGTTCACTGGGATACTTGTAAACCAGAGTGGTAATTTCCGATCAATGAAAGAAGCCAAAATTATAATGGCATAGCCCCAAAAAAGAATCAATTTGGTTGTATTTGTAGATTTCCTGTAGATTTTGACTCCCATTTACAATAAAAATCTGTCCAACGATGCCAGTCTCTGCAAAATCTCCTGCCTGAATTTGGTATTAAGGTGCATTTCTATCAACCCTCCTAATGTTGTCTTCGTTGCATTAAGTACAATAATTACATGTGTCGCTGCGAGTTGCTCTCCAGGCTTGGGCAGTAGTTCACCCACAAGACAATAAATAACGCTGCAAACATTAACAACATGGTGACAACAGTGAATGTGTAAACAATAGCTTTGCTGGACTTCTTGAGGATGAGTGTTCTGCTGCCATATTCTTGAACTTCTGTAGTTGCTGTAAATGTTTCAAGTCCCAGCATTCTTGAGGCGACAGAAATCGGTCCAAGGCAATTAGTGAAATCTGCTTCTTCTTCTTCTGCTGGTGATGAGCTACCTGAAATTACCATAATTCATATGACAGTGTATTTATGTTATTTTAGTCTAACCCTTCGGTATATGCTGTATGATTCTACATTCAAATGAATCTCATCTACACAAGCAGAATTTATGGTTTTATTTATACTCTCTAATGAAATATTTTCTGAATTATCATAACTGAAACTTTCTCTTTTGCCCTTAAAACTTATCAAAAATCCCTATGATGGTTCTAATATTGGCAAATATTCATTTTTGGAAGTAGGAGAATCTTGTATTGCTAAATCTATAGCCTTGCCAATTTAAGCCCACATTGATAGACTACACAACTATCAAAAATTATTTTCCTTAATGATTGAACTTGTGTTTTTATCCTTATAACAGTTATTATAGAAAATTATTTTCAGAGACATAAATTCAGAATTTTGTTATCTTAATACGGTATCTATATTGCGATAAGACGAATTCCTACGCACTTTTTCAAAAGCATCCAAAATGTTAAGAAATATTCATAATTAGCCTATTTTACACAACTGCAAAGATGTGCATATTACTGAAAATGTTGTTACGTGCAAATTTTCGTTAATGAATTTATTTCTTTGGCTATAGAGAATTTTCACTTTTGGCAGAAAACGTTTTTGTAAGACACATTTTACACACAAAAAGATATTAAACTGAACTCATATGAGCAGTTTTACCTTGAGATTGCTGAGCTGTCTCTTCATGATGTACATTAGAGATATGAGGTGGTCCTTGCTCGCTCCACGCAGGACCTTGCATTAAGGACCTCCTTCCTATCCTCACTCCAACCATGGTATGCCTACAAAACGTACACGCACGCCCAATATATTTATTGACACAACAAGCACACATTTTTAATAAGAGGTACCTTATTAAGTTAATTTGGAAGGTAACTAACTCGTTAATATAAATCATGAATAATCATTACTACTTGCAATGAACGTAGAAACATTTCAAGATAATTTAATGCCACAAAACAAACTACTCACTTATATAGGCTATTCACTGTAAAGTGAGCACATTTTAAGGCCCTACCAAATTTTTCCTGTATGCCAATATTTAACTTTTCACCACTTTTTAATATCAACATTGTCATGTGATCAACAAGTACGGTTTACCACTCTCAAAAGTTTATTTCTGAGGCTACAATAAAACATATTTTTTTGTGGTTAATGCCTATTGGGAGTGCCTTAAAAAGTGCTCACTTCATCGTGAACAGCCTATACAAAGGTTTGATTTCTATATGTGGTTTTTATTTTTTTGGAGGAACTATAAGCTTCCATTGGCCCTTGAATATATCGACGTACTGACACTTGGGTAGGAGATATTTTCACACACCAAACTAACATAAACAACATCGAAGACCATACATATAATTTGTTTTATGTAATTAAAATCCATGATCTCGTTAAAACTACCATCTTTTTACTTAAATATTATTAACGTGAAATAAATTGCGAAGACGAAGCGGAGTCTCATATTTTCATTGTTCGGTTATTGGTCTGCGGCTCCAAATACTTGCCATAGTAAAACTGTACTTCATGAAAGCTTCTCTGTGTGGCACATAGAGTAACTGCTTAGCTTGTGCTGGTACAGTAGAGTACCTGCTTAGCTTGTGCTGGTACAGTAGATAAATAGTACCCAAGAACGTGTTATATTTCTTTTGTCACTACCAGCGAACGTGCAGCTAGTTCTTCTGCAAACTTCTCACAAGGCCACAAAGTAACTTAATGTGTAGCTAAATACTACTGTCATTAAGGCGAAGCAACATCTTGACTTATTCATTTTGGCCTGAATGCTTGGTTGAGGAAATATCTGATGACAATTACAAATTATAGTGATGTTGATGATGGATTTTCAATAACACTATAACGCCTCAAGTAATCGCTACTTACTCCTGTCACAGTTATTTCAGTTTACTTTTGCAATGTGTATGTTAACGTTATATTTATTTGTTTAGTTTATTATTTGTTGGTAGCAGATACATTTTATTTACTCCAGCACTAATTCATATTATTAATAGGAAGTTCTTTCAACATCAGAAAACGTATTTCCGTGTAATTATGTTTGTAAGACTTTCTGTTTTCATTCAGAGTGTTATTTTTAAGTGGGCCGCTTGGCATAGAGGAATTTATTGATTGGTTTCTATGTTAACGCAAGACGTATGTGTATAATATGATGTAGCCAGCCGTCTTGTGATTGGTGCGACGTTTAAAGGTGTCGTTTAAATATGCAGTTTTTAAGGTTTAGCCATTTTGGTTTTCCCGCGTCAGGCAGGCGATATCCTTGGGGAACGTTGGCCTGAGTAATATTATATTTTTCTGGCTAATAGGCCGAGTCTCGTACAGAAAATGAAGCCTGCCAATAGGGCGAGGACATGCGGAATCGTATAAGGATTATCTGAAGTCTACACGTGCCAACTACGGGGATTATTTCAAAGCCAAGTTTGAGCTACCACGATTACATGTGGTGCGACAATCTCTGATGACGTACCTTAGTCTCAAAAGCTTAGCGAGTGAAGACTAAGACCCACGACCAGCAGAACCAAATACAGAGGATCCCAAGAGAAATCAAGATTTATTTTAAGTTAATTATCATGAATTTTCAACAGAGACTACGCCTGTAAATAATTAATGATTTTTGAGGAATTAATCTAGTCTACGTAACTGCCATCTTGGATCATCAGTTTGTGAAGGTTGCTCTAGGTATATGCCTAGGGGGTCACTGAACTGAGTTCTCATGTTCTCCCAGTAAGTTGATGTTAGAAAATTATTTTTTATTTAATTTATAAACTTTGATATAATTTAAAGAAATGAAATGGACTTCGCCACATTTTGAATTTCAAATAAGAGATATTTAAGTACGAGAGGGCTACATTCATTGTTACGTCTATAAAAAGAACAGTTAATTAAGAAATAAGAGTTGCCATAATACTTAGTATTTGCACAGTTATTAATTTAATTCATTATGTTTCAACTGAAATAATTATTTCTCAATGAAATCGCATTTAATTCCACTCAAGTCTCTGTATTTTTTTATGAGTAGTTAACGGTAGTTTTGATTTGTGTATACCTAGTTTTTCTTGTATGTTTCTGGTACGCTACGGAGACTGGTTGTTGCAAGAGTTCCTGAGCTACAAATATCTTTGCTAAGATACATATTATGGCAAGATTAAATCAATCTGAGTGTCCCCAAATATTCGGCAATACTTATTGTTGTAGTCACATATGTTACCTGTCAGTGGAGAGGACATAGATACTGTGCAGTGAAACTCCATTCTACACAGTAATAATGTTACTAGAATATTATGTTTTTTCTGTGAGCTATCAGTAATTATTATGCTGTTAATGTAATATCATGTTAAGCTATTAATTTTACTGTAGCGTTAAGTACTTACATGACAACATTACCCCCTTACTGCACTGGCAATATAAAGGTGGTGTTTATGTTGAGGTAAAATAAATTTTCTGTCGCATCAAGACTATTTTTTTGTAGGATTTATGTTAACATTTGTGTTTAAAAAAAATTCTCGTATCGATTTTTTGCTTTAAATAAACATTTCAGTGTAAAATAAATTGAGTACAATTACTGTCTCACAAAAAAAATTACGAACGAAGAAAAGAACGACGGCAGGCATGGGAATCGAACCCATGCCCTAAGTACTTGACGCATGCCATTTCACAGAACCCAGCGCCCTACCAGCTGCTCTACATTAACATATATGTTTTGCTTTATATTGTGGGTATTGAATATAATTTAAACGACAAACTGCGATTATCTATCGTTATGTGTAAATACCTTATGCTCCAGAAATATATGCATATTTGGCATACATAAACGGCTTTTGGAGACCTGAGATCTGGACTTGGCTGTATTTGGTTTTCATATTGTGCTTTAAAGTTTAAATATGGCGGTTTCATTTCACGATGTTACCACTCCTTAACTTCACATAACCCGATGTCATACAAACTGCGCCATCTTGACATGGTTACCTATGTTTCGAATTGTAAATATTGTATGCAATAGAAAATGACTTACTGCAGCTGTCTTTCGTTGCGTGGAAATAATTTATGTTCTGTAAATATATGCAAAATCGGCACATGTAAACTGCTTTGCATGACTTCAGAGCTGATCTAAGCTACATTTACTTCTAAAAATATGCTTTGATATTTAACTACAGTGGCTTCATTTTACGAGGTTATTGTTGTTCACTGCTATTCGCCATTTTTACAACGCCAAGTCAGTGAAACCTTGTGTTGGTTCGACATTTATTTAATATCGCAGTAACACAACATATTTTATTCTTCTTGTTAGTGTAATACAACTTTTGGTCGTGGCAACATGACTTAGAGGCTTTGTTAACATTAACACATCAACAGTATGTTTGAATTACAGGAATATAAGACTTTGTAACTTTGTCACAATATTATTAATGTCAATAAAACGTTAACGATTAAATAATTGCCTCAACAGTAATATCTTAGTTGCAGCAACATTAAACTTTTTTCTGTGTTCGCATCTACACACATTGTTGACGATTCTTTCCTTTAATCCACGCGAATATACTGAAGGAAATTCTGTCTTAAACATGTGTTTCTTGAAATATATTACAGTAACCTAGTGTTTTTAGCTGCAGTGGCGACAAGAACTAGCCTTGGCAACTTGCGAACTACAGAAGAAATATGTACATAAAGTGACGAAGAGTTCAACACATTGCGCGAAATTGGCAGTATGCATGGCATCAGCCCTCCAGGAGTGAGAGAATTGTGGTTGCTGGTCTTGCACCATTTGTCCGACAGTGGAATCAGCACACCTATGCCACGCTGAATGATTAGTGCTTTCTCACGTCAACTGGGTCAACTGAGTCCTACCCTCACTGAACTTCGGCGGGTCAGCGCCTCTTTGGAGAACACAGGTGGGCACTTCGAGAGGTAGTTTCATGTGTTGGGGTGGCATAGACCTACCCGCCATTTCACTCACATCTTAAAGAATGTTCGTGTATTCGGTAAATGTGTGTTCAGCTCGCATGAACGCCATTTCTTTCATAAGTGCGGACTATCTGCTAACTCATCATACTTTATATATATAAGTTATAGGCTGTTCACGGTAAAATGAGCACTTTTGAAAGCCCTGCTTAATATTTATTTGTATGCACGTTATGTGTTCTTCCGCCTTGTAAAATTATCATTGCCTTTGGCCTCATCGCTTTCTTTGTGCGTCGGTCAAGTGAAACTGTGAAATTATTATAAAAGTATGTATTTTAAATATCTGTTAATTTTTAAACTTTGACGCATTAAAAAAAACAGAAAGCGATAGAAATAATTAAAATTATCACAAATGTTTACCTAAAATTTTTATTTGACGTTAAGATATGGAACTTTTTCCCCCTCCATCGTTACCAACTTTGCTGGGCGCATGTCATTCAGTACACCCGTTAAATATATGTAGAAAGGAGCAGTGACTTTTTTCTAAGGCTGAATTCAGAAGTTCTCACTATATCGTGAACGGCCTTTATAAACATGAATGCTAACGCTCTTTAGATCAGGTAAAGCCTAGTATTTTATGCGAACTTAAAAAAACCTGAGATCCTTTAGTTTGCCATTTACAACAGTAGGTTTATTTGCAAAGTTGATTCTTAACAACATTATTTTTCCATTCTACCTTCAAGGAGTAAAGTATAAAACGAAAATTCTGAAACTATGAATTATGACTAAAGAAAGTTAATCATACTTAGTAGTTATGGCTTAGTAGTTTATTTACCAGTCTTGTGCTTACAAACATTAGTGTGATCGCATCTGTTAGTTTGCCTAACTGCTGTCATAAATAGACAAATGACGAAATATCATCTCAAGAATTCCTTTCAAAGAAAACATGCGGTTCCTCTCTTGACACAACTTACATGGAGCAACTATAATATTTACACTCATCTTTCAAAATAATATAGGAATTCCAAATATACGACAGAAATTAGTAATTATATTACAGATATTGGTATGCCGAACCCAATATTGTGGAATAACTGGTTCAATTTTAAAAGTAAATAAAAATATATTATAATCGAATTTTTATTATTTTATAAATATTTTACTTTCTAATTTAAGTACAATATCGGGGAGTGAAAATACCGCACCACGAATAAAGCACGTGACAAAAGCGAAACGAATGTAAACAGCGAGAGTAGTGGCTGGTATAGGCTGTTCACGATAAAGTGAGCACTTTTGAAATCAACCTTAGAAAATAGTCACTGCCCTTACCTGTATATATTTTAACGAGCGCACTAGTGGCATGTGGCCAGTAAAGTTGGTAACGATGGAAGGGGAAAAAAGTCCCATATAATGTCGAGCAAAATTGTTGGGTTATCATTTGTAACAATATAAATTATTTCTCTCTCTTTCTGTATTGTTTTAATGCATCGAAGTGTAAAAATGAGCAGATTGGTTAAATTCTTACTTCTCTAATAATTTCACATTTTCACTTGACCGATGTAAGAACAGTGTGATGTGGCTCTTGTCAATGTTAATTTTACATCAGGTGGAAGAACACACAACGTGTACACAAGTAGAACTTAAGCAGGGCTTTCAAAAGTGCTCATTTTACTGTGAACAGCCTAAACCCATGTTGGCGCATAGCCAGCGGTAGCATTGCAAGCACTGAATAACAGTCATAGACGTTGGCGTGTATTCGAAGCAGCATTTACGAGAGAAACAGCAGACAACAAACAAAAAAATAGGTCGATAGTGAAGAAGAATGGCGATAATCTGCCTGAGGCAACTGGAGGACTTAGAATACGACTCCTAATTGGACTAAAACTGCAGGATCGTCGTATCGCTGTATATCTCACCGTATGGATCGTTTGGACCATACCAATCGATGCTGGTTGGAGTAGTGGATACGTTAAGGCGCCCGCGCACAAAGGATATGCTGAGGATGGACGAGGTTGACTATCGACTCTCAGTGGAAAGGATCGATAGATGGTGAGCCAGGAGTGGAGGGATACCCCGTCCACTACGCTGAACAGTGACGGATTTCCTGTGCGACCACAGGCCATTTCCCGCTATATTACAAAGGTGTATCTGCGATCCCAGCTCCCGTAACCTATGCTGTCATTATCTCAGCAACAGCGGTGGTTCAGTTTGCAGTGGTTCCAAGCCAGAGCCACGTAGAACACCACAGACTGAGGATGTGTGGTGTTTAGTGACGGGTGCCGCTTCGTTATGGAGACTTATGATCACGGCGCCTGGGTGTGGAGGGCCCTTGGTGTACACCAAAATCCTATCCTCGACATTGAGCATCATGATTCCCTCACGACACGCATTATGATTTGGGGAGCCATAGTGTACGGTATCCGATAAACTTTCTTTGTGTTACATGGAGAAGTGACAGCGCAGCAATATGTGGACAGTAGTATACTAATGAGAGAGCTGGCTCACCTCACTTTTTCAAACAATTTAAGCCAAAGATCAAGTAATTTTCACATTTTCAAACAACTTGATCAAGTTTCTAGAAATATCATTTAACTCCAATTTTCGATTCTTAAGAAACGTGCAAATTTAAGCTAACATCAAGAAAATTTAAGCAAAAATCAAGTAAATTTTACAATTTTTCAAAAATGGCAGTGCAGATTTTGTGCCACTTTTAAAAACAACAAATTTAAACGAACATTAAGCGAATTCAAGCCAAATCTACAAACTAAACCAGTATAGTATTTTGGCTAGTGTGTTGTGTATGCTCCAGGCGTTGAACCCGGTCTTTACGTATTCTCGAATAGTGCCATTTTAAGGAGGTCTTTCTCTCTCTCTCTGTCTCTCTCTCTCTCTCTCTCTCTCTCTCTCTCTCTCTCTCTATCTATCTATCTATCTATCTATCTCTCTCTCTCTGTTGAGATACTAGAAGTTACGTTTCAAGTGTTAAATATTTCCAAGCCATGATAACTGCAGTGAAGCTGGAACACTGCTGTCCGCTGGCGGGTGGAAGTACCTACACATACATCCATATGCTACGTGTGCAACTTGCTGAAGGGGCAGAATCCCTCCCAGCAGACTCTGCTGCTGCTACACGTCTAAACTGTCTGGTGCTGCATGCACTTCCTTCGTTTTAAAATACAATTGCGTCCGTACCCGTATTGTATGTTTGTCGTCTCTTCTAATTGAATATGTGACTACGCTACACATACCCTTACCCAAAGTGCTATATTAACACTGTTATGAAACTTTTTAAAATACTGTTATTACCAACAGTGTTTTCTTCTAATTGAATATGTGACTACGCTACACATACCCTTACCCAAAGTGCTTTATTAACACCGTTATGAAACTTTTTAAAATACTGTTATTACCAACAGTGTTTTCTTCTAATTGAATATGTGACTACGCTACACATACCCTTACCCAAAGTGCTTTATTAACACTGTTATGAAACTTTTTAAAATACTGTTATTACCAACAGTGTTTTCTTATAATTGAATATGTGACTATGCTACACATACCCTTACCCAAATTGCTTTATTAAAACTGTTATGAAACTTTTTAAAATACTGTTATTACCAACAGTGTTTTCTTCTAATTGAATATGTGACTACGCTACACATACCCTTACCCAAAGTGCTTTATTAACACTGTTATGAAACTTTTTAAAATACTGTTATTACCAACAGTGTTTTCTTCTAATTGAATATGTGACTACGCTACACATACCCTTACCCAAAGTGCTTTATTAACACTGTTATGAAACTTTTTAAAATACTGTTATTACCAACAGTGTTTTCTTCTAATTGAATATGTGACTATGCTACACATACCCTTACCCAAAGTGCTTTATTAACACTGTTATGAAACTTTTTAAAATACTGTTATTACCAACAGTGTTTTCTTCTAATTGAATATGTGACTACGCTACACATACCCTTACCCAAAGTGCTTTATTAACACTGTTACGAAACTTTTTAAAATACTGTTATTACCAACAGTGTTTTCTTCTAATTGAATATGTGACTATGCTACACATACCCTTACCAAAGTGCTTTATTAACACTGTTATGAAACTTTTTAAAATACTGTTATTACCAACAGTGTTTTCTTCTAATTGAATATGTGACTACGCTACACATACCTTACCCAAAGTGCTTTATTAACACTGTTATGAAACTTTTTAAAATACTGTTATTACCAACAGTGTTTTCTTCTAATTGAATATGTGACTACGCTACACATACCCTTACCCAAAGTGCTTTATTAACACTGTTATGAAAACTTTTTAAAATTACTGTTATTACCAACAGTGTTTTCTTCTAATTGAATATGTGACTATGCTACACATACCCTTACCCAAAGTGCTTTATTAACACTGTTATGAAACCTTTTAAATACTGTTATTACCAACAGTGTTTTCTTCTAATTGAATATGTGACTACGCTACACATACCCTTACCCAAAGTGCTTTATTAACACTGTTATGAACTTTTTAAATTACTGTTATTACCAACAGTGTTTTCTTCTAATTGAATATGTGACTACGCTACACATACCCTTACCCAAAGTGATTTATTAACACTGTTATGAAACGTTTTAAAATACTGTTATTACCAACAGTGTTTTCTTCTAATTGAATATGTGACTATGCTAACCATACCCTTACCCAAAGTGCTTTATTAACACTGTTATGAAACTTTTTAAAATACTGTTATTACCAACAGTGTTTTCTTCTAATTGAATATGTGACTACGCTACACATACCCTTACCCAAAGTGCTTTATTAACACTGTTATGAAACTTTTTAAAATTACTGTTATTACCAACAGTGTTTTCTTCTAATTGATATGTGACTATGCTACACATACCCTTACCCAAAGTGATTTATTAACACTGTAATGAAACTTTTTAAAATTCTGTTATTACCAACAGTATTTTCTTCTAATTGAATATGTGACTACGCTACTCATACCTTACCCAAAGTGATTTATTAACACTGTTATGAAACTTTTTTAATTACTGTTATTAACTACAGTGTTTTCTTCTAATTGAATATGTGACTATGCTACACATACCCTTACCCAAAGTGATTTATTAACACTGTTATGAAACTTTTTAAAATACTGTTATTACATCAATGTTTTCTTCTAATTGAATATGTGAATACGCTACACATACCCTTACCCAAAGTGCTTTATTAACACTGTTATGAAACTTTTTAAAATTCTGTTATTACCAACAGTGTTTTCTTCTAATTGAATATGTGACTACGCTACACATGCCCTTACCCAAAGTGCTTTTTAACACTGTTATGAAACTTTTTAAAATACTGTTATTACCAACAGTGTTTTCTTCTAATTGAATATGTGACTATCTACACAACCCTTACCCAAAGTGCTTTATTAAACACTGTTATGAAACTTTTTAAAATACTGTTATTACCAACAGTGTTTTCTTCTAATTGAATATGTGACTACGCTACACATACCCTTACCCAAAGTGCTTTATTAACACTGTTATGAAACTTTTTAAAATACTGTTATTACCAACAGTGTTTTCTTCTAATTGAATATGTGACTAGCTACACATACCCTTACCCAAAGTGTTTATTAACACTGTTATAAAACTTTTTAAAATCTGTTATTACCAACAGTGTTTTCTTCTAATTGAATATGTGACTAGCTACACATACCCTTACCCAAAGTGCTTTATTAACACTGTTATGAAACTTTTTAAATTTAACCAACAGTGTTTTCTTCTAATTGAATATGTGACTAGCTACACATACCCTTACCCAAAGTGTTTATTAACACTGTTATGAAACTTTTTAAAATCTGTTATTACCAACAGGTTTTCTTCTAATTGAATATGTGACTATGCTACACATACCCTTACCCAAAGTGCTTTATTACACTGTTATGAAACTTTTTAAAATACTGTTATTACCAACAGTGTTTTCTTCTAATTGAATATGTGACTACGCTACACATACCCTTACCCAAAGTGCTTTATTAACACTGTTAGAAACTTTTTAAAATACTGTTATTACCAACAGTGTTTTCTTCTAATTGAATATGTGACTATGCTACACATACCCTTACCCAAAGTGCTTTATTAACACTGTTATGAAACTTTTTAAAATCTGTTATTACCAACAGTGTTTTCTTCTAATTGAATATGTGACTACGCTACACATACCCTTACCCAAAGTGCTTTATTAACACTGTTAGAACTTTTTAAAATACTGTTATTACCAACAGTGTTTTCTTCTAATTGAATATGTGACTATGCTACACATACCCTTACCCAAAGTGTTTATTAACACTGTTATGAAACTTTTTAAAATTCTGTTATTACCAACAGTGTTTTCTTCTAATTGAATATGTGACTACGCTACACATACCCTTACCCAAAGTGATTTATTAACACTGTTATGAAACTTTTTAATACTGTTATTACCAACAGTGTTTTCTTCTAATTGAATATGTGACTACGCTACACATACCCTTACCCAAAGTGATTTATTAACACTGTTATGAAACTTTTTAAAATACTGTTATTACCAACAGTGTTTTCTTCTAATTGAATATGTGACTAGCTACACATACCCTTACCCAAAGTGTTTATTAACACTGTTATGAGAACTTTTTAAAAACTGTTATTACCAACAGTGTTTTCTTCTAATTGAATATGTGACTAGCTACACATACCCTTGCCCAAAGTTTTTATTAACACTGTTATGAAACTTTTTAAATACTGTTATTACCAACAGTGTTTTCTTCTAATTGAATATGTGACTACGCTACACATACCCTTACCCAAAGTGATTTATTAACACTGTTATGAAACGTTTTAAAATACTGTTATTACCAACAGTGTTTTCTTCTAATGAATATGTGACTATGCTACACATACCCTTACCCAAAGTGCTTATTAACACTGTTATGAACTTTTAAAATACTGTTATTACCAACAGTGTTTTCTTCTAATTGAATAGTGACTACGCTACACATACCCTTACCCAAAGTGCTTTATTAACACTGTTATGAAACTTTTTAAAATACTGTTATTACCAACAGTGTTTTCTTCTAATTGAATATGTGACTATGCTACACATACCCTTACCCAAAGTGATTATTAACACTGTAATGAAACTTTTAAATTCGTTATTACCAACAGTATTTTCTTCTAATTGATATGTGACTACGCTACTCATACCCTTACCCAAAGTGATTTATTAACACTGTTATGAAACTTTTTAATACTGTTATTACGTACAGTGTTTTCTTCTAATTGAATATGTGACTATGCTACACATACCCTTACCCAAAGTGATTTATTAACACTGTATGAAACTTTTTAAAATACTGTTATTACCATCATGTTTTCTTCTAATTGAATATGTGAATACGCTACACATACCCTTACCAAAGTGCTTTATTAACCTGTTATGAAACTTTTTAAAATTCTGTTATTACCAACAGTGTTTTCTTCTAATTGAATATGTGACTACGCTACACATGCCCTTACCCAAAGTGCTTTCTTAACACTGTTATGAAACTTTTTAAAATACTGTTATTACCAACAGTGTTTTCTTCTAATTGAATATGTACTATCTACACACACCCTTACCCAAAGTGCTTTATTAACACTGTTATGAAACTTTTAAAATACTGTTATTACCAACAGTGTTTTCTTCTAATTGAATATGTGACTATGCTACACATACCCTTACCCAAAGTGCTTTATTAACACTGTTATGAAACTTTTTAAAATACTGTATTACCAACAGTGTTTTCTTCTAATTGAATATGTGACTATGCTACACATACCCTTACCCAAAGTGATTTATTAACACTGTTAAAAACTTTTAAAATTGTTATTACCAACAGTGTTTTCTTCTAATTGAATATGTGACTACGCTACACATACCCTTACCCAAAGTGCTTGTTAACACTGTTATGAAACTTTTTAAATTACCAACAGTGTTTTCTTCTAATTGAATATGTGACTATGCTACACATACCCTTACCCAAAGTGATTTATTAACACTGTTATGAAACTTTTAAAATTCTGTTATTACCAACAGGTTTCTTCTAATTGAATATGTGACTATGCTACACATACCCTTACCCAAAGTGCTTATTACCACTGTTATGAAACTTTTTAAATACTGTTATTACCAACAGTGTTTTCTTCTAATTGAATATGTGACTACGCTACACATACCTTACCCAAAGTGCTTTATTAACACTGTTATGAAACTTTTAAATACTGTTATTACCAACAGTGTTTTCTTCTAATTGAATATGTGACTATGCTACACATACCCTTACCCAAAGTGCTTTATTAACACTGTTATGAAACTTTTTAAAATTTGTATTACCAACAGTGTTTTCTTCTAATTGAATATGTGACTACGCTACACATACCCTTACCCAAAGTGCTTTATTAACACTGTTATGAAACTTTTTAAAATACTGTTATTACCAACAGTGTTTTCTTCTAATTGAATATGTGACTATGCTACACATACCCTTACCCAAAGTGATTTATTAACACTGTTATGAAACTTTTTAAATTCTGTTATTACCAACAGTGTTTTCTTCTAATTGAATATGTACTACGCTACACATACCTTACCCAAAGTGATTTATTAACACTGTTAGAAACTTTTTAATACTGTTATTACCAACAGTGTTTTCTTCTATTGAATATGTGACTACGCTACACATACCCTTACCCAAAGTGATTTATTAACACTGTTTGAAACTTTTTAATATTCTCTTATTACCAACAGTGTTTTCTTCTAATTGAAAATGTGACTACGCTACACATACACTTACCCAAAGTGATTTATTAACACTGTTATGAAACTTTTTAAAATACTGTTATTACCAACAGTGTTTTCTTCTAATTGAATATGTGACTATGCTACACATGCCCTTACCCAAAGTGATTTATTAACACTGTTATGAAACTTTTTAAAATTCTGTTATTACCAACAGTGTTTTCTTCTAATTGAATATGTGACTACGCTACACATACCCTTACCCAAAGTGCTTTATTGACACTGTTATGAAACTTTTTAAAATACTGTTATTACCAACAGTGTTTTCTTCTAATTGAATATGTGACTATGCTACACATACCCTTGCCCAAAGTTTTTTATTAACACTGTTATGAAACTTTTTAAATACTGTTATTTCCAACAGTGTTTTCTTCTAATTGAATATGTGACTACGCTACACATACCCTTACACAAAGTGATTCATTAACACTGTTATGAAACTTTTTTAATACTGTTATTACCAACAGTGTTTTCTTTTATTGAATATGTGACTACGCTACACATACCCTTACCCAAAGTGATTTATTAACACTGTTATGAAACTTTTTAAAATTCTGTTATTACCAACAGTGTTTTCTTCTAATTGAATATGTGACTACGCTACACATACACTTACCCAAAGTGATTTATTAACACTGTTATGAAACTTTTTAAATTCCTGTTATTACCAACAGTGTTTTCTTCTAATTGAATATGTGACTACGCTACACATACCCTTACCCAAAGTGATTTATTAACACTGTTGTGAAACTTTTTAAAATACTGTTATTACCAACAGTGTTTTCTTCTAATTCAATATGTGACTACGCTACACATACCCTTGCCCAAAGTGATTTATTAACACTGTTACGGAACTTTTTATAATACTGTTATTACCAACAGTGTTTTTTGAAACACCAATATGAACTTTCTTTTAAATATGTCAAAGCTAATAAAAAATATTTTTTGTTTCTTTACCAACAGCTTTTTTAAACACCGACATGAAACATTTTTAACTACCAATGTGAGGATGTGACTCGAGATAGAACAAATATAATTTTTAAAAAACATTTACTTATTTACACGCATCACATTATACAAGGAATAATTTATTTACACTTCTCCGAATCTACGAGGACATTACACAAACGTAATACTTTTTTTTTTTTATACGGGGGATCATCCGAGCCTTTGGTGCTCAGGCATTGTACGATGAGCATCATCGATTTTTAAATCTAAATTACAAAAATGAATTTAAGAATAAAATAATAATACTATAAGGCGCAATTGTACTTAAATTTTCTTTAATAAAACACTTGGCTAATAATCAGTTCTAAAGTTGTAACTAAAAAAAAAAAAAAAATCCAATTCAACAAGTAATGCGTGTAGGTAAACTAATGGTTGGAAAATCATTTTTTTTTTAAGTAGGAATGAAAAAATTTCAAGTTGTTTTTAAGTCTATAAGTATGATTATCACCACGTCACCTGGTATCTAAATCGAGACTACGTATGTGTGGTGAAAATAGTATCGAACATGGAGGGGATAGAGCGACTGTGGTGGAGACTTGCCGACTAAACAGTCAATGAGAAACATTGGCAGGGGTAATTAGCGCCACACACACATTATTATATATATATATATATATATATATATATATATATATAATAGTATACTAGCATTACCTAGATGACGAAAATAATGGACGCTTACCAATATGGCGTTGAACGAAGGTGAGAGACATACTTCGAAACAAATGATAGGGCCTACTTAATATTTCGTCCATGACGTCTGCCAAGATAGTGTCGAACGTGACTAATTGTACAAACATAAGAGAGAGCATATCAACATGGTGTCGATCACACCTACCAAGATGGCGGCCTCCAGTTATGTATGTAAGCTTTTAAACATTCGTTTTTTATAGTTTTTAGAACAAGTGTAATAATTTAATCATTTTTAAATTATTATTAAAACGATTTGCTAAAAATTTTTATAAAAGTTTTTATAAAAATTCTTTTGCAATTTTTAAAATAATTCTTATATTAATTCCTTACACTTTTATAAACGAGATTTAAAAAAAATTTCTAATAATATAATTTTTAATATTTTAACGATTTTTCAATCATCTTTAAATTAATGTTATAATTAATGTCGAAAAGATTTAAAAAAAAAAAGTTTTTAATACATTGATTTATAATTTCTTAGTAATTTTAAAAATCATTTTTAATTAATTTGTTTTATATTTTTTATGCGACTATTTCGAATTTTTTGGGATTTTGGGTTAGGGGTCAAGGGTTAAAGGTCAATGGTCACATGCACTGGCTTCCAAGATGGCGGCCGGTGACAACCACATGGCGCCGGTTGATTCCTTCTCCTGTACCAGGTGCCGATGTGCGTCAACCTACATAATCATTCTACTGAGATGAAACATACATTAATCACACCCAAAGTCGACATCAGTTAAATGCTGTATACATATCGAGCAACCTCAAACAGACCTCAAGCATATTTTATTTGTACACTCGTACGCACTAGATGAGTATTTGAAGTGCTGAATTTAGAATGCTCTCAGAATTGCAAACATTATAAAACGGAATAAAAAAATTATTTAAATATTCAAAAATTGTGCACATGATGCGAACATCATAACACTGCATATATCAGCTGAATACAGTTTAAGTTCAATAGGAACACATCTTATTCTACACAGCCCCTTTCTTTGATGCCATTATTATTTTAATCATCTAGTTCGTTTGCGTGTAATCTTTTACTACTTGCACGAAAAGTTTGAGTCTTTTAAGAATTTTTCTCGGATAATTTTACAATATGTGGCTGGTGTTCTTGATGTCTTTTGTCTTTTTATATATGCTTTTTCACTACAAGTTCTTTGGAAAGTTCTATAAGTGTGTCGGGAAAATCACGATCGTCTTTATTATTCATGCTTTCTTTACCATCATACAGAAGACGAGTTCCTTTTATATGCTGTATGGAACACGTCGAAATCAGTCTGAATAGCTGCTGTTACTTAGTTATTAAATTAAAACTATCCAATTCCGATGACAATTTAATAGCGTTATTTTCCACATGATTACAATAAAGTTAATATTGTAAAACGCAGCAAATACCCTTAATGATATTGTTATGTAATTGAATTTTGGCTGTTTATTAGTTTCTGCTACTTGTTGAATCACAGTACAGTCAAATCTGGCATTAAAATTATACTTAAATTAAAATTTGAAAACATTTATTATTTCTGTGTGTTTCTTCTTGTAAATGATTAGTAAATTCTTGGATTCGTATGTTTTAATTTCTTCTGGTGGGGGTCACGGTGGCTGAGCGATGAGCACGCTCGCCTCCCACCAAGGCGATCCGGGCTCAATCCCCGGCCGGGCCACCGGATTTTCGCAAGTGGGAATCGTGCCGGACGATGCCGTTAGTCGGCGGATCTTCTCGAGGATCTCCTGTTTCCCCCATCCCCTCGCTCCGGCGCCGCTCCATGCCCACTTCAGTCGCCCTCATCGGCTCTCAAGACCTCGCTGTTAAGAGCCGCATAAATCACTTCACTCTTCATAATTTCTTCTGGTAGCAAAAATACAAACACGGTTATGTTACGTTTATCGTTACGGGCAATTATAAGTTATACATTTTTAAAAATAGATGGCTGGCTGTAAATTCCTTAACCCTGAAAGATAGAATGCAGGAAGTTTGATTTCAAATGTTGCTTTATTTTAGATTTGGTGTGAAAAACCACAACAAGGCAACGGTTGTCGATTCTTCCACCATTTTCGACACTCCGAAATTATCTTTCTCCTCCGCCATATCATCGGCAAGGCGCTACGATATCATCGGCATGGCGCTACGATATCATCGGCAAGGCGCTACGATATCATCGGCAAGGCGCTACGATATCATCGGCAAGGCGCTACGATATCATCGGCATGGCGCTACGATATCATCGGCAAGGCGCTACGATATCATCGGCAAGGCGCTACGATATCATCGGCAAGGCGCTACGATATCATCGGCATGGCGCTACGATATCATCGGCAAGGGGCTACGATATCGTTTCTAGTTGGATAAAGTATATTTAAGGAAGTGTTACCCCTCCAATGCTTACCAGTTGTCCTTTCATGTGGCAAGATAAAGCCTAGCCTCCCTTACCTCGCTCACTCATTTCAGAACATATGATTAAATTGTTATTATCTAGGCAACGTCAAATATTTTTAATTTTTCCTTAATTTTCTACTGTCAAATAGTAATTGTTATTTTTTATTTAGAATGTTATTTATGGCCTCTGTGATTCTTCCATGCTTAGAAATACGTAGTAAATATTTATTTTAAATATTTTATTTTAAAGTTTGACTTTCCGGAAACTATGTGAATTGATATAATGTATTTAGATATTACAATTTTATTTAAACTAATATTAAAAATGTTTTAAATTTCTTCAAATTTTACCAAGAAATTTATACCTTAAATAAAATTGCGCACCTTAATTGTTTGTTTTGCAATTTTTTTAACGTTATGACATGAAAAGTGAAGCTACATATTGTGAATTTTCAACTAGCTGCTATGTCTATGCTATAGACAGATAAATGGTCATTCAGATCCAATTATTCATAATATATTTCCTACAATCTGAAAATTAAAAAACCTGTATGTCACTTGTTAAAGTATAAATACTTGCCGCATTGATTTAATTTGACAGTTTCTTTAGAATCGACTATTAATGACTTAAAATTAATTATACACACTCTAAAGATCCTATAACGCCATTTGCATAGTTCGATTAAGAGTAGTCATTGCTTACTAAGCGTTTAACTGGAATGACACAAGTCGAAGTGACAGTGTGCTATCACATTCCAATAACATATATATTGTGTGCACGTGAGCCGTGACAATCATCAATGATAACTACTATTTCTCCTTCAGTGGTCGTATCACGTATTTGAAAACTTCTGACAGTCTGCAATAGGTTCACGTATGATCTCTTCAGTTCCGTTCACTGCATATACATCGCAATAATTTTAGCCTGTCCAACTGGCGAAATTTTACAACATTTATATTCCATGTACGTGATACGGCTTTCAGGATTGTGACAAATATATATTTCATCAGTACATGCAGGTGATAGTCTGGTGTCGGTCAATATCTGTCGATATATATGCTATCGGCACAGATGACTTTATTCCAGGATCCAGTATTATATTTGTAGGATTAATTTCTCACGACATGTATACATTATCACGTTGACGTATGAAGACATTAATTTCAGTATTTTATTTTGATTGCTGATGGGTACTTCGTCGGAATGATAGAATATGGTATTATAAAATGTAAGATTGATACAAGAACGAAGTTTAAAATAATTACAAATTATACTAGAAGTAATAAAAAGTTATTATAATACAACACATCTTTCAACATTTCCTTACTTAACCTCTACTGATATTAGTATCTATATCACTAATATTAGTTATTGTAATACAACACATCTTTCAACATTTCCTTACTTAACCTCTACTGATATTAGTATCTATATCACTAATATTAGTTACAGACGGAGATTTTCTAATAGTATATTTTTTTAAATTATATCGTTCGACGTAAATCATGTAACAGACCAAGCAACTACCATTGCATTCCAAAATGTGCAGGCAAAGAGATAACTATTCCTGTTATGCCACGTGTTGACTACTTTTGTACGATAAGATCAAGCTGCAGGAGACCAACGACATAGGATATGAGTGCCCGGCCATGGAGGGGATGATGGACAGGTCCAGAGTGAAGAAGTCAGCTGCTGTGAACACCAGCTCCTTACTGGATATCTGGTCTGAGAACTCCTTCAACTGCACTCGGGCCTCCTCATCTATACCTGGCTTCAGGAGCAGGTCCTGAACTATGTCTCCTGTGATCCTTGCAGCCCTCGCAGTGGAGCTTCTCACCCAGATTATCAACATTGCCTCACTGACGTAGATCGCTGTCGACAGGAAAAGTATTGCAATCATGCCTTTGCTGTAAAAATTATGATTCATCTCGGAGAGCGTGGAAGTAAATGTCAGTGTCACGAATAATGAGAAAATTGACTGTATAAAACCAGAAAAGATTGTGAACAAAACTAGCACCCCGCATGATGAGTTTATCAATGATACTATGTGACTGAGACTATTGTAAACTATTCTCACTGCCAGGATGTTTTCAGTGCAAGACAAATAGGAAGTATTCGGTGCAGTGTTTCTTAATCCCTGTATATTTGTCATTAAGTCCTTGAGCCTTTCGGGGTGCAACAAATAAGGGTGTTCTGAAATATTTCTTCTGTGAGCTCTAAAATTCTCTGCCTGTTCCTTGTGAAAGATATCATAGAGATGAGTGTTGAGGAGAATATACCGCTGTCGTACAAGAAGGACTACATTAACGTAGCTAGCCACCATGGTGACTATTATTAAATCACGTACATATCCAACGTACATCATAAGGTTTAAAACCAATCCATCAAATACTAACAGGTAAAAGCCCGATGCAATTGTAATCATAAGAAAGCCACACATCAGAAACAATTTTGAGCTTTTAGACCATTTCCTGTATCGTTCGCCTGCCTTTCCGACTAGAATCTTATCCACAGTCATAAATCTATGTAATATCTCCTGACGAGGTCGATTATTTAGGCACATCACTATCAATACCACTGATGAAGCAATGGTTGTATTAGCCCAGATAATTATCTGCGACATTTCGATCACTGACCCAGCAAAGTGAACTTTTTCGTTCAGAGATCTGTACAGAAATATTACAAAAGTAGATAGCATTACTATTACAATGGTGACGGTGTATACAGTGACTCTTATAGACCTCTTGAAGACGATCATGAAGCTGCCATCTTCTTGAACCACTGTGGTTATTGTAAATGTTTCAAGACCCAGAAGTCTTGAGGCAGTTGCAGCTGGCTCTAGGCAAGTGATGAAAACTGTTAACTCTCTTGATACTGATGGTCTGGAACACATGAAGCAACATTAAAAAAAAGCAAATGAATTCTGGAATAAGTACTGTTCATATTACATTAAATACTCTGCGATTTCGCATTATAGCCGAGCGGTATACTGGAGTTTGCAGTCATATGCATTGTATAACAAGTATCAAGCTTTCTTTGCCAGTTGACTACGTTAAAATGCATTGTCCTGACTGATCGTGTTTTGATCGATCTCATGAAGAAGTCCAACATTCGAGGGCTGAATTTTTACCATCGGGTGGCAGTAAAATATGGCAGTTCTAAATCCCGCAACTAATAAAACGTTACTTTTGCATCGTATATGTTGCTTAAGTATAACAAGAGATGAAGGGGTTCATTCATAAGTAAAGTGTATTTTTGTTTAGTATGCAAAATGTAATTTCATTTTAGAAACCTAGAATATAATGAAACTATTCTTAGTCTGATATATATTTTTCAGTTTTCTACCTGCGTATTTCCATATGAGTGATATAAAGAGGAACAGAAATGCCTAGTTCATATCAGTTCATTGTCATTCTTTAAAAAGGCAGGAATTTAAAAAAATATTCAGTTCGGCGACGAATACAAATTCACCTAATTAATAACATCTATATGTTTATGGTTAAGACTGAGCGCATTCGAAAAAAAAACTGTTTCGGATCTATTTCATATCCGATTTTTATCCTTAGCCATAGTAATTATTAAGATTAACATTAACCAAATAATTTTACTTATGCGCCAATTCCATGTGAAAATGAAAGAAACTGACTTATGGGCATACATTGCAGAAATGAAAAAGGAATGACGTTATTTATTGACAAAAATAAATATTACAGTGCATATACCATCGACGTAATAAGGAGCAACTCCATTACTACTCTCTATCACTGCCATCTTCAGTTCAATCTAAAAACATTTAAATTTTCAGATTCAAAGTATTGGCTATTTTACATTTTAGTATGTGTAGTTCTGGAAATAACTACAGTATGTGTAATACTACACAAAAGTTATTAGTACTACAAAAGGCCAAGAAATCTGTACTTAAAACACAGGAATGTATAGTATTATTAACTGGAATGTTGGTGTGGGATTACACATTTCAAGGTATGTTAAAATACATCACTTAAAAGTACTAAACATCTTAATTTTGCATTTTAATTCAGTACTCTCATTGTATTAACACATCATCATTGTAATAATAAATATTCCATAAAGAAATTTTAAAAAGACTTAATATGCGCTAATTTATATTGACAACTAGAGTGAAAATATAATTATTATGAACAAATAAAAAGTTAAATCACATTCTTGAACTACGGCATTTTAAAGACAGCAAAAAAACCTGTTTTATGTAATAACCGTGCAAAGTGGCTGAATTTTACAACTCAGCCGTCCTACACGATTATAAGAACTTGCTCTTTATCGCTTGTATTTTTTTTAGCAAAAAGTAAGCGTGGTAGTAAATAAAATAGAATTTGCAAACGATGAACAGTATTCGATGACAATGCCTGGATGCTGTCAAACACAACCAATTCTTGAACCTACCACCTGTATATTATACCACATACCGTTCCATAATTTTTATTTCAGGTAACGAGAGTCTTTAATCATAATTTGCTGTGTTATTGTTTTTACGACGCTTGGCCGCTACTCAGAGAGGTTACGGGTTCGAATCATGTAAAAATATGAAAGTTTTCAATGTTGTAAAACGCTTGTGAATGGATGGACATCGCGTTATTTGTGTATGTAATCTATGGAAAATCTGAAACGTTACACCTGACATTGTGCCAAATTACACAGATATTTCAAACATATTTTCACTCTTGTAGTATGTGTTATTTGACACAACAGGTTGTGCAATTACAACCACACTGGCTAGGATTTTTACTTGTTTTAATGGCATTATCGAGCAACATCCATTGCACGCGCAATTGTTCGCGTACTCGCTGACGGGGCTCTGTTCAACGTGATGCAGTACAGTCTCTTCCAATTCGGGAGTGCGGCATCTCTTTGTACACCACAGTCGTTCCTGTCGGCGGTGAAGGTACCTTGTTCTCACAGCTGTTGCGTATCTGTGGCGAAAAGGGTATGCGATGGCGTCGCTCGTTGTGGATAACGCTCTTGATAGAGCCGACTAGCTGCTCTTCCATTGCCTTCAGCGGTTCCATACACAAGGATCATGTCTGTGTATTCCGCAAACGTGTACTCAGCCATGCTAATAGGAGACACGAAGGTGCGTGAATGGGTCTTGAGGCAGGATAGACGTCGCGTGCCATCAGGTCATAGTCTGAAGTAATTTACTGTTGTTCCGGTTGCATACAAACACAGGCGCATCCGAGACATTTGTAGCGTCAATCAGACGCCGCACACATACCACCTAAGTTACTATGCACTATAGATTGTGGGCGAGCAATTTGTTTGTAAAACATGCTCCACATCGCCAGACTATTTAAGCGCCACCCAAGGCGTTACACCCCCCCCCCCCCCCAATTCTCAAAGACTGCAATGCAACGCAGTAACAGAGCCAGAGTGTGTAAGGTGTCTGAGTCGACCACGAAGCAGAAGGCAGCATATCAGACCTGGCCTAGAGGAGCTCTAGGCCCTTGCTGCAGTGTGTTAATTGGTGGGCATAAACCCCCCCTCCCCTACTCTAGCAGTTGGGAATAAAGTTATTTCACGAGTCCCCGTTACCAATCACCTTAACGTTAGAATTCTGGCATGATTGGGGTTAAAGTCTATCTACCGTTAAATATTGTTATATTGTTTGTGCTGTCAAGAGTATATATATATATATAATTGATATTTGTTCCTTATCGAGTAGTTGTACTGTAGTAATTCAAGCTTAATTGTTGTTATAATAAATGTGTTATTTAAGGAAGTATTCTCCCTTATTAGTCTGACCATCGATAGTTACGCCCCCAGTATCAACCTTCCCTCCTGCAGTGATTGCATTGTGCTTGAGACCAGATCGTACAGGTAACAATAAGGGAATCAGTGAATCCAAGGAAAAGGAATGGAAGCAGTTGTTACACATTGCTCATTCCCTCAGCGGATGTGGACGAGTGATATGCCTGATATGAAATGTTTGTAGCACGGAAACGGTACTTTTCTGGACATGGGTTCCTATTTAAAAAAAGATGGTCTTTATTCCGCTCTACAAATCATAGGAGTTTGTAAGGGGAATTTCCGAGCATCCTGTGTATGCACACAGAACTATGTGAGAATCGTGTTCAATATTGTAAAAGTTATTATGAGTAATTATAACATATAAAATCCACATAGTTACATATTAATATTCTGATGTCTGCAAGGTGCCACAAAAAGTTAGGGTAGGTTTCTAAATATTTTACGGGATCTAAATCTCTATGAGTAGTATAAAAATCTGTGTTCTGACACACAGACTGCTGAATGAGGAGGGCGGAGTACTCACCGCCTGCTATGACGTCACATGTGAAGGTCGCGCTCAGCGACATTTTTGGATGTTCATCTCCCCCTCGACGATATCAAACCAACGGCTGGCCATCCCCAGCGACCCGTATTGCTAAAAGTTATTTTAATTAATATAACTTAACTACAAAAATTAAATAAAAATGTTTTAAATAAAAATTTTAAATATCGACTTGCTAAGTGATCCCTAATAAAGATTTCCCATTGTGTAGAAAAATAAATTATGACAGTGTCGCAGCAGATCATAATCTATTTTCGATTTATATATTGATTTTAAATTTTTTTTAATGTGAGCAAGTTTTATCGTCACATTTGTTGAGCATGTAATTTGTGTATTCTGAACCCCTCCACCACCAACAAGCCACACTCAATAATCAATAGAATACATTTAAAAAAAAATAACTATACAGTATTATATTAAAACTCGTCTTCTGAAACAGAATTATACCTTGATGTCACCTTTGATGTTAACCATCATAATTATTATGTAACGCAATGATTTAATAGGAATGCCCCTCCCCCCTCCACCCAAGCCCCCTCACTCCACCTTACCAACACAAACATAACACAGACCACAAACTCCATCCAATCTCGTCAACCTACTTTACATCCCACCACACCTAACACCACCACCAACGACCCTCCATTCAGACCATTCTTGTACATAAAAGTGTCTTAAATTAAAGTAATTTACAACATGGTATCTAACATAATCGCACATTATATAAAATGTATTACCAAGTTGCCCCCTGCCTCCATCCCTCCATTCCACAAACATACATCAACTCCCTCCACACTAGGCCACTACTCATCCTACGGCCCCAACCTCACTCCTCTACACCAGTACTGTCATCTAACATCCATGACAACCCCCTCCCCCTTCACAACATTTCCAACTGACTCGAACAGCACTAACAACACCACATCGCCCCCTCCACTTTCCAATACCAGCCACCTGTTCCCACACCACTCACGAGGCACACAGTCGTCCAGCCTTGTTGTAAAAATGACAGTGGAAACATCAAACATCTAGGCATTGATGCATACATAAGTAATTAAATATACTGTAAATAAAAATTTGTTTTATCTTTTTTTTTTTATGTTCACATCTTTAAAAATACAGTTTAATGAATAGAGCATATCTTTTAAATACAAAATCGGATCATTAAATTTAAACTACGTAAAATTTTCACTCTCAAATGGCAGCTGGTAATATTAAAATTAATTTTCATGGAGGCACAGGGATTTGAAACTTCAAGTTACAGCCTCTGACGACCAGGGGTTGTTTTTGAATGTTGTATATTACCCTTCCAGACGAAATGGCAGCATTCCCTAATTAAATTACATAGTTAATTAATGCGTTAAAATTGTTGTTTTATTATTTTTATATTTATTTGCAATCAATGCATAAATGGCTTTAAAAAATTGTATATAAGGCTGGTTTTTGTTTAGTATCATTGCAGTATTTAGAATTTATAAAACTTTTTAAAGGAAAGCAATGAATTAAAGAACTGGTTTCTTTAGTCGAGTCAGAATATTAAATCAGATGTTGCCAATTATAGCCTTTTTTTTTTGTATTTTCGGTTATTAATTAATAATGCGGCAAAGTATAACTTCGCAAGTTGGTTTGTACGCAAGCGAATATTAACAAGAATATGGGAAGGCAAATATCATTTGCGATTTCTAATGCCAGGCTCCTGAAATTCAATTTACAAGTATTTATCATTTCTAGCTTCAGGAATGTAATCATTTAATATTTGCATTTTAGGATTTTTTTTTTTTTTAAGAAATCAGTATACGACAAGAATACCAAAAAATAAAATATTCCATTTCATTCAAAAATATTACTCCAAAAGCACTCAAAAATATTAATGAACATCTGTGCACCTCTCATACACTTACACATCAGCAACAGAGTCCACTCTTGTGCACACAGGGGACTGACTCCACCCAAGACTGACAACACACCAGACTGACTCAACAATAAGACTAACACCATCCAACATTGACTACATCCAAGAATAACTCCACTCATGACTGACTCCAGCCACATATAAATCCATCCAAGACTAATGCCACACAAGAGTAAGTTCACCCAAGTCTGAATCCACCCAAGTATGACTCCACCAAAGACTAACTACACCCAAGACTTGCTCCACCAAATATTGACTGTAAACAAGACTGGCACTGGCCAAGAATGATACCACACAATACTGACTCCACACAAGTCTAAGTCCAACCAGTATAGGTTCCTGGCAATACTTGCTGAGCCAGCTCTCGCTGAGACCAGTACCTACAAAACTAGTTAGACCAACCAACAAGACCAACTGACCATGACGCCCGTATATTGAAACAGACGATGACTGACAATCTCGGAAAAAGTCTTATATTAAGAATCTTGTAGCAAACCTCTTCAAACAAATATTCGCAAATCTTCGCAAAACCTCACAAATTTTCTCAAAGTTTTTCATCTAAAGCTGACCATACCAATGAGCCATACCGAACAACGGGGTCAACTGGCCAATGGTGTAACATATCTCGAAAACGAAACCTCAAAATGAAACCTGAAAATGAAACCTAAGAATTGAACTTAAAAAATAAACATAAAATATAACCTGAAAAATAAACATGTGTACACAGAACTGTTTATTTTTACTGCTGATACAGAGAATCGCATTTCTCTTACCCAAAGAGTGATACATTGTGTGATGGGATTAGAATTTTTTTCTAAAATAATTTAATCTAAAAGTAGTATTTGTTAACCAGTGTTCAAGGCATGCAATGTGTATGGGTCCTTACTATTCTGTGAGCTGATTTCTCTCCTGCTTGTTTTGTACCGTACATATGAATGAGAGGAAAATGTGGAGTAGGACGAGGATGAGGAGGAGGATGAAGATGAAGAGGAGCAGAATATGGAGGAGTGGGAGGAGGAAGAAGAGAAACCACTTCAGGGGATTAGATTTCAAACTCATGGACACTGAGCCAAAACCCTTTACACTGCTAAGTCTGGCTGAAATGTCATTAAACATGCTCGACTAAGGGAACAGAAATCCCAATAATAGAAGGCACAGATGGCAACATGAAAGATGGATCGAAAGATCGATTGAGCGATTAGGATTGCTGGAAGGATTGTTGAGGATTGGTGAGTGTGATTTGTGACGAGTGGTGAAAGGTAATGTTGAGGATTGTTGGGGAGGATTTCTGAGGATTGCTGTGGAATAGTGAGGATTGTAAATATTGGTAGAAGAGGAGTGGTGAGAAATTGTGAGGATTGCTGAGCTGGATTCTGGGGGAAGATTGGTGAGGATTTGTGAGGATTCCTGAGGTGGATAATGGAGGAGGATTGTAGAGCAGGATTGTGGAGGAAGACTGAGAGAATTGCTGAGGATTGGTGATGATTGATGAGGGTTGTGGATGATTGCAAAGGATTGCGAAGGATTGGGATTGATACGTTTTTTAATCACTGAGAAGATCACGGAAGATAGATTTTACTATCACCAGAGCTGCCCTCATATATTCCAAGTCTCAAGAGCCTAGCACTTCCTTTTCTTGAGATTTGAGGCATCATTATAAGTATTCATATTTACAGGTACTGGGAACACTTTTTTTTTCGTAGCTCGTCCAGCTCACATGCTAGTTAAGTAGGTTTATATTTAATACAAACTGACAAAGCAATGTACATATTGTGGTGCTAAATGTGATGCATAAGGTGCTAACTATGGAGTTCGTATTTGGTGCTAACTGAGGTATGTGCCGGGCTAATTAAGGTGCATGCGATGGTTATCATGGTGCATCTGGTTGTAATTGCAGTTTTAATTTTGGTGCATGTGGTGATAACAAGGGTTTGTGTGGTACTTGCAGTGTGTGCGGTGCTTGCAGTGGACTCTTAGTACAGATGATTTTCTCATATCGCCGAGCATTATGACTTTCGATGTCTTAAATAACCTAATGTGACCATGACCTTCAACTTTGCACACCATCTCAAATGTGTTTTACTGCTTAAAATAGAAAAAAAATCACAATTTCGAAGAAATATTTTTAAATCACAGAAAAATTCATAAAGATTTGGGCTTTATCTACAACGAAGCTGTAGATGGTTGCCCTATACTTCGGCTATGCCATTGACAAAGCCAATGTCTTATGACCTTTTCTGTGATTCTTTATTTTTTCTAAAATACCATAAATACTTACTTTTTTAATTAGTAGATGCCATCCAATATGGTGTACAATGGTTAAGGTAACATAACATCATACAAGATTTCGATACTCAAAATGCTCCACGACATTAGAAAACCAATTGTATGAAAAGCCCACTACAAGCACCACATGCACCACAATTAGAACTGCATGCACTGCAAGGAGCAAATAGAGTTAGCACTGTTCACATCATAATATGCAACAAATGCACCACAGTCAGCACCACATGCACCACAATTAACATGGTATGTATTACAATTAGCACAGTTAGAACCTCACATGTCAAAGTTATCACTGCATGAAATATAAACTTGCTAATCTGACATGTTAACAGGATGTGATTCGACAAAATAATGCAATGCCAGTATTTGCGAAGACAAATATCGCCCACAAAGCCCCAACAGTCAAGAAAAGAAAGTGCTAGGCCATTCAGAATTGGAATGTACTCCGCTCGGGTGATTGTTAGTCTATGCTATTCCTATGCATCAATATATATATATTAATCCTAATCCTTCGCAATCCTCTACAACCCTCACCGATTTTCACCAATCCTGAGGAATCTTCCTCAATCCTCCCCCATGATCCTTTCCAACAATCCACCTCAGGAATCCTCACCAATCCTCACCAATCATCCACCTCAGGAATCCTCACCAATCATTGTCTAAAATCTTCAGCAATCCTCAGTAATCATCACGAATACTCTGCAATCCTCACCAATCCTCAGCAATCCTCAGCAGTCCTCTGCAAAAATCACAAATCCTCAGCAATCCACTTGTGGAATTCTCACCAATCTTCAGTATGTCTCAGTAATCTACATCACTAATACTCAGCAATACTTTGCAGTCGTCACCAATACTCTTCAATCCTCAGCAATACTCCCCACTAATCGTCACCATTCCTCAGCCAACCTAACCAATATGCAGCTATCCTTAGTAATCTTCAACACCAATTCTCATAAATCCTCCTCAGCAATCATCCTCACCAAGCCTTATCAATCATCACCAATCCTTACCAATCTGCCTCACCATCATCAACAATCCTCACCTATCCTCAACAATGGTTCGATCAATCCCAGTCCCTCAATCTATCCTTCTATCAATCCTTCGGTTTGTTGTCTGTACCTTCCCTTATTCTAACATATTTTATGGTATTTGAGCCTGACTTTGCCATGTAAATGGTTTTTGCTCATGCTCCATGTGTTTCAGACCCAATCCCCTAAAGCTGTCTCACCTCCTGTTACACATATTTCTCCTTCTCATCTTTGTCCTCCTCCTCATCTTTAACCTCCTCTGTCTTCTCCTTCTCATCATTCTTCTCTTACGCATCATCCTCGTCCTTCTAATCCAAACCTTCCTATTCGTCCTATGTAAGATACTAGATGAGTAGAAGATATTAGCTTATGGAATGTTAGGGGGCCCATACATATTGTATAACATGAACACTGGTTAAAATCCACCATCCTTTTTGATGAGGATATTTCAGAAAATAAATGTTGTCTCGTCGCTCAAAGTTTCCCTTGTTAGGTACAAAAGCAACTCATGTTCAGATAGCAACTCTAAAATAATGCTCTGTATACAAGATGTTTTTAGATTTCTTTTGGGGTTTCTTTTTGAAGATTCATTTTATGGCTTCGTTTTTGAGATATGTTGGACTACTAGTCAGTTGGCCAGGTCATTGCCAATTGTTACAGTCAGCTCTGGGTTAAATTATTTGAGAATATTTGCATAGTATTGCGAAGATTTTGCGATTACTTGTGCGAAGAGGTTAGCTATGATATTCCTATAAGGAGACTTTGGTCAAGGTTGTCTGTCATTGTTTGTTTGCATAGGTGGATGGTGTGGTCAGTTGGTTTCGTTGGCATGTCTAGTCAGTTTTGTAGGAACTTATACCGAGAGGAGCCAGTTTTGCGCTTAGTCAGTCTTGTCTGGAACCAGTTTTTGGTGGAGTTAGTCTTGGGTGGAGTCAATCTTGGGCGCTGACATTCTTGTGTGGGGGTAGTTTTGAATATAGTCAAACTTGGGTGGAGTTATATTTGGCCGGATATAGTCCTGGGTGGAGTCAGTCTTGAGTGGCGTTTGTCATGGGTGGAGTTTGTGTTGGGTGTAGTCAGTCTTGTGTCACATTAGTCTTTTTTGACATTTTTATTGTTTGGCATTAGTCTTGTGTGTCCTTAGTTTTTTTTTTGTGGCATTATTATTGGGTGGAGTTAGTCTTGGGTAGAGTCAATCTTGGGTGAAGTCAACCTTGGGTGAAGTTATTCTTAAGTGGAGTTTGTCTTGGGTGGGTACAATCTTGGGTGATGTTAGTTTAGGGTGGATATAGTCTTGGGTGTTATCAGTCTTGGGTGAAGTTATTCTCCTGCATGCACATATGTGGACTCTGTAACTGATGTGTAATGGTATTAGCTGTGCCTGGACAAACGTTAATATTCTTATTGCTTTCTTTGTGATATAGATTAATATATTATACACATGTTTATCTGGTCTTTTGTTTTAACATAATAATATAAACACAGTCATAAACTGATTTTGAAAAAAAATAATGCCATAATACAAATACTAGCTTATCACTGTGGGTATAAGAGACTTATATAAGAATAAATACATTTATGATGCTAGAAATGTTACCTGTACACCTAATTTCACGAGCCTTGCCATTAGAGTTCCCTAATTATATTTGCCTTCCTATATGTCTGTGAGTAATGGATTGCTTATGAGCAAAATTTCGAAAATGTATATTGCAGCATAATTATAGAAAATTAATATAGATATATTACAATGTGAGTATAGGTGCATAATCTCATTTATAATTAATAGCCGACTAATAGAAACAAATTCTTTAATACATTGATTGCCTGTCATTGTATTACATAATTGTCATGACATCAAGACTATATTCTCCTTGAAAATACAAGTCCTTGGATGTATAACACTGTACAGTTACGTCTTTAATTTTTATATTAATACTTATATGCTATTAACTCCTCAGTGTGACTTGTTGCTGGCGGATACCCTCAGTATACGCAAATGAACATCATGGCGGTAAAACAAGTGAAATGGGACCATTGTATCTCACCATATTGTCTGTAGTTATACTCGAAATCCTCTTCTATATTCGCAGGCAAAATGAAGCAGCACAATGAAATGGCCTCAGTAACATTTACACAACACAGCATAACATTTCTCAAATAACTTTACATCTTACTGCAGTTTATTGTGATGTTATAAATATCATTATTAGTGTGGCTTAAACAAAGTATATAATGATCTATGGTGCATTGAAGTTTCCACGCTAATTATACTTTTACTGTGTTTGTTAGCTTACTCTGTAGTAGTAATTTTTTGACTTTCACAAAATCGTAGTTTACTGTATTTACTTACTGTTTAGATTTTAATTGTTTGAGATGGTATTATGACGGTGTACATTATTTCTTAGCACATCGTCCTAATATTTCACTTCCCTATAACATTCATAACACATCATATATTATCATCAGGTAAGTGAGAAGTTAGGGTAGGAGCAAAATGTCTTTGTATCCCTAAACCAGCTTCTCAGTAATAAATTATTCACATTGATTCAAAATCTATTTATTTCAAATCTGTGTGCTAAATCAGCACAAATAAATTTGAAGAACTATGCTGTTTTAATATGTTTATTATGTATCAAAGCCCATGGGTTACCATTGCAATGGTATAACCAACCAGCTAAAAACAACATCAATTTTCAAACTGTATAAAAATCCTATGACACATCCAAATTCAAGAAAAATTACAGTAAATTGGCCATTACCAAAATAATTCAGAGCCTTTAAGAATTAGACAATACTTAATTTATTTAAAGAACCAGCATACTACTGAATAAAAAAACATTCATATAGACTCTTGCTATAAAACACATAAAAGTGCATGCACACATTAAAAGCTTGGTGTTAAAATGTTTTTTATGCTTAGACACCTTTTAAAAGAGATTCACTTTAATTGACATATGTAGTTACTAAAAATACGTAGCACTCGTGAAAAATGTGTTCGTTAATAAGAATAGGCCTTTTAAACATCATCACGGCCCACATTTAAGGACCTACATAATAGAGTGCAGAACAAGAAGATTATTAAATTAAAGCTCTTGATTAATACTGATGTAAAAGTAATAACTCAATTCAAACAGGATAATAATAACCTTACACAGGATTATACCGCAAGTAACGGCAGTCAGAAGGGCCCTTTAGAGCGATCTTTACCTAAAATAACCTTATTAGAAATATTTAAAGTCTCCCTAGAGTGACGTTAATTATAGTGTTTCTCAATAGCTTTATCTGTGCTCTTGACATATCGTTTTATTGTCCCTTTTGAAACATTAAAGTATTACGGCCAATGGTTGTAGACCAATTATCCGCTTCGCACAACATGAAAATTACGTATCATATATCTAATCTTTGTTACACTTCTTGCATTTATTAGCTGGCTCTTGACAAAAATAAAAAACCGAGCCGATTTTATTTATTTCAAAAGTTGTTTCAGGCATATGCATAAATATAAGACTTTGGAGGTAAACGAAAGAAGTTTACGGAACACTATGGATATTAATATAGATCTACTTGCTATTAATTGTGAAATATTCTAAAATTTCCTTAAAAAATTTTCCATTTTATCATTTTTTGGTATGCTATTATTTATAATACTACTTTAAATGAAACAAAATACTTACTACGAAAATTGACATTAGCGGTGCTAATATAAGATCCCCGTATTATTTTGTTCCCTATATCAGACCTGTCTCATGATATGAAACCTACATCGGTCTCATATTGGGAACTGTGTAGCCAACGGACTTCACGTATGTAGCTGCTGTAGGGCAGTGATTAAGATATCGCTTCAATAGTGTCATGATGTTCAGAACAGAGCAAGTTGTATTATTCAGACTGTAATATATAAGCGTGTAATAAAAAACATATTTACAACTCGCGTTATTCATTCTGCAATGATTAAATATTCTGCACATGGAATATTTTCAACAGCAGATTTCAAACAATGTCCACTTATGAGGAAACATGCCCCCAAATACACACTCTGCTCTATCTGTTACGCAATGTAGTGACTGCATGTAATTCTGCGTTACAAAGTTAGACCATGGCACCGTACAGATGAGAAACAATGGGGTGTTACTTTAGTCACCTGTCTCATATTCGAGCTCCATACCTATAGACTAATATGCTAGTAGCTGCTTTACGACCGTGAAAGGACATTATTTCAGGAAAAGGAACAATTAAACTGCACTGTAGCTATGAAGAAGAATTGGAGTTAAGGTCAATGGTGCACGACAGCTGTGTATTTACCATAATTTTGTTCAAAAATTGTTTTCCAGAGAATTTTTCAAAATTTTGGGCACGACAAGACATAAAGAATAATTTCGAACACCTTCTTATCTTGATAGATATTCACTACCACTAGATACTACCATAGGAGCACTGATGGAAGATAAGAAAGAATATCTTACTGCTCATCTTCCATCAGTGCTCACAGAGTAATAAAGGTAGTGAATATTTTTAGCAATGCAAGAAGCTGTTAAAAATTAATATATATGTCTTGTCATGCCAGAAATTTCGATAAACCCTCTGAAGTAAAAGTTTTAACGAAAATCGGGTAAATATACTGATTTCGTCCTTCATTGGCCTTAATGGAATTTATCTACACCATCTCTTTTTGGCTGGCTTGATCCGGTAGTTATGTCACAGAGTGTTCTGCAAACTGCATGCCCTGCATCAGTGACAACATACTCTCGTGCACGGAGGTGAGGCACATTGTTCATTAGCACTGTCCTGTGTGCCTCATTACTCACTCTGGATGACGCTGGTAGTAATGCCAGGCGCTGTTTCCTTCTACTTGCAATATCTGCAATGCTCGAAAGCACGTGAACATAAACGCCACTTTGTAGCCACACACACTAAATACACGCGAGATGCAATGCAGATGTGAAACGAGGAAGTACAGAGAAGAGTTAGTCCCCTCCCATACAAGCTACACTGACCTAGTGTTCCATTCTCCCCTCCAAACCAGGAGACTTATCGAAGGTATATTAACCACCTCCCTTCCAATACCGCATGCCATATCTTTAAAGTTACTGCACATCAAGTGAGTCAAATTAGTTGAAGGCCGTTCACGGTAAAGTGAGCTCATCTGAGTCCCTAGTTACATTTTCCTATTAGCCGTTTTTACCTCTCCACAACGATTTAAAATAAATATAGTCACGTAAGTAATAAACACAGTGTATATATTTCATAGGACTCGAAGTTAACAAATGAGAGGGCTTCAGAAAGTGCTCATTTAATCGTGAACTTCAAGTAACCTATTGGCCCATGCAATAAATTTAGCCCCATAGTTACAGTCACAAACCACTAAATTATCGTACCTATTGTTTTATTGTGCTCTTGGTAGTAAAGTAAACATTGACTCCTGTTACTAGAATTGAAGGCTACAACGCGGCGGTTTAAGATCTATCTTAACTCGTCATGGCAAAGATTGTGCCGTGGAAGGATGCTGAAATGGTCAATGACAACTCTAAAGGAATTGTGGTCAATATTTCTAGAAGGAAGGATTGCGTCCTTCCTTAGAAAGACCCCGGCAGCTCTGTTGTAGTTACATTTGGAAATGTTGTTGGGGGGGGGGGGGAGGAGGAAGAGCAAACATAATGCAACTAAGACTCCGTCCACATATCCACCTAACCAATAACGTAGCAGACAATTATAATTATTCCGTCGTTATCACAATTTGATATTTAATAGACACGTGCGGAGTGGAGATGTTTAGGCTGATCTTACGATCGAGGTCATTAGAGTCGATATGGGTGAAGTGAGGTGAGTATGGAACAGCGCTGGAATGCAAGGGCGTGGGAAACTGGATATCCTCGATATTACCACGTGCGAATATCCACGTGCAATCCCACCAGTAATAAAACCAAGTTCGCCTTGGTAGGAGTCGAGCACCATAGATAATGCGACCCGCAAAAATGTATATGTTAATTTATTGTGATATACGAGTAGTCGATTATATGTGCTTTTGAAAGATAATATTTAAATGAACCATAAAAAAAATTAACGTTGTTAATAGGATTATGTAGCTGCGCGTCCAAGGTCAAGAAGCGAGGCAGCGATAAGGGCGAAAGTTACACGCACGCCTAGCGCCTCATCGCGCCTACGCGCAAGGCGTGCAGTGTTTCCGTCGTAACGCTTTACTGTGCAAATCAGATCTATAACACATGGGTTTTATTACACGCGATGAAAGACCACAGATTAAATTACGTCCGTATCTTTGTACTTTTCTCTTGTCGCTTAAGGAAAACAGCATAGGCATGTATTAAAAACGCGATATTTAACCATTTTCACGCATTTTTTTCTCCAAGAATATAATTAATATTTCAAAAGTAAAAATAATAGGACCATAGATTATCGGCTGCAAACCAACACAGTGTCCAAGACTTCCTCGGTCAGTTTTTGTCATACACGATCCAAGCATGTACTGTTGATTGTCGTTACTATAGCGACAGCAGCTCAGCTGGCTGTATCGACCCATCGTACTAGAAGGCTGAGATGCGTAGGAGAGTCTGCTATCTTTAAACTTCCATCACAAAGCCGAGATATCGAAGGTAAGATAAGTGTTTTGAAATGTGTATATAAGGTGAGCAGGAATAACATCGCTAAAACATCACGTGTTTTCGAGGTTTATGACGAGAGTCTCGTCTGAAAGTTTATTTGGAGAAACTATAAACTATTTGCTCATAACACGCAAATAGATTAATATTTAGACAGGAAGGTACGATTTTACTTAACTAGGCTGACAAATACAAATTCATTTATATAAGATTCTTTCAAATTTATTTTATTCAGCGGTACAATTTACATTATGTAATACATTCACGTTAAGTTTTCATAAAACATTAAGTGTTAGTGCCACACGTTCTCTGAAAACATGAGTATACTACCATTTACACTCAAGATATCTGTACAATTATTAACAGAACTAAAAAATACATTTATATAACATTTTAAGAGAGAACATTGTAGCATAAGTATATTTAAATAATGTGTTTAATGGTGTTGAAAGGTGAGAAAGAACTACCCCTGTGAGCCACTACGTTACGACCAACTGGAACCGGGTACAATCTTCTGCTTGTACGTGAGGCACTGGTAGCAAGGTGTGTACAGGGCAGGTCCACAGGCCACTGCTATAACTGTTAGTGGAGGTAGAATGAGTAGAACAGCTGGTATATCCGAGTTTGACAGAGGTCATATTGTGTCTGCACGGCACTTTGGTACCAGCATCTGTGAAACAGCCGGTCTTGTTGGCTGCTCTCATGTCGCTACTATGACCACTTATCAACAGTGGTGCAGCGATGGTGAAAAAACAACACATCGCCCTACATTGTTTCTACCACAGAGATACAACATTGGTGACCAGGACAATATGTCACAGCACACGGTCCATAGAACACTACGACAGATAGGACTGTGTAGGCGATGACCAACTCGTACTACATGTTGTCAGCACGTCATCCACAGCAGTGTATGAGATGAGCAGAACATAATCAACAGTGGACTGTGGATGATGTCCGAAGTATCCCGATCCCTGGTTCATCACAACGATGGCCGAGTACGTGTATGCCAATAACTATCTTAGTTGACGGCATCTGGGCGCACTGTAGAGTGAAGGCAGGCCAGAGGTGGAGGTTGGATGGTCTGCCCAAAGTTTTCGTTTGAAGATAGGGCCTGTTATTCCGGTACACCAATCCCTGACAACTGTCCGGTATCTGGACATTACTGGGGACCAAGTTTATTGTTTCATGTTGACAGTGTGTCCTTCTGGCAACGGCAATGCGCTATACCACACTGCCATATTTGAGAAGAACTGATTCAACATACATGACAGTTCATATTCATTAATTCCCTCGCCCACAAATAGACCGGATGTGAACACAATGTAACATTTACGACTCTACTTGAAGGAGCAGGTTCGTGGTACATCACCCCCCCCCCCCCCTTTTTCTGCTTAAAACTGCTGTAGAGCTTGTGACGTCAGATATCCCAGGATAACTTCCGTTGCGTCATTGGCTCGACGAATGACTACAGCTCTGCTGGATAAATGTGGTCCTGCACCGCGCTAGGCAGGTGGTCCTTATGTAATAACTCCTTGGTTTGTGTATGGCATGAATTACAACATGTTGACATTAAAGTGACAGACATGTACTGATGTACGTCGGTGTCACGACGTGTGTAAGTACTTCATGTCTGTATACAATGACACAGTGAATTCAGCTTTTTTGTAACTTTCGCAAAAGTGTTCACCATAGAGTTCAGGGAACCAATTATAAATTTTTTTTTAACATATAAGAAATTACATTTCATATTCCTTATTAACTAGAATAAAAGTATTGTTGATTTATATATTAATTCAATTAGAGATAAGAATTATTTTTCTTTAGCAGAGGAATAATAACACATTAGTTTTTTATTTTAATACAATGTAGCATGATTCGAAACACAACCGCATTAACACATAAAGAGATATAATCTCCTGTATTTAATATAAAAGTCTTATATTTACAAAACCAAACCACGTAAAAAAGACAACATTTTCATAAAAGAATTTTATCTCTGTTACATGTGCTCATGTATGTTACCTAAGTTACAGATATTAACATTTTTGTAATAAAATTATACAAATGTTTATCACAAGTATTTGGATTCTTTGATAAGGATTGTTTAATAATTTAGAAAATCAAAATGTTCATGATAAGTATTTATGTAAAATACCCATAGAAAACCCCAGCATAGCAAATTAGTTCTATTAACGCTTTGCGGGTTTTACGTCATCAGCAAGACAAAGTTATTCTTCATATTTTAGTAAAATCGTACAAGTGTCTGTTAAGAAGTGAAAGCACAAACATATTAATTCTTAATATAATGTTTTTGATTTAATTTCTTATACTCTTTTAAACTTTTGCTTTAATTGATCTTTGATTTGCGTAAACATATATTAAGGGGGTCACACTAAACTGTGGAAACTTTTGCAAGTTTTTTTTTTATCTGTGTAGTCAAACGAATATTCTATATATCAAAACTACAAACACGTATAATTCATGAAACTATCATACAACATGGTTCTCAAAATTAATATTTTCCACATTATATGTGAAGTATGGACCATCAGAATACCATGCTTAGTTCATCATTACAATATTATTGGAGTGGCATAAGAAGTTTGAATTGCAATAATCAACCGAAAGAGTTATCGCCTATTGGAAAAGAAAAGAGTTATCGCCTATTGGAAAAGAAAAGAGCTATCGCCTATTGGAAAAGAAAAGAGCTATCGCCTATTGGAAAAGAAAAGAGTTATCGCCTATTGGAAAAGAAAAGAGCTATCGCCTATTGGAAAAGAAAAGAGTTATCGCCTATTGGAAAAGAAAAGAGCTATCGCCTATTGGAAAAGAAAAGAGTTATCGCCTATTGGAAAAGAAAAGAGTTATCGCCTATTGGAAAAGAAAAGAGTTATCGCCTATTGGAAAAGAAAAGAGCTATCACCTATTGGAAAAGAAAAGAGCTATCACCTATTGGAAAAGAAAAGAGTTATCGCCTATTGGAAAAGAAAAGAGCTATCGCCTATTGGAAAAGAAAAGAGTTATCGCCTATTGGAAAATAACAGTTAACTATCTGGTCACCCTAAGCGCTCGGTTGTTGCATGCGGACAGTTAATATTAAATTTGCAACAATTAAGTATACAAAGAAATTTTAATGTAATGGAATAATCTATGATACACATACATAATGCAGCAAAAATTCCAAACACATTACAAAATCATAAAATATACACAATTATTAATACTATATGTGTTCCTTTAATATTATATACACTTCGCAAAATCTAGCCCAAATGGTTGCATGTTATTAAATCCATTAATAAGTTATCAATACATACTCTAAAAAAACTAGAGTCATACATTCACATCAGTCGCAAAATATAAATTATCATAGTGATTTTAGAACTCGTTGCATAATTTGACAGCTAGTATTCTTTTAAAATCAACCACCAAAATTCTCGAATGCTGACACTATCAACATATATTAATACAACTACTTTTAAAATTATCCCTTATTTAATTAATTGACTAACAATATTTTACATAGACTGAAACAATTATATACAATTCTATGCGAAGTTGTAGTGATTCAACTTATGATATTAATATCACAGCTCTATTCCTACCTACTGGTGAGTCCCACACGCATATTTTACGACCTGTATTCAATATTATTGAAGTGACTTCACGCAAACATGTGCAGGCAGGGTAAGGTTATTAGTAGCTTGTCAACACATCCACTAGCCATATTGTGTTACCTTCGTGATTAATACAACATGATTCAAATTATAATTATTCCGGTATTTAAATGAACAGTATAATGAGTTCAAATTATATGTAAGGATTTTCAAGATAGCGAATTTAAGGATTGTATTTATAGGTACAGAGATCACAAAAGTAAATAATTATATCCTGCATGTCTCTTCATTCTGCTGCAATGATAGTTGGCGATAGTTTGTACAATATAAATCCAAAATGGCCAAGCAACACTTAGAAGTGTGTGTAAATGTAATTAGCTTGAAATAGCTGTAAATTATTCCCACATGGGCGACACGACAATTACCAAAGATAAACAAAGAAACTAACTCAAGAAGTTGGTTATAAATCGATGGTGAACTACTTTAGCTGTAAAGTGTAGCCAGTCTACTTACTATATTATGACGTGAGGAAGAAACTAGTTTATTACGTGTACACCTGCCTGAGCGATACTATATGCTCAAATGAATTAAAGATACTGACTATTAACCACATACATAGACATACAAAGCTTATCTAAAATTTATGTAACTGTTATGATGGCAGGAAGCCACTTTCATGAAGAGAGCTTAAGAAATAAATTCCAACACGCGTGCTAAATTATTATGAATATGAAGCATTCTCACGGTGAATACAGACCACGTTTATTGCATAACGCAGACATCTAAACGTTTTTCTTAAAGGCCTACAGAATATATTTTCAAATCATGGCGTGAAAATGTTTATTTTTGTGTTATGGGATTTGTCAAAAAGTTTTGTAATTAACTCATGTTTCAAAATTAATCTCATTGTTTACATCTCCCAAACTGGACAATTGCCGTTCTAATTGTATACGAGCGAATGTAAAAAAAATGGCGGGAAAACATTTACCCACGATTTCTACAATTAGATTGGAAGAGCATATTAAGTAACATTTTAAATTTAATATTTTGCAAAAATTGTCAGTGATGTTTTATAGAGTTGTAATCATCTAAATGAAGTTTAGAGATCCTGGCAACAAAACACATCATATATTGGCTAATTTTACGTTAATTTAATGGCAAAGCATAATATTTTAAAAATGTACTCGCTATTATAACACAGAGAATAAGATTTTAAATGTTACTACTAAATGTGGATATGCCATAATTTGCCATTTTTTTTAGTGTCTATCTTCAATAATTTTAACAAGGCAAAAGAACCAACTGTTGCAACAACTTTCTCATATTTGTAAGTTTAAATATTTTTCTTAAATATAAGCAACTAATTCCACATAGTACAAGTATCGTAAAACAACGGCAATCATATTATTAATAAAACTCGCAAAATTGTATGTGAAGAAAGCCTAACTATATCAGTGGATACTCCCACATAGTTATTTACGGAGACAATATTTTCTAAATTTGATAATGATACATTATATTTTCCCATTTGTATAGCTATCTCTGTTACATAATCGCAACCAGGAAAATAAATTCTAAAGTTGGAAGTGTTATATTGCAAGATTTTCAACTCAAATAGCAAGTATTGTATAAAATCCACTTTGAAGAGTTTTGAAATTATATTCTAGAATAAGTATTTTATTGTTCCAATTTTGACCAATCCTTGCACACACACACACACACACACACATATATATATATATATATTATATATATATGTATATATATATATATACACACACAATCGCACGTAATGTATGTTTGTCTATTTTAGACTAATAATTACTTTTGCCCTAACATTAAACTTTCAAGTAAATTAAAAATTTGAAGTCCTTATTTTAAAAAAAAATAAAAAATTTCGCATAAACAATTTAAATGAAAATATAAAAAAACAGGATATATAAGTAAGAAAAATACGACTTGTAATAAAACTATCAACATGTTTACTTTAACATAAAATATTCGTGAAACATTCATGGCCGTTATCATTAAAAATAATGTGACCTTTTCTAAAATACAATAATATGATTATTATATATATTTTTAATGTTTGGATTTATAAAAACTACTTATTCTATTACTTTCGTGTCACTATTATGGCATATAAGCAGATTGATATAATTCGCGTAAAATAACGTACGACAGTTTAGCTAACAACTGAATCTGTAACACCATAGATCAAACACATATAAAATTGCTTTCTTGAAAATAATTTTTTTTAATGCCCTAGAATTAAGCGCACAAAGTAATATACAAAAAAAATAACGATACATGCAAAATATTTCCATATCACCATATATGTGAATTTTTAATAACAGTTGTCACTAGACAGATTATTTTTAAAGAAACAATAACACTCTATGTGACTGATTCACGTGATAAGCATTAGCATAAATGTGAGTAATAACTATCACTAATAAGATGAGAACTACTGGTTTCAGCTATGATAGTCGTGTATGTCTATGGATGGTGCGGACAAACTGAAATAAATATCCACTTGTTTTCAGTTTCACCTATTGCACCAATTACTCCAGGAATGACATGATGGCCAGTTTTTCAAGCAGAGATTATCTTTGGAGCCACACACCTCCCGATTTTCTCCAGATTTAAAGAACTCACTGATAGATTTGGTATTTTTGAGTAGTTACGATTTACAAAAAGGGCATTCAACGTAACATATAAAACTTTCATGCTATTCCCAAACACTTGTTTCTTCGGAACGGATACGAGATAAATAGGTGGAGTTTAACATCTAAGGATTCAGGGACGGTCAACAAATATGAATTTACACTTAGACACATATAACTACTTATAATTTATTATTCCAAACATTTATCTACTCTCACAACAAAATTTCATTATTTTATTCCTCGATATTAAGTCGAAAACTTGCTGTAACGATTCTTACTATCGACCATATTAACTTCGGAAAATTTTACTTTTATAATTGCACGTGGACTGATAAAAATAAAAGCATATACTGCAATTTCCAAGTCAATATCAGTGTTAAATTTCTCATCTTCATGATTTTAAGGATTTACATAAACAACTTAAGAAGACAATGTATGAAGCCTAAAAATTTTTTTTACTACAGATAGTATAAGATGGAAATAAAATAACAAACCAGAAGCCACATGGGCCTATATTAAAAAAATTGAAAAAAAACAGTAGATAGTCATGTTATTCAATATTATATAGACTACTTGGGCGCAGGACGCTCAAGCTGCAACAGGACAAGGATATAGGACACGACTGACCCGGCTATGGAGGGGATGATAGACAGGTCCAGAGTGAAGAAGTCAGCTGCTGTGAACACCAGCTCCGTACTGGATATCTGGTCTGAGAACTCTTTCAACTGCATTCGGGCCTCCTCATCTATACCTGGCTTCAGGAGCAGGTCCTGAACTATGTCTCCTGTGATCCTTGCAGCCCTCACAGTGGAGCTGCTCACCCAGATTATCAACACTACCTCACACATGGAGACCGCTGTATACATGAGACGAGCTACAATCATGCCTTTGTAGTAGAAAAGATTACTATCTTCCACTTGCCTGAACATGGCAATCAGGGCAAGGAATGCAAATGAAATGCATTGTATGAAACTGGACATAATGATGAACAAAACTATTAACCCGTATGATGAGTTTATCAGGGATACAATGTGACTGAGGTTATTATAAACTCTTCTCAGTGCCAATGTGTTTTCCAAGTAAAGGAAGTTTGCCTCAAAATTGTTGAGATTTTCAGAATTATGTATTGAAGCAAGGCTTTGAATTCGACAAGTTCTTCTGCTAGCTTCAACATTACTTTCCTGGCCATTTTGCCAAGTACAATAGAGATAATTGTTCAGAAGAATAAACCGTTTCCGTACAAGAAGTACCACATTTACGTACTTAGCCACCATAGCAAGTGTTATAAAATATCGCATGTAGTCAATGACACTAAGAGGATTAAATTCAAATTGAAAGTGCACTGACTGATGCATACCTGCAATAAATGTAACTATTACATTGGCAGATATCATAATCAATTTCGCTTGTTTAGCCCATTTCCTGTAGCATTCACCCGCCTTTACCACTAGATACGCATCCACAGCCACAAATCTCTGTAAAATCTCCTGACGGGGTTTGTTATTTAGGCTAATGCGTATCAATGCAACTGAAGTAGAGATATAAGAGCTAGTGGTGATAACAATGGGCGACATATCGGTAAATGACCCAGATATGTCAACATTGTTGGTCACAAATCTGTACACAGATATTATACCATTGACAACCAGCACTACCATGAATACAATGACATTGTACACAGTGGCTCTAATGGACCTCTTAAGGACTGGCTTCCTGCTGCCATCTTGCTGGACCTCTGTGGTTATTGTAAATATTTCCAGACCGAGCAGTGTTGAGACAGTTGTAGATGGCTCTATGCAAGTGGTGATGTCTGCTTTCTCTGCTGGTACTGGAAAACACAAATCAACAAATATTTAATCATATATATTTCGGAATGTTGGTGTTAATTATAAACCATACGGTTTAGTATTAATTCCTGATTTTGTGCTGGAATCTGAGTTTTTGTATGTAAGGAGAAATTATAAATTGTTTCTTGATGACTGGCCACACCATAGTAATTCTCATGTCTGATTTGCTCACACGAACAACTTCTACTCGAGGACTACATTTTTACCATTGTCTCGAAGTACTGTTATGTGTAGTGTATAAGAAGAGGTTTCTTCAAGGAATGCAGAAAATAAGGATTTTACATCTCTCATACTTTTTAAATTTAACACGTATTTGTAAGGCCCACGAATACCAAATCTGCTTTTATTTATCCTGTAAATGTGCTATCTTTATATATAAAATCCTTTGTGCGTGAATAAACCGCATCATCACTGACAAACCACTGGACCAATTGAGACCATATTCACACCATATGTTATTGAGGTAGCGAGTAAGGTTTTTAGTTATGTTTCATTCCGATAGGTGGCGCTGGAGACAACTTCTATATTTATGGGCGAATTTTCCTCATACTTGCAGGAAATGTTTGTTGATATAAAATAAATTGTTTTATTGTGCTTTGTATTTTGGAAGGTTAGGTTCCGGTAGGCGGCGCTGGATATGGGCCGATTTTGCTGATATTTGAAGGAAATGTTTGTTGATCTAAAAGAGAAAAATGCCACCAATACCACGGTCAAACATCGGTCAACGTACCAGACGTAATAGAGAGGACGCATTGAGAAGGCAAAATAGAACGTGATAGAGTAATAGAGAGGACGCATTGAGAAGGCAAAATAGAACGTGATAGAGGCGGAACAACGTTCGCCGGGATCAGCTAGTGATTTTATGAATTTATAATAAAATGCAGCTGTGTTAAAATAGTGGGTCTATTTCAGTGAGGTGCGGCTGTTTATTTTCATATGCAAACCGTGAAATGAAGCAGAGAAAACTTATATATATTGGCATCCTATAAAAAATGGAGTGCACTACTAGAAACATTCAATTTAAATGCAACTACTAATTCACTTTAGTACACTAAACTATATTATGGTATTTTTAATTGCACTATTCTGTAGGCAGTGTTTCAGATGTAATTTAGCATCCAGTTCGTAACCTGCACATAAATATCGAATTTATCATTCTTCATGAAACCAATAATTTTTTTAATGTTCTGGTCGAAGGTAGCTGGTAAACTGTTGGAAACGCATTCGTGTTTCTATTACTAATATTTATGCAGAATATTACGCTCACCAAACGATAGAAGAAAAATAATTAAACCAGTGTTCTAAATTATAAACATATTTGTTTAAAAATGTTGTAAAGGTTGAGAATTACCTTCAGCTCATGTCTCTTAAATTTACTGAGCTCAAGTCACTTAGTGTATGCCTTTAAATTTATGCATTTAGCGCCAGTGTTTTCATTGATAATTTAGTTTTGAATGTACTCAAATTACCTCTAACCACATATTAATATGCATTTACAATACTCAAAAGCTGCATCGTGCCCATATATTGGAGTATACTTTACAACAGATGTGACCATCTTAAACTATACATACTTGTAGACATATCTTCTGATGTCTTTCAGAAAAGACATATAGTTGAGTTATGTTTCAAGTGTTTTTGTCAAAATAAATCTGCACGAGATAGCATACAATATTTTACCATGAAACCTCTGTGATAACAAATGTGGACGATCATCAGGAGGACCTTGCTCACTGTCGGCAGGACTCTGCATAGAGGACATTATCCCAGGACTCGCTCCAGCCAAGGCACACCTTCAACACGCACAATTCCATAACATACTTCAGTCGTGTTGTCCGATGCATCACAGAAAGCAGCTCACAGCATATTATGATAAAGCAATTCTTCCCAGTGTTGGAAGAAATAGTTTCTATAACATTCATCCCGTGCGAGTAATGTGTTTATGGCGTTTTTGTTACATAGCATCTGGTATGTCGGATCTGGATCCACCCGCCGTCTTGGTAGGCACGGATGGTGGTCATGTTGGTCGGTGTAGTCTGCCCTCTTAGTTTGTATCACATCCAGTGCTCGATACCATGTTGGATGTTTCCCTCGACATCCCTAGGATATGTTTAATAAAAATTAATTTATTAAAAAATTTTAATATAAATTAAAATGTAAGTGGACGCATTTTTTAAAAATTATTATAAAGGTTTTAAATAATTCAGGAAAATGGTTTGGAAAAATTCGCGGCAGATGAAAGGATACGCAAGATGGAAAGAGCATATGGCATAACCAGGAATATCTACAACACAAAATGTTTATCTAAAAATCTTAAAATACAGCACTACATGGCAGTAGTCAAACCGGAATGTATTTACGCAAGTGAATGCCTAGTACTGAATTACAAGTTGCGTAAATTATAAGTAGTAGAAAAAAGAATTATATGTAAAATACTTGGTCCACTAAAATATACAGAATTCTGGAAATTAAGAAGTAATGATGAAATATATCGCAACATAGAAAACATAACAGGAACAATACGGAAGAGGAGATTGTTATTTTTGGACTTTTTTATAGAATGGATGGTACCAGATTAACCAACGGATCTTCAAATATCTCTGGAACAAGTAATCAACAACAACCTGGATTCAGGAAATTAGGAAAGATTTGGAAAGAAACAATATAAGTGAAGAAGAAGCAACAAAGAGAGAAATTTCTAAGAAAAAAGTGTTAAAAATGGAATGATTCCAAGGCAGGAAGGAAAAGAAATCAGGCTCGAAATGGTGTCGAGGAGAGGAAAATTATACATAGTGAGAAGATGAAGGAGTAATGTAGGAAGAAGAAGGAACAACAGCAAAAGACGAAACATTGTAATTGGCTCGTGGTCCATAGAAGACCCTAACGGAAGAAGAAGAATAAGAAAAAGAAGAATGGGTTTAAAATGTTACTGTAGATCTTAACTCCATTTTTTTCTACTTTTTTTCAACGACATTTAAAAAATTGCAATCTAGTTATATTGCCTAAAAATTATTTTAATAGAAATTAAATTTGGCCTGCCACTTCGGTACCTAGTGTATCGGGGATGTATTAATGCCCTCTCTGCCCTCTTAAACCCGTAAGCAAAAAAAAATTATTTTAATTTTTAAAATGTGTAGAAATTCAATCATTTTGGTCCACTATCTCGGATTTCTAAAAGTTTTAATCGCACTGTTAACGGGTAATAGTTTTTTTTTCAATGAAATTAGGTATATAACTATTAATTTGTTTAGTACAATGCGGTAATGCATTCCTGGTAAGATCTTGTTTTAAAAATATGAGAATATTAATACTCTTTATTCCAAAAAAAAAAAAAAAATAATGAAAAAAAAATGGTGTTCAGTTCTGCAATTTTCGAAACTGAATTAAAAAATAATAAAAGGGCCTAGCATGCTCGCTATGCGCTTGTCACAACATACCTTCATCTAGATACTACAGCGTGGGAAGGGTGACAAAGGAGGGGGGGGGGAGGCAATGTTGTTGACTCCGAGCCTAGTGCACTCGAACTGACCTTGATCTCCGCATCCAGTGCAAATAAACCTTCAGGAATCTGGTTATGACCGACTGTATTCAAGGTCAGGGCAGCAGGTGTTCGCTTGCGGCTATTGTTGAAGGATGGGCGGGGGATAGGCTTGGGGGGGAATGGATGGGGAGAGTGAAATGTTAGCACATTTTCACAAATTTGCACCATCCTGGTTTCAGGTAACTGCATCCGTGCGAGCGCACGTCCTTCCAAGTCGTTTCCACACCTGTGTGGTATCAGATAGACTAAGTCATCACCTGTTCATGCATGGGAAAAGCTCTGTTGGTTTTTTTTATACAGAGCTAGCGATCGCCAATCGTATTTAACTCTGCATACTACATATCATGACAGGCAAGTATAAAACGCATGTTAATAAAGGTGAACCCATGTTTTCCTTTAAAAAAAAATACATGTACATGACAATACTTTAAAATATCCGTATTTCCTATTTGAGAATGTCTTTCTCATCGATGCAGGAGTCGCCATGCTTCGAGAGTCCAAGCCACCTCATGTACACACATAAATTCCGTCGTTTTAGCAACTTTTCCAGTAATTAAAAATCGGGAAACTTCGTAGGCTGGATCTCCTCAGAGTAAAAGCCTCTGACGGAGGGTTCGCCATGTAGGTCCTCGCGGTAATGCACGCATTGGGTACCAATGCCATATACATACCACCTTGCACAATTCCATATACTAGTTGTGATGATAGGCCTCGTAGAAAATGCCAATATATTTAGAGTTGCGCACCAGGTCGCCAATCTAATCTTTAGGCTTGAATAGGTCCCTTTCCTTCAGAATAGAGTACATGTTCTGAAGCAGGGAGTCGTCCTTGACATCTTCGGGCTTCATACGAGTGGTAGAATGAGCATTATAATTATACTCGTGGGCGAGTTTCGGCAGTAGCTCAAGCCACTTGTAATTTACGTTCGCTGTTAAATATTTCCACAATTTGGCTTTCAGTGTCCAGTGGAAAAGTTCGACAGTGCTAACCTTGAGTTCAGAGTGTGTGGAATAGTTATTTATGCCATACTGTATCGTCAGTGCATGGAAAGTAGCATTCAAATATTCTTTACCATCGTCGGTGAGGAGATTTTTCGGTACGCGTCCTTCGTGCAACACATCCATGACTTCGGTGACATCATGTGCATTCTTCTGTCTGAGCAACCTGTCCCAGGCATATATGGAAAACATGTATATTATGGTCGAAATATAGCGGTGGCCTTTATTCGAACGAGTAAAATCTTGCATTACGATCAGGTTGGATTGGAAAGCATCATCCAGCCCTTCCATGGCGTACTTTCTCCGAGGAAAATTCCTTCTGAACGACCTGTGCAATTCCGCGGAAATGTCATATTTCATCATCTCACAAAGTTCTACAAGTTCTTCGATAAAAGATATAATCTAGTTGGTGTGTGACAAGTTGCTCGCAGACTGCGAAGTGTCCAGTAGCCATAGTCAAACGATGAGTTCGTTCGGATAGTCCCGAAACATGTAGTCTGTCTTGCATTTAGCATTGATATTTTATAACAACAGATCCGATCCAAAAGCTTCGACCAATAGTGGAAACAATCTCTAGATAATGACGAATTTCGCATGGGTTGTATCCTTAAATCGATGTTTTGTGGGGTTATCGTTCACGTAATGAGCATGACTAGACTGTAGCAGGAATTCGTACTTGCACAAATTCGATTCGCTGTAGTGTCTGCGTTGACTATGAAACAAAAGTTAGCACAGAACATGTATCATTTTCACCTTACGCTTGCCGATCTACATCACATATCCTGGAAAAAAAATAGAGCTTCCTTGTTTCTGAGAAACCATTTTTCATCATGGTGTAGCAAGCCATACATCTTGTCGCTGTTACGATCGGAGCAGAAAGCGATGTAGTGCCTGACAAGGATGCCCACATCTCTTCCATGCTCTCGTGTTCATTTCCATTATCGCGCACGCAGCATATCGCTCAGATGCATATCGTCTTCGTCGCTAGTGATGCCTCCTTCCAATTTGGGCAGTTCCTGAATTCTTTTCTATTTATGCGTCGGGGTCCGTCCTTCAATCGGCCGAGGGAAATCCTCCTCCTGGTGTTGTCGGCCAAGTTTGTAAAGAACGCTAGTTATCGGCTTGTGAACAAATACGAAGACCTGCTACAACTCAGTCGTCAGTACAGTCGATGCACGCATCCAGCACTTTCCTGCTATGCCTCACAACATCTTTTTCTGCAGCCAGTTTGTACATTAACATATTTTTAAGAGCCTCAATTCTTCCAGTCTCCATGCATTCGACACATGGATCAGGTCTATTATCCATGCCTCCGCACCTCCTGATTGCCGGTTGATGACCACCTCATTTTTCCCCCACTTCATTTGTCATGCTATCAATCTTATTCCCTACAAGCGACAGGCCCTTGTGAACAGCGGTGAGGCGAGCTTCCATCAACCTATTCCTATCATCATCATTGGAGCGTAGACCATTTCCGAACATGGCAATGGCCTCGTGACACTTTGTTGGCTTCTTGCTATAAACTGATCGAAGTAATGCCTGAACCTTTCCTTATGTACCAGCGAATCCTTATCGATCACCAATACACCATACACCTCGTTCCAGCACAAAGTACACATATTATTAAACTCTGCGAATGTTATGTCAGTATTGACGTGGTCAATGTACACATGCCATTAGTTCGTATCATGCATGCGAAACAACACGAGAAAATTAACATTATCGCATAGTAACTGTTTCGGCACATGCGAATAAGTTTGACTCAAGTACCCACAGTTCACCTTCGCATGCTGTCCCATGCTAAAGTACTCCTGAATGCAAGTCTGTTTCACACATGCCATATCGTCGAAAATAAGCACTGAGTTTGGCAATGCTTCGCTTTGTGACACAATGGCCTCGTTATTACTGCAAAGAAAATATTTCAAACCATCTACAATCTGCAGTACACACGCAAGATGCGGGTATTTCAATTCCTGATGGGATTTAGAGTACAGATACACGTTCTCGAACCTAAAGCCATTTGGTTCCTCCAGCTAACTCAACAGCACACATGTATCTTGCCGCAACCTGTCTGTCCGCCAATCAATCATCTCCTGGTATTGGGCAACAGCATGAGGTGACGATCATTTTATGAGGTCTCGACATCTTTCTCGGTGATGCTCACAGGAAGACTAACATCTTGCTCGATTATCTACACGATACTGAAACGAAAACGTATACAGTTCGGGTATATATCGGTTCGTAGTGCAGTAGAATGTGATGACTCGTAGAAGACGGGTCAAATCTGTAACAGAGACCATCAATATGCTGATCAACAATCTACCTATCGAGCTGTAGATTCCCTGATACAGGTACTGCGGGCCGGGAACCAAGCATGCTAACAGGCTGTTACTTGGCGATATAATCATCAATGTGCTGTAAGAGGCATTCAAATGGCAAAATAGCGCCTATTACTAGCACAAGTATCTACAAGTTAGGCACCAGGCAGACAAGGTACTCGCACATTGCACGGACGAAATACGTCATGTACCGGACACTGGACAAGGTGAAAAAATATCTGCATGTGGTGTTCCCAATGCAAAGAAAGCCAAGGTGAAGATGGGTATGGAGGAGAAAAGAGGAGACGATGTTCCAAGAACAGAGGGAAGAAAAACACAGGAGGATTTCTTCCCACCTTGATACCTGCAATCGGTGCTCCAGGCGGTATCACTGGGGTCATGACACATATCGTTAGTGCGGTGAAACGAGCTTGAACGAATGTAAGCTATTGGAGAAAAACCACTGCCCCAACTGTAAGGTGGAAGCTATTGCTATGGGTAAAATAAAACAGGCAAAGACTTTACATACGAGGTCTCTACCAAAGAGGAGGAGGCGCGAAAAATAAAAAGAATCACAGCAGTATGTGGCGCTAAAGAAATACTTACCGAAACGGCCTCTCTCGAACGTGGATTTGGATCTGTTTGAACGCATATTAAAAATGCCTCATTTTCGTGGTGAAATCATGCGAGATCGCTTGCTCCCTAAAGCGAAACATAATGAATGTGGCATAATAAACCTGGTCATGACAGCCCGACACGGTATACACCGTGAAACTTATGCGAAACATGGAAAACATGCAGCATGCTATGATAGTTTCGGTAATTTGTGTCCGCCACCCGAACTGCGGCAATAACTGAAAAATTGCAAAGTTACTTACAACTACGAAATGGAGCAGATGCCGAACACATGGAGCTGCGGACACTTGTGTCTTCGATTTTTAGTGCAGTGGAGTAAAATAATAGTAGGCGAATCACTGTTCACTAAACCTATTACATGAAAGGTGTTTGCACCTATATTCCACAGTCAGTATGTCGGTGTTCACCATTCTAAGTGGTAAGACATCCGAGCTGAGGGCGACGTTTTACCCGCCCTATGTGCTGAAAGGTGAGTGAGTCATCGGACTTACGGATTTTCAAACAATCCCATATCCAACACAAAAGTAAACGTGAATCCTGCAGTCCGGTATATAGTGGCAGGAGAAGTGAAGCAATTCCACATTTCTACCAGTGCATATGGACTGAAGGACAATGCAAATTCCATCGAAAAATCCGAGCGATCGGACGTGGTGTTCGAACTACGCAGCACTCTAAACACGCTGAAAGTAGAAATATTTTGCAGTGCGTATATCGAATTCACCGAACTGGATATCATCTGTATAAATCTGTGGGTCGAGACGCGAATCTATGAAGCTGGCAAAACCCACTTATCCTCCCCGCCGGTGAACATATTTCTGGTGAGTGTGATACACATAAACTACAATTTGGGGAGTGGCTGCTACTTTAATGAACAAACCAGCAATACACTCCACGAGCTTGCATTTGATGACACCACCAGGTTATAAACATGTCGAAGTTCCAAAAAGCATAATTTACATTCCCGTAATCGCGATGAGCACAAACTAAGATACGTGACGATCATTGAACGGGAGGATAAGCAGATAGACTTCAGAAACGAAGAAATCACTTTGCGTCTGTACCGGAAACGATGGGATTGAGTTTCGCTAGGTGTACCATGCATAAAGTTGAGCACAGCACCAAATATGAGATCAGAAGAACTCGAGATAACGGCGTGCTAGCACGTGCTAATGAGCCGTTTCTATGTTACCTAAGAGAAATAGGGAAATGGCTATTGACGGGCAAGGGCACAGGGCGATGGAGCTGGAGCCAGGGAGCCGCCATAATTTGACGTCATCTGACCGCCATTTTACCCCCTTTCCCCTTAAAATTCTCCCTTAAAATAAAATAAAAATTCCCTAAATGTCCCTTTTCCCCTAAATATATATATTCCCTAAAAATTTCCCATTTTTTTCCTATTTGTAAAAAAAGGATCCCCAGAAATTTCCGATTTTACCTATACAAATGGCAGAAGTCCTTCAAATCAAATTTTCACCCAATTAAAGTAATTTGAGGGGCTTCCTTAGGACCGACAGATCAGTGACAGCCATGTTGGTTCTATAGGCATAGAGCATGCCAAATAGATACAAAGAACCCAGGATCAAAATACAGACCTAGCCATCAGTTATATTGGTTGTCAGCCATCTTGCATTCATATTGTATGTAGATGACCTCTGACCTCGACCCAAGACCCACGACCTTTGACCTGGAATATTCAAAGCTAATTTAAAAAATTTTCTAAACAACACCAAAAAAATCTATCGTTAAACATATTTCCTATTAATTTTATTATTAAAAATGTCTTATTAAAATTAACTTTCCCAAGGTTTCCTCCACCACCCCTCTCCTAAAAAATTAGTTGGCAGACCTCCAACCCCTTGCCCACACCCGGTCAGCCATCTTGGTAGGCGACCACCACCTTGGTAGGTGACGACTATCTTGGTGGACGACCATCAACTTGGTAGGCGAACACCATCTTGTTAGACATCACCCATCAGCCATATTGGAAACCAATGACCATCATATTAACCCCATGACCTTAAATGACGTTGAAAGCCCTAACTCGAGAAAAAATACATAAAAGTTTGCAAGCATATAGCATTACAGATTATTTCCGCCATATTAGATTCAGACTACTACCCCCATATTAGATGCAGACTACCTCGATCTTGAAGGATAAAAGATTGTGGTTCGATTACATAACAATATGGCAGCTTTCCGGCTCCGGTGACTTGCGCCCTTTCCTGTTAATCGCCATTTTCCTTCTACTCCCAGGGTTTAAAGTGAACATACATGGAAGACAACAACATACTGAATGAAACCCAGCAGGCAGAATTCGACGACAAAATCAGCAAGTTTGTGCAGCATTGCTACCAGCTGTATATGACAGGCCCCTACGTCCTGAGGGGTGAGGTTCAAATCCCGATGAAGCTGCAAGATATTAACACCTTACCTTCGCAATCGTTCCTGTGCATCAGAGCTACACTCACGAAAGAGGACCGAGACCTACCCAACGACCACCGCGTTCCTTCACAATTGTATACTCCACCTTTTCGATCGAGTAGCGTACGAACAGACCAGTGTTACTATTGACTAAACACGGTATATAGGCATAACTACCACCACAAACTTTACCTCTCCCTCATGCCTAACAATCTCGACATGGTAAAAATGGTAGGGCTGGGGAATATAAGACAGCTACATAGTTACCATCTTCGCATAAATCAAGTATGAGGTGACCATGCCGCTATCGATGTTACTGAGTTTCGCTGAAAATTATAGGATAGTAATATAATAATAGGAGCCAAGCAATAATTGGTGATAATGCTAGCCACCTCGCATCTCGATGCAGAGATGGGAGCCGGAGAGAACCCACAGCTGTCACTGTAACCCTGACCAACATGGAGTGTTTCGTTCTCCACGTGACCCCTAGCACCCGCAAACGCATGAAGCTACTGAACTACGCCAAGAAAGAGAAGAACATCGACATAACCTTCAGGAGCTGAAGTTTGGTTACTTGCCCACTCTTGGCATCTACTACGACTAGTCCAGTCTTGTCATCCGCCACGTGAAAACACAGGGTCGTATAGACGTCTTCAAGCATGGAGAAACCCCATTACGTCGTACTTGGATTTCAAACGAGCGAGTAACACAGCATCTCGGCATACAAACCGACCTTCGACCACTGAAACATCCAGAACGTAAAAATATTTTTGGAGAGCGAAAGATATACGTACATGGATTTGAACACCCACTTCGACCAAGAAAGATTCACTTTTACGTATTATCTATATACTCAGTTTCAAATCTCCTACTATAGGCACTATTCCTACCCGTCCTGAGCCCAGAAATATTATGAGAAATGGTGCCATATATGTTCTTCGGCACGTTCAAAATACTCCTGTGATCACTGCTGCGTACTGTTTGATTATGCACGACAGGGTAGTGAGCTATGAGTGCTTTTCGGGGCTGGTGAATACGGTGAGCTAAGCATATGTCAACACTGTTTCTCCCCTCAGTGTGTATCAGAATGTACTGTAATCTGCAAGGCTTCTAGAGCCAGAGCGGCTGACTGCTCAAGGAGACCGCTGTGTCCTACGACAACGATGGCATGAGATGCACGTGCTCCTTCCTCACCCTCCTTATACGTGGAAATTGTTGTACGAGAAAAGCAAGAAGACGAACGACTGGCTGACCAAGTAATACCATGGACTGCAGTGGGAAGAAGGCAAGGCACTTATCATCAAGTGGGTAACATGCTGTGCGACTTGTTGATGCAGTATTCACAAGGACCGGTTTACATGGCAGGGCCCAAGCAGAAAAAAATGGTTGAGCGACTTGTGCAAAAGAGAAGTTGATATCATTGATGTGCAGTTCGAGTATTAGTGTCCTTCGCTGCGCAATCTGGCGATAATTTATGGCGACCAGCAGTGGCATGTCTGCGACATGTCAGAACCTAACTGGACACGGGTGTGGAGGAACACACAGCTGCTATGCAAGTGTGCCTCGTCTTTAGAGTGTGGATAGATAAGTTACAACTAGACACAAAGTGACGCAACATATAAGAGAATTTAAGTTTTTGTGTGATGGCACACCTGATCAGCATCCATATTTTATATAAGTAGAAAGAATTTTGACATGCGCTCATCTAGTCGCGGCACAGTGTTCCGTTCGTCAAGATGGCAATGTTCTGTCCTACGAACATTTATTCATCCACCAAGCCTGACAATGGTAGCGTTGAATTCAGTTTCATAGCGGAAGATGGCTTCATCACCCTACACTAAAACCTGCGATGGCAGCGGCACGCAGCATTGGCATTTTGCTCGTCGTCTACGAACCAATGCAGATTCAAGTGGACTGTCCGGGACCATCGGCCTGTATCGTGTCCCACATGATGGCGTAGCTGCCCTGCACCGTAGACCAAATAATCTCTCCGGCATTGACTCATGCTATCATGCTCATCCCGGACTCTGCTGTGGAGCTGTCCCATGCTGGGCATAAATCGTCAGTCTGCTCCCAGCATCCCGGATCCAAGAAAGATGCAATCACTCAGACGACCAGACGCCACATAGTACAGCGTCGGTAGCAGGCGCTCGTGTCAGTCCCTACCACTGATGTTTCTACCTCCAGCGTCGACCCTGCCAAGCTGCATGTACTCCTGGAGCTGTGGATGCTGGAACGACCGGACATACTGTTGACGGTGATCCTACCATTGACGAGGAGGAAGTCGTGGAGTCAACTGTTAAAGCAGTGCAGGATCTGTAGCGTAGCTATGATGAGGTAGATGCCCAATCGGGAGCCGATGGACATCACTATGATCCAGAAACTTGTGCGATCCTTTGCAAGAAGCTGATGTTTACCATTATTCGAAAACTGTTGAGCTGTGCATAAAATAGTCTTCTAAAGTAGAACACTTATATGAACTTTTTAAAAAATGTTTAATGTGTTGTGTTAACTGTGTACTAAATAAATAGTTCTTGAAAAGTATTTGTGAGTTCTATTTAGTTTACGCAACTCATTTTATCGATTCTATTAATTTATTTTCTCTCAAATGAATTATTAATAGTAAAATGAATTTCCAGTAGGTATACATATTCGATTATAATACGTTTTCAAATTATTATAAATGGTAAAAGAAAAACACTTTTTTTTTTTTTTTTTTTAAGTTATTTGGAAAAATTATTTCCTTTTTATTTTTTACTTTTATGTTTAGAAAATCATTCATGTTTTTGTTTTTATTCAACCAGCGTAGCAGCAGTAATATTGCTTTTATGTGAAGAAAAGGGATATAGATATTAGGAAGAAAAAAAATCATTTACCCAAAGATATTTAAAAAAAAAATACTCAACATAATATTAATTTTACATCACGCAATACTTATGTATTCTTTTCTTTTCAATTCGTGTTCCCAGTGTAGATATCTAACTTCTCCATCTGGAGCAAGTGCACCACAGTATGAAGGGTGTCGATGCCACTTCCATCTCGAAAAGAAGGGTAGGGGGGACGTGTCCGATATCTTTCATTCCGGCATCTGCCTCTTTCTTTTCCATCCACATGGCGTCACCCTGTACATGGTTCCACGGTCTATGCAGTGTGTTTGCTAGCACTGATATTTTTTGAAGAAATTATATAAGTTATTTAACTAACAGTAATTATTTTTTCGAGAAAAAAAGCAAGTATATCCTTGCCGGTCTACGATATGTTGCTATTGCTTCACATATTTTACTCCTGAAAATTACAAAGTGAGTTATCATGTCCATTTTTACCACAAGTAGAGCAAACCTGTAATTTGCTTCGCTGCCGCTCAAAGAAACTGGTCGCTCTTTCATAACCTCAGTGTGATGCATAGAAAAAGAATTCTCGAATACAAGACACTAGTCAAATAATATCGAAAAGATTAACGTATCTATGTTTAAAAATAATTATTACCTACACAATATGTCATAAAACTTACATGTGGGCCCACGAAAAAAAAAAACAAAGCAAAGCAGACGAACGTTGCTGGTCGAAAACACAGTTGGCAGAATCTGTTAACTGAATACATTGCATTACAGAGTACTCTGTGTAAGTAAGTGTTTCATCATACCCCCCCCCCCCCCATACACCAGGCTCGTCGTAGTGGGAGACGTGCACACAGACTGATGTCGGTAAAGAGTGCAAGAAGCAAAAAGATGAGTGTTTACTTCAGGCGAAGCATACATGACGGTACCGCTCGTGAGAAGGCACCAGCTGGCAGCAGACGTTCCTTGACCTCTGGCACGAATAATTCTAGCAATGCAAGAGATTGTTTGCAGGCCGATATTTCTGTACAAAATCCTAAGGGGCTCGCCTACATACGATTATTTCTGACATCCTTATACAAGCTGGTAAACTCTAGTCATGCAGGCCGAAACTTTTGTACGCGTCGTTTTTTAAATACAATCAAACAGTTACTGAATTAAGTTTTCTCTGTAAGGAAATCTACAAGTTTTAGCATGTCTGTATTTGTATTTAACACGAGCACAATGTGTTCAAGTATGTCTTTGCAATTAATCTGAAATGTTCGTATGAGATTGCAACATCTCTAAATAAAGGAGTGTGAGATGCTCCTTGCACACATTAAAGAACTATTCTACAGTCTCTCTCTAACGTAATGTTTCCAGTAACGTAAAATGACACGACTGCTTATACAAGACACGCGTATTTTTGCCTAGCATTTTTGAGAAACGAACACGTGTCTTGTAAAAACACTTTACCTAATTTGACGGGACATAATTTATTTTTTACATTAAGCGAGTATTTCGAGTCACGACGAGCGTTTCTCTGTTAACGAATGATTTCGAAAATAATTTTCCCAGCTCCAATATAAAATAATAACCGCACTAAATATTTTCACTGAACATGATACATGTGAGTTGTGATCGGCAGCCTTGGCCCGAGCGCCCTCCAGCTTGTTGTCTGGTCAGGCCAGGGCTGCTCCCCTGACCTACATTAACGTAAGTACGACCTCTACAGCTGCGCATCTATTCACTCGTACGAATGAGGAAGGAAGTAATGCAGTTGTATACATTTGAACAAACTGGATTAACACCTCATCACCCGCAACATAAAAAGGTTTTGGTCGCGACCTTTATAATACTCTACTTAAAGCATTGATTTTACCAACCAGATTAACTGAACGAGACACATTACTGAAATAATTCAGGCCCTAAAGAATGTTGAAACATTATGTGAGGTACTACTTAACTCCGAACAGATGGAAGGTTTTTGGAAGTATAAAAGAAGCTGATAACTGGAGAAAGCCTGGAAATGCACAAAGCTAATTCACAATAAAGAACGAGGGGCAAATGGTCTGTCTCCAGTTTAAATAGTTTACCATTACGATATTGATGTATTTTTCCGCGGATGAGGTGGGGGTACCGATTATCCTCGTCTACGTAAATGAAATAATCCGCAATCGTAATTTTTTTTACATAAAATGAAAATATTTTCATACCTTAAAAGTCACTTACGAGATGGTTCCCTTCATTACCCAAATGTTGAGGTTTTCGAAAATATAATTTTTATAGAACTATATTTTTTTCTCGGTTATTCGCAATACTCCCCGCCATTGATGGAAGGCCAATCCTGTAGGCATGTCGACACGAGGGATGAAGGTGGTGATTATTTTACCTCTCGCGGGTTTTCGGATCTCTCCGTACTCTTCGCAAGAGTCGCCATGTGTTGTCAATTATGGGAATAGTCTACTGTAAAGCATCTCGAATTGTGCGAGTGAGATGAAATGATAGTTTTCTGTCTCTCGCGACATGACCTTGGCAATTTATGCACCTCTCTGAGAGTGTACACTATGTTTCATGCGCCTGGGATATGGGAGAAGATCTTAATGGGAATTCTTTCCCCGTCCATCTTTAATTTATCCTCCATTCCCTCGCTCCGACTTTCGGCGACCATGGGGAGCTCGACGTGTGGGGAGAGTGGAAAGTTCAAATACCCTCATGACTATGGGAGATCGATGTGTTGGGCCAAATATTTTTCTCGGGTTTTACACATACCTGATGTATTTATAACTTTAAGTTACATGTATTGTGTCAGTTATCGGGATGAAACATAATTTTGCTCCCTTAATGAATTACTTTGGTTTTTAGAGAGCGTTGGAATGTCAACCTTGTCCACTCTTTCTGATTACGACAAACACTGAATAAATTTGCTTTTTTCCCTTACTATTGTGATGCTGTATATTTTTTGAAGGAAATTCTAATTTTTTTTAATTTGGTAAATATACTTTATCATGTATGCACGTATATAGGGAGTATTTTGGTGATTTATGGATGGAGTTTCTGAACATTATGTTTCCCCTGTGTGCTAGCTTTAAAGATGTGTAACAGGTTTACCTCATAGATATTTCTCTCCCAGTATTGTAGCTTGTACTATTTTCTCTCGTTGGTATGTTCTCTGTTTGTCCCATCAGTATAATTTATTCCCAACATGTACTGTAATAAGTATTATATCTTACCAATAGGTTCCCACCAGTTTAGTAGCGTGTATAATTTTTTTCATAACTCAGTATTTTTCAACGTATATTTTCTTACCAGTATGTCCCCACCAGTATAATTTTCCCCCATCAGTTTGTTCTGTCTGTTTGCCCCACCAGTTTAGGAGAGTGTATAGTTTTCCATTAATATTGGTCAGTGTTTTTTTTGCACCAATAATGAACCATGTATAATTTTTCTCATCAGTACTGTAACGGCTATAATTTTTCATAACTGAGTATAGTACCCGATATTTTTATCTTGTCAGAATATCTCCCGCCAGTACAGTATGATCTTATTATTTCTCATTACTTTGACCTCCCAGTGTGTTCTGTCGTGCTGGTATGTCGCGGCCCTTCAGTATGTTATATCCTCAAAGTGTGTTCTGTCGTGCTGGTATGTCGCGTCCCTCCAGTATGTTATGTCCTCCCAGTGTGTTCTGTCGTGCTGGTATGTCGCGTCCCTCCAGTATGTTATGTCCTCCCAGTATGTTCTGTCGTGCTGGTATGTCGTGTCCCTCCAGTATGTTATGTCCTCCCAGTGTGTTCTGTCGTGCTGGCATGTCGCGTCCCTCCAGTATGTTATGTCCTCCCAGTATGTTCTGTCGTGCTGGTATGTCGCGTCCCTCCAGTATATTATGTCCTCCCAGTGTGTTCTGTCGTGCTGGTATGTCGTGTCCCTCCAGTATGTTATGTCCTCCCAGTGTGTTCTGTCGTGCTGGTATGTCGTGTCCCTCCAGTATATTATGTCCTCCCAGTGTGTTCTGTCGTGCTGGTATGTCGTGTCCCTCCAGTATATTATGTCCTCCCAGTGTGTTCTGTCGTGCTGGTATGTCGTGTCCCTCCATTATATTATGTCCTCCCAGTGTGTTCTGTCGTGCTGGTATGTCGCGTCCCTCCAGTATGTTATGTCCTCCCAGAGTGTTCTGTGATGCTGGTATGTCGTGTATCTCCAGTATATTATGTCCTCCCAGTGTGTTCTGTCGTGCTGGTATGTCGTGTCCCTCCAGTATATTATGTCCTCCCAGTGTGTTCTGTCGTGCTGGTATGTCGTGTCCCTCCAGTATGTTATGTCCTCCTAGTGTGTTCTGTCGTGCTGGTATGTCGTGTCCCTCCAGTATATTATGTCCTCCCAGTGTGTTCTGTCGTGCTGGTATGTCGTGTCCCTCCAGTATATTATGTCCTCCCAGTGTGTTCTGTTGTGCTGGTATGTCGTGTCCCTCCAGTATATTATGTCCTCCCAGTGTGTTCTGTCGTGCTGGTATGTCGTGTCCCTCCAGTATGTTATGTCCTCCTAGTGTGTTCTGTCGTGCTGGTATGTCGTGTCCCTCCAGTATATTATGTCCTCACAGTGTGTTCTGTCGTGCTGGTATGTCGTGTCCCTCCAGTATATTATGTCCTCCTAGTGTGTTCTGTCGTGCTGGTATGTCGTGTCCCTCCAGTATGTTATGTCCTCCTAGTGTGTTCTGTCGTGCTGGTATGTCGTGTCCCTCCAGTATGTTATGTCCTCCCAGTGTGTTCTGTCGTGCTGGTATGTCGTGTCCCTCCAGTATGTTATGTCCTCCCAGTGTGTTCTGTCGTGCTGGCATGTCGCGTCCCTCCAGTATGTTATGTCCTCCCAGTATGTTCTGTCGTGCTGGTATGTCGCGTCCCTCCAGTATATTATGTCCTCCCAGTGTGTTCTGTCGTGCTGGTATGTCGTGTCCCTCCAGTATATTATGTCCTCCCAGTGTGTTCTGTCGTGCTGGTATGTCGTGTCCCTCCAGTATGTTATGTCCTCCTAGTGTGTTCTGTCGTGCTGGTATGTCGCGTCCCTCCAGTATGTTATGTCCTCCCAGAGTGTTCTGTGAAGCTGGTATGTCGTGTCCCTCCAGTATATTATGTCCTCCCAGTGTGTTCTGTCGTGCTGGTATGTCGTGTCCCTCCAGTATATTATGTCCTCCCAGTGTGTTCTGTCGTGCTGGTATGTCGTGTCCCTCCAGTATGTTATGTCCTCCCAGTGTGTTCTGTCGTGCTGGTATGTCGTGTCCCTCCAGTATATTATGTCCTCCCAGTGTGTTCTGTCGTGCTGGGATGTCGTGTCCCTCCAGTATGTTATGTCCTCCCAGTGTGTTGTGTCTGGGAGAAACGTGTGTACCTGGCGTCAAACCTGGTCCTCCTGTTAGTGTGTCCTGTATTCGTGACTGGGCTAAGTTCCCCTGTGTATTTCAGTTTTATTATGTGTTGAATAGCGCTCTCTCTCTCTGTTGGAAAACTCCACATGTATTCTACAATATTGAAGTGTGAAATGTACAAGCCTTGGTTGTGGACATGATGTTGTCTCTGGAACAGGGCGCGCTGTTGGCTGGCCGGCAGATGCATATGTCCACTCAGGTGCAGCGTGTGCTAAATGCTGATGTTGCGAATACCTTCCAACCATTACACGTCCATAGAGAGACGTTCGTAGCGGCTGCCTGGAGCTGCACACTTCCTTCATTAAAAAAATTCACTTTCGGTCATACACGTAATATATATGTTTGTAGTGGTTAAGATTCTCTCTTTTACTTTAGAATGTAACAAAACAAAGAATGCCTTTACAATATACCAATTTTTCTAATATAACATAACTACATATTACTTTAAAACTATGATTGTGTGGGATATGACGTGACATACATTTTTTTTGACAAATTTTAATATAACACAATTATATTGGTCTACATTATACATAGTAATACTCTTCTTCTCCGAGACTTAGAGGGCATTACACACCCACACGTTTTTCAGTCTTTGAGGGCATTACGCACAATATTATTACACGTGTTTCAGTCTTTGAGGGTATAAGATTCGCCTAATATTATTTTAAAATGTACCACTGGTTCCTCGTAGTTTTTCCTTCAAATGTTCCATGGATTTCTCACAGTCTTTTACTAAATGTACCCTGGATTATCATAAGTTCACAGCCTTAGGGCTTGGTCGATGCACAGTAATAGCTTCGACTTTTGCACTCGCGAAGTCTTTCCATATACATCTCGACGAGATGCCTTGATGACGGGCATCGGCGATTCCTGTGCAGGTTCAAGATGATCGTTCCTGCGGGACACACATTGCGAATCGCCGACTATTCACGGTTCGTGTACACGGGGGGATGAGGAATAATGGAAGAGTCCATAACCTGGCGAATTTCCCCGTACGGGATATTTCCCTTGTCCCATATTAGTCCGTGCATATTGCATGTCTGTAAGCGATATGCCTGTTGCTTGGTGTGTTCGAGGTGCTTCCATGGACACGACTGTAAAAACGTAAATATTTTAGTTTCCTCGTCGTCGTCACTGTACGAGATGGCAATCTGCTTGATGGTGGACGAGTCCAGGGAGCTAAAACCTTGGACATTGCAAAACATTTTTATTAAAAATTTCAATTCCTCATATACACACACAAATTCTTACAGTCTCATTAAGCACTTTGTCAATGGTGCACCTGTATTCTGGGTTGGTTTCCTCGTCGCCGGGTAGTGCTTGCCAGTAGAAACCTTGTACCTGTGCGGGCGTCGCGAGGACTACTCCGCGCGCTTTGCACCAGCCACTGTGATGAGGCGTGTCCCTTGCTTGGGAGGCAGTCCCATATGTCTTCGTCCAGCTGTAGCTAGGCCGGAAAATACTCGAATACTGCCGAAATTTAGTAAGGTGCGTAGACGAGGAGAAGTTCTTTCCCCAGGTATGGCTCCTCGTCCGTTTGTCAAAGGCAATAAGCGAGCGCGCCCTTTCGAATGTCAAAATGGCTGAAAGGATTTTATGACAGCTCGGACAAGACTTGTACATCTACAAGAGCCAGATAAAATTGACTACTTTCCCGAAGAGGGCTCGGAGTGCGTCTTACAAAGAGTGTAGGGGGATGAAATACTCCGCGCGCTCGACTATAGTAGTAGGTCGCCGATTGGTCGGAGAGATTTTCAAGTGAGTAATTACCCAATGCAAAACAGGGATCAAAAGAAAGTGAGTAATTAGCCAACAAGATGGGTTGGCAGGGATTACCGAAGAAGTCTGATTGGTGGTGGAGTTCAAGTGAATGCCTCTGATTGGTTGAACGAATATGAGTAATTATCCAATGATAAATATTGGCGGGGCAATTAAATATAGTGGAGTGTGTGGAGCGAACACTACTAATTGGTCGAATGCACGTGAGTAATTAGCCAATGAGAGTCATTGGTAGGGATAGAACAAAGGATACTAATTGGTCGGAACGAAGGTAACCATAGACACCCGAGAACAATAGCCAATGAAATATATTCGAGGGGATGGAGGAGGTGGGTAGCGCCACCTGTACTTTAAAAAACATAAGCATATATGACCGTCGCATGGTGGGTGAATAAATTCACTACAGTCACCCTCGTGTTGAAAATATATTAAACTCAACATGACAGTCGAACAAAGATGAGAGACAAACATCGAAACAAATTATGCCTACCAACATAACGGCTGAGTCGCTTGCCAATATGATGGTCTAATACAGTTCAGAAACAGCCTACCAACATGGTGGTCGAACATAGGTGACAGTTTTCCAAGATGGTGGACACCTATCAAGAGGGCAGGCGAATGTAGGTGAGAGCTTACCAAATATGTCGGTCGAACAAAGGTAAGAGGTTATCAATATGGCGGTCGAACAAATGTGAGAGCCTACCAAAATGGCAGCCGGTTGCACCAACAAGATTGCGCATGTGATGCTTACCAAGGTGGCGGCCCCCAACATTGTGTATGCCTTTTAAATTAATTATTTCAACCGTTTTTAACAATACATTTTTATTATATTTTTCATTATTTTAAATAATAAGTTTTGTTATACTTTTTAAATCAATTTTGAACCATTTTTGTTAGTTATCCTTTTGATCAATTTTTCGGAATGTTTTCGGCTTTTATTGGTTTCTTTCTGATTTTTGGGGTCAAATGTCAACAGACATAAAGGATCAAAGTTCAGAGATCATCGGCCAAAGGGCACAGGCTTCCAAGACGGGTGCCGGTATACATCACATATGGCGGGCGGCCCAGCTCCGGTGCTCCGAACCCTGGTAGCCTTGTCTCAGACTCCCCATTTACCTTCTACTGTTGCCACACACTGTGTCAACCCATCAATGGTTGGGAAAAACACAAGCTCTTTCCCAGCATGCAGAGTTTCAACAACAGCCAGCACAAGTCCAGCCGCAGTCAACAAAGAGAAGCTCTGCAAATGTCTGCCTATCATCAGGTGCCCTATTTAGGTTTCTAAGTCACTTGTGTGTTTCACACCTATAGTGCACATTACCATATTCACAGCCATAGGAGTTACTTCATAGCGAATTTCAGGCTCTGCGCTCCAGATTGCCTGACCGCTCAGTAGCTGATAAAGAAGAACACATATGACAAACTCACCAGTAGCTTGTTGTCAGTTCATATTGCTCTGGATGTGGTATGTCTATAGTAAAGCTGTGATACAGGGCCGTGTGTCACCTCTTTACGACGACTTCCTACTGAATTTGCCTCCAGGGTAGTATTCCAGTGTCTTAATCCCTCCTTTCGTAACATCGCCAGAAAAAGTCAACGTGAAAATTACGACTGTGGCGCCACCAATTTGACGGACAGTATTTGCTCGTCGCCAGTTCCGACGAGACACGCCCCTACGTTGCGTCGCTCTGAAAATTTTTGTATCGATCTTCTGGTCGCTTATTTCGCCTCACAATCGTGCTGTATAGACCTTGAACCTTACTTCCTCTTCCTTCAGATATTCAACACAGCGTGAATTTCTGTCTTGTGCGAGGTTGTAACACTGTCTGGAAGTATGATCAGCCATTCCTCGTTCCCAATTTATCATGGAAATGAGTTATAGTCGTGGTTGTGCCAAGTCAATATTAGAAAACTCAGATTGACACCTCTGCATAATGTTACACGTTCTTTCTCATATATGTTTGTGTGGTGAGGCAGGACAACAGATCACTCACGTGATGAATGTCCTGTGTTCGTTGCCAGTTGACTGCACTATGGACTATGACTGCACGTCCCTTGTTTTCCAACCATGTTGAAATGGCATCCATCTGTTATAACTTAACAAGAATGGCTGTTGTTCTCCTTACTTCAAGTGCTGGCCTGTGTTTGGCCTGAATATTTAGGACAAACCTCAAGAATACCGAAATAAATTTCAAAATTATTGCCAAACATTAAGTAGTTTTGTTTTACTCTTTAGAATTTATTATTCAAAATTTTACTTGATTATTGAGCTTCATATTTTGCTACTGTTTTCTATAGCTAAATGCGTATATTTAATTACAATATTAAACTATAGCACTTAAAAAATTTAACTTTATACTATTTATCAGTAACATACTTTCCCTATCACAAGTTTGATTAATTATGTTAACCTCAGTATTACATGTTACTTGTTACATATTATATAAACAAAGCTTATAAAGGGCATTTTAATAAACACTACAAACAAATTCTTCAAAATGAATCGTACTGCATTTTTTTCTCAGGCACACTTGCAGCAAGAGGGAAGAGGCCAGAGCTTCCTGTAATCCAGGTTTCTCTGTAAATACTCCAGGCAGTGACATAAGAGAACTGTGAATTATTCATTTTTTAAATTCCTGAATACGTAAATCTAGTAACAGTGACTGTGAGCATTGCAATCGACTGTGAACCATTATTAATAGCACACAACACATGGCGAAGTGACACTGCAGTGCCTAGCAGACTGTTATCAGTAGGCTTGTGCAGTTATATTTAGCTCCAGAGTCTTGGGATTAGCTTCAAGATGAGTTGTCGAGAGCTGTGGGTTTACCTTTGTGCTCTGGATTCTCCACAGTCGCAGACGATGTCCTGGAAGAATGTCGCTAAGGTGTTGCCTTCTGACAATTAAGTTATGTATTGCATCAAAGTATATACACAGTTTTTTTTATGCAACTGAGTATCGACTGTATCGTAAGAATACCTCCAAACTTTTCCATTATTGGGCAGTCTTCCGTCGTAAAGCGTAGATATTTTCAAATCCAATAAACGAAACTTGCCCTCTGCATCACTTTGCTTCTCCATGCGTGGTGTGAGAACTGAACGCAGTCTCTTAGTCTTCATTTGAACGTGAGACGGCTTGTGACTTGTACATGTCTATCACTGCAGTCTCTCTGGAGCCGTGTGTGCAGTCTGCTAGCGGTCTCCTCCCACTTTATAAGTCAAACCTCTTCAAGAATTACCCCCTATATGACGTGTTTGTTTGTTTCTTAAGTATGTCAAGTAACACACGCGTTTTATATTTGTGTTTACATGCAAGTAACTTTATGTGGGTTAAATTGAACTTTAGTTTATATTTTACATATAAATTATAATATTTCATTGATTATTTATATGAATAAAACCAGTGAGTATATATGTGTGTTATGTAAAATATTATTACACTTAGTACGCCCGAAGTCGGTATGTTGTCCCTTCGGTGTAATTTTCTATAGGCTGTTCATGGTAAAGTGAGCACTTTTCTTGGCCCTATTAATTTTTCCTCTTTCTGCATTTTTTCTGTTAACCACTTTTTTTATATCAGTATTGCCATCTAAGTAATAAACATAGTGTGTATATATCATCGCACTCGGAAATTAACGACCTCTCATTTGGAATAATAGCCTATATATGTATATATATATATATATATATAATATGCTATTTTTCCAAATGAGAAGGCTTTCAAAAGTGCTCACTTTACCATGAATAGCCTATGAACTCGGTTTAGCTTTTTTTTGCATGAGGTGGAGGGTTATCCTTGAAGTAGAAGTAGAACTCCAGCAGGGCTTCAGAAAAGCTGGAAGTAACAGTGAATTGAATTATAGTATCATATCCCAGCATAGGACCATCAACTGCTCTGGCCCTCTATGATTTCATGTACATTCTGAGAAGATTTAATTTGCCAGTCTACGCTCTAAGTGTAATTTTTTCTATCATTTTTATCTGAAATTTTATTCCTTAGGAAAAACTTTTTAAACCAACGTAATCAGTTCCTATTTCCTTGTCCCTACTGCGTATTTCTGAATTCCTTTGAGAATGGCAAATTAATCCTCATCTTTTCTTTATATTTCTTCGTGTGGAAAGTTTTCGGTCCTATCTGTATGTTTATAATCTGCATGTATATAACCGTGTTGTTAATAAAATGACTATCGAAAAGCTATTTTGTTGTATTTCGATAAAGCCGTTTTTGATTAATTGTTAACTTCTTTTTTCAGGCTGTCCAATGTTGCAACTGTATACACATGACACAAACGTTTTCTATTTTCGGCAATTTCAAACAAAAATTTTACCTCAATTTCTTTTCCCGTGATAAAACGACGTTCAGACATTATAAACATTGCTAGATATTAAAACCAATGTCAATCAAATCAAACAATGTAAACACATCACTAAAAGTATGGATTATAAATAGACACCAGAAAACATAAAAACAGAAGTTACAAAAGGCACTGGGTCAAAACGTCAAATTCAAAGTGTTTCTAAAACAAAACTTTTTCCCAATATCACAGACAAAAAAAAAATTAAAACACCAAAGTATGTAACGTAATGATGCCTGTGACTAGGGAGGGTTTCATTCTTCCCACTGCATCTTAGTACCGTATATGGCCTCCATGCGGATTGTACAGATCCCTACCATGCCATGCTGTGGATGTAAACAACAAAAGTGAGTAACGTAATGATGCCTGTGACTAAGGAGGGTGTCATTCTTCACACTGCAGCTTAGTACCGTGTTTGGCCTCCATGTGTATTGTACAGGTCCCTAACACGCCATGCTATGGATGTAAACAACAAAAGTAAGTACCGAAATGATGCCTGTGACAAAGGAGGGTGTCATTCTTCCCACTGCATCTTAGTACCGTGTATGGCCTCCATGCGTATTGTAAAGATCCCTACCATGCCATGCTATGGATGTAAACAACAAAAGTAAGTACCGTAATGATGCCTGTGACTAGGGAGGGTTTCATTCTTCCCACTGCATCTTAGTACCGTGTATGGCCTCCATGAGTATTGTAAAGATCCCTACCATGCCATGCTATGGATGTAAACAACAGAAGTAAGTACCGTAATGATGCCTGTGACTAGGGAGGGTTTCATTCTTCCCACTGCAGCTTAGTACCGTGTTTGGCCTCCATGTGTATTGTACAGGTCCCTAACACGCCATGCTATGGATGTAAACAACGAAAGTAAGTAACGTAATGATGCCTGTGACTAAGGAGGGTGTCATTCTTCCCAATGCATCTTAGTACAGTGTATGGCCTTCATGCGTATTGTAAAGATCCCTACCATGCCATGCTATGGATGTAAACAACAAAAGTAAGTATAGTAATGATGCCTGTGACTAGGGAGGGTTTCATTCTTCCCACTGCATCTTAGTACAGTGAATGGCCTCCATGCGTATTGTAAAGATCCCTACCATGCCATGCTGTGGATGTAAACAACAATAGTAAGTAACGTAATGATACCTGTGATTAGGGAGGGTTTCATTCTTCCTACTGCATCTTAGTACCGTGTATGGCCTCCATGTGTATTGAACAGGTCCCTACCATGCCATGCTATGGATGTAAACAACAAAAGTAAGTACCGTAATGATGCCTGTGACTAGGGAGGGTTTCATTCTTCCCACTGCATCTTAGTACAGTGTATGGCCTCCATGCGTATTGTAAAGATCCCTACCATGCCATGCTGTGGATGTAAACAACAAAAGTAAGTAACGTAATGATGCCTGTGATTAGGGAGGGTTCATTCTTCCTACTGCATCTTAGTACCGTGTATGGCCTCCATGCGTATTGTAAAGATCCCTACCATGCCATGCTGTGGATGTAAACAACAGAAGTAAGTACCGTAATGATGCCTGTGACTAGGGAGAGTTTCATTCTTCCCACTGCATCTTAGTACCGTGTATGGCCTCCATGCGTATTGTACAGGTCCCTAACACGCCATGCTATGGATGTAAACAACAGAAGTAAGTACCGTAATGATGCCTGTGACTAGGGAGGGTTTCATTCTTCCCACTGCAGCTTAGTACCGTGTTTGGCCTCCATGCGTATTGTACAGGTCCCTAACACGCCATGCTATGGATGTAAACAACAAAAGAAAGTAACGTAATGATACCTGTGATTAGGGAGGGTTTCATTCTTCCTACTGCATCTTAGTACCGTGTATGGCCTCCATGTGTATTGTACAGGTCCCTACCATGCCATGCTATGGATGTAAACAACAAAAGTAAGTACCGTAATGATGCCTGTGACTAGGGACGGTTTCATTCTTCCCACTGCATCTTAGTACAGTGTATGGCCTCCATGCGTATTGTAAAGATCCCTACCATGCCATGCTGTGGATGTAAACAACAAAAGTAAGTAACGTAATGATGTCTGTGATTAGGGAGGGTTTCATTCTTCCTACTGCATCTTAGTACCGTGTATGGCTTCCATGTGTATTGTAAAGATCCCTACCATGCCATGCTGTGGATGTAAACAACAAAAGTAAGTAACGTAATGATGCCTGTGATTAGGGAGGGTTTCATTCTTCCTACTGCATCTTAGTACCGTGTATGGCCTCCATGTGTATTGTACAGGTCCCTAACACGCCATGCTATGGATGTAAACAACAGAAGTAAGTACCGTAATGATGCCTGTGACTAGGGAGGGTTTCATTCTTCCCACTGCATCTTAGTACCGTGTTTGGCCTCCATGTGTATTGTACAGGTCCCTAACACGCCATGCTATGGATGTAAACAACAAAAGTAAGTAACGTAATGATGCCTGTGACTGAGGTGGGTGTCATTCTACCCACTGCAGCTTAGTACCGTGTATGGCCTCCATGTGTATTGTACAGGTCCCTAACACGCCATGCTATGGATGTAAACAACAAAAGTAAGTACCGTAATGATGCCTGTGACAAAGGAGGGTGTCATTCTTCCCAATGCATCTTAGTACAGTGTATGGCCTCCATGCGTATTGTAAAGATCCCTACCATGCCATGCTATGGATATAAACAACAAAAGTAAGTACCGTAATGATGCCTGTGACTAGGAGGGTTTCATTCTTCCCACTGCATCTTAGTACAGTGTATGGTCTCCATGCGTATTGTAAAGATCCCTACCATGCCATGCTGTGGATGTAAACAACAAAAGTAAGTAACGTAATGACGCCTGTGATTAGGGAGGGTTTCATTCTTCCTACTGCATCTTAGTACCGTGTATGGCCTCCATGTGTATTGTTCAGGTCCCTAACATGTCATGCTATGGATGTAAACAACAAAAGTAAGTACCGTAATGATGCCTGTGACTAAGTAGGGTGTCATTCTTCCCACTGCAGCTTAGTACTGTGTAAGGCCTCCATGTGTGTTGTACAGGTCCCTAACACGCCATGCTATGGATGTAAACAACAAAAGTAAGTAACGTAATGATGCCTGTGACTAGGGAGGGTTTCATTCTTCCCGCTGCATCTTATTACCGTGTATGGCCTCCATGTGTATTGTACAGGTCCCTAACACGCCATGCTATGGATGTAAACAACAAAAGTAAGTACCGTAATGAGGCCTGTGACTAGGGAGGGTTTCATTCTTCCCAGTGCATCTTAGTACAGTGTATGGCCTCCATACGTATTGTAAAGATCCCTACCATGCTATGCTATGGATGTAAACAACAAAAGTAAGAACCGTAATGATGCCTGTGACTAGGGAGGGTTTCATTCTTCCCACTGCATCTTAATACCGTGTATGGCCTCCATGTGTATTGTACAGGTCCCTAACACGCCATGCTATGGATGTAAACAACAAAAGTAAGTAACGTAATGATGCCTGTGACTAAGGAGGGTGTCATTCTTCCCAATGCATCTTAGTACAGTGTATGGCCTCCATGCGTATTGTAAAGATCCCTACCATGCCATGCTATGGATGTAAACAACAAAAGTAAGTAACGTAATGATGCCTGTGACTAAGGAGGGTGTCATTCTTCCCACTGCAGCTTAGTACCGTGTATGGCCTCCAAGCGTATTGTAAAGATCCCTACCATGCCATGCTGTGGATGTAAACAACAGAAGTAATTACCGTAATGATGCCTGTGACTAGGGAGAGTTTCATTCTTCCCACTGCATCTTAGTACCGTGTTTGGCCTCCATGTGTATTGTACAGGTCCCTAACACGCCATGCTATGGATGTAAACAACAAAAGTAAGTACCGTAATGAGGCCTGTGACTAGGGAGGGTTTCATTCTTCCCAGTGCATCTTAGTACAGTGTATGGCCTCCATACGTATTGTAAAGATCCCTACCATGCTATGCTATGGATGTAAACAACAAAAGTAAGAACCGTAATGATGCCTGTGACTAGGGAGTGTTTCATTCTTCCCACTGCATCTTAATACCGTGTATGGCCTCCATGTGTATTGTACAGGTCCATAACACGCCATGCTATGGATGTAAACAACAAAAGTAAGTAACGTAATGATGCCTGTGACTAAGGAGGGTGTCATTCTTCTCACTGTAGCTTAGTACTGTGTATGGCCTCCATGTGTATTGTACAGATCCCTAACATGCCTAGGTATGTTTGTAAACAATGTGCAGATGTCACCTTCCAGACGAAGGACCCATGCTATCTGGACAGTTCTTGTGATATGTTGAAGTGTTTTTGGAGGTTGTGTACGATAATCAACTGGCATTTCTAGTTTTCCCGTGTATGTCCAATGTGTAAGTGCACACTCTGTTGATCAGAAAGGAACTAAATAACTGCTGCCATCAGAAATTGCCTTTTTCACAATATTCCAAACGTTTTGTGAGGCGTATAAAGTGAAAAATATTTAACTAATCGTTAACTTTAAATGAAAAAAAAGAAATTACGAGAAGATAAGTCAACTAAATTAACTTATATATTTCCTACTATAGAATTTGTTTCTGAAAAAAAAAAGAGGAATTTCGTTACATATTAGATAAATTAGAGAAATATATATACATGCTAAAGAACCCCTTCTTCTTTTTGTGAATGTAAAAATTCCTAGTAATATATGCTGAGAAATATGTTACTAACTTTACTCAAACATGTGATCTTATGAATTTATTTCAAATCAATTCTCTTAATGTTATCCCCTTAAATTATTTTATATTTGTGAGAATTTGCAGTAGCAGGAAGCTGTAATATATGTAAGCTATGGCTTATTAAAATTGAAATTCATTTTATGTTTTCAAATTATTGAGCACACTTAATTTGTAATTACCAGCAAATAAAACAATGTAGTGCATTATATTGAGTGCCTTTTTTGCATAACAGCGAATCCACAATGTGAGACATCAACATTAAATTTATTTTATATATTTGGTAAATATTTGGTTTCTGCCACATTTTTATTTTATTTATACTAATTATAAAAGATTTCCTTGCGTGGAAAATTTTTGAAACATTGGTAAAGTTGATAGAGTAAAAATATATACTCAAGTGCTATTTATTGCTAATTTTACAATTTGATTAACTGTCCAACATCCAATAAGCATCGCCATGCCGATACTGTAAACAAAACTTAGTTTACAACATATATTTTAGATTTGCATACACATCCAAACATGTCCTAATATCAACTGCTGTTTCTATGCTAATTCAAATGCCTTCTTATTAAATTGAGACATTTACGCATTTAAAAGTATTAAGAATTAATGACAAATACAATTAATACTTCCATGTAAGCATTATGATCAAAATCAACATAATTTGCTTTAAGCTCAAACTATGTAAACTCTTAAGGTAGAAATTGCACTGACATCATTCTTTACGTCCCGTTGCCTTTATTTATTATCCACCCGAGGATATATTCTTCTTCGAAATGGGAGTCTCACTCTTCCCTGCACCTATGCTCGCAGTCCGTATACTTACCTCCTGCTGGACACTCTCGCTGCCACTCGAGGCTCTCGCAAGGTCGCACAATCCTGCAAACTCTCAACTCTCAAAAATTTCTGGCTCTGCAGCCCACCGCAGCTTAAATAGTCTCTCGCTTTGCCTGACCTAAAAGGTACCATGCACCCCGAGCCGCGATAAGAGAGGCATGGCCAACAAACCAGAAAATTCTTTCAGATAACAGCGGAAATTCAATCCGCCGAATGTCAGAAGCACGCTGGTTGTTGCAATATACATCGGAACTTGGCGGAATTCTTTGTGACACGCCGCCCGCTTCTCATATCGCCACTCCGACCTTGGCACATTGTTTCCTCGCGTCAGTAGAACCAGGCAAGGAATGCAATGCAAAGCAGCTAGCGCGTAATGATATTTATTATTGGTTAATGTCTGTTGGGTAGGCCTTAAAAAGTGCTCACTTCAGCACAAATACAATATAACTTAAGTCATTAGTGTCTGTGATGAGTTTAAAAAAAAGTTTAAAAATATCCTCATATTGTCGAATTATAGTCGGGGTTACTGAAATTGCAAATACTTGACTCTTCGGCCGTTCCCCTGTCTCAAACTGTCGCGCCAACTGGACACTTACTTTAGTCAAGCCGGTCTTTAAACCAACCATCGTAACAAAGGAAGACGATGAGCAATAACACTTCACCTCACGAAACAAATGATCAATAATTAATACTACAAACTCTTACTCCGGAAACGGAGGCTGAGCCATTAGCACGCTCGCCTCCCACCAAGGCGAACAGGGTTCAATCCCTGAACGGGTCACCGGGTTTCCACAAGTGGGAATCGTGCCGGACGATGCCGTTGGTCGGCGGGTTTCCTCGGGGATCTCCCGTTTCCTCCGCCCCTTCGTTCCGGTGCCGCTCCACATTCACTGCAATCACCCTCATCGGATCTCAAGACCTCTCTGTTAAGAGCCGCCCAAATATTTTCCCTCCCTCCCTCTTGCTCCGGATACACCATTCCTAAAACAGCACAACACCGACCAAAATCAGAACAGAAATTAATCAACTGTTCACGTGGTCGTTGCTTATGGCAAATGTACTTACATCTCAACTATTCTCTAATGCGAGTATTACTCGCCCGCGACCAAGATCGCTCCCGAACCGCCGTCCATTCATCATTGTTTTCCCTCGCATGGATGAGGACATCACGAAATAACAACGGCACATGAACCAACACAACTGAATACACGTCACATCTATAAAGTCAAGTAGTATCTGCAAGTTCTTCTACCGAGACCAAAAACTGCAAAATATTTTCTGGACTTATGTCCTGCAAGGTTACCACTTAACTCAAAAGATGTGATACCAGGAATGTATTGACAAAAGTAATTATCAACCCTGACATTGCTGGCTGAAGGACAAATAGCATTGTTCTCTTTACTAAGAGACGTGGATAACTTACGAGAAATTCCACGCAGCTGGTCCAAAGCAACTGTGCTAGGATCTATGTCTGGGATTTTAAAGTCTTGCAGCATCTGCAGCAGGGTAGCTTGATGGTGATCCTGCACCCAAGCAATACTTTAGCTGACCAGTATCACAAAGTCTACCGATCCACCATAACAGTTTCAAGACTGTGCAAAAAGGCCAGCAAAGATTGGGTTTGGCTGTGTTGGGGACACGGCCATTGGTTTTGTCAACGTTAACGCGCTTGGACGCCTTGATGTTTATTTTACGTTCCTGGCACCGATGTTTATTTTACGTTCCCGGCACCACTTCACTCGATCGTATGGGGTTTTATGGGTATTACTGGATTGCTTTTGAGATGCTCTTTCCAACCGTATACGATTTATGTATTTCGACTTGGCTTTTTGACTAATATAGGCTGAAATTTTGTTAAGTTGTCTTAATTTTTTTACACTAAACGCATACAATTTAACTACAACCACGCCACACACTTGTTTTTATAAACACAATCGATTGATCTTGACAAGAGCTGTGGATTGAATTTTAAACGAGCGCCGTAGCTTCTCATAGTGAAAATTTATACTACGCGGAAGTAATGAGAGACTGTGAAACAAACTCAAAATTATCCCCCCCCCCCCTCCTTACCCAGGCTTCACACGGGAAGCTTTGCAGTCCTCACACAACGTGACATATCAAGTGGTGTAATTGAATTTTGAATGTAGACGATACATTCGGAGCTGCGATGCCAAACTTTATCCTCTGATTTGGATGTCATTGGATTTTCTGGATTGCCTCCCACTATGGCTGCAAATTTAAAGACGTATTCACGTCAAAAAGGAAAGGCGCAGTACATTCTATATACTGAGCATCACACTCCTCATTTAGCAAAGTGGAGCATTCTCTCTGTGTGTTACCAAACTCATACTGGGGACAGAGGGAGAAGCAGTGCACAAGTGCTCTAAGGTATGATGAATGAAACTTGAAATCAGTATAACTGTGATTTACTAGAAAGCATTGTTAAATAATTAAAGTCTTGAATGAACGCAAAGGGAAGTAAATTGATATGGAATTGTATTATGGTTATGTAATATTGTCGTATTGGCTATAGTATGTGCTGCACTCTCTTGTATAGCGGCACAACTACATCAGCTATAATGTGACGTTTCAACATGGCCGAGTTGTGTTAGTACCGAGTGTGTTTCTAAAATATTGTTTTGTTGCTTTTAACGCATAAGGAAAAGTTTCGCAGGTACGTTTTATTAATGTTACTGCGATGATTGTTTAGCAGTTTATTTACTGAACTATATTTTATGAAAGAGGCTATGGATTGAACTTTTTACCAATATAAACACACGTTATTTTGTTGCATACGTTTTGCTATTAATGGCATGTCCGTTAACTGCAGGTGGTGCGGGGGATATGGAAAACTACACCTAAGAAGTATTCCATAACGCCACCCAAGTATTCCTACGAATCTGAAATATATTTTATGGTATTTGTTTTTATTTATATGGCGAAGTTCAGGCACATTGTATTCTCTTACACTTAACCATTAATTACTATACCAATTAATTATATGTGTTGTTTACATATTTGTCATGTAATGTCTCAATAAAAACTGTAATTCACTGTTAATGTGTGTTACATCAAAATGTCTTATCCATGTGGCTAATATTTTACATGGCATCTAGATATGTTTAATGACCAACATTGAAGTTTATATTTAAACAATAGATGCCTAATTTCGGTTATTAAATTCATCGTATCACTAACGGAAACATATATGCTGACTATAGAATCATATATTTTTGATTGAGCTTGTGTACTACATAAATGGTTTTTATCTATATTAACACATAGATAGTTCATTAAGAGTGATACAGATAATTAGTGATTTACCTGTATTAGGGTTATAATCTATCAAAATCGAGTTAAAAAAACTATGTAAAATTCAATTTGTATGTCTCAAGATTGTCTACAATATCTATTGGAAGCATTGTACCGCCTGAGCATAGAAGACAAAAGTTGTGGGATCCCATCATATAGCAAGAGCCATTAAACTGGTGCATGAGAACAAAATGGGATATCTGAAGGCTGCAAGATAATGTAATGTTCCCAGAACGCATTTATTTCGCTTGGCAAGTTCCAATGAGGAGGAAGAAGCTGCAGCTGCAACAACACTTGATGGTAAAACCCTTTTGCCTCCTGCAGTAGAATACGACCTTGTGGACTACTGCCTTCTCATGGAGTCTCTGTTCTACAGCATAACTAGAAGGTAAGTCTAATGGCTTACCAGCGGGCCATAACAAATAATATTTCAAACCCATTTTGCGCCTCCCGAATTGCTGGAAAAAATTGGTTGAAGAGATTTTTGAAGAGTCATAAAAACCGATTGTCCATTCGGAGACCTTCCATCTGATTCCAGGGCTTATGGTTTTAACAGAGACATGGTCAAAGTTTTTTATGACTGATCGACAAACATCACTTTCCCGTAGATAGAGTCTTCAATGTTGATGAGACAGGGCTGTACATCGTTCAAAGCAAGATTCCCCATGTTGTAGGTCACAAAGGGAAGCATCAAATTGGAGTCTTGGCAGCTGCAGAATGAGGTTCACTGATGACAGTGATTATCTGTATGAGTGCAGCTGGTACATTTGTTCCTCCCATGATAATTATCCCTAGAACCAACATGAGTCTTCTGTTGATGAGAGGAGCACCACCAGGGTCGATTTCTACCTGTCATCCATCAGGGTGGATCCAGTCAAACCTCTTCAAACGGTGGTTAGAGCACTTCACAGACAAGACTAACCCATCAGAAGAGTGTCCTGTCCTGTTGGTGATGGATGGACATCAGAGTCACACGAGGAACATTGAAGTGATTGATTTGGCTCGTGCTAATAGTGTTCGTCTTATCCCGCTGCAACCTCATTGCACCTACAAGATGCAACCACTTGATAAGACTTTCATGGGTCTGTTGAAGATGTACTACAGTGAAGAACTACGTCAGTGACTTCGCAGTAATTACAGAAATTTAGGACCGTATGATATTGTAGAACTGTTTGAACGTGCCTACCTTTAAGGTGCAAAGTGAAGAAGTTGCTGTCAATGGGTTTAGAGTCACTGGTGTCTTTCCTCCAAACAGGCATATTTTCAAAGACCACGACTACATTGCAGCGGAATATGGTAGACAAGACACAAGTCAAACCCAATGACAACAGGATCAGGGAGATGAAGCGAAACAGGACCAGGGAGGTGCAGTGGTAGAAATGGCTGAACAAGCACGGCCTGGAGCAGGTTAGTAGACTAAGGTTTATAACGTCATAAGTAGCTATGCTTGGTTTAATAGTTGTAGCTCGTGAGACCAAAATGTATTTTACCAAATATATATTTTTTTAGGACCATCGACAGCCTCTGCTACATTTTGGTCCTATGATATCTCGCTACCGCCAAACAGATATAAGAGAGGGGAAACGTCTCGACAGGGGAGGGCCCAAATGTTCATCACAGATCTTGACTTCTTCCCCGTATAAGAAGGACTTGGAAGTGTGTCTCAAGGGTCGAGCATCTAAGAAAAAGGCGAAGGTTCCTACAAAGAAGCGGGATAAACAAAGTGAGACGTCTAAGAGAGTTAAGGTTTCCAAGAGGTCACATTCCATCGAGTCTACTTCTTCATCTAATTCTTCCATTTCAGTCCAACTCACAAATTCCAGTGATGATGACCTCCCAACAAAGGAACATCAACCTGATCACGCAAACATTGAATGCATTTTTTGCACTTCTAAGTTTTATGATGAGGTCAAAGGGGAAGAATAGGTTCAGTGCATGCAATGCGAGAAGTGGGCTCATGTGGAGTGTTCCGGTTGCGAAAAAGATGCTTATGTTTGCGATTTTTGTGCATAGTGTGTGTTTGCAACTATGTTTGTAGGAGTAATCCATAAACCCTGCCCAACAATTTTTGTATTGGTTTTGCTATTGTATTTTTCATTAATGTTTTTTTTGCAGCTACGTATTACTATATATCTTTTTACTAATTAAATTCTCTTTCCAATGACGCTTATAAAATTCTTTTTAATCCATAATATCACAAGTTAGTCCCAGAAATGTAAGTGGTATTCCATATCCCCTTTTCCACACAATTCCGTGCAAAGGGCATTAAAAAAATTATGAAAGAGTGGCAATATCATTTACATAATTCTTTATATGAAGCGGAGAACCGAAATACGCTCCTAGTCAAATTGCATATTTATTCCCCAAAAAAATTAAGAAAGAATATTATGGGGAAGTAGGGACCTTGTATCATCATTCAATATAAACTATGACATACAAGTCGAGGTTGAAGGAAAAATTGTCTAACCGGAAAAAAAATACAGTGAAACTCGCCAAATCGAACAATCCATTTCGTACGAATTGATGGGCAGAAAATAGACGGGCGTGGCTCACGGCGGTACCAGATCAGGATAACACCGAGAGGAAATAGGGACAAGGGAAATCATAACACGGAAAAGTAAAATGAACTAGTACAGGAATGTGCCACTACGGTGTCAAGCAGCGTATATCAAATCGCCTACAAATGGCAGTAAAATACTGTAAACCCATCTCAAACAACATAACCATACACGGGACAAATACTTAGTATGAACGTCGTGTATCGAAGCGTGATGTTGAACTTCAAGTAGAGAAAACAAGTAACTTGTATACGACCCTGCGCTGAAGTGTACCTCAAGACGCCCACGTGCCAAACCAAACCGCCCTGCTAGCGCACGGGAGATCCCGCCTCACATCTACTAGTATTTCTCTTCCCTCTAGTAAATAGCATGGCTTCTATCTATCTGTCTCCTGTAGCATTTTCTATTAATGCATGAAACAATTTTGACGTGAATACTTCTTTAAATTTGCTACCATAGTGGGTGGCAATCCAGAAAATCCGATGGAAATAAAATCTGGGGATACAATTTGGCATTGCAGCTCTGAATCTATCGACTACATTAAAAATTCAATTACACCACTGAATTTCCAAATGATCACAGAATATGATACGTTGACTGAGGACTGTGACGCATCGTGCAAGAATGGTTGGGGGGGGGGGCGCAATTTTAAATTAGTTTCGCCGCGTTTCATATCTTCCGCGTAGTATAACTTTTGACTAGGAGAAGCTACGACGCTCGTTTAAGTTCTAATCGACAGCTTTCGCCAAGACCAATCAATTGTGTGCATAAAAACATTTGTGTGCCTTGCTTATGGTATAAGAGAGAAGAAAGTATTTTATAGTATAGACTTTTATAAAGGGATTTGCCCCAAAAATTTGTCATTAGTGTTAAATGCGATTTTATAACCTTTTGAGTGGCACCATATTAATGCATATATTGAAGAAAGTATGTATTTTCAGCGAAGCGAAGAAATGATAGTGACTGCTATTTGTACAGCTTTAGCTCATGTATTTTGGAATCATTGCATTTTTTATTAAAATAATGATAACATTTTGCAGAATTACTCATGTGTTATTCGTACCAGTAGTAATTTGCCGGTTTAACACTGATTTTGCGATCTTTAAGCTTTTAAAAAATGTTGCTGTTTGAATTTGTGAATTTTGGGCATTTTTAAAGCCCCTTTGCCACGCTCTTGGGACAAGGGTGACGTAAAGAAAATAGAAGTGTCGCACTACATTTGCTGTTCATGTTGCAGCAACGTAGCTGCTTTGTAGACATCATCAAGATGCACCAGTTCGCCTGCGGCTTGCTACAGCAATGAAGGGATGAAGGGGCATGGCTGCCGAGCATGAGAATCTATGGAATACTGATGCCTTGTTGCAATGTTTTCCCTTCGTTCGGTCTTATGACGTCATGCATTATTACGTCAGTGTTATCACTGGTTGCCAGAAGACAATATTCCATGATCACAAAGATAAATGTACAATATTCCTCAAGTGTTCCTAAATTTCGCAATATTTTCATCGAATACCATCTTGTTTCCTAAATAATCATTCGATTGCTTGTGCTCCAGTCGCTCTGATGCCATCTCGCTTCCTAGTTACTCATTGCATCGCCTATGCTCCTCCTGCCATCTTGGATTGAATATTTCTTAACCACCATGCGAGCTGTCGGCACAACTTTCTTACATGCTACATATTTGCACAACCGTCACCTTTATTTCATGTTTTGTCATTCCATGTCCACCATCTTGGCTTTTATTTATTACTTTCTGTAGGTACTCATCTTGGAATTAATCCCCAACTATTTCCAAATTACTGATTCTGTCGCCTGCGCTCTACTCATCAGCTTAGATTATATCATAATCACCATCTTATTTACTTATTACACACTAATGCTCGACTACCATCGAAGATATTTTCCATTCTCTGTGATTCTATGAGCGCCATCTTGGATTTCTTTTTTCTTAGCCACAAGGTGAACCGGTGTCACTTGCTGTTGGCTGTCATTAATATATTATAAATTATTCGCATCTTGTAAGACACATAATATTTTCATTTTTGTAGCACATATCATTTGTGTAGTGTTTTCGCCTTGTGCACAGTACTAAACCTCTTGTGTCAGACTGGTATTTTTCACTTTTATGTAGGGTATATATGTGAGAGAATGCTCATTGGGAGAGATTCCTCAGCATGTCTAATTAACAGAGTTCTCACCAGGCGCGCGGTCTGAATAGCAGCGTGTGTATGTAACAATCGGAGCTAAAATAGCCACGCGAAGTTACTGACAAGTTTTGTGTTTGTTAGTTAATTTCTCTCCAAAAAATTAAGTAAATATGTCCGTGTACTGTTTTATAATATTGTGTGTATGCTGGACAGTATAATCATTTAGGAGAATTTAGGAAAATGTCGGGCACAGGGGACAGGAAAGTAGACACTAGGCGCCGGGAGGACGCCATGTTGTGACGTCACCCATCCGCAATATTGGATCCAGGTGACATCGAGCTTGGCCCATGACCATGACTTTGACACTGTGCCTGTGACCTTCAATGACTTTATAAACATTTATAAAAAGTTATTTCAAAATTATTTCAAAAATGTATTTAAAAATGTACATGTAGGAGGTCAGCGGTTCGATGACACGTGGAATAACTAAGCTTCCAACGAGACAGGCCCTTATAAGGTCAGCCAGTGTGTATCTCGTCAGTCATGTAAGTTGTCAATGGCCATTTCCTTAATCTTCGACTTTGGTCTTGGATAACCTTGAATTCAAAAAATTCCAAAAAATCTCAAATTAAAAAATGTAACAAAAATATAAAATGTAGAAAAACATAACATCGACGACACCGACCACCATGTTGGATGCCAGTGACCTTGTCCCCAACAACACTGAGATATCTTTAAAAAATTAAAAAATCGAATAAATTCATAAAAATCGGCGAGCATGTTACATTACTGACTACGATCGCCATCTTGAATCCAGGTGACGTCAACCTTCACCTTGTGTCTGTGATCTTCAATAACATTAAAGCAAAAAATATCGAAACAAAATTGAAAAAAATTTCAAACCGAAATAAAATTTATACTTAAGTAATCCAACTGCCACCTTGGATCCAGGTGACCTTGACCCTAACACAATACCTTGACCTCGAAAGACTTTGAACACTAAATATTCGCATAATTGTTTGAATATTTCCACAGAGGAAATCAATTTTGGTACACTGGCTTGGCTTTGAATTAAGCCACGACACGTGACTGTCAAGGTCGGACATTATGGACAAGGAATATCTTCCTTGCCGAGAATCGCTGTCCACCAGGGGAGTTTTAAGGATGAGTAATAGTGTGACACGAAGGAATCATGTGTTTATATTTATCCACGCTGGTTACTTAACTAAAATATTTACTAGAGATAATGGGAAATATGCCCAAGAAAATAATTACAAATTCAGTTTCCATCTGGCCTCATTTTGCACAAGATGTCTGACGAGTGGTGAACTGAGCTGTGCAACGCTTTCAGTTGCGAATGAATTGTGCACCAGTTGGACATCTGAATCAGTGTAGGGTAGTGGCCTCTCTCTTGGGACATTTCAATATGTACAGAAGTGCATCCTGCATCCAGCCCAAAATGTTCACTTCTATCGTCACCCAGCAATGGTGAATTTAATCCTCTACTTTGGAGCGATAATGGCATGGGAGCGCAGCCTTCTCTTCTACCATTATAATACCGCGGCAAAGTAAGAGAATTAGGAATCTGCCAGCTACCACGAGAACATTACGACATTGTTGTGGAAAATGTTGAAGAATTATCATGAGACTCCTTCAAGGTCTTTGAGACTGCATTATTAGACATCTCAGGAAACATCATAGCATCGTCATTGACAGTATATGGGAACTAATCGTTGTTGACTAACCAATCAAGAATTATCTCAACTAAAGATACTGTGATAATAAATCATGTGCGTGTAAATATAGGCATGCTTGTAAAAATATTTTGAAACAATTTTTTTTTTAATTTTATGAATCTATCATAAATGTTTGTAATGGCATAAGATGCAACACACCTCGTAGATAATCGAAAATTATATACAAAAGAATATACTCTCATATAACTTTAACAATTAAATAATATCTCCTAGTCCCTGTATACATAGGAATAAATGTGATTAAACTGTGAAACGAATTTGAAGTTCTTCCATGGTTACATGGTATGGCAATGTCTAGAGAGACAGTAGTGTTTAGGTTAGTATATGTGATGATGTGTTTGGTTAGGTTGTGTTATGTGTGGTTAGGTTATGTTAGCTCAGGATGTGACTTTTTCTAGACTATGTTTTTCGAATGGCTTATAATTTTTATAAGTACAACGATATTGTGAGTACAACATGAGTGAAAAAATACTATACCAGTTATTAAGTCCTACAAAATGTGAAATATCTATGTACAAGTAAAAACATATAAGTCCTATGTGAGTGGTTAAGTACTATGCACAAGTCGAAAGTACTACAGGGAGTGTAAGTAATGCACAAATTAAAATATTATGTCAAACATAATGTAACATTCCTATAGTATAAATATGGTGGCCTACAGCAAGTGACATAGCTCGCCTGTTTGCTAAGATATTATGAAATCCAATAGAGTTTACATGGAATGGCAGAGCATGGATAAATTCTAAGAGGGTGGACAGAAACAATACTGTGCTGATGTAATCTAAGATAATGAGTGGAGTGCAAGTGACAGAATTAGTAGTGAGGAAGTAAAATGGTGGATGGGAACAAATTGGGCACCTATAAAAAGAAATAAATAAAATCTAAAGTTGGTGAACATGGAATGAGAAAGCATGAAAGAAAATTGTGAGTATGTAATAATGCAGCATAAATGAAAGGTGAAGTTGACAGCTTACCTGGTGAGTTAGAAAAATATAATGTCATATAGTATGTGGAGCACTAACAACAGAATGAGTAATTAGGAAACAAGATTATCTATGTAAACAAGATGGCTGCCAGAAATAAGATGGTAGTATTGACAAGATGGTGGTAGTAAGAAAATGATACTGGTGACAATATGGTGGCATTGACAATATGAAGGATGAGAACAAGAGGGTGGACAGAAGCAAAATGACAGGCAGATATGAGATGGTGGATGCCAGAGCCATAGCTGGCTCCTGGTTCCTACCCCAGAACATACTATGCTATACTACTAGAATGTAATGTGTATGCTGGGTTTTCGCCAATCCCCGTGTGGATTCGGCTACTTGTGTTGGCAATATCTGACATTGCAAGTTAAGAATGTTTAAATGTAAATATGCCAAAAATCACTCAAATATGGTTTTTTGAGCTTTCAGCTTTCAGATTTTAAGGAAAGTTCGGTTTGCAAATATTTTGTACACATGCCTTTTTTATAGAATTTATACATTTTTATAATGAACTGGTAATATTTTAAAGTCCAGAATATTGGAGTTGTTTAAAAGCCAGGACAGAATGGATTTACAAATTGTGCCAAACTTTACTACGAGTCGTGAACGAAAGGATGCTGGAGAAAGATTTTACTTCGGTTTCTTTCCTTGTCAATATAAGGATATTTTTCTATGTTGTAGTTGTCATGGTACAGTTAAATAAATGTTGGTAATATTGTGTGTTGTGTCGTATATTTAAATATTGCAACTATTTCGTATACGGGAATTAATGTTACTGTATCATCTAAATTATATTTACAATTTACTATCGGATTTCAATAATTTGAATCCTAGTCGTATTTTTAAAAGGGTATTGAAATGAATTTAACAAACGTGATGTATATTTCTGCGTGTGTTTTTTTTTTAATACAACGCCTATGTCTATAAATCATAAGTACACCAGGAGATACTATCTACTAGATGTTATGTTTTTATTTCTATTTGGATTAACTGTAGGTTTGGCCCAGGAATGATTGAGCTGGTTTCAGTTGTCTCTCAATGATTGGACCATGGCCACTTTGCCCCTGTGAGAATAAATTGTTTACGGTCTGGGTTCCAAGGTTACAATTTCAATCAATCATGTAGTCATGTTTATTTTGTTACTCGGGATATATTAAATGAATTATTTTAAAAATGACTTATGTCATTATAAAAGACTTTTTCTCATTTTACCCAAATAAAAATTAACCTCTATCAATTTCGAGTCAGTTGGAAATGCTCGTTATTATGTCATAATACGGTTTTTTGAATTCATATTTGAATGTCCTTCCGCAACAAGGAAAGTGTACTTTGTAATAGGTCAAGTCCTGTAATACGGCCAGTCTTGTAATACGGCCACAAACATTCCTTTGTAAGGTCAAGCGCGAAGGAGTTCGTCGAATATCCAACAGATCGCTCGCGGGGCAAGAGAGCGTCCACTGTGTTAGTTAAGGAAGAGAACGTTCGGTTGCCATTGCTTTTTATCGTAAGGAGGATAAAATACTTGAACTCCTGCATCTGAGAGGTACGAAAATGGCGGCTAAAACATTTTTCCGCTTTAAGAATTTTGTATGCCATATGTAAATATAAATAGTTATAACCCCTGATTAATTTACTGAAATATAGCTGTGCTTTGTGACACCATCTCGCCACGATTGTGGTTCAAGTTAGTGCTGCTACCTATCGAGAGATTAAGCAGTTATGTATACATGCTGTGTCCTGTAAAGCGGCCGGCAGAATAATATGCCTGGCCGTTTTACAAGACTGGTTGGCCATTTTGCAATACACAGATTGAAAATAAACATCTGCATTTAATGTTTATAGAAAGGAAATGTAAACTGTGTTGAATGCATAGTTATTGATTAGTATGTGTTTAATTAAATGTAAAAGTTATTTTTATATTGGAGTCTATAAATAAAATTAATTAAGATTCTTTCTCACAGTCAAAGGTTAGACACTAAAAAAAACAATCTTGATGCCTACTCGTGAATATTTAGGGCACAACGGTGTGCAGATGATTCATTAAAAACCGGTAACCCTTTTTTTTTGTATCATCACATTGAGCAGAAATAGTGTCGAAGAGAATTGAGTTATTTTCAGGCAGCCCCTACATTTACATAATGAATCCACTGCAATTAGGTGGCAACCACAGCACTCAATTTTATACTTAATTTTCTTTCTAACTCTAACGTTATTTTTAGCTTAAACATTTACATTTTGTAAAATAAACTGAGAAATGTATTTGTGTAAATATTTAGACTGCGAGAAATAGGAATTTAATAAACATAATGCAAGAAACAGTTGGTAACAAAATACTTTTTACTGCAGATTTCTAAAAATGCGTGAACGGAAGACTCAGCGCCAAAGTTATGATTTACAAAGTATGCAAGCTGCTGTGGATGCAGTTCGTTTCATGCATCTTACTCCTTCTGCAGCATCAAACCAATACAACATTCCCAGGACAACCTTAAGATGTCAGTTGCAGTTTGAAACTGTAAAGAAGGGAATGGGCAGGAAGCAGGACATCCCAGCAGAAATAGAATTTTCCCTCGTTGACCACATTTTTTAATGGAATCGAGAGGATTTGACTTGACAATTAGCGAGGTAGAATGTGTTGCATACAAACTTGCACCTAAGAAGGACTAAAAGTAAGATTCTCGCATGAAAAGTGGAAGGCAGGCAAAACTTGGTTTTATGATTTAAAAAACGACATCCCAATCTTTCAGTCGGGAAACCAGAATCTCTGTCTTTGACACGAGCCAGACGCATGAACAAGGCAGACGTAACAACTTTTTTTGAGATATTTGAGAATTTGTTAAATGAAAAAAACTTGTTTGGAGACCCTGCAAGAATCCATAATGCGGACGTAACAGGACGCCAACTAAACAACCGTCCAGAAAAAATCCTTAGTGTGAAAGGAAAACGAAATGTGATGAGTGTTACTGCTAAGGGAAGAGGAGAGACTGCGACTGTACTTGCATGTGTTAGCGCAACTGGTGTTTTTTTACCGCCATTTGTGGTTTTTAAAGTGAAAAATGTGAAACAGGAATTCAGGAACAATTTACCTCCAGGTTCAGTTGTTTTCATGAATGATTCTAGCTACATAATAATTGAACACTTTCGGAAGTTTCTTGAACATTTCGTCACACATAAACCACAATGAAAGAAGACGAATCTCTTGGTAGTGGATGGTCACTTGACCCATGTCCTTGGTAGTGGATGGTCACTCGACCCATGTCCTTGGTAGTGGATGGTCACTCGACCCATGTCCTTGGTAGTGGATGGTCACTCGACCCATGTCCTTGGTAGTGGATGGTCACTCGACCCATGCCAGTGACCCAGACAGTCTCCTGTGATCCTTGCAGCCCTCACAGTGGAACTGTTCACATAGATGATCTACTCTGCCTCACTGACGTATAATATTGTCCACGCAAAATATGTACTGCAATCGTGCCTACAGTGTCATAATTAACAGTTACCTCAAATGGCGTGTTTAAGATACTCAAGACCAGAAATGTGCAGAAAACGGAATGAATGAATACTGACAAGATTCTGAACAATATTATTATCCCAAATGCGGAATTGATAAGGGATATGATACGAACTAAACATTTATAATATTTTCGTAGATCAAATATCTTCTCCAAGTATGTTATGTTTGCGAGAGTTTGTGGAGTGCTGTTTGATCCATGTCGGATTTTCTGTAAACTGAATAGTCTTTCAGATTGGAACCTAGTTATAGTATATGCATTATTAAACTAAACTTCACACGTTGTGTGGTGATTATATGTATTCCAAAGTTACGGTGTTCAATCGAATAAATCATTGACGGACAAGAAGTACTATGTTTACACAGTTAGCCACCGCTGTCAACATTACTCAATCACGCAGGTACCCAAACCAATTCACAGGCGATACTGTGATACTGCCTGATGTATACACGCAGGTACCCAAACCAATTCACAGGCGATACTGTGATACTGCCTGATGTATACACGCAGGTACCCAAACCAATTCACAGGCGATACTGTGATACTGCCTGATGTATACACGCAGGTACCCAAACCAATTCACAGGCGATACTGTGATACTGCCTGATGTATACATGCAGTTAAGATAATTATGGCATACTCACTAAAAAGAATCAGTTCGGTAGTATTTGCCCATTTCCTGTAGTATTCTCCTCCAATTTTCAGTAAATATTTATCCACCGATGCAAATTTCTTCAAAATCTTCTGCCTTTGCTTGATATTCAAGCGCATTCCAATCAAAGCTACTAAAGTTGACATCATTGCATTAATTACGATGACTACATGTGACACTGTGAATAGTTCTCCAGATGTGTGCAATAGTTCATTCACAAAATTGTTAATTATGTTGCCAAAATTAACAAATAATAAAGTGACAACAGTGAAAGTGTAAACATTATATTTGTCGGACTTCTTGAGGATGAGCCTTCCGCGGCCATTTTCTGGAACCTCTGTAGTTACTGTAAACGTTTCAAGACCCAGCATCCTAGAGGCGATAGTAATCGATCGGCCCAAGGCAATTTGTGACGTCTGCTTCGTCTTCTGCTGGTGCTGATAAACCTCAAAGTATCAATAATTCAAATTGAAATGGACATATTTTATATCGGTCTGACCCTTCAAAAGAGACCTTACGGTTCTGAAGTGAAAAAGTCACATCTACTCATGCAGAGGTGAAGTATTTTTCATATATTATAATTAAATATGGTCTGCGTTAACAACTTTATTCTATTTATTCGGGTTAAATTTTTTTCAAAGGCTAATAAAACGTTTTGGATAGTTTAAATATATTCAAAGCTTCAATTGTGGAAGCAGAGATATTATAATTTCTTGGCATCTCTATCCATAGCCATGCCACTCAAGGGACCATTAAAAAAACTATTTTATTTTATCATCGAATTTGTGTTCTTGTCTTGTTTACATTAAGGTAAGTATAATAATTTTCAATAACTTCTAAATTGAGTGTTGTTTGCTAGCCTGATATAATATCTACATTGCGATATAACATTGCTATGCCCTGTAGTGCTGACCAGAGCGACACGAAAGAGTCGACTTAACTTGCCAAACCAGCTCTTAATTACGGCATTTTCTTTTCTAGAGAGTATATATATAATTCCTTAAAATTAACACAAGTTGTTTTGTTAAGAAAATACACAATTCATATAATAAAAAACTGGGTGTCATACAAGAGAAACCAATAAGATTTATACAACACTGATTATATAAACGGTAAAGGTCACACCTGATTAATAATGTTTTACGACCTGAATAACAATTTTTATAGCAAAATATTTTGGCTTGTACAGATTATTTTCAAACACGCGTACAACCATTTCCATAAAAAGTGCAAATTTATATCAAGGAAATTTTACAAGCATTATTTTCAAACTACTGAGGGGCTCCGAAATGTCCCGTTTTAATTAATGACCAGAGGGGTCTGATAATACTTATGTCTACATGAAGTCAAGAAGCTGCTTCTCAACGAGCCAGCAGCTTACCCTGGCTTATACAGAATGTTCCGGAATTGGTGGTCGCGAATTCAATAGGTGGTATATAACGCGAAAACAAGCATATTGTGTCGAGAAAGATGTGTCCGGAAATGCTACCCTGCAAAGGCGCAGGCGCCAACATAAGCGCGCAGATCTGAATTAGTTAGACAGCCGAACTAGTACACCAGTAGTCCGGTGTACAGGAGCACATTGTATTGAGCTCGTTAAATGTTTGGCTTAGAGCAATTAGTGCTGCGTTGACAGTTGAAAGTTTAGTAAGTACAGATTTGCGGTTACGGATTTGGTGAACAATAACTGCATGGCAGCCTTTACATTCACAAAGATGACTGATATGGACTTGGTGTACGGGCAGGCCAGAGGAGACGCAGCAGGAACGCTGCGCATTTACCAAAGTTGCTATCCCAGCAGAAGGAGGACCTTCATGCGTTTTGTACAGCGACGTCATGACACTGGGGGCCTGGTTCCATATAGAGTGGACGCCGGCACCACGAGAACTGCCCGAACGTCACATATCGGGGAAGATGTCCTGGACACATGGCGGATCAGCCATCAACTAGCACTCGGACCATAGTCCACAACATGGACGCTAGTATCAGCACCTTGTGGGAGGGTTTACACAAACATATGTTGCCGCCTTACTACCGTCAAAACTTGCAGGTGTTGGGAGCCAGCCCACTTGTTGCGACGAGTCGCGGTTTGCCACTGGTTCATCGTACCACAAGGTCAAAATGCTCACTTCAGTGAATCCGTGTATTCGTGCGACGAGGCAATGTCTACTCTCGAGGGCGTGCTTAAAAACCGAAACAGCAATGTGTGGAGTTAGTACAATCCAAACGCAACACACGTAACTACTCACCAGCGGTGGTTTGATGTAAATCTGTGGTCGGACATTATCCACAACTGTCTGACTGGGACACGTGCCCTTCCCCCACGACTCCATTTTCTTCAACACATGCTCCCAGAGCTGTTAGAAGGCGCGCCACTAGCTGTGAGGAACAACATGTGGTTTCTGCATCACGGTGCTCCAGCGTGCGACAGCATCTCAACGACACATTTTCCTGGACAATGGGTGGGGCGTGGTGGACTGGCCGCTTGATCCCCTCGTTCGTCAGACCTAACACATCCGGACTTCTTTATGTGGGGTACTTTAAAAGCCGGGTCTATATGACGCCGATTAACATGGAGGTGGAATTACACCACCGCATAACGGCGGCCTGCGAACGACACTGTGACGAGCTGCGTGTGTTCACAAGAGTGCGAGGCCACATGCTTCTGCACGGTAACGCCTGCGTCGAGGTTGGTAGGCAACACTTCGTACATCTGTTGTGAAGGCGACCGAGCCACTGGGTTGGCGCCTGGGTGAGCGCATGTTTGCGCCTTCATCTTTGCAGGGTGGAGTTTTCGGACACGTGGTCTTTGCAACAATGTGTTGTTTTTGCGTTTTATACCATCCATTCAATTTACGCCGACAAATTCCCGAACAGTCTCTATATTTCCAGAAAATAGCTCCCTTTCTCAATCAAGGTCATAAATCCTTACATTATTAATTAAGCCAATCAGATGGCTGAAATATAAGAACATAGTATTTTTTCTTGTAAATATAACGACACTAACGCTGCTAGGCGGCGAGCTTGGAGACAGACTCTTCGCCGGCCGCGTAGAATAGCTGTGCGTGTGACGTGAAACCATCAGAGGCGACTCAATGTCAGTGCTGTCCCAACTTGACAGGCCACGATGGCTGCCTTGCCTGGGGAAGTGCAGGAAAAGACGACGTGGGGTTTCCGCATGAAAATGTAGGACATCTGCTTCACGTAGTTACATATCAATTTGCAAAAATTGGCGAAAATAGGGGCGTTGATAGAAGCCCCTTAAACGGGTTGCTAGGTGGGCTGTACATAGCTGGCAGGCGGAAAATTGGACGAAAATGGGACGTACCATCTCCACATATTAATGCACACTCTTTACCGGACTAATAAATAATCTATCTAATTACAGTGTTTTACTGTCTAAAACTCATTACGTACAGCAAAAAAAAATTAATTATTGCTTTACACAGCTGCAGGAAGTGCAGAGTACTAGATACGTATTTACCTGCATTATTTTGTAAATTATTTATCTATTTACTATATCGATAATTTTCACTATGGGGAGATAATATTGTTATTAGACACATTTGTGACTAACAAAGTGATTAATGAAATCTCATGTGAGCAGTTTTACCTTGAGACTGCTGAGCTGTCTTATCTGTATGTACATCACAGTGAAGGCGTCGTCCTTGCACAGTCCAGGCAGGACCCTGCATTAAGGACCTGTTTCCTCGCCTCACTCCAGCCATAGTTGCCTGCAAAACTTATAAGCAAAAATAAATATTATTAACTCAAGAAGTACAGAGTTGTAATAAAATCTTACCTACTTTAGTTTACTAGTTGTTAAAATAACCTGCTATGAATTTAGAAATCCTTGTGAGTTAATGTCACACAACGAACATCTTTCATTTATAGTATTTATTACTCACAAGGCTACGCTTAATATACTCCATTTAATTCCAAAAGACTTTCAGTGCGCCAGAAATATGCCGGTGCACAAACCGATGTGTAGGAGATATACCTACACGTTGAACCAACCTAAACAACATCGGATATCACATCATTACCTTGTTTTTATGGGATTCAAACCCGTGATCTCTTTGCCAGAATCACGTTTTTACTTCTGCGGCGTGTAAAATGTAACTGAGGTGAATCAATGTATACTTTAAGCAAGTGTCTAGTAATGCCATTGTTCTGTTACTGGCCTGCAGTTTCAAACACCAGCTACTATATCGTAGTTATCTATAAGACATTTACTGTGTGTATCTTTATTGAACTATTGTTACTGATAAGAATGTTCTGGAAGAGCAGACCAACAATATCCGGAGTGTGGTAGATCCAGTGTACTGGAACTCTCTGTTTGGCTTCACAGGAAATATCAAGAGAAGATAGATATATCTATCCTTAAGAGGAAGCATTATCTCAGTATGTACATCTGCTCCAGAATGCTCGGCTGAGGTTATTTCTGACGAAATGACAAAGAGCGATGCTGTTCTTAACAGAATTTCAGTTTTACTTCTTACCAAATATTTGGCAATAATTCTTAGAGTAGTCACTTGAGCGCCATATGCAAATGTAGCTTGAGGGAAGGTACTATACAATGAAACATCCATCCATATATTCCTTCTACACAGGTTGCTGAAGCTTTCCGGTTATCAACGGAAATGCATCACATGAACTTTTCTGTTGGCTAAAATATGACTGTTTCCATAAAGAATTTAAAATTTCCCTGTGATCTTTACATCAGTGGAGAAGAGAATTTGCAGTGGCAACTTGTTAAGTACCAAATATAATGGCAGGAAAGACATGCAAATGTTCGATGACGCGTTGTACAGTTAGCAGTTTTCATTACATCAGCCACCCAGTAGTGAGAAGGGCCCGTTTGCTGTTCATGTGGATCTTGCCCGACTATGCTGTAAGCCACACACTTGACATACTGTGTGAATAATGCTAGGCCTAGGGTCGAATGGTGCGCGAGCTCAATCCCGGCCACCTGCAAATCTTTTTACTTTATTTTTAATTGCGGTAAATTGCACAATATAAATAATAAACTATCGTAAATACGTTCACTTCACGTAATTATTTGCCTTCATTCAATAAAAATAATAGTTAATTCGCCACTGGGGTCGGCCGTCACTTATTCAATCAGTTAAATTGTTTTACGTCACTTATTCAATCAGCGAAATTGTTTTACGTCACTTATTCAATCTGTGAAATTGTTTTAGGTCACTTATTCAATCAGTGAAATTTTTTAACTGAAACAAACAGTGGTGATCCACCGATTCTAAGTGGAGCCATTTTCACCGATTAGAGCAGTTGAATTTCACTGCGAATCAGTGGTTTCCCACTGATTTGAATTTAGATTGTAAGTGATGACTTTTTCACAAATTATTATTTACACTGTGAGTCTTTACTCTCTCTCTCTCTCTCTCTCTCTCTCTCTCTCTCTCTCTCTCTCTCTCTCTCTCTCTCTCTTTCCCTGGGCACAAGCAGCAGCAGGGAGCAGGCATTAGGCAGGATATCGGGGACCAGCTCATCGGTCATGCAACGCATGTCCTACATAACACGAGCATGCGAACATGCATGCATGATGACGTCACATTGCTCTCTAGTTTCTACGGATATGTGAGGAGGTCTGAGTACGAGACACTTACTGGTAGTTTCTTGTCAGTTAGTGTTGTTCCTCTGGAAGTACTGCGTCAGCACTAACTCTGTAACACATGACGTTCTCTAATCTGCGCCCTGAGACGTCTCCCTTCTGCAAGTGCCTCCAGAACAGTATAAGTTATCTTCCGCCCCGTATACCATCATAGCCAAGAAATAAATGTCAAATTTCTCACGCCTCTGACGCCACACTATTCAGCAGACGCAATTTTCTCTCCGCCAACTCTGACACGTGTGTCACGTATTTCCGCTGACGATCGGGCTTTGTGAAACCTTGAACATCAATTCCTGTCCTGTCCAACTGTCCGCAGCGAGAAATTGTCCGTCTTGAGTGGGTACAAGACCTCGCCTCCCAGTATCGATCAGACATTCGTCGTCCACGTAGTGATATGTGGGTATTGTGTGGTTGTTACTATTGCATCTCTGAGAAGTGTATCGATTGTCTGCACCGAGGTATAAGTTGTTTCTAGGGTATTGTGTGGTTGTTACTATTGCATCTCTGAGAAGTGTATCGATTGTCTGCACCGAGGTACAAGTTGTTTCTAGGGTATTGTGTGATTGTTACTATTGCATCTCTGAGAAGTGTATCGATTGTCTGCACCGAGGTACAAGTTGTTTCTATTATCTATTCACTGTTACTTTACAATTTTCTGAAGCCCCGAATTCGTACGCACTCAATAGTAATAATATTTTACATGATAACTATTTATTACTAGGTGCTGCCAACACACGTTTCCTCACTGTTTTTATTCATATGTATTATTAATTAAATATTATAATAAATAAATTATACGTAAATATTAAATTTAACTGCAACTAATTCACTTTTATGTTAACAGAGGTATAGGACGCTTGTGATACATGGCATATTTAGAAAATAACTAAACACGTAATACATGGGGTGATTTTTCAAAGGTGTGATTCAGAAAGTGTGAAGAAACCGCGATTAGACTATAGTGAAGGAATTAGCGCTTGCGTGGTCAGGTGGTAGCACATTTGACACTCGTGTTGGAGGTCCTGATTTCACTGCCCTGGGTCTACTCCTCACCATAGTTCCTCCATTGTTTTCAAAGGTTTGATTGAGAAAGTGTGAAGAAACCGTGATTAGACTATAGTGAAGGAATTAGCGCTTGCGTGGTCAGGTGGTAGCACATTTGACACTCGTGTTGGAGGTCCTGATTTCACTGCCCTGGGTCTACTCCTCACCATAGTTCCTCCATTGTTTTCAAAGGTTTGATTCAGAAAGTGTGAAGAAACCGCGATTAGACTATAGTGAAGGAATTAGCGCTTGCGTGGTCAGGTGGTAGCACATTTGACACTCGTGTTGGAGGTCCTGATTTCACTGTCCTGGGTCTACTCCTCACCATAGTTCCTCCATTGTTTTCAAAGGTTTGATTCAGAAAGTGTGAAGAAACCGCGATTAGACTATAGTGAAGGAATTAGCGCTTGCGTGGCCAGGTGGTAGCACATTTGACACTCGTGTTGGAGGTCCTGATTTCACTGCCCTGGGTCTACTCCTCACCATAGTTCCTCCATTGTTATCACGGTTGCATACCTCTTCCGTTTCTAAGTAAATGTCTTCTGTCTTTGTTAGTAGATAAGAAATTCCGATTCAGAGCCAATTATAAAAACATATAGTGTAATATTTAATGCAGCAAAAACTTTTAAATATTTTTAATCCAAGAAAATCTGAAAATCTTAACATTACCCATAGACATTTATAATGCAAAATCTGAAGTTTTAAATCAGTATATATGCAAGTCCCATGGTATATTTGATCGCTTCCTGGGCAAACTTTATTAACACTTTGCAATAAAAGTGGCCAGAACTACAGCAGGCTTCCACCATGCTTATCAATTGATCGTCGTCGCGTCAAAAGGACTCTCGAGCTGACGGGCATTTTGAACATAGGCGATAATCCAATCGCAGAATCGGCACTGGCCACAACCAGTTAGCGATAATGTAGTTCGAGGGTCCATGGTCGTAGAGGTCAAAAGGCAGGCCTTCGTAACAACAATTCGTCTTCGTGGTATAGGAGCGTTCTGAGAAAACCCACATATTCGTTCGCCCCAGAAGAAAAATTGCAGGTACTATCATAACAATATGTTATTTTCATATGCTCGTAGGCATATGTACATACATACATATATACATTTGAATAAATTTTATATTTTAATATATATATATTTACATATCTATATTCAGATATTTAAATTAATTTTATATCCCCATATTTATATGTGCATACTTATGTATAGACATTTAATTTAATTTAATGTTCTGATATTTACATGTGTGTATATATATATATATATATATATATATATATATATATATATATATATATACGTTTAACTCAGTTGTATGTTCCATATTTATATGTAAATACTCATATGTAGATATTTAACTAAATTTGAGATTTACATAGTTATATGTACGTAACTATGTATATAAATTTAATTGAAAATAATTTTATATTAATATACTTATATACCTGTACCTACATATAAATTATATTGAAAATAGGTTTATATTATTTTTATATTTACATAGTTATATACCTATACATATATAAATTAAATTGAAAATAATTTTATATTAACATTATTCTACCTATATCTATAAATATAAATTAAATTGAAAATAATATTATATATTCATAGTTATATGGTTATACATTTACATAGTTATATACCTATACCTATACATATAAATTAAATTTCAAATAATTTTATATTTACATAGTTATAAACCTCTTCTTATACATATAAATTAAATCGAAAATATTTCTATATTTACGAAGTTATATACCTACTCCTATACATATAAATTAAATCGAAAACAATTTTATGTTTATATAGTTATATGTTCATAACTATAAAAAATATTTACCTTCTTATTATATATAAATACATAATTACATATTGTCCTATTACATATACATGATACTACCTGCGAGTTTTCTTCCGGGGAGAACGAATATGTGGGTTTTCTCAGAGTGCTCCAATACCGGGAATATGAATTGCGAATACGAAATCCAGTCTTCTGACCGCAACGACCGTGGACCCTCGAACTGCATTACCGCTAACTGGTTGTCGCCAGTGCCGATTCTGCGATTGGGTTATCGCCTATGTTCAAGATGCCCGTCAGCATGGTGGAAGCCTGCTGTAGTTCTGGGCACTTTTATTGCAAAGTGTTAATAAAGTTTGCCCAGGAAGCGATGAAATATACCGCGGGAGCTGGATATATACTGTTTTAAAGCGAAGTTATTAAATGAAATGTTCGCATTTCAGATGTTAGAGATAGGACTATATAAGTTTTGTTTAAAATCCATGAATTTTTTTTCACTTGCGATCTACACACACACTTATACACACACACTGCACTTTCCACCGCAATCAGCACCGCAGAACCGCAATCAGCACTGCAATTAGCACCACAATCAGCACCGCAATTAGCACCACAATCAGCACAGCAATTAGCACCACAGTTAGCGCCGCAATTAGCACCACACTCAGCACCGCAATTAGCACCACAATCAGCACCACAGTTAGCACCGCAATCAGCACCGCAGTGCTGCAATCGGCACCAAAATCAGGGGTCATTATGGGGTAGATGGGTCAATGGAGTCGATGTGGTCGATGGGATCAATGGGGTCAGTCTTGTGAGGGGTTGGTCCGACAACAGGAGTCAGTTATCTACTTTAAGTGTGACCATGATTTACAGGTGAGCTAAGAACTTGTCTGGTAGAAACTGTTGAGGATGTAACTGCATGCTAATGTGGTCAAGGAACTAGCATCTAAAGCCTGCCTACCTGCCTGTGTGTGATGTCTTAATGCTCGCATGAGATTGGTTAGTTGCAATCATGTGGTAACTTGGTGATTGGCTGTTCGGTGTCTGCACAATGTATTAATGTTACAGTACGATGGGTTCAAACTCAATATGACGCTACAAGACTTGCAAACTTGTATATTGTAAGCAGTACGGAGGTAAGCTGAGAGGTTTAGTTTGGCAGTAATTGAGGGGAAGATGGATCGTATCGACTAATTTCTGCCTCTTCAAATATATTTTTCCTCGAGTTTTTGTTTTTAGGTCATTCAAGATCATTGTGTTAAGGTCAAAACAGTCTGCATCTAATATGGTGGCGGTAGTCTGCAATGTATTATGCTTGTTGACTTTTATGTATATTTCTAATTTTTTTATTATCAAGGTCATTCAAGGTCATGGGGTCATTCTCGAGGTATTCAGTATCTAACATGGTGGTAGCAGTCTGGAATGTATTATGCATGCTGACTTTTGTGCATTTTTCTCGAATTTTGGTTTTCAAAGAAACAGGCCAAAGGTCAGTTGCTACTGGGCATTGTCTTTCAAGATGGTGGATGGGTGAAGCATACCAAGATGGTGATCACCTACTAGGATGGCGGTCATCTACCAAGATGGTGGCATCCAGTAATGTATAAATAAATGGCAAACGAAAAACAAATATAGCAGCCTCCAGTAACATATAAACAAAGATGGCTGCCTCCAGTAGCATGTAAACAAATGACGAACGAAAAAATCAAGATGGTGAAATGAGTATAAGTGAGGGGAGTCAGTCGTCTGCTGGAGTCAAACAGAGGTGTGTAATTGGTTGCACGGAAGGGGATGGGGGGCCTTCGGAAATGTAAGTTTTTAAATTAAATTTTTTATACATTTTTTTAAGCTATTGTTTAGGGAAAAAGGGAAATTCCGAGGGGAAAAAGAGGAAAATGGCCGCCGGATTTAAGGACTTTTTAAGTAAGATTTGTTTAAATAAAATTTTATACATAAATTTGAAAACGATTTTTTTAAATAGTTTTCAATTGAATTTTTTAATAATAATTTTTATACATTTAAAGTGACTTTTAAATTTTTTGTGATTTATTTATTTTTTGGATTTTTCCATTTTCTAGGTCGAAGGTCAAAGATCAAGGTCAAAGATCAGGTACTGATCCCTGTCTCCTGGTCACCTGAGTCGCTGATGCTTGGCACCTCGGTCGCTTATCGATGTCAGCATTTCTGAAGGAAAAAATGGGGCATTTCTGTGGATCCTTTTAATAATTTTTTATATTTGTTTCTTTTTTAATAATTATTGTAATCGTTGATAGTAAATTTTTCGGAATTTTATTGAGTTTCTTAGAATTTTTTTGAGGATTTTTTAAAAGATTGAAAGTTTTTTTTTGTATTTATGATGTCAAAAGTCCTTCGGGTCAAGGTCAGTGTCAAGGTCAAAAGTCACACGGGACAGGGGTAAAAGGTCATTGATATCCAGGATGGCGGTTGGGTGACGTAACAATATGGCGGCTCCCCCGAATACTAATCCTTTCCTCGATCCCCTTATCAGTGAACATACCAAACTCTACAACTTAGGTTATTTAAGGAATTTTTTAAGAAATGTTTTTTAAGAATGTTTTTAATGTAATCTGATGAAAGAATTTCGAGGAATTTTTGAGGATATTTTACTATCGGGATGTTGAGGGTCGATGCGAGTGAAACAAGGTTTACATGGAACGCCGTTCAAAGCGGAGTTCCCAGAAGAAACCTGCCAGCCAGCAGAAGTAGCATCGTGTGGTAATATTCCAGTGTGCTAAGATTCACTAGTGCAGCCGCCGGGATTCAAATGTCGTCATGTCCGGGGTGGGGGGGGGGGCGGAGAGCAGTGATGTGAAGACGTCCTCTCCCCAGCCCGCTGCCGATAGGCGCGTTGCTGCACATGGGCTCGTGATAGGAGGCAAGCTCTCTGGTTTCTCATGTGTACTTATGCACGTTAACTTTTCACAAAAAAAAAAGAAAGTAAAAGTGTGGAGGAACAAATATCGTTTCTGTCGAGAATGTATTGTGTGCGGGAGAGGAGTGTGAAAGATAGGGCATTGCATCTGAGGGCGAACAGTGGAAATGTGTGCTAAGGGACAACCTGATCCGCCAGGAATGGAACCTGGCTTGCCAGTGTTGGGACGACGCAGCGGTGTGAAGGATGAGCTGGCTTCGTGTTCGCCCTTCTACACGAATATGTGCTCGTGATGGGAGGTGAACACACTACCAGCTACGTCACCATGGCCCGGCTTGTTAGCTGTATCCTGCGAGACGTGATTGTTGTGAGCTATATTCGCTGTGCGCCACGACTGATGTGCTCATATCATCATACTTTCGCAGATTGCAATTGGCGCTCTGACCGGAGTTAATTCTCCTTCGGTGCTACGTATATTTTTATCACGCGTCCGTTAAAAATTTTTCGCGAATTATATAATAATTGCGTGTTTAAGACATATGTTTTTATTCGTGGCATCGTGTGGGGCCCGTAGGTTGCAAGTCTGTTACCAAGTATAGTACATATTTCTGTGCATGCTGGTAAACCGTATATGTACAAGATTTGCTGCAAAAATCAACACCGATAATGTATGAGATGCCTCCTGCTTCAAGCGCTTCCAGAATATATACCGCGTGTGGTTGTGCTGCACTGGCATACATGGACTGAAACATTGTCACTGTGCATATGTGGTTCTGCCGGTTAGGCCTTCACGATAGTCTGGGGTTTGTATTATAAACGGTATTCCTAATGCCACGATGGATTTATGCTGTCATAATAGAGCGTACATCGCATACTGAGTATTAAAACCAATGTTAGGACACTTGGCTACATTTATTACAATGGACAGACTATTGTGTACTTCTGCGTTTCCTGTTATGTTAAGTTCATTACAGAATATTTGATAATTACCATGTTTACATTATATTATATAATGTTTTATTTTTATAATTTTTCTTGCAATGTTAACACACATTTTGACCTAATTTTATTAATTTTCCCAAGTAAATTATTTCCGATTTTTATTACCATAAATCTTATTGGTTATTTTACACCATCTATCCATTTAATTATGAATAGGATTATCAGTAATTGTAACCTAAATATAAAATATTGTTTTTCAAAGACAAATTGGTTTTGTTAATTTCTTTTGATTATGAATGGATTGTAATTTTGTCTTTTCCGGTTTTGTTATAGCTGTATTTTATTTTCTTGTATTTTTCGTTTTGTAAGATTTCATTTGCTGTTTTTTTTTTCGGAAGTAGTTTTTTTTATCAGTGCTGCAAGTTGCTGGAAGTAACGCATCTGGTGGCAACTTAACTTAAGGCGGACGTAAGAAATTCCGCCGGTGTTGAATCTGTTGAACTTATTCGGTTCAAGAAGTAACAAGAATGCCGCGCCTCATTTAGCAAGAGAGCGCAAGCGGGAGATTATAGTTTTATTGGTGGTTCCAGACGCCGCCTGCTTTGAAGCACCGCTTAGCACCTGGCGCCATGTCAATTAGTATGACGCCGTTTCATTTCCAAGTGACGCCAATATTTCACTGATGCCGGAGGTGTACATTGACGTCAGAATGGTTTTTGTTTCTATTAATAACGAAGTATCATAGGACTTTTTATGAGTCTTTAACAACTCTGAGAATTGTGTAGGCTAATACGATACAGTGGTCCAGATGTTCTACGGACTGAATTTACCACCGGATCTCTTTTGTCTTTTACATTAACCCTGTGAAACACTGGGATAATCGTAATTATTTTGGAATAACTAGTTTTAGTGAGATAGGACACTTTAATTTTACTTTTTTTTGCTGATTTTTGAATTAGTCATATTTTCTTTGGAGCAGTAAATTTGAATTGGATTTTCTGTTATGTAATGCATAAATTTTTTTTTATCAGTAGTAACATTTTAAATTATATTTTTGGTTTTTGTACAGACAGACAGAAGCTCTACTAATTTCTTAATTTTTCAGACTTTAGATTTAAATACATACTGTAAGGATGGTTGTACTCTGAAGCTATCATACGCGTTACTAAAGTTTTCAGTTTTAATTTTGAGCAGTAATTCTCCATAGAGAGTCGTCATATCAATTTTACAAAAATATAAGTTCAGTTGAACAGGACATTTTTTTTACTGTGTATTAGTAGAAATTTCTGTTTTCTTTTATTTCTCAGTAACTAGTGTAGCTATTATATTTGGTTCTCAGTGCTTCATCTTTGCCAACGTGTCTTATGTATTACGGGCGAATATGTGTACATGTGTTACTATTTATGCTCATGTCTGCTGTCATACAACAAAGAATATCACCTACACTGGACACTCAACCCATTAATTTCAATCTCTTTCTCTAGAAACACCTTATTAATCTGTTTCTCACAAATTATATTTTATTCGTATTATTCTAAAAAACTTTTTCACTGTCGAAGGTGCAGAGTTAATTTAACTTAACATAATAATCATTTGTTTACTTCGGAACATCACGTTTATTATGCAATAAAATTATGTAGCGCTCTTCAGAACATGATGCTGCCTACTCATGTACTTTCTATTCTTGACAAATATTTTCTTGTTTCTGGAAGTGAATGCTGTATTCCCTATATTCATCAGTTGTCATGAGAGTATATATATATATATATATATATATATATATATATATATATATATATATCTTAGGTTTTCCCGACATTACGAATTTAGTTTATTTTTCTCGTGAAATGAGTCGTGTACTCGTATTCATGAGAGCATGCAGATGGAATATTTCCTCAGTTCTTTTCCAAAATGGTTTAGCACTATTTAAACACTGCCTGTATGGAAACAATTGTAGGTGTAAACATTTTTTATATTTGCATCAGCAGATGAAAAAACTCGCTCATTATTATACGAAGAGAATAATAAAGTATTTCTCTAGCATATTGGAATGGACCAAAAACGAATCGGGTACAGAATGGGGGCTCTAAGTACAACAAAAATGCAAATTGGTAGTTTGGAATGGCCTGAGAAACTGTAGGAAATCGTAACTTGAATTACTGATACGAAATAAACCTTTTTTCAATTTAGCGACTTATTCATATGTATATACAGGCTTAAACTATTATTATGTGCTGTGATGTTTCTTAAAATATATTTTTGTTTCCCGAAATTATGAACAATGGGAACTCTGAATGCTGGATGCTATACAATGCTCACGGTAAAGTGAGCACTTTTGAAGCCCTAGTTAGTTTATGTTTTCAGCCATTTTTTTATCCTTCAACAACATTTTTAGGTAAATATTGACATGTAAGTAATAAGCAAAGTGTGAACACTCCACCACACTCGGAAGTTAGCGTCTGAGGCTAAAATGAATTATATCAATTAACTATTATTACAAATAAGCTAGCTTTCAGAAGTGCTCACATTTATGTGAATGGCCTAAAACTTCATCGATTCGATATGAGAGAATATCTCGCGATTCCCTAATGAACGGGGAAAAAACGAATTTATATTATTCGTATTTGCCTATTCGATTCTCATAAAACAATAGTGCTGCATTACATTTTCTAGGAGTTTTGGAGGCTAAATTTGTAAAGTTTACCAAATTTGGAATATCGTCTTTCGCGAGGCATGGCTGCATCTCGTGTGACCGACTGAGAGTTATCTCAAAGGTGGTCTATATAGTGCGTAAGAAGATTCACTTCTTGTATATTTATTCGATCATGTAAACTATGGATCTGTATGCGTCTGTCTCTACTGGAATTCATATTGTGGTATAATTCTGTATTGGAGGCTTGCGATTGGGGAAAAAACCTGTATTTTCATTTCGCGGGGATTATAAACAGTGAAAACTATTGATGCCTGCTGCAGGAGTGGAGATCGCGCGCACATACACACACGCATACCTATACTCACACACACACACACCAACGCACAAATACACACACGCATGTTCCCGCCTCACGTTTCATAATGTCACGTTGCAGTATGTTGTGGATGCAGAGAGACCGCGAGGGGTCGGTCCTAATTTAAAGATCTTTTACTGATAAAAATCAACCCATTTTCTTCTTACAATACACGCATATTAGTCTATTTAGAACAAGTAGGACAGCAAATATACATAATATTATGTAATTGTTATTTCAACGTGAGTTATGCTACTTGGGTGCAGGAGGCTCAAGCTGCAGCAGTACAAGGACATAGGACACGACTGACCCGGCCATGGAGGGGATGATAGACAGGTCCAGAGTGATGAAGTCAGCTGCTGTGAACACCAGCTCCTTGCTGGATATCTGGTCTGAGAACTCCTTCAGCTGCACTCGAGCCTCCTCGTCTATAACTGGCTTCAGGAGCAGGTCATGAACTATGTCTCCTGTGATCCTTGCAGCCCTCACAGTGGAGCTGCTCACCCAGATTATCAACACTGCCTCACTGACGTAGATCGCTGCCCACGACAAAAGAACTAAAGTAAAAACTTTGCTTTCAAAGCCAACATCCAATTCTGATGAGCCGAAAAGAGCAATCAGAGTCAAGTATGTGCAGAAAATGCAGTGTGCGAAACTCGACATGATGATGAATAAACATAGTATACCATAAGCACTGTTAATAAGCGATATGACGTGAGCTACGCTGTTAAATGCTCCTCTTAGGGAGAATATTTTCTTGCCATAAATCAAACCAGTAATATTTGAAATATCATCGTCTGATGCATGCCTGTTTGGTATAGTACGCTTACACCTTTCGAAGCGTCTCCAGTATTTACATCCTGCATTATTTCTTCTCAGTTCCCGAATATTTGAGTGAAGGGAAATTGTATTTTCTCGGCTCTTGTAGACCCCACAAAGGAGAGTCTTCAGAAACATTAGACGCTGTCTTACAAGCAGTACTGCGTTTGTATAGTTAGCGACCAAAGTCAGCAAAATAAAATCTCTTATATAACTAGGAGAGTTGATTGGGTTAAGAACCATTCTTTGGAATACTGCCTGATTGATGATTACAATAGAAATTAATATTGCATAGCCACACAACAATAGTATTTTGGTGTACCTTGTCCATTTCCTGTAACATGTGTCTGCCTCTTCCACAACAATCACATCGACCACCACAAATCTCTGCAATATCTCCTGTCTTGAACTGTTATTCAAGGCCATTATTATCAGTCCCACTAAAGTTGTAATACTTGAATGGCCTAAAATAATTACACGCGATAGTATGAACATTACCCTTAAATTAGGCAATTTGTCGTTAAAAACTAAGTTCATATTATTTACATAAGAAGCAAGTATTAAAATGATAAAAATAAAAGTATATATGGTGGCTTTGACGGTCCTCTTGAAGACGGGTCTTGTGCTGCCATCATCTTGAACCTCCATCGTTGCTGTAAACGTTTCAAGACCCACAAGTCTTGAGGCGGTCGTAGTTGGCGCAATACAAGCGATGAAGTCTGGCTTTTCGGAATATTTAAATGGAAATAAAAGTGCATTATAAAACACCAATTCATCTAACATATATTCTGCATTGAGCACTGCCACAAATTATTAAAGATAATTCGATTTAGTATTATAAGATTGTAGTAGCCTGGTGGCCGACTATGTCAGTATAATTTCTCATTATTCCATATCATATCCAGCCTTTCGAGTACTTAATACCAACCGTTAACTGACATTCGTCTATAAAATGCAAAATAAGTAGAGGTTCCATTATACACAACACACAATAATACATTTTTGTGGCTGGTTTGCTTTTACCAAATAAATATTCAAAACAATAAATTCGCAAGTTTGTGAAAATTGTTCAGTTTCTTTATTCTAGAAATCGTGTTCTTATTTTTAACCTAAAAGAAACTCTAATTTTTAGTACTCTTTCATATTTTAACTAAATAAACTTAAGCAATAAAACTTAATATGTTGTCATTAATAGAAAACATTATCCATCCCATATAGACTACTATAAATTCCAAAATTAGCTATCAGTTTTCAACTAAGTAGTGACTACGTATTAATATCGCTAAGCTAGAATAAAATTGGCACATTTACCTATTAAATTATTCTAAGAGAAACATGTAATTTATGTATGGGACTGCTACGCATAATATTTTGACCTTCTACAAATAACTGCATTAAAGAAAGGAAATCAAAATTATAGAAACACAAATTATCATTTCAAATACATATTTAAGAACCCTTAATTAACTTGCAAAAATATTTATATCCTAATGCAGCAAAGTGTTACGGTTCCATTCCAGCAAAGGGTTTCATATGACATTCCACAGTTGTGCAAGAGGAAACTACAATAGTGGAAAGCTAGGAGCCAACATTTCTGTTCACTGTAAAGTGAGCACTAGGCCCTAGTTACTTCTTTCTTTCAGCCATTTTTATTGTTTAATAACTTTTTAAATAAATACTGTCATTTATGTAAGTTATAAATACAGTGCCTATATTCCACTGCAATCGGAAGTTAATGCCTAAGCCCTAAAATTGAATAAAATTTAATGATTATTATTCCAAATGAGAGTGCTTTCAAAAGTGCTCACTGTAGTCTGAATAGCCTATAGCCAAATAAATTTCGGAACGTTATGTAGAATTTATTAATAATACCACTTGGCAACTGTAAGCATATTTCCAAGATGTTCGCTGTCGTTAATAAAATGTCATATGGCATTGTCGGTCTGTGAAGTGATAATCATTGGCATGTCATTTTCTGAAGGTTTCAAGTGACTCGGTGGCCTTAAGTAGTCTTCTGCGAATTAAACCTATCTTAGCTTATGCAAGCAGTTTTACCTCGAGACCCCTGCGATGTCACTTCTGGACGACCATCAGGAGGAAGAGAATGTCCTGGAACACTCCAGGCAGGATTCTCCATAGAGATCATCCTCGCTGGACTTGCCCCAGCCATGGCACGCCTACAAAACATACATAGCCTAAATCTGGAAATAGAATGATGAACACCTTAATGATATAAAAGTTGTATTATACAATGTAGCTAAGTCACGATAAAAAATTTAATATAGTGCGATAGGTTCGCATAAATGAAAAAAAAAAAAAAAAAAAAAAACATTTATATGGGTACTAAACGAATTGCTTGCAAACACGTATTAAAATCTTTTATATTTTGAAAATCTATTGGGGGTTGAACAACTCCCACCAAATTGTTTACTTTTATCAAAAAGGATAGCATTTGAATCTTTTTTTTTTTTTTTTAATATTTAAAAAATCGTTTGTTTATTTGTAAATTATTAATTTTATGTAATTGAACATTTATTTTATATTCTACCAAACTCTAAAATACGTAAATTACAATATCGTTTTCGAAAGAAAGCCAAAATTCATATGTCATCAATTACTTAATTTTGAATAGAATATTTAATAATTTATTGGAACATATTAACAAAACTTAACGGACCACATTAATTAATGCGCTAATTCTATGCCAGCAACAATATGACTTGAGAATATGTAGTTGATTAGATGAAGAACTTTTGAAATCAATAAATCAGTCAAAATATTGCAAGAAACATGAACTATCATATATTTCTAATTATTCAACCATATGAAAAGTCTCCTTTTAATAGAATTTGGTATAAATAAATTAAACGATTATTATAAACTTAATATTTGAGAAAACATATATATTTGAATTTTATGCATGATAGTGACAAACCTGATATTCGTAGGTATAAAAAAAAAACTGAAAATAATGTGACTACACAAATTGAAACATAGCATTTTAGATCATTCTTGTTTTCCAACAAAACCAACTAAACAAACTAAAATTAAAGTAAAAAAAACAATTGCGTATTTAATATGACCAAGCACAAGATGACAAAGAAGTTTGGTGTTTGTTTTGGTTCACAAAAATTTGCCATTATTTAGGTTCACAACTTATATATTATCCCAGTTATATTATGTAACGAAGACATAATAATAGTAATAATAATAAAAACATTAAATAATAGTTTTGAACCAAACTAAAAAGATTTTGGAAAAGATAAAATAATAAAGGAAGACTATTAAGAAGTATGATTTCAGGTGTCGACAACACGATCCCTGAAACACCACAATAGTTAGATCTTTCTGGAAGCAGAAGTATTGAACACTTTTCTCATTTTCTTTGGCTAATTTTATATATCTCATAAATGTCAGGATAAAAATTAAAAACATGACATCAACAATAATAAACAATTTTAGTAACATTTTGGTTAATATATTTGCTAAAAAAATTTAACAATTTATATATATATATATTACACCTGAGGAGAAATAGTCATTAATATATAATATGAAACATGAATTAATAATATAATTGAATTAAAATTTTATTAAAGAATTTTTTATAATTCTATCTTTTATAGAAAAAATATATACTTATAAAATAAAATGTATGCTATGTTTATCATTTATTTCTAAAGAAGATAATTTTGAAAATCCTTGAATAAAATTTTAATTAAGTAATTAATCATGTATACAAAAACCGTTAAAATAATTTTTAGCAAATATGCTAAATGTTATTAAAATTGTTTGTTATTGCTGATATCGTCAGTTTGATATTAATCCGAAAATAATAAAAATATATTTAATGTTTTTTATTCTTATAATTGTAAAACTTTATTATTTTATTAGTATTCCATATTCAATTAGATGAATTTAATTTTCAAACAATGCAATCAGGAATTATAAAAGATAAAATTACATTGTTACTGAAGCTTTCACAATTTTACAATTATAACATATACAAAGAGTATATTAATTTTTTTAAAAGCATTTTATATTTCATGAGTATAATCAATTTCCTAAACACTTCATTAGAGCTGGTAAACACAATATTTCTTTATTTCAAGTTATGTGTAGTATATAAAATGTAATTATTAAAGAAATAAATGATACTGTTAAAGATTTTAAAATATTAATTAATTAATTTAAATAATGTTTAATAATGTAAAAGTTACTTCTATTTAAATTCAGGGATGCTCTGTTTAGGAAACATTCAATCTCTAGACCTGCCTCAAAAATAATTGCTAATATTTTTTTTCTGGAATATTTATCTAGTTATTATAGTATATATAATATATTCAGCTAGGTTCAATTTATTATTTAAAGTCAATCAATTTTAATTAATTGTTTAAATAGTATTTTTTGTGAAAATTCACTAGAAAATTAAGTCCTACAATGATCAAATTTTAAATGAAAATTATTTGCAAAAATTGTTTTTTTACTCTCATTCGTAATCAAATATGTAGTCACAATTTTAAAAAAATATTTTTTTTTTTTGTTAAATATATTTTGAAATTAATTTAAGAGGGGTTGAAACATTCCGTTATATTTCATATTTAGGGTTTTTGTCTGAAAAATTTAGTTGTGTTCTAGGTAGCAGTTTAATCGTAAAATGTTTTTGTGCATTAAAGAAAATTAAAAATTATAATGCGATTATTATTTTTTATGAAATTATTTTCCAAACAACTAAAATTACAAAAAAATTCACAAAATTAATGTCTGCAAATAGTTTTGGCAATAATTAGGATATTAAATAGAATTCCACACAATTTTTGACGAATAATATTTTTTTTTGATATTACCACAATGTGATTGATTTTTACTATAATAATTTTATAACTGATTTTAATTGTTAAAGTAGTAAGGCAATGGGCATGCATTAGGCAGGATTACAGAATGTGGATCGGTGGTTCTGGCTGCCATCATGAATTCCACAATCTTGGAATTTTTCTTTCAAAATCGCACTTTTTTAAAACCAAAAATCACTTGTTTTTGCAAAAAAAAAACATATCGAAAATCGTTTATTTTACCCAAAAATCACCAAAAATTCCCTTTTGCCCAGCTACAAAAATGGCTCCACCAAAAATTTCCTTCAGGGTCTTCTAACCGCCAGCTTGAATGTCCCTTTTTACCCTCAGAATCGGTTAAATGTCACTAAAATATTTCCTTTTCCTTAAAAACTTCCCTTTGTTCTAAAAATTTCCTTTATAGTAAAACAGTTCCCCTTTTCCTTAAAGATTGGACATTTTCGCATTGAAATCAGTCTTTATTCCTAAAAATGCACAATTTTTTACAAAAAAATTTCCCAAAAATTTATTATTAAAAAATTATAAAAATTATAAAAAAAAAATTCCTTAGAAATACAAAAAATGTAAAGAAACAAAAAATACAAAAAATACTAATCATAATTCTTTTAAAAACTAAAAAAAATCCCTAAAAAAAAATAGAAAACTCTAAAAAAAATCCAAATAATCCCAAAAATTCGCAACAATTTCAAAATAATCTAAAAAATTCTAACTACATATCACCTTGAACTCACACTCATCCCACCACCCAAACCATTAACCCCGTGCTCTTACCAACTCACCTTCTAATACTACCGAACCAATAAAAACCACAACAACTACAGATAAAATACATAAAATTCAGCAAGCATATTAAAGTACTGACTACTATGTTAATTTCTCGATTACTCTGCCAAACAAGCTGTCGGCACTTATAACTATAGACATTTAAAAAACCTGAAAGTTTCCATTCTCTCTCTAAACATTTTTCCCTATAACTACATGCATGAAGCAGGACTTTGACTAAATGCTTAATTGGTTATATGTATTAATTACAAATTTTTAATTAAAAAACTGCAATGCCGATAGAAGGATAAATGCACAAAAAAAACTATTATTATTTTCTAATTATTATGTATTTTTAAAAAATCAGTTCAACGCATAATTTGATATAACCCCGATCCTTAAGTTCTCTAATGATCGAAACCATTTGTTTCAATTTCGAGTAATAACCATTTTTTGAAGCTCAAACAAATATCTAAGTAGGTCTACAATATTATTCGGGTCTTCGGGAAATAGGTAGTCAGTATGACTGACGTCTTCTGCCTTCCTCGCATCACGTGTCAAAGGAAGCTCGTAGAGGAAGTGTGCGGGAACGCCAAGAGAATCATCATCGTATTCAACATCATCACTGTCGTCACAGTCATCATCAATGTTGTCTTCACGAGCATCTTCACTTCCTGCTTCACCCTCAATATCAAGTTTACTTTTCTTTGTAGCAAGAGTTGTACATATGTTCATCAGTATTTAGAGCAGATGGTCTTTATTTTCGACTTCAAGCGAATACGTCTTGCAAGTTCACGTTCCGCCCAAACCGACTTTACTGCACTCATTTCCTCTTTAGCATTAACTGTCTCGTCACAATTGTCTGCGAAAACAGTACCCATAGATGTAGCAGGAAGTATTGATGACTTCACTTGCTGGCTCCCAGTAGACGAACACTCTCGGCAGGCAGCAATGAACTGATCGAACTCACGCCTGTACCTTCCCTTGTGTAGCAGACAGTCCTTAACGATTTCTCTTTCCAGCACAAGGCGCACATATCTTTTAACTCTGAAAATATCATGTCCGTATTGACATGATCGTCATGAACGTGACTAAAATTCGTATCGTTCATGCGAAACAGCACCAACACATTAGCATTATTGCGAAGCATCTTTTTGGATATGTGCGAATAATTCTGGCCGAGGTACACACAGTCCACTTACATGTGCCGTCCCATGCTAACGTACTCCTGTATACAAGTTTGCTTCTCGCAGGCAATGTCATCAAAGAAAAATATATAGTTTGGCAATTCTTCACTCGGGTGTACGATAGCTTAGTTATCACTGCAGGATAAATAACCTACACCATCCACAGCTTGCCGTACTCGCGCCAGTCGTTCGTATTTCGGTTGCTGGAGCGATTTGTAGAATAGGTACACATTCTCGAACCGAAGGTCATTCTCTTCTTCCAGCAGGCTCAGTAGGACGCATGTCTTGCCACTACTCTATGGACCCGTGATGATGCAGCGCACAGTATTCGGAAATAGGTTTGGATGTCGTGACTCGTGGTAGATAGCTCCATCTTCAACATGAATGTTGAAGGTAAAGTATCACCGTGCTTGATAATACGTATGTTACCACTACAACCTTCTGTAGCAAGTGGAGTAGGTGGAGTAAGTGGAACAGGTGGAGCAGGTGGAGTAATTGGAGCAAGTGGAGCAGGTAGAAGCAAGTGGAGCAGCTTGATAATACGTATGTTACCACTACAACCTTCTGTAGCAAGTGGAGTAGGTGGAGTAAGTGGAACAGGTGGAGCAGGTGGAGTAATTGGAGCAAGTGGAGCAGCTTGATAATACGTATGTTACAATTACAACCTTCTGTAGCAAGTGGAGTAGGTGGAGTAAGTGGAACAGGTGGAGCAGGTGGAGTAATTGGAGCAAGTGGAGCAGGTAGAAGCAAGTGGAGCAGCTTGATAATACGTATGTTACCACTACAACCTTCTGTAGCAAGTGGAGTAGGTGGAGTAAGCGGAACAGGTGGAGCAGGTGGAGTAATTGGAGCAAGTGGAGCAGGTAGAAGCAAGTGGAGCAGCTGGATAATACGTATGTTACCACTTCAACCTTCTGTAGCAAGTGGAGTAGGTGAAGTAAGTGGAACAGGTGGAGCAGGTGGAGTAATTGGAGCAAGTGGAGCAGCTTCATAATACGTATGTTACCACTACAACCTTCTGTAGCAAGTGGAGTAGGTGGAGTAAGTGGAACAGGTGGAGCAGGTGGAGTAATTGGAGCAAGTGGAGCAGGTAGAAGCAATTGGAGCAGCTTGATAATACATATGTTACCACTACAACCTTCTGTAGCAAGTGGAGTAGGTGGAGTAAGTGGAACAGGTGGAGCAGGTGGAGTAATTGGAGCAAGTGGAGCAGGTAGAAGCAATTGGAGCAGCTTGATAATACGTATGTTACCACTACAACCTTCTGTAACAAGTGGAGTAGGTGAAACAGGTGGAGCAGGTGGAGTAATTGGAGCAAGTGGAGCAGCTGGATATTTCACAGAAGCATTGCTGCAAGTTTCAGAATGTCTCGTTAGAGCATATCTACGATAAAACTGCCCCTGGCAGAATTTCTACTCGAAAGCAATACTTGAACTTTTCATTCCGCAGGTTGTTATTCCATGTCGTCGTAAATTCCGCAAAACTGTAAATTGTAAGTGACATAGCAGTTGCATTATTGGCAATTTACGTACATACTGTTCCGAGTCTAGAATGATACTGAAACGTAAATGTATAAAAGGAGCGTATTTATACCTTTCTCGCCCTCTCATGACGGTATGCATTTTTGAACATAGGTGAAAATTTGATCGCAGAATCGACACTGGAGGCAACCAGTTAGTGTTGATGCATGTTCCCGGCCCCATGATCGCCGAGGTAATAAATAAGCCCTACGTATTCGCAATTCATCTTCGAGGTATGGAAGCACTCTGAGAAAACCCAACTGCAAATCTGCTGATCTGATTCATTCGTTATTCTAATTCTGTTTCCTGCATTGTATTTCCCTGTAACTAAACCCTCCTTACATTTTTTTATATCGCCTTAAGGTTTTATATTGTTTTCTCGCATATGGCAAAACACACATGAGCCGCTATCTTGAAGAATTCCCTCTAAATAACCACCGCAACAAACAGTAAATCAGAAATTAGTAAAGAATATTAAGTTTTTATTCTTTTTCTCTTTGACAACTACAATGCGAAACGTGTGGAATAAAAATATGATAATTATATACAGAAATAATTTCGTGCACATAAATGTATGAGGTACTATTTTGTTCGCAACCTGATAAGAGTTTCCATTGCCCACCACTATTTAAAAGTTTCAAACAAGTAATCAATTATTGAGCTTTACCTTACCACATAAACTGTAGAACGAACGATAGAACGATAATTATCGTAAAAGGATTAAATAGAATTTCTTGGTAGACAACACAGTAATCTGTAATATTTAATGAAGCTGAGATACGTATTGAGGTCTTTATCTGTGTGGATAAACTCTTATGCTCTGGGACTATCCGGCACACAGTCGTGTGTTCAAATGCCTATGGAGGTGTTCAATTGCCATCCTAGCGAGCTACTTCGTCCCAACTGGTCCCTTATAAGCGCAGGCTTAGTGTCATACTTGTAAGTCACAAAGTGTGATACACCAGAATAGTTACAATTTAACTATCCTACTTTGATAACAGTCAGAGCCAATGTACACTATCTACCATAAAGTAATTGGGCACCCGTGAAGATAGGTAATTCATTACGTCAGTTGACTTATGTTTCACGGCCTTCGGCGTAGGACCGCTGGTGTTTATCCATTGTAGCATGAACACAGAGGCCTATTGTAACATTCTAGCTAATGAAATGCTCTCAACACTGTGGCGTTTTTACGGAATAGACCAGTGTTACTTCCAGGATGACAATGCCAGGTGCCATGTATCAAGGACTACTATGCAGTGGTACGTCGACAACAATGTTCTCCGATTGGACTGGCCCACCCAGAGCCCCTACCTCAACCCTATAGAACATCTTTCGGACGAACTGGATAGCCGGGTGAGGGCTCGTCAGGCGCGGCCAAAACCCATTGCTCAACTCATGGAATGGTTGCAAGAGGAATGGCGACGAATCCCCGTGGATGTCCTGCAAACACTCATAGAGAGCATGCCAGACAGGGTGGCTGCTGTTATATCTGCAAGAGGTAGCCCTACGAGATTCTAACGGGGTGACAACCACCGAGCAAACATTGTGGACAGATGCCCAATTACTTTTTGGTAGAAACTGTATAACCAGGTGCAGTAAAAATACTTTTCTATAAATTCAAGTTCAAAAAGGTTGGCTCCCGACACTATCAAGTTAATCAAGTCTACGAAAACTGACCAGTGTTACACAACTTTTACTTTTCCGAGAATTATGGACCAACTGTAAACAAGTCACAAAAAAAATCATTTTCTTCTTATCAAAACTCCATAACATTTCGTTCCATCATCTGGCAATCAATAAAAACCCATCATCTTATACCATCGGAAATTAAGTTCTACGGTACACTTCGATGCACGTTTGTCTACAATACACAATTTCACGCTGTACTGTCCTGCAAACTTAGAAAATGTAGAAATATTGTCACGGAAATATCGAAGTGTGTCCGAGTGGAAATGAATCACTACTGCTGTAGAGCACAAACAAATACATTTGTTTTCCTAATATTTTTTTGGGATATGACTAAATCGAACTACTGGCCAGTCCACTTCCGTCAAAGCTGCATTGCGCCTAGCAATAAAGTAACGACTCAATCATTGCCGGATGTCCTCCTCAGCTATGTCCATTTCCTACTGACATGACATCATCATCGCGCAGGCATACTGACATGAGCGCCATACATGGAGGCACAGCTAGGAATCCAACACGTATCTATGTAAAACACTGCTATACTCCATTCACGGTTACTTCTAACTTTTCTGAAACCCTGCTAAAGTTCTATTTCCAAGATATTCCTCCGCCTCATACAAACAAAGCTTAGAAAACTATACACCAGGGGGCCAACGCACCGCAATTTTAAATAAGAATTATTTCTTACAAGACATTATCAACATACTTATTTTTTTCACTGTCTTCATCCATATATGTTATAAATGAAAAATAAACATAATTCATAGATTAAATATAAGTAAAGGCTGTTCACGATAAAGTGAGCACCTTTGAAATCAACCTAAGAAATAATCCACTGCTACTAACGTCATATATTTTAACGGGCGCACGTAGTGGCAGTCGCCTAGTAAAGTTGGTAATGGTGGAGGGAATATAGTTCCACATCTTAACGTCAAATAGACAGTGTTAGGTAACTATTTATGATAACTTAAATTATTTCTTTCTCTTCCCGTTATTTTTAATACATCGAAGTGTAAAAACGAGCATATTTGTAAACTATTTACTTTTCTAATAATTTCACCATTTCACTTGACCGATGCATGAATAAAGTAATGAAGCCGACGACAATGTTAATTTTTCATAAGGCGGAAGAATACACAACAGGCAGATTTTAAGTAGGGCTTTCAAAAGTGCTCGCTTTATTGTGAACAGCCTTTAGAAGTTAAATTTAACGATAAAATAAGGTACTTCAATGTTAACAGAAGTATAAAACGCTTGTGAAATATGACATATTAAGAAAACACCAAATACATTATGCATTATGTGTTCTTTCAAAGTTGGAAGAAACTGTTAATAGACTATACTAAAACTTTTATCGGACCATGCATACGCATGGATATGAATGGACTTGTTTCTCAAGCTACATTAAACATAAAAAATAATTAAGCACGATCTTAATGCCACATCTAAGTTAGCATGGAATAAAATTTCTGCTTCAGAGTGAATTTAGTATTAAGTGACAAATATCAATAAATAGTAAGAAAGGAAGTCCCTGACACGCGCCTGTCTGACTGTATATGACTGCGCTAATCTCGAGAATCACTGAACAAATTTGGATGTGATTTTTACTGTTATGATCTGCATTTATCGAGGAAGGTTTATGTGTATTAAAATTGCCGCAGCACTTATAGGAGCTGAGAATTCACGGTATTAGTGAATCAAGTGGGGAAAAATGAGCTATCTTACTGCTTTCTAAGCATGCTCTACCAAAACTGAAGGGTCGATTGTTATAATTTGTTCATTGTTAGCGAGCTACATTCTTCCATATAGCTATAGACATATATCAAGTGGGGCCTCGGAGGCCCAGTGGGCAGAGTAATCTCAAGTAGAGCCGCAGTGGACCAGTGGGTAGAGTGACCCCAAGTGGGGATGAAGTGGCTCAGTGGCTAGAACACTCTCAAGTGGGGCCGCAGTGACCCAGTGGCTATGCTATAGCGATCTCAAGTGAGTGACTAGAGCGATTCCAATTTTCAAAATAAATCAATGCCCAATGAAGTGGGCATTGAAGCTAGTATTTTATAAAAGAAAATACGTTTTTTAAATGTGACGCAATTATTCTTAAGTAGTCCGTTAAAACGATATTATACACAAGTAAAGAATTGACATAGAAGAGTGGAATTTACCTTTCAACTACGTGACTCAGACATCGTTAAACTACTAATGAGCTCTGAACTAATGGTACTTATTTAATGCTCAAATGACAGAATTCCACGTAGACTGATCTAAAAGTTGTTTCTAATATGTAGTTGACGGACTCTCGAGAAGATACAAGACCGCCAAGTCTAACCTGGTGGACAAATCAACCAGGATTGGCAGGGCATATGTGTGAGCGGTGCAGGAGTGTTGACAAGAAGAACAAGTACGTAGTTAACTCACGCAGTAGCAGCTTCCTCTTCAGCTCACGTGTTACATCAGAAGCAACTTAACTCGTAAGTAGCGCGCGCCTTTCGGCGACTCTCTCCTGAATCTGCCTCCAGGGAAATATTACAATGTCATCAGTCTCTAGTCCTCTTCCCTCTTCCCCGAGCACCACCCTAGATACCAACCTACAATTTCCTTCAACATACGGCCACAGCACCTTGGACGTTTTGACAGCCATAATTTTCTCGTCATCAAGTGCGGGACGACAATAACCCACGCCCTCAACACATCGGGTTGCAAACTTTTATATCGACTTCACTAGCATATCTCTACGCTGCACTTATTCGCAGAACCTAATATCAAACTGGTGTTGAGGTGTGACAGTATTATGACTATGGGACAATACATTTTAAATGGGACAAACTTATCACCTGGCTCCGACGCCGCAGCTCCACGGTCGCCATGTGGTGCCGTGCAAGCTAAAATGATAATAAAAAAGTAAAGTTTACACACTTTTAAGATGCAGCTAGTTGTTACGGCAAAAGGGAATGAGTAAGAACTCGGCCAAGAGACCATTCCGACATTCACCTGGAGTGATTTTTAAAAAAGGAATTCGGCCTAACGAGTCGAAAGTCGACCCCGGGTACCCTTGAGCATGGGTCTTTCCTGGTGTTGACTTGTGTGTTTGTAGATATCACCTGTGCTTATTGTCCTATGAATTAAAGTTGGCGTGTGTGTGAGAAATAAAACAATTTACTGGAGCGACAAGCCCCCGCGGCCTCCTCTCAGTACCACAGTGCGCTAGGACTAAGTCTAGGTACAGCGTGGCTGTACCTGTACGTGAGCTCAGATTACGACTGCGCGTGTCGATGTGTAAAACAATAACTGGGCAGATGAGGAGAAATTTAGGAAACTCAAATACTATTTAAAAGGTTCCGCAAAGTATATACTAGATAATTATTTCCATTCACAAGTAGATAATGTTACATGGCAAGGCATTGTTCAGAAACTAAAAACCACCTTCTCTACACCCACAACAGAGGAATATCTCAAACAGCTGTTGTTCAACACAACGTAAAAGTCCCACGAGAGCGCACAAATACATGTAGAGACTCTCATGTATTATCGTAGAAAATATAATCCAACAGTATCGGACAGCGACTTGCTAACTATTGTGTGGCGCTCTTTACTCCCGTCACTAGCAGAAAACATCGCGGCGCTGAAAAACCGACACGCTAGAAGATATTATGACAAATGTCCAGCGCGCAGAGCTTGGCTTCTTTAGATGCAGTGAAATAATTAGTGTCCAACACAAACTGTCCGAAGCAGACTCTCTTCGCACTGACATCACAAAACTTAAGGAGGAAATCGCCAATATGACAACAGTGCAAGAAAGACAAAAACATTGTTACAACCACTCCCACACTCCACAAGCATGCCATCAACCACCCTCTCAACAAAATCGCAATCATTTTGACCACACCACGAACACCACACAAGTGCTAACATATGGGAAAAATACGTTTTTCTACAACACCCAGAACAGGCAGACAGGCCCCTTAAGGGCACGAACTGACAAAAATCACCCCACGCCAAACATACGTAAACTAAAGCACGGGGAATAAGGAGACCGACAGGCAGGGTCCTTAACTACCGCACGTAATAATCAGAACCACCAGTGTGGCAAGAACGGCGAATTCCGATGTTACATGCAGACACGTCCCACCCAAAACAAAAGTATGCCGTGTTATTAATGCCTGGCAAGCATTACTTGCCAAAACGTGTCCCCACACCGCACATACGAGTAAATATCGACTTTAAATTCAAGAAGCAAACAATTTCATATTCCCCAGGAACAGAATAGCACAGAAAGTAAAAATAGGACCGAACTTGTATCAGCTAAAGGCGGGACTTTTTGTATTGAATTCCGCGACTCACAATCCAGGCCAGGGCACAATACGAGATATTATCCAAATAATTGCAAGTCTAAGGCAGGCAACATACCAGGTTGCATCATTTGCTGTAGTTTTACTTGTTTTACAGAATTGGTAGTAACAGGTTACATTTTTCTTCAGATATGACATTAAAAAAAAATTTATTTATGTAATTCTATCTTACAAAATGGCGGGAACAATGTATATTAAATTTTTTACTATAAATTGGTAGCACGCTAAATTAAATTAATGTTGGATGTATAAATTCGTAAACTTAGCATTGAAAGCTATAAAATTTTATTGTAAATATTTTGAAAATATGTATCTTAAGGACTCAAAGCAAATAAATAAATAACTAAATACGGCCTTCTGCAGTAGGTATTACTTGCTTGGAAAACTGAGTAAGAATCGGTAGATTATTTCTCGAGATAAGAAAGACATGAGAACTCTATTTATTTATTTTGCGCTCTCTTACAAAATATACGTTGTATGTAGATGGTGTGCATTGGAAAGTAGAAATGTCTTAGTTTCTCAGTTGTTCACAAATTAGAAGTTACAATGTAAAACCACCGTCTCGAAAATTAATTGAAGATTACTGGGATTGACACTCCATTACAGGAATTGTGATTAATAATTAAACATTTACTAGAAGAAATTAAGACATGTTTTGTGTGGATACAAGTAGGCCAAGACGGTGTAGCATAATGGGCTCTAATAATACAGGTATGCAGTTGTAAGATATTGTTTCATTTTTGATGGTGTCCTTGGATAAAAGCACAAAGAGAGAGAGAGAGAGAGTTTTATTTGGGACAGTATGGGGTCCCTTTTGTCAACACTGGCTTTTTGTAGTTTTGGGCAGACCTTAGTCCGCTTTGTAGGTTTTGCGTGAAGATCCAGGCGAACTCCTAGATTGAGCCGGCTATCTATATGAAAGAACCATATTTTTAAGCTATTTTTGTTGCCACTCGACTCCAGTTTGCATTGAAGGCAGAATTGACATTGTACTTAATTGTGATGGTTATTAATAATTTGGGTATGTGGTATATAACATTCGATTGCAGCATCCCAGCAGACATCTCCAGATTAATCACTAATGTAATAGATTTATTGTGAAGATTTTAACGTGAAACAATCTTCATTTGTCAACTTGATAACTTAGTTGTTTGTAGAGAAGAAAGTGGCAGAAATCCACAGTAAAGCCATATCTAAGGTAGGTTATGGTTTTTTTTTTGGGGTATTTTTTAAATCTCTTCTAAACCGACGGAAGTCAATTTAATGGTGCTATTAATATTGGCTTTAAGCAAACATTTAATTATATTTTTGGTTTTCTAGTAGGAGAATGTATTTTTTTTTTTCATTACTATAGACGTTTGGGCAGTGTGAGTACGTTTATTTGAGGTGAGTTTGGTTTTCTTTTAACCAGCTTTTATTTAACTTCACTTGTTTGTATGTACGGTAGGAGTCTGTGAGGTGTCTGTCCGGCGCCCACTGAAACACTAACAACCACGATGTATTTGGTGAACAAGTTGTCAGTTACTGGTGGTGTGTAGTGTTTCAGTGCCAGGCAAGTCCTCACTTACACATGGCTGTGTGGGTTAAAGTCCATCAAAACTTTGAAACTCAAGGAGGAATTGAACCGCTTGTGTGTATGTGTAATACCATTTAAAGATGCCGATCTGCGTGAGCTCGTATTGTATTACCACATACATCGACATACACAACACGTGTAAGATGAATAATGAATATTAAACATACCAGTTCAATTTCCCACAAAAAGAGTGCACTGAAGCTCGCCTGATCGCATGCGATATCAATGACGGACGAGTCTGTGAATGTATAAAGAGTCTACCTGTATAATAAACAGGCGAGAATAAAAAGTGAAAAATAAAATTAACTGTATAAAACCATTTCAAACCAAGCCTATATTAATAAATGAACTAAACATATAAAATTAATTATAGGAATAGTTACAGAATTTGAAGAAATTGTAAGACGCGGTCGAACAGTCATAACAATCTTTACGAAAAATTAATATTTATGTAACAATTTATATTTAGTAACCATACAAAAGCTTGGCGCAAATATATGTGCTTAATACACTTACGCCAATGAGGCATACGTTCTACATATATTGTGAATAGTTAAGAGCCTTACGCAAGATATGCGATTACTACGCTTACGCAATTTAAGTATACGTTCGATATTAAGCCAAGTTTTTGTGTAGTAAATTTAAATGAATTAAATAATATTAATTTGTAGTGAAGATTATTACCGTTGTTTGACCACGTCTTACGAGTTCTACAAATGTTGTAACTATTCCTAAATAATTTTTATCTTTTTAGTTCATTTATAAATATAAGCTTGGTTTAATATTTTTTTTAAATTGAGTTTATTCTACTAAAGTCGTAGCTTGGGTGTGCGTCAGGAATAATTGATAATGGCTGTTAAGATGTTCGATGGTATTTCCCCTTCGATTACGTTCTGGAAACACAGATGGTTATATTATCGGCGCAGTTTGGCTCGCGTGAGAATATGTTTGTGACTGGGTTGGCCCCAGTGTCGTAAGGGACTCTAAGGGCCGTATGCAGAGAAGTATCTAGTCTCCACTAACACTAGAAACACAGGGAAATCGGCACTAGATTACTCGAAGTGTGTATGCTCAGTTACTGTAAGTTTTAGTGGCACTTACTTTTTAAGTGCGAGAAATCTAGTCGCCGATTGACCTCCATAAATTACCATCTAGTGGAGATTTTCGGCAAAATGGTGGTTACAAGACCTGTATTTCACTAAGATTGAAAGTTTTCAATGAGTACGGGGCTGCAAATTCGCACATTCCTCTTAAGAGAATGTATTTATGAAACTGAACCGCTAGACATACACGGTTAAATTTTAATTTTTCATCCAGACTAGTTTCACAAATATAATGTGTATTTCGTATTCAACAGTAATAAGTACGTTGCCGCCACTAGATAGCGCTAAAGTTAATACATTTTATTTATTACTACATATTTCTAGTTGTTCTTGTACGTAAGTGTGAATTATTTAAATATATACGCATTAATTAATAAAAAATAGGAAAGTTTACAGAATGTCTACATTAAAAAAATTGAGTACGTTTGTATAACATTAAGCATATTGCGCAAGTATAATAACGTTTTTGCACATTATATTTACAAAATATTATATGTAACTTCTGTTCTCGGAGGGAGGTGGCACTTCGTCGCTGGACTTCGGGCGGACAGCATCGTCTTCTGATTTCTTCTTAGCGGACCTTGCGGCCTTCGACTGTAGCTCTCGCGACATAGGGAAACAACTGCCGACCCGTTGCTCTGGTCAACAGGTCATCTCGAGCCTAGCCTGTTAAGGTCAGCGGTGGTTGTTTCTTACAGCGGATAGGAACACCTGACATTTTATTATAAAAATAAATAAAATAAATAAATAAATAAATAAAAAATAAATAAAATAAAAATAATTTACACTCACACACACTAACAAACCAACCTTCTGAATACACGATCCTGGCTGACTCGACCCCCGGGGGCGGGGATGTGGGCTCGCTGGAGGCGGGAATAACAGCACCAAGTAACACACCACCCGGCGCAGTTATGTCCACACTCGGAGAAGGAGGATTAATACATTTTCACCAACCACAAAACCAAACACAGGAATCCCAGGCAGCAGTCATGGACACAACTGAACATCACGACACAGCACAAAAAAACCTCATGCCTCATAATCTCACCGCTGAACAGCAAAAGTCTTGGCTGCTGGCTAAACACAATCGCCGCAAGGCATTATTAGACCAACAGTTCGAAAATGAAACCTGGATTTTGGAAACTAATCGCAGGAAAATATCCCGAGCCACCCGAGAACCGCAGCCCAAGTCTATCGCGGTACAAAACCGATTCGAACCATTAACCAACATGCCAAACACACAAACAGATACACTGACTGATGCTCAAAATAGCACACCTGTCCCGTCCACCTCTCACACTGAGCGCCCAACCGCAAAAACTAATACGAAACCCATGAAACTCATCGTGCCTGACACCTCCACATACAACCATCTAATCGCAAAAATACGCTCAATGAACATCACAGGCACACAAATTTCCCTTGTTCAAGCCGGCCTCCAGATCACTTGCACCCACGAACAGGCGTATAACTCGTTAAAAGACTTCCTTAAAATTGCCAACGTTCATTTTTACACCTTCAGTATATCAGCAGAACACCCACAAAAGTGGAAGTCAGGCTCCCACGAACAACCCCTACTTCAGACATCAAAGAAGACCTTGAGGCGCGCCACTACACTGTAATCGACGTATATCAATTTAAAAAAACTATCTCAGACCCCAACAACCCTTCACACACCTGGGACGAACCTCAAGATATTTTCTGCATTACAGCCGCCAGAAACGACACCCTCACTCCCCTTCTCAACCTCACTAGCATAAACATGACGGCAGTACAACCCCGCCCGTACAAAAAGAGGATTGGGGACATCCCCCAGTGCCAAAATTGCTGGCTTTACCACCATACAAAAAACTTCTGTGCCCTCAGAACTGTCTGCCGTCACTGCGCCGGCCCCCACCCCCACACAGCCTGTGAGAACCTGAACCAAAACCCCAACTGCGTGAACTGCAAGGGGAAAGGAGTTCACGAAGCCAATTCAAGGCTCTGCCCAGAATACATCCGCCTGGTGCAACTTCGACAGGAGGCCGCAGCTAAACGAGAATCCCGACGCCCCACACTTCGTGCACCCCCTGTATTCACGCAGGAACACTTTCCGTCCCCAATCTCAACTAGGAACACTGTTAGGGAAAATGTTTCCTACTCACAGGCAATACGGTCTCAAACACAGCCCCGCAACACACAACAGTCTTCCTCTCCGATCTCAATCCAACAACCAACCAACCAACCAGCAACCCATCCCACCCCTCCTCCCCACCCCACGCCAACCCTCCCCTCCCTCCATGGCCCCTCCCGATATGGGAGATATCAGTTCCACACTTACCGACCTCCGAGACCTTATGCGCTTCCTCCGGGAAGCGAACTTCCTTCAATTCATGACACACATGAAATCATACATCCTCCTGGGTAACTCCACACCTGACCCACAGATGAAAACCCTCCTGCTCCTGCAGGCCTTGACCACCTACTCCGGGTTCGATTAGTCATGGATCAAGCCCTCACAGATAGACCCTGTGTTCTCTCCATTCTCTACTGGAATGCCAACAGTATATTTTATCAAATTTACTAATTAGAAAGAGTTCTAGAAACTTACGGCGTAGAAATTGCACTAATTAACGAAACACATTTAAAACCTAGAAAAAAATTTAACATCAAAAATTACACGGCATATCGAACTGACAGAAAATCTAAAGGAGGTGGCACATTAATACTAGTTCACAACTGCATACAACACCATTTAAATAATGTCCCAGTCCTAGAAAATTTAGAATACACATCCATAAACATTCGCACACAAGCAGGTCACATCACTCTAGCGGCTATTTATAATTCCCCCAATAAACCGCTAATCCCAGCTGACTTAGATAAAATAACAACACAGCCATACCCATTTTTCTTAGCAGGAGATTTAAACGCGAAACATACTTCCTGGAATAGTAGAGAAAACAATCAAAGAGGCAGAATACTTGCAAATCATTCTAATCAATATAATTATTTAGTTACAGGCCCTACAGAACCGACATACTTTCCTGCTTGTACAAAATACCAATCAGATATACTAGATATTTATTGCACTTACCAATTTAGATAATGTAAATATTTCATTTGAAGTCCTCGCAGAATTATATTCCGACCACTTACCTATATTTTGTCAGCTGGAAGCAAACATACTTAAACACCCAAACGCCACTCTTCTAAAAACTCCGGTAACTAACTGGGAGGATTTTAAACTAGACCTAGAAAATTTATTTGAAACGCACCAAATAAATATTCCATCTAAAGATCACATCGACTCGGCAACTGAATTAATTCAAAATACAATATTGAAAATAAGTAAAAAACACACAAATTTCCTAAACCGTCGCCAATTTTTAAAACACTCCTTTCCCGAAGCAGAAATTCTTTTAGCTGAAAAACGCCACGCCCGCCATATTTATCAAAAATCTAGAAACCAAGGAGACAAACAAAAATATTATAAATTAAAGAAAGAACTCCATAATAAACTCATCACATTAAAAATTAATAAATGGGAAACTTTCATGACCGACATAAACAATAATTACACTGATTTCTGGCGCGTCGCAAAAACCTTGCGAGGTCAAACTAAAAAATCCACCTCCCAGCCCATAAAAAACTCAGCAGGAACTCTCTTATACGTCCCAGAGGACAAAGCAAATGCAATAGCCGATTGCTATCAGGACCAGTTTTCACCTAATGTCGATCTAGGAGATCCAAATTTTTCCAGAGATGTACAAACCAATATTACAGCTTTTTTCAACAGAACCATAACAGCAAAACCAGAAGCAATAACACTTAAAGAATTACTTGTACAAATTAAAAAACTTAAAGTCAAAAAAGCTCCAGGACACGACAAAATTACCTATAAAATTATTAAAAACCTCCCAGCTAATGCACTATTTGCAATACTCAACCTGTTTAATGCAATATTAAATTTCAATTATTTTCCTATAGCATGGCGAACAGCTAAAGTTATCACGATTCCCAAACCAGGCAAAAATCACTCTATCCCAGAAAATAGACGGCCTATTTCCCTACTCAACTCCCTTAGTAAAGTCTTCGAAAAACTGCTTCTAACTAGATTATTAGTACATGCAGAATTACAACAGATTATCCCGGCAACACAATTCGGGTTTAGAGCCCAACATTCCACCACTCACGCCCTCACTAAATTCACCACAGACACCCTGACTGCAATGCAAAAGCACGAAGTCACAATAGCCATTTTCCTAGACATTGCTAAGGCATTTGATAAGGTGTGGATACCTGGATTACTACAAAAATTAATTAACTTCAATTTTCCCGACTGCTACATACATTTACTCGCCTCATACTTTCAAAATAGAAAATTCTTTGTTAGTATTGATAATGCCAACTCTACTACTCGCGAAATTACAGCAGGTGTCCCACAAGGCTCAGCAATTTCCCCATTTCTGTATAATATTTTTACGTCAGACATTCCCATAAGCCATGCCTCAGTACAAATGTAAGCGGACGATACGATAATTTATACTCACGATAAAAAACTGCCATATGCTATCCTCCTAACCCAACTTCAAATAAACGATTTAGAACATTGGTTTGAAAGATGGAAAATTAAAACAAATCCTACTAAATCACAAGCATTATTGTTAACTCAACGCAGAATCCAGCCTTCACGCCAAATAACTGTAAATAATATTCCAATCCCCTTCACACAAACCGCGAAATATCTAGGTTTAACAATTGACTCTAAACTAATCTGGACAAACCACATTTCAACAGTAAAAAAGGCAGCACTGTGTAAACTACCGCAACTCTATCCAATTTTAAAAAGCAACAATCTACCCAGACGATTAAAACTATTAATTTACACTGCAATAGTTAGATCAGCCCTCTTGTATGGCAACGAAGTCTGGGGGAACTTAAATAAATTCCTTCTAAACTCTCTCCAAGTCATACGAAATAAATATTTAAGAATCATTATAAACGCAGCGCCCTACACTACCAACCTATCGATACATGAACGTTTAAAAATTCCAACTATAAAAACACTATTACTAAACCGCAATATAAATTATTACAATAAACTACTCTCGCATTCCAATCCCGCCATTAAACGGCTAGGAGACTACGAACCCGATAAAAACAGAAGAATAAAACGCCCTAAAATGCTTCCCACATAAAAATCTAACATCTCCTAAACCCGTACACCCGGCCGAAATTCTCCGATCGGTCCGGGACAAAATCCAGTCAGTTTAACAAAACTATCTGGCGCTAGCATCGCGCACATCACTCCGCCTGCTGCTCTCACAGCGAACACACCTCTCTCTACTTCACTAGCTTTTCCTCATCGAGCTGACTGATTAAATATTCTATCCCTAATTATGTCCCACAAGATTTTGACACGTTTAATTACGAAACACATGCTAATTCAATCGCAGTGCTGCCTTCTCTCCTCGGAAGACAGAAGCCCCACCCTCGGCTGAGATACAGCCAATCAGAAAATTCCTTTAATATGAATGCCCGCCCACCGACAAATCCTTAAACCCACTGTCCCACACAAATAACACCTTATATATCAACATTTAATTACAACATACACACTCACACACACACACATACACTAAACATAGTTCTACAAAAAAAAAATAATAATAAAAAAAAATTATTATATATATTATTAACGTCATAGCTAGAAGAAGACCCTGCTTCCTCTGCCTCTTCCTGACATCTTGGTTAACTTCACGGGAATATTTTATAAATTAATAAAACCAACTTTTTAATAGATTTTACCTAACTTTTAAAGATCTACATTTTTAATTTTCAAAATTCCGTGCCAGTAGGGAACGGAACTCCACCGCCTTTCCCCTCATTTTTGTAGGCAAAAATGAGGGGAAAAAAGATTGGAACAACCGTGGCTCAGGGGCTATACTGGGTCACAAAACCACACTCCTGACATGCGAACACCGCGCGTGCCAGCTGAAAGTGCCTATAATATGGGGGATCAGGGCGGGGTGGGTTAGCTACCCCTAACCCTGATCCATTCCAATGACTACCGCTTGGGAAGACAAGGGCCTCGGTCTGTACTTCCCCCGCGCTGAGAGGCCTAGCCTCAATGATGATAAATCGGCGGAGGGAGGTGGCCCCTCAACGCCACCCCCCTCACCAGCGTGATGTGCAAGCGCCACTCTGGTTAGACCAGCGCCACGTCCCTAATCAAGTTGAATCAAAATAAAGTTCCTGCCCCCTCCCTACTAGATTCTCACGCTAACTAACAAGAGCATGTTTCCAAACACTCTGTCTCCAGTAGCATTTCTGTTCAATGCATGAATATTTTAGATTGTTTCCTGTCGCAAGGGTTTTGACGTCTCACTTGACGGGTTCTCCCCCGTCTCTTCTAGTTATAGTCTTAGCTATAGGCGACTTAGGGAGGTAGTCATGACCCAGTTGCTGGCCATGGCTGCCCAATCCCTCTCCGCCGTGATGCATGCCTCCTTGCATGACTTCCTTCCGTTGAAGGCCCTACCTTCGGGCTTCCTGTCCCCCAACGCTTAGATATAAGGTAGAGTAGAAAAAATTAACTTATGTTCTCGCTCGCGATGTCAGCGACATGGCCACGTGGCCGGCGGCGGTAATGAGGTACTGTAGTGGAAACCACCTCGCTACAGCCTGCGCTATTGTAAATGACGGAGCACATATGAAGTGCTCACAGTGCGGGGACAGCCACTGTGCTAACTACGAGGCAGCAAAGTGAAGCAGACTGCCACAGGAAGAGGGACAGTCGCGCCAGCTGCAGTCAAAGCTGGCTATGCGCGAGTCAGTGCAAGGTAGCAGCCACTTCAATCGCAGGCCCCCTCACCCTCCGAGAAATATATATTTATGCCCCACTCGGCGCGACCCCCAGCCAGTCCCGACCTATAAGTAATAGGTTCGGATATTTTATGAATGAGGCATAATTCTCGCCCATCGCGAACGATTTCATTCCCCGCGATCCAGTAGGCTCCGGGGCAAAAAAAAAAGTGCAAAAATACAAATAAAAAGAGCCCGAAAAATTATCTCCCCCCCCCCCCCCCCCCCCCGCCTCCGGCAACCTGTGGGCGAGACGAACGGAGCTCCAGCGGTTGCGCCGCCCGCCACCGCCGTACTATAGGCCGCTCCTACAAGCGCGGCCAATCAGGGACCAGCTTCTCACCCATTGGGCGAGCAGGTTCACGCAGCTCCCCTACAAAAGAGGCCCGAAAATCGCCAAGCACCAATCACGTGCGGGTGTCTACAGGATACTTGCCTACACAGGACCTCACGTTGACTTTGCGAGAGCAGGATGCGCGTGCATACTGCCTCCTGAGTCTGTCGTGGTCTAGGGACAACCTCAACACCCCAACGCCGCCTCAAATGTGCCATTACCAAACCGGGAGGGGTCTCGGATGGGAGATATCCGAAAGTCTATGCTGAGTATGGATCGACTGAAAATTCCCCCCTGCAAGGCTACCTGACCAGAGGGAGTAAAGGGAGGGTTCTAGCCTCCCTTTACTCCCTCTGGCTTCCTAGAATCCCAATGACAGCGTAGAGTTTGATGACTTTGAAAATTCACCCCCATGGTGAGGTGGTAGATCTGCAGCTGTGTGTGTCCCCGGCGATGTGAGACGGTGGCGGCCAAGCGGCCAGATCGTGCTCAGAGCCCATGGAGGCAGTACCTGCACCTCTGCAGGCTGCATACATAATGGACGAGATTAAAACTGCGTTCAACAGCGATGCCGACCTAAGTAAAACCCCCGAACTCTTAAACGAATTAATTCCTCTTGTGCAATCGATTGCCGTTTGGACAACCCCTGGCCTCTTGCAGGAAGAAAAATTTGCACAGACAATCGCGATTCACCTGAAGATGGTCAAGAATATTGGCTATGCTTCCACAAAATAGTAATGCAGCTACATTAAATAATTCCGACTCACGCATATACACAATTTTCTACTGGAATGCTAACAGCCTAATAAATAAAAAGGACAAAGGTGTTGATAATTTGTCTCGCAATAAAGTAAAAATTGCGGCAGTAGTCAAGCCACTAAACAAAATGGCCGATTTTCTGTCCCAGGCTATGCCATATGAAGGCTGTAGAGGGCTTTATATGTAGACAGAGGTGGTGGAGTAGCTATTTCCATTCACCACTCAATCGCCCATTATGAAATATTACTTCCGGGTTTTCTCACCCTGGAAGCAGTGGGAATAGAACTTAAATTAAATCAACAAAAAACCAAAACACTTTTAATTTATGCCCCACCAGGGCGCTCCCTCACAGTAGAAGACCATGACACATTAATTAATAAATTAGGCCCTGTTATACTTGTCATCGGAGATATTAATGCCAAACATCATTATTGGCATTCGCGAACTCGAGCAGCTAAAGGTGCGCTATTACAAAGGCACCAAACCAACAGAAAACCATGTGAGTCGACATATAACCCGACACAACGAAATCAACACCCTGATGTGCTTGATATCATAATAAATAAACAGTTTAGTACTGGCTTCGACCTCAGAGTTGAACAGGATCTTTCATCGGATCACTTACCACTGTACATATCGATTTTCACTCACTGATTGTTGAAAGTATAGTTCCTAGAAAAAATAAAGACTATTCCCCTGCGAATTGGCATGCATTTATAATTTATATAGAAGAAAATTTACCGCAACTAGATGCAGAATCTATAAGATCAACTGCGCTAATTGACGAAGTAGACTCACTCCTTACTGTAGTACATTCCAGAGAAAATAATCACAACAGAACTAGAAAATTTCCTACAATATATACAGAATATTATCACGCAGAAAAACCACTTAAGGCGCCAGTTCACACGCCGCAGATATCGCAGAATTAAGGCCAGCATAAATGAGTTGCAGGCAGTGATCTCGGGCAAAGTAGCCCTTTGGAGGGCTAGTGTTTGGGATACGAAAATCGTAAAACTAAATGCCAACACGAATAATGTGCGGGGGCTAACCAAGAGCCAATGAAATAATACTGACAAAGTTCCTACCTTAACCACAAATACTGGGATAGCCCTCACTTCTGAAGCAAAAGCACATGCGTTCGCCAATGTGCTGGAAGACACTTTCCAGCCAAATAAGGAACCCAGCATGAGAAATTTCACAGCTCAAATTCTCCAGGAACTAGATATTAAACAATGGCAGCCCACAGAGCACGAACCCGAATTCACACAATCGCAAGAAATTAAGCCTGCCATTCGCCATATGAAGCCAAAAATGGCACCAGGTGAGAATTGTACGCAAGCGATTGTACTATAGAAACTCCCCGACTTAGCCCTTGAGCATTTAGCACTCTGAGTAAACGCGATGCTCAAGATTTTCCGACAATATGGATAAAAGAGAATGTAATTGTTTTTCATAAACCAGGTAAAGACAAGAAACTGCTGCAAAATTATAGGCCAATCAGCCTTTTCAACACACTTTCGAAGGTTGTTGAATATATTATATTAAGGCGAATTAATTCTCCCTTGGAAAGTAATAATTATCTACAAGAAGAGCAATTTGGCTTCCGATCGAAACACTCGACAGCATACCAGCTTGTAGGAGTTACGGAATACATTACGAATGCTTTCAACTTCTAAGATTATGTTGTTGCAGTATTCCTTGACATCGAAAAAGCCTTCGACCGTGTATATCTCGAAGTCCTAATTGCTAAATTACACGAAATGAAGCTCCCTGACTGCTATCTCAAATTGATAAGCAGCTACTTACAGCAAAGAACTTTCACTTTTGCGTGAGAGGGTGCAAAATCGAGCGCTGAAACAATTTGCGCAGGGGTTCCCCAAGGAAGTATCTTGGGTCCAATGTTATTTAATATATACATTAACGACCTGTCGAGGCCAGATCACCGACTGGTGCAATTTGGATGCTATGCGGATGACACAGTTATCTTCAGTCGCTCCCACATCTCGAATTAGCAGCCCAAAGGATACAGAATGTCCTTAATGCTTTCCAGAATTCCTATAAAAATGGCGGATTAAAATCGATGTTGGCAAAAGTAAAGCTATTGTCTTCACTCGTAGACAACTACCCCAGGCGAACAATCGTCCCGAATTAACCCTGTTTGGCGAGCAGATCCTCCATAAATATTTGGTGAAGTATTTAGGCTTCCATATGAACCGAAAGTTCACTCCTATATTAAATCCGCGAAGCGCCCTAACTCGAAATAAGGCTGTATTACTATATAATATACTAATAAGGCTGTATTACTATATACTATACTAATACGGCTGTATTACTATATACTATACTAATACGCCCGATCATAACATGTGTTGCGCCCACCTGGGCACGTGCAGCAAAAATGCACACAAGGCACCTCCAAATAATTCAAAATAAATGTCTGCGAATTGCAGCATATGGCCCCTGATACTGCCCTATTGCAAATCTGCATCGCGAATTAAAAAACGAGAAAATGGACGAGTACTTCGTAAAATTAGCACGAAAATTTTATACTGATTGTACAAACAGTGCAAATGCGAAAATATACAGCCTCGGGCATTATTACCCCGAGGAAATCCAAAATTATTAGCGGCCAAAGATAATTTTGGTTCACAGGCTGCCACAAATCCCCTTAATCATCCCAGTTGACCAACAGCTCTGCGTGGTAATTCCCACACTCATATTAAATAATAAATATATTAAATATTAAACTGAACCGAAGTTATATGTGATCGAAGGAAACGGCAAAACCTACGCCATATAGCCCTTGGCTAGCGTCGGCTCTGCGAATTACATTTCATACACCCATTTACGCCACACACACACACTCGTGCTACAAAGCTTCTCTCATCCGACAGCTGAGTTTCTCTTCAACTGCATTGAAGAGAAAATCATGGAGGAAATAACAGAACATTCGGAACAACCCACCAAAATTACAGAACCTAATCAAAATTTGGGACACACCAGTTGGTGTTTAAATCTTTTGTGCACTAGGCAAGATACACTATTACTTAAATGTGGGCAGTAGGCACACTACTTTTCACCAAGAGTGTCTTAGCGCAATGGAGACTGACACACGGTCGAATATGATATTTACCTGTGACAGTTGCAACCAGAACTTTGGTCCATGACCATCCATGAGTAACTGGAATAAGATTGTATCAGATCTACGATACAGTATTTTGGAGCAGTCGAATGAGGAAATTACAGTACCGAACAGTAGCAAAGAGGGGACACGGGAAATGTGTACGACAAATAGAAGAGATGTGGCAACACCAAGCAAGCAAGATCACGTGGACTGCATGGGCGAGGAGCCGATGTAAACAGTGCAACAGAGATTCAGTCAGCAATGCCAATCCCAACCTTGTACACGGTTCCCCTACCGATGCAACCGTTCATGCCATATCTAACCTATTTACCTGCCTAATACCAACAACATCTGTATCAACCACCCATGTTAACAACTCCTTTTCCGACCGCAACACCAGTAAATTTCCCAATGTACAGCAACGGACAGAATTCAACACAACATTGGCAACCGGCAACCAAAAAGAGACCTGAAGAAAAAATTATGTCAGAAACGAACCAGGAAAATCGACAGATGTGGCCGTCTACGAATATCCAAAACCTTCCAACTTTTTCAGGATTTGCAAATGAGTATCCGAAGGTGTTTGTGGAGGAGTGTGCAGCCCGACTCCAAAGGTACGGCATATGTGAAGATGAGTGGGCGAGCTGCGTAGGGAACCAACTCACTGAAGGGGCAGCAAAATGGTACACTGCAATTAACAACTACGGCCTAAGCTGGGTCGAATTCGTGAAATTGTTCCAATGCATATATGGAAGCACTTTTACGTCGTTACAAGCCCAGATGAAACTTCTTTGGCAAGAGCAACAAGCCAACCAGCAACTGCCAATGTTTATCATGCAAAAGGTGCAGCAAGTTCGATGGTTTCAACCGCACTTACCAATGCGGGAAATATTGAAAATCATAACCGAAACAGTGCTCCCGGAATATTGTGCATATTTGTTGCCGTTCATGAACAGCAATGTCAAGGAGGTGCTGAAAGCAGCTGTTGTACTGGAACAGAACTCATGTCAAGCCCATCGCAAGTCAAATGCTGCATGAGGGAAGCATGAGTTGGGGAACGGTGACCATGCACAAACACGTAAACTATTATATTGGTAAACAAGAACAGGAGGAGATCAGCAATGAGACAGAGTGATAGGACCAGGGAACAACAGTAGGGCTAATGCACACAGCCACAATAACCCCGTTCAGCGAGTGCGCAACACACGGCCTACCGAGGGAAGACCTAACGGCAGAGAAGGAGGGGATTACCTGCTCCGAACTCCATGTCGTTACGGTCGGCCATCGGTAGTATACCACTGGCAGAGATGGTATCCTAAAACTCGCGCCTGGACAGTTGTCACGGCCCAGCAAGAAGCAATTAGGGAAACGGCCCACAGGAGTAAGGCAGCCAGACACTGTCAATGTCTCAGTCAGAAAGAAGCACCTGGATACAACCCTGCAGCAAGCTTTCGCACATCAAATCAGTGGCAACATGACACAATTTTTTATAATTCAAATCCACCTGGATGGGCGACCGCTTTATGCAAATTTTGACATGGCTGCTTCGCATAATTTCATACAGAAAAGATTTGTAAACTAAAAGGACGACACACCCATGAATCACATCATCAGACTGGTAACAGAGCAACACAGCCACAGAATGGAGGGACAAGCAACCGTGACAGTGCAGGTACGTGACTTAGAAACGATCACAACAGCAATGATCACTGACCAGATTAGAGAATATGCAATACTAGGTGTGCCATGGATGAAAGAACAAAACACCATTTTGATGCCACAGAGCGATATACGGTGTATAACATCGATTGAAAGAACCCAAAGCAATTACCACCCTTCAAATTCAGTGATTTCGACCACGGATTCCTACCACAACACCTGGCAGCGTTCCAGCAACTGCTGAACAAGCATCGCGAAGTTTTCGTGGAATATGATGCATCGAGCATGACTGTGGTGGAGCACGAAATCAAGCTGATGCGAGAGAAACTACCTACCCCACCAGGCAAGAATCGTACAAGGACAGGTGAAAGAAATGTTGGCGAACGGCGTCATAGAGCCACCTAGGAATAGCTACAACTCTACGATCACACTCATGCCAAAGAAAGATGACAGCTGGAGGTTCTGTGCCGAATTCCGTCCCACTAATCAGGTGACCTGCAGTGCCTTACCACCTTACGTGAATGTGAGAGACGCGTTGAGTTCCTTGGGCAATGCAAAGATTATGACTTTGTTGGACCTGCACAGCGGTACTGGCGGGTGCCCGTCAAGGAAGAGGACAGGGAGAAAACAGTATTCACAATGCCGGATGGGAGTCTCTTTCAAATCAGCGCAATGTCGTTCAGGCAGAAATGTGCGCCTGCCACATTTAAGTTCATGATGGTTCGAGTCCTGGACAGTCTGATTGGGGAGTGCATGTTACTGTACTTGGTGATGTTATGGTCTGATCAAACAGCTGGGAAGACCACATGAACCACCTGCCCATGGTCCTCGAATTACTGGGAATGAACTGACTCACCTGTGCAGTGAATAAATGCCACCTAGGTAAGAGCTGCCTGGAATTTCTAGGGCACATAGTGCGGGAGAATGGGAACCAGCCGAACCGAGAACAGCTATTGGTGATCGACAACTATCCCATGCTGAAGACCCGCAAACAAGTTCGTAATTTCTTCGGGCTTGTGAATTGGCTGTGTGAGTTCATTTCGGGGTTCGCGAGTAGTAATAGCACCGCATACCGATTTACTATCACCACAACGCAGGTTTGTGTGGGGAGAGAAAGAGTAGCATGCATTCCAAGAAACAAAGTACCATTTCTGCGCTTGTCTGACATTAGCAAGGTATAAAGCTAGCAGGCAATTATACCTGCAAATAGATGCAATCCAAGAGGGTTTTGGAGCTGTCCTCTACCAGTAAGGAGAGAACAACATGTAACAGATGATCGACTTCGCGAGTGCTAAATTGAGAGCAGCAGAGCGAAAATATGATATGAATGTGTGTGAGTGCCTCGCTGTAGTGTGGGCAGTGAACAAGTAATGCACCTACCTGGAGTACAAGCAGTTTGTGCTCCACACCAACATCCATTGTCTTGTATGGCTCCACAACACCAAGGAAGCCAAAAGCAAGTTAACCCGGTGGGTGCTTCTCCTCCAATCGCATGACTTTGTGGTGGAGCACATCCCAGGAAAAGAGAACCAGCTAGCAGATCAACTGTCGCGAGACAACCGGAGCAGCACAGTCGTGAACGAAATTGCGGAAGGGGACGACATCCTTCATCCAACCAACAAGGAACTCCAACACGAGGTATATGTAAATGCAATGAGCACAATAAAGGGCGATGTACTCATGAGTGATGTGTATAGGGTGGTAGTAACAGCACAGCACGTGTGTTTTTTTACAAACGAAGTGAAGGCAAGGTGTGAGACACAGCTAGTGGAGAATTGGCGTTTGTTGGGCGGCCGATTGGAAACGTGTCCCGTGCAAGAACCGACGAAATGGAGGTTATTTGTACCAGTGAATAAGAAGGCACTAGTACTAACACACACTTATGCAAGTGAGACTGTGGGACACCCAGAAACAGCACACACAGTTAGGAATATATGCATGAAATTTTACTTTTAGGGAGTGATATGTGACATGCATGACGATGTGAAATATATGTGACGTATCTGTGGTTTAAGTCACATAGAGCAGGTGGAAGGAAATAACTGCCACGATTTCCTACACTACCATTCGAGATAGAGAGTCTCAATTTAATGGGACCTTATCCGCACACAACAAATGGAAAGAAATTTATCCTGGTGGTCACGGATAACTTCTCACACTGTGAGGATGCATACCCACTCAGTAGAGGGCATGTGCAATACATTGTGATGGTGTTGGAGCAAGAATATTTCTTGTGTTGGGGATACCCGAAAAAACTGCTCACCACAACGGGACACAATTCACTGGCAGGAGGTGGCAGAAGAAGTGCACCCGGTGGGGGTGTACCATCTGAAGACGGTGGTGTATCATCTCTGGGCAAACCCCATGGAGTGCCGTAGCCAGGAGTTGAAGGTACAACTGCAGCTCCGTGCGGGTGAGCAGCACAACATGTGGGCTGAACACCTGGCCGCCGCCCTCTCCACCCTTCGCCGGCATGTTAATTAAGCCACGTGATGAACACCCACCCAGATCCTGCTAGGCCACAATCTGACCCTGCCGGGTGAAAAGCAATGTCCGCATGAGCCGATGTGAAGCAATGCAGAGAGTAGCAAAGGCCAGCGGGAAAGGAGATGCAGAGAGCGACACAAACAGCTATGCCGACAACAGCAGTACGCCGCGGGTGGGTCCCGACAACGACACCACTGCGGGCACTGAAACATTAGATATTGTAGAATTTCCAAAATCGCAATAATTTTCGTATTGTTTTCATAATCACAGGTCCCCGCCATATTGCTCTGAAAAGCAGAACTGACTCCAGACTTGGTGCGGAAAAAGTTGCTCTTGGTGCATGCTTTTTCAGCGTAATTCGCTATTGGAATACAAAATCCGACTGCTCTCAGAGCGCGTTCCAGTTATTTTCTGCGAGGTTAATGGACCTTCGAATCATGGATTTGACGAGTTTTTGATGATTTTCTGCCTTGAATACTCACGTTTTTGTTGTTTCGACATGTCTTGTATTAGGAATTAAATTGTTGTATGGCTGTACAAATAAATCCAAGGCCACATGCTTTAGATAGATTGATATAGTCCATTCCGCATCGGAAGCAACTTTCTCGGAGCCCTGCTAAATATATACTTTTAGACCCATTTCGTATCCTTCTGCCAAATGTAAACAAACATTGCCATGTGACTGCCATGTAGCATGTCAAAATCAATGTTTTCATACCATTGTGTGTGTACACGTGTTCGTATACTTTCGCTACACCTACAAATAAACATTGAAATGTGACTGCTACTTTTATACCTATCAAAGTGTTGTTTATTGTTTACATCTTTTCAAAGAATTCTTGTCATATTCCAAAAACCATTTCGTATGAATATTCACAGTTTAGGCCTCTAACATTACTTCGGTCAGCTTTATGAAGTTTTAAAAATGCCTGAATTGATGACAGTTCTTATGGTTATTTTACATTATCATATTTGTTTTCCACAATGTAGCTCAATACATGTAATGAACATTAGAATTTTGCCACGACAGTGTTTAACACTGTTACAACTGTGAGGTAAAGGGCTGTACAAATTGTAATTATCCCTTTGTTATTGATTTGTGTTGGGTCATTTCTCTGAAAGGACGGCTTCAGTTGGAATAAATATTGAAACGAAGGAACAACCAGTGAAAAAGGCAAATTAAATTCATGCACACAACTCGTTTTCCTCATTTTTTGTCTTACAAACTTTAAAAGATAGCTGTGAACATGCACACAAATAAGCCTATGATAACTTTTATTCTGTTCATATTTATATGTCTTGCTACCTACTGTGTATTAGGTTTATTGAAATTTATTGGTATGGGCTTAGTATTTTTCTTCTGGGAATTGTGGAAAATTACGTTAAACGACCGTGTTTCAAATCCCTTAGAGCAAAGATGCAACGTTGTGATAAATAAACAGACATGGATGTAAATAAATAACCTCGTCATAATAACAGTTCACATTTAAAATGTATAAATAGTGCTAATCAAATATTTGTGATCACACACACATAGGACCAGTGTATCGACAACGATACACACAGGCATACCATTTCACAGACGCAATGGTTAATGAAACACATGTCTCTGTATATAAATTACTGCAGTGGAGCCACAGATTTATCTCAACATTGTAACTTGCCTACATAGGTTTAAAAACACGTCTACAAACATGATGTGGTATTTTGAAGTATTTTTGGAGGCAGAATAATTTATGTTTCGTTTGGAAAAAAAAACCAACATGCCATGTCATGGCTCGCCACGTCTGCCAACTTCACTAGGTAACTGTCCTGCCTTCATATCCAAATATATTTAAATGCATACTCAAACATTAAAATCGTTTTTCAGTTGCTGTAATAAGTATGAAATATGCTACAATTGAAAACATGTATAATGTCGTTTCTTACTAGTGAAGTGAAATTTCCCCGAGTTTGAAACAGACGAAAAAAGAGAGAGAAAGCGACAAGCCTCGCCCAGCAGACAGTTTTTCAGACACTTTCTCGCTCGACAAAACAACACCATACCATCGCTGCTTACTCACTATATTTTCCACTGTTACTTTAAACTGTAAAAACGATATAGGTTGCCATCGGAGCTACTTAAATATTTAAATATCTCGATATGCACCGTTAATCTACAAATAGTATACTAAAAAACGAGGTTAAAATAATATTTTAGCAGTGAACTATTTCTTACTGGTCGTTGCCAACAAGTCGCTGTACTCACTGTTGTTAATTAATATTTAAAAAATAAATAAATATTACAAATGATTGAAAATATGAAGCTAAAGTTTCATTTGTTTAATAATACAGTACTCTAAAGTTAACCATAGTGTTATATATTTGTGGAATACATTTTATTGAAAAAATAGGTGACATATGCTAATCAAATATTTGGTATTAAGCACACACATGGCCAGCGTATCGACCACGATGCACAAAGGCACGTCATTTCATAGATGCAATGATTAACAAAACACACGTCACTGTATATTTATTACTTCCGTGGAAACACAGATTTATCACAACATCGTATCTTGCCTAGGTATGTTTAAAAAACACAACATCTACAAACATGATGTGGTAATTGAAGCATATGTCGGAGTAAGAATAATTCATGTTTCGTTTGGCAAAAAGCAACACGCCATGTCATGGCTCGCCATGTCTGCCAACTTCACAAGGTAACTGTCCCGCCTTCATATCTAAATATATTTGAATGAGTACTCAAACATTAAAATCGCTTTTCAGTTGCTGTAATAAGTATGAAATATGCTACAATTGAAAACATGTATAATGTCGTTTATTACTAGCGAAGTGTAATTTCCCGAGTGTGAAAAATACGAAGAAAGAGAAAGAGAGCGACAAGCCTCGCCAACAGGCTGTTTTTTAATTACTTTCTCGCTCGATAAAACAATACCGTACCATTACGACCTACTCACGATATTTTAAACTGTAAAAATGAGATATGTTGCCATCGGGGCTACTTAAATATATTAATATTTCGATAGTACCGTTAATTTACAAATAGTATACTAAAAAAAGAGGTTAAAATAATATTTTAATAGGAAACTATTTCTTTCCAGTCGTTGCCAACAAGTCGCTGCACCGGCTGTTAATTAATATTTAATTAATAAATATTACAAATTATAGAATATGTTAAGGTAAAGATTAATTTATTCAATAATACAGTACTCTAAAGTTAACCATAGCGTTAAATATTTGTGGAATACAGGTTATTGAAAAAAAACAGGTGACATGTTATGCCTAGAGTGTTTTTTTCAAAGGTTGATTTTCATAAGTGTCTTCCAATAGGGAATTGTTTATATTTCTTTTATGTAGCGGTGAACTATGTACCTAGTTCTTTTCGCAAACCAGTTCTAAATGAACAGGTAGTTAGTGAACTACCCATCACTACACCCCATACTAGTAACACCATATTTTTCTATGGAGTTGAGGTTAGAGAAATCGCTGAATACAATTGTGAAGTGTTTATGTTTCTGCCAGTGTCGCGTATTTGAGCATCGTTCTCGGAGATGAACTTTGGTGGATTTCCGATAAAATCAGAGGGTGGTTGTAATGAAATATTCATTAAGGTAAGCCTTAGCATAGCGTAATTCTTACTAATATTGCTTGTATAATGAGCTTTGACACATGCATGTTTCGTATCATTTTTATTTATGTATATATTTATTCCCTTTTGTTCCATAGATTCCTTATACGACAAAGGCCTTTTTGTTATTCTTCAGAATCGGGGCTTTTTCGAAAATCGGAAAAATGATTCCTGGATAAGTTAGATATGATTATTAGTAATCATAATTAATTAGGTTCCAAAAAAAAAAAAAAAAAGATAGTGGGGAGGGCTATGACGGTGTTGCCACTGACCTGGAAAGTCAGGGAAATAAAAATTGTTCAGGGAAACATAGTTATGGTCAGGGAATGTCGGGAAGTTTCAGTATAATCCATGTCATGTGATTTTATCGTACCTTCATTAAATATGACATCGATTTTGACTGCAAAATCACTTTTTTTCTTCAACTAAATGTGCTACTTGTAAACGGGGGTTTTTAAGAACCCGATACCACGATGTTTACATTCTTCTTATGACGTCGCCAATATGGCATCTATGACAATATTTGGTTTTTTCTATTGCTCCATTCCTTTCCAACGGGGCATCCATAAAATATAGGGGAATTTGGGCGGGGACACTTTCAAGTATTTTTAGATGATGGTATCGTGAACTACAATAAATACCGCTCTGTTTAACTACCCGATACCACATGTGGTATCTTGTAAGTACACTTGGACCCATTCGCCCAAGTGTACGGCGCGATACCACAGTTGTATTATATTCAATATAGGCCTATTACTATCTTGCCACCTAAACTGACGTTTGGTGTGTGTAAATGACGAAACACATTTTTCGGTAAATCAGCCTCACCATGTTTATCACAGGTCGTGTGTGAGCGAATAACTGTCATGGCTGTAAATTTTGTACAAAAAAAAGTTAATTATTTACTAACTTGGCCCCTAAAATAATGTGTATCTAAACGACGAATCACATTTTTTGGTTGGTCAGCCACACCTGTTTATTATGGATCTTATGTGGATGAATTATTGTAATGGGTGGATATTTCTGCTATATTATACGCTTTACTTTATTGAATACCGCCTAAACATAGGCCTACCCTATCCTAACAGGGCCTACCTACAACAACATATTTCTACATGTCACTACAAATATCAAACATATCCAATAATTCATTATAAATGGTAAAGACTAGGTACCTGCTACAAAATCCTGACCTAACATCATCTAACAACAACACTCATTATTACATTGGAAACACATTTTACCTAAATGTATCAACACTTACCGTGGCCAAACATATCCATTTTATGTCAACATGAAATACCACGCTTATTTTCATTATCCAACATGGAACATATTTTTGTTGCACAATGGTACATATATAATTTTCATTTGAAAACACCATGATGCACCACATATTTCTATTTTAGCTCCGTATTTCATCTCTCTCTTTTGAATAACACCATATATACACTCTTATTATCACACACTCATTTTAACAAACACTTCAAACAGTATTATTTCCTATAAAACAGGCAATAAATCACTCCTAAATCTGACACATCCGAACCGGCAAATTACGGTAGTTAAACTAAACTCACCTGTTGCCTTTTCTCTACTATTTATTTTATTCTGCATGGTTATACAGTCAAACCACTCTCGAAAACACTACTCCTAGGTTGTTGAATTTTATTGCTTCACTCATTCAATCTATTACCAACCTAATCAATTAGACGTTCAACGTCCTGTCATTAACTTCGTCACACTTATAAACAAATGTTTGGTATCGCGATCTTGTATACACCCTGGAAACAGCCGGCAGGGTCAAAAATATGATGCTGTTGCCATCTCTTGTCAGCCTTAAGCCGTGTCTGAAACAGACAATTTCGTATTTTAATATTTAGAAGTTTAGTGTGGATGAATTCCAATGTCTCTTTACAGTGTTGCATGCGATATGTGAACCACTTACTTGCACATTTTTTGATGTTGCTTTTCGAGTTGTTCCGATACAATGTTTTCTGATACAGATACCACTACAGATACCCAGATACCACTACAGATACCCAGATACCACTACAGATACCCAGATACCACTACAGATACCCAGATACCACTACAGATACCCAGATACCACTACAGATACCCAGATACCCTACAGATACCCAGATACCACTACAGAATACCCAGATACCACTACAGATACCCAGATACCACTACAGATACCCAGATACCACTACAGATATCCTGATACCAAAAACAGATAACAATGCCCTTCTTCCGCAGAATTTTAGAAAATATATTACTGTTAATAATACATTAAAAACATTTTTCCTAGACTCATTTCAATAAATAATGTCGGAAAATACGGTATATAACTTATTGTAATCCAACACAAAATTCCAGCTGACCTAAAACTTTCAAACCCTCTGAAAATGCAAATAATATTACACCAAATGCAATTCAAATTTTAAATGTCTCACGTGCACTATCAGCTAAGAGTGCACTGAGAAGTTATCGATCGGGCAGTATCATGTCTGTTGGTTTACGAAGATGCTGCCCTTTGAGTAAAATAAATATTAAGTTTTACACTCATGTTAATTTTATGCCAGATACAATGAAACACCTCCTCATTAAAATGTTTTGCATAACATTTTCAGGTGAAACCATTTGCTTTGCAATACAAGTGATGTTAGGTGCAACTATATTGAGCGATGCATATTGTATTTACTAGTGTATAGTGTGCACTCGAGTATAGTTAGCATCATGATATTTGCAACAAGTCCCAGAGAAAAATTTTTTAGAAATAAAATTTCACCTAAAATTTGTGGCGCCCTGTTAGTAAATATGGAAAAAATTATTCTTTTTTACATTAATGTGGTGTGATCGTGTTACGTTTGGAAAATACTTTAATTAAATAACCTGGGTGCAAAAAGCTGAAATAAAAATAATTCCGGGGCACCTCTTGCTTTCTTCTCCTTTCAGCAATGACCGGCTCTCGTTTTTTACCATGCTAGAATGTCGCACTACCCTTATCTAAAAAAAAAGGGTCTCCTCATCCCCCCCCCCCCCCCAAACCACGAACATGGCTTGCTAGCCTCTGCCATGGAAACAAAGGATGGCTGATGTATCGACCATCTGTGTATTATTACAAGGGGGTGAGGGGCTGTAAACATGTGGCAGCTCTGGTTTTGTGGCACGACAGGATGCCATTAGTTGGGGGGGGGGGAACGGGGTTTCGACCTACATATAACTGAAGGGTCGCTGAGAGCGAGAGAGAAGGGTGAGGAGTGATGTAAGAGCGAGAGATGGGATAACAGACAGTTCTGCCACTTCCCTCAACATCCCTGGTCAATTTATGGCTAACACTCCCCTTTTCTCTTTTTTTTTTTCCGTGTATAGTGTGCACCGCAGAATTTTTTTTCTTTTTTTGGTGAAAAAGTGTGCGCTGTTCATGAATAAATACAGTATTTTGTTCTTTTTATTTTAATGTGCGATGTATACAAACTGAAATGGGGTCTTTTGTGTCTAAAGAAAGTAATAACCTGACTTCATTGTCTACAACCAATACAAAAGTATCGGCCTGATACCATACCCGAGACAGATAAATCGAAAAAAGCCTAAGTATCAGCCAGTAACGACACTTGGTATCGTTATCGGAACAACTGTAGTTGCTTTGTTTTTTGGCTGAAAAACAATGCGAGTATTAAATACCCTTTTCTGTTATTAAATATGTTAAATTAACTTTTATATAGGCCTAGAAACATTTTACTTCCGTACGTAACAACATATTAATTACCATGCACATTTCACCATTCCCATTACTTTATTTTTGCCAAAACGTGGGATAAAACACATTTGTAAACAGTAGCAGACAACTTTATTTATTTATTATTTGGTAATTTAGTGTGCTCCTTCCCCTCAGTAAATTTCAAACCCAAATCCTTAAATATTTAAGGCCTAAAGTTGGTCACGTGATTGAATTAATGGCCTAAATAGCGGGTTCACTGCCATTTCGTACACGGCTTTGGCATAACCCCATCCTCTAGCGAGGAACGACCGAATCGCAGCCATCCTGGACAATTTTTGTCATGTTTTTTATTTCCAACTTAGTTTTAGATTTGTTACAGTTCTATTTTGTTCACATAAACTCAAAAATAAATACGAAGATAAAATTAACTGCATTATATACATGTACCTAATAAAGTTACATGAAAATATTTATTTTTTATTACCAGTTATTCTTAGTTACATTGATTTCTTCAGTGTTTTTTACTGTTCCAATATTTATTGTCAGTTTCATGTTAAATGTGGGTATGCGTCTCATTGAATTATGATGTCCAAAAAGACAGTGTTCAATAATTTGTGACTTGATGCCACGGTTAATCCGGAGTTTGCTAGTTGGCTGTGCAAAGTGGAAGGAAATGCAAATCAGGCTTTTTGCAGTGTGTGTAAACAAACATTTCGGCTCAATAACATGGGACGACAAGCAGTTGTCTCGCACTCTAAAGGTCTAAAATATTTGGAATTTATGCGAGCTAAAATTTCACAACCATGTGTGTCTTAATTTTTTGCCACAGAAAGTGATTCAGAACAATCATCTCTGCCTGGATGTAGTGGACATTCTACCTTGAATGATACTGATGAACAATGAATGCAAGTTCTGCAAGACGAGAAACTGTGTAAACAAAATGTGGCCACACCAGATCAAGACACTTTAGTTTGCAAAAGTGATATTTCTCGTGCAGAAATTATGTGGTGTTTGAATGTTGTTGCAAATCAATTTTCAATGAATTCATGTAGTAATGTAGGCAGTATATTTAAGGTTATGTTTCCCGATAGTACAATTGCTTCACAGTTTCAATTGGGCAGAACCAAGTGTTCATATGTCATAAACCATGGTTTAGCAGTTCACTTTTCAGAAATTCTGTCAACTTATCTTAGCAGTTGTGAAGATTGTCATTTGTTTTAATGAAGTTCTAAATAAAACATCTCAGAAAGGGCAAATGGATATCCACGTTAGATATTTTTATGTTAATAGGCAAAAATTGTCTGCTCAGTACTGGAATAGTCGTTTCTTAGGGTCAGTGATAGCTCAAAATCTTTTGGAACAGTTCAATGAAGGTCTGAAACCTCTACCTAGGAAGAATTTACTGCAACTGTCCATGGATGGGCCAAATGTAAATTTTAGCTTTCAAAAAAAAACTCGAAGGTGATATGTTGGTTGAAAATCCTGAAGGTAAAAAACTTTTAAATATTGGTGTTTGTGGATTGCACGTTGTCAATGGAGCAATGAAAACAAGATTAAACAGTGTAGCTTGGGATCTTCACACGTTTCTACGAGATATTTATTTCCTATTTAAGGATTGTCCAGCTTGTCGGGCCATTTTCACCCACATTACTGGCAGTGAATGGTTTCCCCTGAAATACTGCACTGTCAGATGGGTTGAAAATGTCAGTTGTTTAGAACGAGCTTTATTTGTAGTTCATAATATAAATAAATTTAATAATTCTTCTGTATTGCCTCATACCAAACCAGCTGGGAGCATCTTAAAGCACCTTGGTGACAAATTTCTTACGTGCAAACTTTCTTTTTTTAAGAAATTGACAGCTGAATGTGAACCATTCTTATGAAAATTCCAGTCTGCAAGACCTCTGATTCTGTACTTGTACAGTGATCTCCATGACCTTATAAGAATTCTAATGAGCTATGTTGTTAAATCGGAAACATTAGAAGTTTCTGACTGTGGTAGTACACTTCATGCACTTGATCTAAATTGCAGTGGAAATCTACTTCAGTGGAAACAAATCAACGTTGGGTTCAGTACAGTGCAGCACCTGAAGAAGGTAAAGGCAGATGAGAATGACATTCTCACTTTCAGATTGGAATGCCAGAAAGTTGTAAAAACGCTATAAAAAAAATTGCAAGAGAAGAACCCACTAATTTACAAATTGCAAGAGAAGAACCCACTTAGGTACAAATTGCAAGAGAAGAACCCACTTAGATACAAATTGCAAGAGAAGAACCCACTTAGATACAAATTGCAAGAGAAGAACCCACTCAGGTACAAATTGCAAGAGAAGAACCCACTTAGGTACAAATTGCAAGAGAAGAACCCACTTAGATACAAATTGGTACAAGGTTTAACTTCACTAAATCCACAAATCATTGCCCATAAACCACAACATGGTCTGATAAGATTCAATGTTGTCTTGCAAGCACTATTTGAGGCTAACAGAACCTCAGAATCTGTTGCTGAAAAAGCAAAGAATCAGTACCTTTTCCTTTGCCAAGATGCAAAGGAAACCTTGGAAGTTGAATTTAGCAGATTTCTTGCCGGTGAACCAGAAACAGAATTAGGCCTACATGATTTCTTTGCTGGTGTATTAGGCAAAACTCATAGACTTGGTGAACTGTGGCACATATTCAAACTGTGCCTCATCATTTCACATGGGAATGCATCTGTTGGAAGTGGATTTTCTGTCAATAAGTCTATCCTGTAGAAAATTTAATTGAAGTCTCTCCTGTAGCACAAAGGCGTGTGTCAGATGACGTTCGTTACTTTGGAGGAGTAGAGCGCATTCCCATCGACCAAAAGATGCGCTTATATGCGACATATTCTCACAAGAGATATGTGCAGCATTTAGAAGATAAAAAACAGTTTCTTGTTGCAAAATAAAAAGTACAAAACAAGAAACGAAAAATTTCTGAAACCAAAGATGAGAAGAAGAAAATCAGACTTGAAGCTAAAGTTGCTGAACAGATTGTGGAGAAAACTGAAAATCTAAAAAACTCGGCAAGTATTTGAATGCTTCAAAAAAAAATTTAAAAAGTTGTGTTGATGCTTTGAGCATGAAATGTCTGACCTACTTAAAAATATTTTTTAATGATTCTCAGATTTTTTTGTAATGAAGAAAAGTATATATTTTGTGATTGTCATTGTCTCCTGTAATGGTGAGTTCATTTTCTTAATTTTTTATGTGTAATTTATTTTTTTGTATAATATTTTTCAGTTTCTGTTTGTTTTTATTGATTTAATAATTTTGCAGTAGTGCACACATTTATTTAAAAATCCATTATAAACGTGTACAGCATAAGAATATAAGTGGCAGTCCTGTATGAAGATCAGGGAAATTGTGTGGTAAAATTGGTGAAAAATATGTAAAATGTAATATTTATTCATGAAAATACATTAAATTATAAAAATGACTGAACTGCTATAATACATACATACACTCGCAATTAGGCTTTCGCCCGGTGGCGAGCTCTCTCATCTCTCCTTCACCCAACCAACTCCTTTTCCACTCCCTTCCTGAATTTACCAACCCCTCTCACAGATACCAATTCCCTCCCTCAACACATTCCACTCCCTCACAGACCTCACAAGCATGGACTGCCTACCCCACTCCGTTCTCCACACCCTCTGAAGCTTCTCACTGTTGTTTCCTCTTCCTCTAAACACCCCCTTACTTAGCTTGCAGTGTAGCCCTCCCCATCCTCCCTCTTCATTCACCATCCTGTACATCCTGACTAACCGTTCAACTTTCCTCCTGTCCTTCAATGAGCTCCACCCCATTTCTTTCATCATTACTGATGGTCTATAGCTCCCTTCTTCCTCGCCATCTTGCCCCTGCCTTCTCCACCTACCCTTCACCCATCTTGCTGCCTTTCTCTGTACATTTTCCAGTTCTCGCACCTCCTCATACGGGTCCCATACTGCTGCAGCATATTCTAACATTGGCAGTACCATTGTGCCATACGCCTTCTCCTTCACCTCACAGCTGACTCCATTCAGCACCCTTCCCAGCATACCCAGAACTCTTCTTCCCTTTGCAACCACCCTCTCTACCTGTGTTTTTCACCTGATGTCTCCCTGCAGTACAATCCCTAGATACTTATATTCTGCTGCTTCTTCTATCTCTTGTCCCTCCCATCTGTACATGTCCCTGCTTATCATCTTCTTCCTTGTGAACCTCACTACCATAGTTTTTCTTACATTTATCTTCATTTTATTTTTCCTGGTCCACAGCCATATCTTATCAATGTCCCCCTGCAAATTTCCGCCCCCCCTCTTCCACCTCAGCATATACAACACAATTGTCTGCAAACAATCTGATTTTTCCCCTAATCCCCAAACCCATGTCATTTACCATTATGGTAAATAACAAAGGACCCATCACGCTTCCCTGTGGTACCCCTGACGTAACCTCTTCTTCCTCCGTTATTGCCTCCCCCACTTTCACCCTCTGCCTTCGCCCCCAGAGGAAGTCCCCTATCCATTCCACTACCCTCCTGTCTGGTATCAGCGCCTCCTCTTTCCTCATCAATGTCCCATGGGGCACCTTATCAAATGCCTTCTTAAAATCACCTGAAACCATGCTGGGACTCCTCCAACCAATTCCTATTGTTCATTACCCTCACCACATACTGCACCACCAGCCTCTCCATTACTTTTCCTGTACTTAATGTGAGACTCACCGGTCTGTAGCTGCCAGGCCTCCCCCTAACCTCTCCCTGCTTGTGTATAGGTACCACCATAGCATCCTTCCAATCGTGTGGTAACTTACCCTCTCCTAAGGACTTTTTAAACAGTACTTCTAAATATTTTACCAACTACCTGCCACCAAACTTTAGTGCTGCGTTTCCTATCCCATCTGGTCCGCCTGCCTTACTGCTCTCCAAACCCCTAATTACCTTTTTTATCTCCCACTCCCTCATCTTAAACTTACTAAACACCCCCCGAACCCTGTTTGCCCCCCTATTCCAACCTGCCTTTGCCCCAATCACTGACAAGTACTGTCCTTGCAGCATCTCCGATTTTTCTTGGTCATTTGTCACCTGCCTACCATCCCGTCCTGTTAGCAGAGATATCCCTTCCTCGCCTCCCCTTAACCTCCTAACATACCTCAACAATTTCCCCCATTCCTTGCCTTTTACTTTTTCCACCATGTTCCCCAGAAATACATTCTTTGCCTGTTTGATCTTCCTTTCAAACTCCCGACCCATTTGTTTCATCATTTCTTAGATCTTATCATCCCTTCATTTCTCCACATGGCATGTAATTTTCTGCACTTCCTCTTCATTTTAAAATTCTCCTGTCCATAATAGGGCGGATCACCCCTAGTCCGTAACCTTTTCATTGGCACAAATTTCTCCAACATAACCAAACATCAACTAAATAAGAATATTATCAATGCAAGCTACAAACGCGATAGCGGGGAGGGTTATGAAGTTCAGGGAAATTGTGGGGTAAAAAAGTACAAAATATGTACATTTCCATTATAAACTTTTACCCCTCAATTTCCCTCCAGTTCATAGCCCTCCCCACTATCGTATTTTCAAATTGTATTGGTAACATTGTCAATTTAGATACTGTTCAGTTCAATCTTTTTGCAATTAAAAATGTTTTCATGACACAATATTACAAGTAATTACAGAAATAGTAAGTACAGAAATAATGTTACATTGCAAAACACACACACACATTATTTCTCAGTGCAAATAGGCTACACGTGACAATCATTTATGTGGAAACTCCAAGCTTCGCTGATGCGTAGCACCACAACTTAAAAAAATATAGCCGGCGTGCCTTGAATAGCTGTTTTGGGGGTTTACTCTCCTGTTGGCGCTGGGACTCTGACTCAGTGCATAATGTCTCGCTTCACTTGTACAGTATTTTTGCAATTTAACATATTTTTGTGAATAAATATTACATTTATGTTTCACTGGTTTTACCCCACAATTTCCGTGATCTTCATAACCATCCCCACTATCGTTTTTGGAGTTTCTATTGGTCAAATGTTGATGATGTACCTAGTAAATTTGTGTTTTGTGTAATTAGTAGAATGGAATTATAACAGTTTCCAAGATTTTTTTCAGAAAAAATAATTTAATTTTGTTAATGCTCACCTAATTACTTGCCATTCATACAGCGTAAATGACTACGCATACCACAATGTCTATCCATTTGACCACACTACACAGACACACTAATCACCGCACATATATTATAATTTAACTTTTCCCTTGCTATAGTAGCATAGAAACACTCGTAATTTCACACAATTATTAAATTTGACACTTCAAACAACATGAATTACAATAAAACACCTATTTAAGAACTCATAAATCCAAAACCTCAGACACGACACAAATCAAACAGCAACTAGAGTCAGTCCGGCAATTTCCCACAATCCATCTGATGTCAACCAACATGGACGCACAGTGTAAGGAAAAATATCATGGCGTTATACATCGCCTCTGATATAAACACCATCTCTGAACAGGGCTCTGTGTCGTCTACGATAGGTGTATTTATTTTACTGGTAATACATTTTATCTTCTTGACAATATAGACCAGGGAGCCTATGCTTGAAAACCATTTTTCGTAGGCTATACGAGGAATTTTCTAGTGGTCATTTTCGTATACGAATATACATGTAGGAATGGTATGCTCCACTGGCTGTCATTCCTAGATGAATTTACCATTCAAATTCTTTTCGGCTGTCAGTTGTTACTTCTGCCTTACTTAATTTTCACTGTGACTTCGCTTATGTTTTTTTTATTTATTTAATAGCAATACATATTTTACAACAATCATTTGTTTTTCTTTTATATCATGCAATTAAAAACCCTGGAGCGGAGCTCAGGATGGGTTTCTTTTACAAGTAATCAAATAAGAGTCGATGGCCTGCAACTACAGTCGAGACATGGCTTTCGAGATCAGTAGAGTTAGTGAAACAGTATAGGTTTCAAGTATCACTGTTGCAATACAGCACAATACATACACGTAACTTAAACTATACTCACGTGCATGGTTACTGTAAAGGACTTCGGTACAAAATAAGTAAATACATTACATGTGGCTTTAGTTCAGGCCAAATAATGTGATATTAAACAATTTCAAATTAAGCATAAAATACATGCTGAAAACTAAAATCCCTCTGTGTGAAATTTCAATTTCTCAGATCCACAAATACATGAATGTGATAGATTCAGAGGTCAGCAGACACAAAATAAAAAACACAAGTGAAGGAACAGACACTACAACATTTCAAGTATTACAAGAAGAACTTACCCCAGTTCTAGTACGGCAAGATGCAGTCCCATTCGGTTATGTTGTCAAACATCACTATTTTCAGGTGTTTTTTTTAATAGTTTTGAAGAATTCATGTCTTTAAGGTTCACAGGCAGCTTATTATAGAGTTGGAAACCAAAGAATATTGATGCTTTCTTTCTATATTCTGTATTGACTGTGTGTAAAAATGTATCATTTGCCTGCCTGGTCCCGTGGGTGTGTGTACAGCAATCAGAATCTTGGGTATAGTGTTCCCCACGTTTAGTGTTGGTGTTGTTACAATGACAGGGTAACTGTGTATGACTGTACTTCCAAACTATCCCACTCACCAGCAAAAAAAACATACAAGTTTACAAAATTTATATTTGTTGGTGTGTACTTGTTCGAGTGCCCAGAGTGATCGAAACAAGCAATTGTTATGTGCTCCACCGAGACCTTGGCACCAGGCGCCTAGCTCATGGTAGTGTGAGCAGGAAATCCAGTATGCTTGTCTTGCTGCTGATAGTGAGCAAACCTAAATTGCTGAGTGATTACTGAACATATTAGTCATTGTCTAGAGTAGCAAAGGCACTGGTTAAAGAAAATTACCTTGTTTAAAAATTCTCCAGCATTTGTCAAACAATTTTGGGTCACCAGTATATCCAACTCAAGTACGTTAAATTGAAACCATTACAGCTATGTTTCAGAACTCTCATATGGAAATATCACCATCAGTTAAAAGCAACCTTGCCAATCAATCTACAATGATTAGAACCAGATGAACTTTTGTGGGTCCATTTACTATATCTCAAAACAAAACGAAGAAACCTTTCAAATTTGAATGGTTGACACGCAGAAAACAAGATTAAACAGTGACACTAGCATTGCAAAAAACAACTCTTCAACCAGCGAAATTCAACATTAAGAGAAATCACATAAGCAATAGACAATTTTACACTAACGTAGCATGAGAGACAATCCTCAAATAAGAAACAAGACAAAATCATCAATCAGAACATGGCACAAATCAAATAAAACACATTGCAGTCGTTGGACAAGAAACATAGGCACAGATCAAACATTGTGTGTAGCAACAAATCAAAAGAAATAAACATATCAAGTTTGTTTCACTATAAGGAATATTCTGAGTACATTACTAAGAAAACTACAGAACTAGGGAAATGCTCTTAGTAGACAACAAGACTTTCATTACAGTGTATGATTTTGATGTAGGTCAGTGAGCTTTGCAACAAAATTAAAGAAAAAATTGAATTCAGCTTAGGCTCAGGTTAAATTTCTCTCACATTAGCAAGGACAAGAATCTAAATCTCAAATACAAGAGCGGAAGCTTATATTGCTTATATCGCTTATATCTTGATGCCCCTAGTGAATTTGTATTCTGTGTAATTAGTAGAGTGGAAATATACCACATTCATAGTTTTTTTTTAAGCCCCTATTCTCAAGGATTACCGGCCTTTTTACAATTGTGCAAAAGGTTTGTCAGCGACACTGCACTTTGCGACTCGCACACTACCTGTCTTCCGTCAATTTTATAATAGGTAACAAATTTTTTTATTGACCTATTCTAAAATGAAGGCACATTGCACAATGACACGCACGTTGATACAGATCACAGAATTGGACCCGTAAAGGCCGGGCTACAATCACCGCAAGAAATATCAATAAAAAATTGAACCCACACTTGTACATGGGGCCAGCTACAACACAACATAATAGCGTTGTGCTATATTGAGTGTGATAAGGTGATGATAGTAGTCAGTGTCCAGTGTGTTTTTTGTTTTGTGAGCCACTTCCTTTCCCAGCTGTTTCTTAAACCAATGTTTACAAATGGTAAAATGTAAAGGCTACGAAGTTTGTAGAAATATTTACACAACTCAACAAATATAATGATTGGGCACACTTGATTTCTGACAATGTGTTGTGTATAAACCAATGGCACGTACTTTGAAATGACACATAACCCTCTAGTGTGTACACAGAATTCATTTACCATCAAAGTAACATGATAAGAGTTGTTTGGTAGCTGGATACTGCAAAACTCCGGTAAGACAACTGCCAGCGAGACTGGTTGTGTTGTAGATACAGCAGGGAGTCGCATCCAGGCAGTGGTGTGACTCCCCGCTGCTTGTCACGCCAGTAAGAACCGGGACAGTGTGTATCCAATACTGTGTCTGTTTCATTGTCAGGTCAGTGCTTGGCTTAGTGAGTGGTAGTTGCTGCTTTCGCAAACCTCTGCTGATTATATGGAAATGTACAACAGGTTACTGCAATAGAAACACTAATAAGCTAATGAATGTCTTTTTAATTATAACAGTTTTTCTTCCAAACCAAACAAAATTGGCTAACAGAAAACCAGTCCAGTAACACTGGACCTGTCATCAATACTGCCTATAGGAACATTACACTGTCACTACTGAACTTTGTCACCGATCAGTTTATTGAATTGGTAGCGGTTAGTCAGCACTAGATTATTTTGCACAAGATTATACTTACGGGTCACACATTGTGAGCAATTTTACACTGAATGATTTTGAGTGCTTTCAAAGCAACTATACTTAAACATATATGTACTTGTCTCGTATAATTTCGGCGTCAGGTCTCGTATACTTCTCGATTCCACATGTTTGTTTGTACGTGTGACGTAGTTAATGACATAAAGACAGCCGTATAGTTTATTTAGTAGGTAGTAGTTGCGGCTAGTAAAGAAGTAAGTTAGAACAGTTGAGCAATTCATTTTTTGGAAATTGTATGTCTTGTTTATTCGTATCATAGTATAGGAACAAAACTATGAATAGTTGTTCTTGTGCCATCGTAGAGTAAAGAAGGTATTAGTTTGTCAGTGTTATTACGTGACTGTGTGTGTCATAAAATGGTTATGTACAGTATACAGTTGTAAAGTAGTATGCTTCATACAAAGTTAAGTGGTATAGAATATTGTACAGAGTTATAAAAAAATATGTTGTGAATATTGGTGGTGTGTACAGTGTATAATTATACACGTTCCGTAGTCCAAACAATGCGAGTGTCGTGGAATAAAATAGCATGAGTGTGGCATTACAATTCAAGGTTAGACCTGACTGATCATGAAAAGTTTGTTATTATTTTGACAGCAACTTTGTTTGTTTACAGTTCTATCATGGTTAATACTGGCATCAAAATATTTATATTTACTGAAGTTTTATTATTTATTACATCTGAGTAATAATATAAGCCCCTGAGAAATGTATTTGACACATAACTAATATATGACTAACCTCTTGTTTCTTGTTCATATACACATAATCTAAAATTTATGATTGTCACTTTATTTCATGAAAAAAATATTTTACTGTTCTGGAATATTTTTATTATATTTATTTCTGTTTATTTGTAAACCACGTATTTGTTGTGATACATGATTAGGAATGCATCCTTATATAATCACATTGTAAGAATGTTTGACAGTAACAATAGGTGTACTCGACCAATAAAAAGTTCAGTAGGTAATAAAGTAATCTGCACTTCTGCTATTGTGATTAGCGTGGGTGCAGGAAGCCTGATTACCTATGTCTTTTGAATGGAGCCGCCATGCAAGCCAGATGGGCCTGAGCTGACGTCTCAGCTTCCAGGATTTTTGGATCACCGGCCGACAGCAATTTAGTTATTTTTATGTTCTAAATGTTGTTTAAGTGTGTTTTAGGCATCCACGGACTCGTATAGAAGAGGTCCGATGGTGAGATATAGGGTCCTGGGCAAAGGCTGCATTTATAGAGGTAATAGTGTGTAATATCTTTACCGGCTCCCATCATCGATTGTGTTTTGTGATGTCGGCAAGTTTTATTTTTACTGTGACTACTGTTCCGACATGATCTGGACTTATATTTAAAATTCTACATTGACTCTTCAACTTTTTGAGAGCTTCTAAACTATAACACCAGTGGCCTGATTTTGCAAGCCTTCTAGCACTACCCTGAGTTTTAGTCAAAATTTCTACACAGTTAATTACAAGTTCATTCAGTAAATTATACGAGTTTTGATAAAGAGACATTTTCACCTCACATACTCAGCCATTTGATTTAATTGTCTCAGGAGGAGATTAATATTAATTATTGTTATGCATATTAATTTTATAGATAATTTCTTTGACTACACATATATCAAGAGTCCATTAAATACAGTATTTCCTATGTCAGATTAGCTCAACAGTAATGTATTTTCTGTTTCTGAATTGACATGTCCTGTTCCTGATGCTAGTGTATGATTTTATTCTATATTGATTTAGAAGAGTTTTATGTCCATGGTGTTTTGTTTTGTTTCGATATAAGAGTGTACAAGTATCCTGCCATGTTTAATTTAATTTGAAGTTCTTTCCAAGTGTTTAATATGTCTGACGATTAGTAAACTTTTGTGTTTAATGCAACTGATTTAATTTGTTTTCTTGAGTGCTATCTATCTGTGTATGTTGCTTATGTTATTTTAGAGTGATGCCTTGCATATTAAGTATATTTCTAAGTAAGAGAACTGACTTTGAAACCAATTCTAAACCCAGCGAATTTGAAATGTTGGACTCTAAGCTGGGTTATGCTTATTTGAAATCATATTGTGTTCATATGCAAAGAGTTTCCACCTACTTTTGCAAACATCAGATGCTTGAGTTTTCTCAGAGTTGTTCTAAGAATTATTCTCACTACCAGCTGTCTTGGAGGCGTGGCATCACTATGCTTTTCCCCTCCCTACTCCTCAACTAAGCGCCTGGCACCTAATGCCCGTGAACTGACATACCCACACTATTGCTTATACTTAGCAACCTCGCTGGGCTCTCAACGTAACCACGCCATAAATATTTGTTTTACTGTGTATGTGGGGCAACACTACCAACATATGCACACAACACATTACATATTAAAGTAATTTGGCACCCCACGTTGGCGAACAAGAATTATGTAATGTAGTGACAGGTGTGTGAGTGTATAGTGTGGTTCTTACCAAAAATTACATAAAACATAAATATTGGTGGTTTAGGTTCCAGAAAAATTAAAGTCTATTGTAAGTTACATGATGAGCGCTAAAATGATTCACCTCCAAGTTGCGCGAACGAGACGTGCCCTGACGCCCGTTGAACCAAGACTAAATGGGTTCGCATGGTGTGGGTGACGCCTGTAACCAATGCCGTGACCAGGTGGTCGGCACCTTTGCACCTACACTGCTAAGTGACTTTAATTGGAATTGCGTCACATTCATTAGTGGACATTACTTTATTATTAGGCAGATTTTACAATGTGCACCACTGCAATTTACACATGCTATAAAAAATTACGCCTTGTGGCATCAACAGACGTTGCACTTATTCACTTAGCGGCAGGGCTGGTAGTGGTCTCCCGCAGTGCGTCGCATGGCCAGCCCTCTACTGCAGGAAGTTCTTACCTGGACCTCTAGATAGTGCGCGCAGGTCAACAACGGCTAGACGGCCAGCTACGGACGGCGTTAGGGAATATAGGTGAATTTCCAATTGCAGCCTAGCTGGAGGGGGGGATACATTTCTGAGGGATAAACATATATGTAGCCTATATATAAATAGTTAATACTGTACAATGTATATCTAGGCCTGCCCAGCAAGTATTAAAGTTAGGCCCTTACTCAAACATGTTAAGTAGGTTGTTACAGCTGGCTCCCAGTGAAGGGCATGTGTGTCAGAAAAATTGGTGAAGTGCTATGGTCGACGCAGGCCAGCACTTTTAAAGCTGTATCACCTTTACACGCACAGTTAATGAACTCGTATGCAGTGTTCCCAGTGTGCTACTGGGACTGTGCATCTTTAAGCCGTGGCCCAACCATCTTATTGGACGCGACATTGCAGCAAGGTGGCAAAGTTTAATGCATACCTCTGTCATAGTTTCACCACAGGAGTTCGGTTCATATAGAATACATGTTCAGTAACAACTGCCGGTAAAAGCAGTTTTCAGTCATGTTGGAGGGAATTAAATGTATGTTTCCAAAATCCGTTATGCCTGTGTTTTCCATTTCGTACATCAGAATATAAAGGATGCATGTTAACATAAAGGATGCGTGTTGTGTAACAAAATATATGTGTTTGAAACTCACTAGCAAGTTGTTGAAATGCCAGTTAGGCGGGCCGATTTAAAAAAAAGGAAATGAGTCAAGTACTGAAACTTGAACTACACAAGACTTCCATTACTTGAATAATTAATCTGCAAGTTATGCTACACTTTTCAATATTACTTTTTATAAATATTTCTTTATAGCGGCCATAGAAATATAACAGCTCTTTTGGTATTCCCTTTACTTCTTATTTGCATACTTTTCTCCAAGAATTATGCAGTTAAGATAAACAGAGTCTTTTGGAAGATCCTCGAGTATACATGCAATTCCCAATTTATAAGAAGATGAGTGTAAACACCCCTGTAAAAGTATAGGGAGACTACTATGTTGTTTTACCTCGGATACAACCATATACGTTTAATTAAATTGTATTGTGTAAATTCAGAGAAGAAAATCTTTTTTAGTACCTACACTTTTTTGAGGCAAAATAGCTAAGTTGAAGCTCACAGCAATTGATTGGTACAGCAATTGATCTGTGGAATGTTAATGGACTGTACAGCCTCTTTTATATCTGAAGGAATTATTGAGGTTTGTTGTTAACATATCAAAACAGAACAGATTCATATTTTGCAGATTAATTTCATGACACAATCACTATCCTGTCAAAAATGCAAAAACTTTTGTGATGTACAGATCGCAATGTACGCCGTAATTACTTTTGGTATTGAAATATGTGGCACCTTTTTAAGTTGATGTAACAGTGTTAATAATATTCGTGAATGAACACTACATGAACCGTGTAACATGTATGTGTCACAGTTATTAAATTGTGTTTCAAGGTATTTGTCTTCCTCATGGACTACAATCTCCTGTATACGATGTGTTGCAAAACCTAACATTAACCTTAAAAAATGCAGATTGTGATGTCATTAGAATACTTCCCATAGTTAAGGACCCCAGAAAATGTAAATAAAATTGGCCTATTTCTGTGTAAAAAATGACAAAAGCTGTAGAATTGGTGTAGAATTTAGGTGCATAAACATGAAAGTAGACCCATAATTAGTATATGTGTGTGTGTGTGTGTGTGCACGTGCATAGTTTTAATTTTTGCTTCAAACTTGTTAATTTTTAATATCAAACTTACGGTGCAGTAAGTTGGCAAACACTAAAAAAAAATATCAATTTTACACAATTCTCGTTTATTATTTGAAATAATTAATTTCTCTTTTACTACCCTTCCCTCAATGGTTTATTTTTCTCTGTCCCTTAGAAAGTAATTATATCCTTGCTGTATTATGTAAATGCATCTTGTAAATAATTACAACTCAGCCCTAATCATTTTACACAAGTAGTGGGAAACGGACATGTTGTGCAATGTAGGTCTAAAAGGCAAACAACAAAGGGGAGAAAACCTGCTATTTGAGGTAAGGTTCAATGCAGCTTGTATATTCATGAGAGCTACTGCACTGAAAAGCAAAATATTTATAGCTGCGGAAAATTTGCATGGAATTTTGTGCTAAACTCAGCTTGAAAATAATTTTCTAGCCAGTCTCTCATGCAGTGATTGTCGGCTTTTTCCAGGGGAATGCTGTGGATGTTACCATAATTTTCACAAAATCACACAGAAATTTTGTTAGTTTTTCTGCAAACTGGTTACATTCTGAAGTGATTCACCAATAGAAACTTGTTTCGTAGACAATGTAGATTGACAATTTTTGTTTTGTTTGTTTTTTTCATTGGACGCATGTTTTGTGGATGTCTTTTTTTTACGCATCCAGTCCACACGCACGTTGCGAAACCTACACATCATTATTTTGTGTTTTATATCAAACATGTCAAATTCATCACTTTTAAACCCCCTTTCACAATTCTTTATAGACAAAATATTCGGCAATTTGTGGGCTTTGGACAATGCATGATTTAATTTACAACGTTGCTGAGATCCCAAAATCTGAAGACAGCCCAATCCAAAAAAAATTTGAGAGATAAATTCAATTTGGGAATGCAGTGCATGAAGATTACACGAGATATATTTTTTCCTTGCGAGAAGTCTCGTATGAATTGCTTGTGTTGCTCTTGATCGGTTCACGATCGATCCAGATAACTATCTACATAAATGTCGTACAAACACTTATTTGTCGAACTTATGGCCCTGTCAATTAAGTATAATATCGATGCTAACAGCATTCGATAGTGTAACATCTTGCATGTGTTGTAAATAAACGGGAAGATACTTTTTTCTCTGTAAAATTTCGTGTTATAAAATCAGACTGTGAAATTTCACGCAAAACTGTTAAAAATAGCAAATTTCGTCGTTTTTCCTCTAATTTCGCTCTTCACCATTTTTCTGAGACCATACACATAGCGGATTCATAATTAATCTGTTTTATGCTACCTTAATATGTATGGGTGTATATATGAGAAAAATGCTCGTTTAGAACCAATTTTCTATTAAATTTATATGTACGTTCGTATAGTCCGTACAGGTTTGGGTATTTCTGCCACCTACTTATAGTTGGTCAAAATTCTTGTAAAGTCTCACAATTATCAATTAATTAAGTAATTAATTACTTCTAAAATTTTGGACAAAATTTTTTATGAAACTTATTTCATGTTATGATTAATTTCATATTTTTCAGTTATGAATTTTTTCATTTGTCAAATACCTTCATCGTCATTTGTGTGTTTGGGTTCAAATAAGTAGCCATAATGTTATCATTTTTAACATTGATTTGTTACTTGATTGTAAATAATTAGTTAACAGCATAAATAAAATAGTCATTAAATTATTACATTCAAGGATCCAGCTATCAAAACGTATGCTTACAGACTTACTATGTTACAGCTATGTTACTAACATGTTCAGTCTAGTCAGTTGTTAAGCAATTTTGAATATTCTTGTGTGCAGAGAATCGAACCCATGGCAACTGATTGCAATGGTGTACTGTGCTGCTAGGCTCGTAATTTAGGAGCAGAAATAGGGTGTGAGCCTTTGTATTATTTTGTATAGGTTTTATGTTGAAAATATAAATCAAGTATGATGTACTAATTTTAACTCAATACCAGATAATTCACATTGACCATAAAATCCTCTCAACTATCAGCCCGTTACGTGAAAATAAGGCCACTCTTAACTGTTCCGTGACCTTCATGTAAAATTTCTTTCCTTTCTCTACATTTCGTATACTTTTATTTTCCAACTATCTCTTCAGACAAAATACTTTATACTGCAACTTTTCTAGAATTTTGCGCAAACGTTTAGGAAATATTTTTTCCATAAATTCTCACATTTTTTCTAAAAAGTAACCAGTGAGTGACGGAAATGGAGAAACTGTGAGTTAATTCCCTAAGTATGAAACAGTTTGAATGAACCGTTTCAGAGAAAGGATGTGATAAGTTTTAGAGGTTTTTCATGCTCTACGAGGTACATTTTTTTTCTCACCGGCTATTCTTCCAGTACTAAGTTGATGCCATCCTTGCTCTCTCTTTCACGCTCGTGGCAAGCCCGAAGATGCCCGCCACTGCACCAACCACATTACTTGCACTAGTGCATTTGGATGAAGTGTGCCGTTCACACACGAACGGGTCAGGGGAACTGTTCAGTGATATAAAGACATGCCGCCCAACGAGATATGTGTTTATTTCTGTGATTGAGTGTGATCACCTGAAAGCAGAGCCTAATGGATACGCGAGGAAGTGTTCACCCACGTGGTTCACGTATGATCACGTAGCAGAGAACTAAAGTGTTCATAATTCTTTCTTGTATTTTTACAATGTTGTGTCGTGTGTCATTTTGTTTTAAAGGCATAACTTATAATTTTCCTTTTTATTAATATGAACGGTCAGAAACACTTGCTGTTCCAGCAGCCATTTCACCACTTTAACCACGTAAAATTTAAACATTTCGCCTATAAAATTTGAGCTAATTTAAGCTCACTGTTTTAAAATAGTTTTTGTGCATGGTTTATGTTTGTATTTTATTTTAAAGAGTGTTTGTGTGTTCTACATGCCTGTCCCACATTCACGTAATATTTCCATCTGCGAGAGACACTTAGCAACAGTGCACTAAGACTTTCCAGAAGAGTATTATTAACACAGACTGACAATTAATTATTCTGATTATTTTCCCATCTGCAATTATGTTAATATGTATCTTGTTCCACATTTGTGTTTTGTGAACATTTCCCTCGAGATGCTGGCGGTAAAATGTCCGTTACTAACTGTATCTCTGCCCCATCAGCTTTAGTGTGCAACAGTGGGTCATCAAGGGTAGACGCATGCCACGGGAGCTTCATCTTTTGTTACCAGTCAAGTAGTGTTCAATAGTTTTAAAGTTATAATACAGGAACCATTTCTCTTGCTCCTTCTGTGTGCCTACGCTCCTCTCCGCTGACTCGCAACCCGCACTTTTCTTCCACATCGGCCCCTGGCAGGCCTCGTGTACCAGGCCCGCTTCAGAAACTGGGACTTAAGAGTATTATCAGTGTACCGGCTTTCTGATAATACAACTCGTTGCTTTGAACCTCGTGTCTTATTTACAGTAAATATTTAATTCCACCATGGGAACTGGCCCTCCTCAGCAAGTCTAAGAGTAAGATTTGTAACTGTGGCTTTATTGGTACGTAAGTAGATGTGTGCTGTGGGGGGGATTGCTGCCACAGGCTGATGACGACCTGAAACAACCCTGAGAGACGGAGATCCTCCTGCTTTTCCGAGATATAGCGAAGCTTGCGCCCTGGGAACAACACCAACTGTATACACACGAATCTGCGTGCTAAGAGGTCTGTTTATAAATCAGGCACATCCCGCTCCCCGCAAGGAACCAAGCACGTCAAAGTCAGGGAATAAGCTCCATTCCCTGGCTTCAGCCAGCATTATATGCTGCACAGCAGCAACCCCTTCCACGTGTATATTGTACAGAACATCTTTGGTACAATGACCTGTACTGTGTGTGTGTCTATATATATATATATATATATATATATATATATATATATATATATATATATATATATATATATATATATATATATATATATATATATATATATACACACACACACACACACACACACACACACACACACACACACACAGTGTTGTGTTTATTTTGATGATAAACACAGTTTTGCACTACATGAATGTACATTTTGTAATGTCTGTAAACACATGTTTATGTTATATTTCTGGTGTGACCAAATTTGCAATAAATAAATTTACTGCAATTTTTTAAGTTTCTGTTATAAATATATTTTAGTTTTCCATTTCCATTGCATTGTCGAATAGCCACATTACAATTTCAATTTATATTGTGCAATATTCAGATTATTATGTAACATCGTCTAAGTTTCCATCATAATTATTTACAAACTGAGTTTTTTGTATTAAAGAAATGAATTTCATATTATTCACTGGTCTAAATATCTTCTAATGTTCTCCCTGTAGTAAGCAAATCATATAGGATTATAACACGTGTGTGTTTATTTGTATTTAGAGACTGTATAATATATCCGCGTATTATTTTTGGAAGAAAATTATAGTAATTTTTGTTTGGCTGCTTTTAAAATATTAATCTCAGTCACTGATAAAATGGATATTTTCTTTATTTTGATAATTTGTAAGCTGCTGCCAAGAAGTCAGTTTTATAATATTTAATTTGACGGTATTATTAAGTGGTTATATCTAACTAGTCATAGCAAAATGTTCTAAAATAATATCTTTGGATAGACTCGAACCCATGTCAGATTATTGTGATTAACATTAGCGCAAAAAGCTGTCGTATAATTTGTTAGAACGTTACAACAAACCGTCAGGTTGATGTGTTTTTTTAACTTTACCCATGATCTACTACCAGGTGACTGTCTAATTCTCTATAATTATCAGCTCATTAAGTGAATACCAGCCCACAAACAATTTGGCAACTTTCACGTTAAACTTCAGTCATCCTCTACAGACCATATGCTTAAAATGTTATGCAGACGTCTAGTGTGTGTGTGTATATATATAATCCTCAAATTGGGAAACTATTAAAATTAGTAGGCCCTACTTCCTGAGAAATGGCGAGATAAGTTTGTATGATATTCCAGCATTTCGTCTCACCGTGTGGACGGCTTGGAACTCAGCAGCAGGGCCGGTTCTGTCCACAGCTAACTGCAATGGAAGATTGCATGTTGCTGCTGCATGACAGCTCATACCATTTTTGTCGAAAGTCAGCTGCAGAAGGCCGAGCAACACAGCCGTCCCGTTCAGCTACTTCTCTCACACTAAAGCAGTCGCATTAGTGCGTCGGCTTATGTACAGCATGCTGTGCTGTTTTGTGGATTTATTTTTGCTGTACAGATAGCGCTCTCCCAGTTTCGAGTTATTTTGGCTCTGTGCTAATTTTCATAACACTGGAACAGCCTTAATCAGTCATCCAGAGTATGTAATGAGAGACTGCGTAGTGCAGTGTTTGAGATGGACTATAAAGTTTCTGAGCATGAACCGTGTGTATACAGCAAGGTTTGCAAAGAAAATATGGTCATTATTGTTCTGTATGTTGATAACCTTGTAGTTTCTCCAAATGACATGGAGGAAAAAGGGAATCTCTAGGATGAAATGATGAAACAATTCAAATGCAGGGATCATGGTGAAGCAAGCAATTGCCTTGGACTGAGAATCCAGCGTAACAGATAGATGGGAGAGATCTACGTCGATTAATGCAAATATTATTCCAAATTCTATATAGATTATGAATGACTGACTGCAAACCAGTCAGCACTCCACTGGATGTGAATTGCCACAAGAATAAAGTAGACCCCATCGACGTGGACTTGTGTTTGCAGTATCAATGCTTGGAAGTATCATTAATGTATTTAGTTGTGTGGACGAGACCTGACATTATGTATACTGTGAGTGTACTGAGTCACTTTAACAAAGTGCATAATGAAGAACACTGGAAGGCTGCAAAGAGATTGTTAAGGTACTTGAGACACACTTGCAGCTACTGCCTCGTGTACAGAAGAACAGGAAACATCATCTTTGATTACATGGATGATGATTGGGCCAGTGACATGCAAGACAGAAGATTGTATAAAGGTTTTGTATTTCAGTTAGGAGAAGCTGTCACCTGGGAGTCAAGGCAGCAGCGAACAGTAGCTTTATCCGGCACAGAGGCTGAGTACATGGCCTTGTGCGAGGCAACCAAGGAGGTTAGCTATACAATAAGTCTGCTGCATGAACTGCTTGAGGAGAAAACCAACATTGTGTTACTGGATACCAACCAAGGATCTCAGAAGTTGGCAAATATTCCAGTGTTCTACAACAGGACGAAGCAAATTGACGGTCACCATCACTTCATCAGGGATGCTGTCAAGATGAAGCTGGTCAACCTATCCTATCCGAGAGGATGATTGCCGACATCTTGACCAAAGGACTGCGTAGTGGTAAACATAGTATATTTGTTAAGGGCCTAGGCACTAGTCATTGAGTCTCCAGATTAAGGGAGAGAGTTGAAGTTGGCAACACATAATCTATAGAAACAAGCTATTGTGTTTTATATACATATTTTTGTTGTGTTGGCGCATCTGGTATGTAGTGATGTTGTTCCTTAGTTCTGTGTTCTGTCATTTAACAGTTATCTGGAGTAGTAAATAATGTTTTAATGGTGTACTGTGCATAATTATGAAACAGTATAGATGTTATTTAAAAAACAAGTGGACATCTTACTCGTGGGGTGATTTTCCGTAGTTTGTTTCAAAACCTCCTAAGAAACCGTGAATGGACTAGAGCTTTAATTCCATCATATAGCGTTACAGAAACATCATGTGAATTCATTCATCATATTTCCTGCATTTTCGGAGGTGGGTGTTCTCCATTATATAAAAGACTTTACATCTACATGTTGCTTCAACACAAGTAGTCAATATTAATAATAACTTAAGGGAAAATTTGTGTTTGTATTGTATTGTCATGAGGAATACCTTACCAGTGTTTTTCAATGTGTTGGAAACATGTTGCCTACATTAGCTAAACTTTTCATTCAGTAAGGTAACCCAATTATGTAGAGCTCCACTCCCTTTGTTGAAGAATAGTGGAGGTTAATGCTTGCGGAAGACAAGTTAATTTATAGGAGAGAAGTTTATGGCCTTAAAGTTTGGCTTCATAACCTCTCTATTAGAAGTGAAAATGAGTGGTGGCTGTGTTGCATCCTTGGGGAGTAAGCATGCAGCTAGTTACAGTTGTATGCTGGCACATACAGTAGTATTGCTCTATTGTTTAATCTGTCATGAATTGTTGTGCACTGTACAAGCGATGGCAGTACGTTCACATTGTTCACAGGCTGTTGTTATGTTTCAGGTGGAGATGAAAGATGAAATTGAAATATTTGATGAAGTTATAGAACACAGTACAGGCTCTCCTCAACCTGCCTCAGTGTTTGACGCACACAATAGCAGCAACCAGGTGAGTGCGGAGACTTCCTTCAGAACAGCTTATTGTTATGAGCTGTAAGTTGTAGCTCGCACTGAATTGAAGATATCTCTATCCAGTGGCCCTAACCATCCTCCCATATGTAACGCACATGACTCATCTGACCTGACCCCCAGAACAACAACAATCATATAAGTGAAGGCTCTAAACACCCTCTCCCATAACTCACCGTACTCAAACTTCAGAACAACTTTGTGTCAGTTGCATTGCTCTGACAGAAACCAAGCCATTGGAAATAGTTTATTCAGCAAAAAAAAAAACTAGCAATGATTGATTTCATACATATGTACTCTACTACACATGAAATTAATAAAGTAAAGCCATTTAGACATGGTTATTTCATTTATAATTTGTAATAGGGTCAAATACCTGTAAGGGTATTCATTGTAAAGTGAGCACTTTTGAAAGCCCTCTCATTGGGAATAATAGTCAATAATTATATTTTATTTTAGCCTTAGGCGTTATCTAGTACGGAGTAATCTACACACTGTGTTTATTGCATACGTGGCCATATTTATTTCAAAATGGCTGAAATAAAGTAACTAGAGTCTCAAAAGTGCTCACTTTACCGTGAACAGCCTACAAGAAAGTGTGTGTTTTGACAAATATAGCAATTAGGATTTTTCTGGGATAATCAGTTGTGCCTTTATTGGTATCATTAAAATATCTACATTATATACTACCATACTATTATTCTTGTGAACACTTTATTTTTAAAATTATTAAGCTGTAAAAATGAAAAATTTTCAACTCCTTTTTAAACAGTCTAAATGGTTTCCTATTGGCTGATGTACCGTATTTACCGCATTGTCAGCAGACATTTTTTTATCAACTGGAATTCTTCAAAATCACGCTTCTGCTTAGAATTGGGACAGGCAATATTACATGCAGTTTCGCCAAAGTATACATAAAACAAGCTGATAAAATGAACAGTGTAATTTATCAGTACTGTTGCAGTCCTAGTACAAATATAATAAAGTGGTCCCAGTTCACAAAAACCTGCCATTTTTGTGTGAAGCACAACCACTAATCGCTTAGCTGAGTCCGACCTCTAACAAGGTCAGGGCAGCGGCAGTGGTGTCTAGTCCGCTATGCCACTGGCCGCTCCCTTCTACATCCTCCTTGCACTCTTCCCCTGCATATTTGTCAAAATACACACTTTCCTTCAGATATTTCGCCCTGTTTCAATTTTTATATGAGATTGTGCATCAAAATCCAGTTAATTTATCACGGTAGCTATACCGAACATAAAACTAAATGTCATGTCTTTTTGTACAGGTTTTTTCTGTCTGCCTCACACCTTTTCCCATACCTATACCAGTGAAATGAAATCGAATTTTTGCAGACATTGTATTTTAACAAAGCTTTGTACGGTACATTAGCAAAATACATGTTTCTGTGACTATTCATTTAAAGGAATCCTCACAAACAGCAATGTAGTACGTGCATTAATGATGCAGAATTATGCAACAAAATAAATTAAAAATTATATTTTTTCGTTTTAAAATATTTGTATCATAATAGTTGCATGTGGCTGAGATACTTGCCTTACAAAAAAATACAATATTATAAAAACATGGAAGTAACACATCCATTCCTACTAATCTAAGAGATTTAAAAATCTCCATTTTGTTAGTTTTCACTGTCATGTTACACTACAAGGATCCTTTCAGAGGTTTAAAATGTCGGGCACATACACGCACAAGCTGGCATTCAAGACTATTGAATGTAGTCTGGAAGGAATATGGCCAAAGCAGTGTGTGATAGAAGTGTGTTATATTTTGTAATGACCTTAAAGTTATATATATATATATATTTGAATTGAATTTCACTGTAATCTAAAAATATCTGCAACCATCACCTACAAAAGGAAAGAATTACAAAAATAAGGAAATAAGCATTACTACACAGCCAATTATGTGGATTCTCTGTGTACCGAAAATGTATGTACCGAAAGATTGTATTCACCAAAAAATTTCAGTAATCTCAACAAAATTCCTATATAAATTTAGCCGTTTTGAATTTAACCTTAAATGATCCCTACTAGTTTTGAAATACACGCTACACCAGCTTTTTTTTAAATTAATTTTGCCAATCTAAAGGCTAATGGAAGTATTCCATTCACGAGAGGGGCTGGTGTTGCAGAGGCCACTAATTGCCTTTTAAACTTAATATATTTTTTTATTAAATATTGGGTATACGTATTATTTCAGAAATAATTATATATGTATTTTGCACACTATTTTAGATTTTTATTTGCAAATTCTGTTGACAAGATTACAAATTAAATACTACACATCTTTTGTAACGTCTCTGCTGTGTTATGCTTTCAGTAAAACATTGGTATTTTCTTACTGCTAGCCTTGTTGAAGCATACTTCAACTGATGTGCGCATGTCGACTAATAACTTGAAAAATTTTGTTAAATTTACTACTGCTGCCTGAAGTTACCTACTTACCAATTACCCAGTGTAGTATTACCGTGAAGAAATGCCTTTTGGTATAGCAAGCACAAGTTTTGATTAGTAAGCCCAAAAGACGTGAACTATGGAGCTTGACAGTACTACGCAGTTGCTGAAAAGCCACCAATAAATGGGGCTTGTTTGTAAAACACGTATTTAAAGACGTTGCACAAGTTATCCTATATTGCCACTCGGTATAGGAAATATTGCTATATTCAATTTAGTTGAAGCGTGGCTGAACTCCTTGTGAAATATGTGCATAATTATTATCCTGGCATGTCCCGCGGTAAATTATGAAAAGCAGTTTGCGCCAGGATCAAAATTATTGAATATACCAGACTTAATTTTTTGGAAGCATGCGGATGTTTGTTTGTGAACTGTAGTGACAAAGTTTTTCTAACCTGGTTTTGGTTAGAGTTGACCGCCGCTGTAGACTTGTCTTGGTGAAGCAGTTAGCGGCCCGCACCTCCGCACACACCAACCTCACACGACCAAATGGTTCCTATGCAGCATGAAGCACGTAACCCTGCCACTCTAGTGGTCGTTAATTGTATTACCGGCTTCTGGCAATCTCTATGATGACCGCTTGCCGGTTTTTCCCATTCCTTACCTATTTTTGTTAAGGAATTTTGGGGGTATAAATGCGCATCCGAGTCAGGTTGTCAGTGTGCAGTTCCACGCGTTCAGCAGTGCTGGCGACCTGGCTAGGGTGGTGACGTCATTATGAGAGCGCACATTAAAAATCTACGTATCCATGTCAGGCATGTCCAAAGTTAATTTTCGTGAGACGTATAGTTAAAGGTTGTTGACGATCAAGTGAGGACTTTTGAAATCAACCTTAGAAAATAGCCACTCCTCCTACCTGCATATATTGTAATGGGCACACTGAGTGACATGCGCCCAGTCATGTTGGTAACGGTGGATGGGAAGTAATTCCTTATCTTAACGTTGAATAAAAGGTGTTAGGTAACCATTTCTGATAACTTAAATTTATTTATTTTGTTTTCCTTTTTTTAATGCATCGAAGTATAAAAATGAGCAGATTTGCTGCTTTAGACCCTGTCTGTTCAATGATAGCCTAGTGTCCTACTATACTGTCTCCATTTCTTACCTGCTATTTGTAAAATGTAATACTGTCTAGTTACGTAGTTGTGTAGTGTTGTGATACACTATCTGTACACATTTTTACTCCTATGTGGTTCACATGTAAATAATATACCCTATCTCCTCCTTAAATTACACAATGCAGCGACAGCAACAAAAGTGAGGTTATGTGCAACTCACACATACATCTCCTACCTTTTTTATACTACTATTTCATAACTTTTTTGGCACCAACAACATGGGGCCATATACACATTATTCTCTTCACCTTCACCGTTTTTCTTTAATTTTCCCTTTCAAGTACTTTACTGTAAATTTTAAATTGATACAATTTGCAAAGTAAAAGCAAATTTAATTTGTTAAAATAAAAACCCATTACAGTTGATAACTGTTACGAAGTCAGTGCAGCAGTGTACTTCATGTTGCAGGGATGCAGTTACTCAGCCTTGGAGACAAGTTGCACAGCAGGATCACAGGGAACTGAAGTAGAGTATTGCAATGAAGAGAGTGTCAGAGCGAAGAGTGAATTTGCAGTTGAAAATGGCAACACTGCAGAAACAACTTTGTCTGCAAGTGTCTTTATGTGCAAGTTATGCAGTGCAGTTTCACCAGATTGCAAATGCTGGCAACATAGTGAACCTGTGTGCTTGTCTGGCAAGTGTGAAGATAACACATCAGTTCCTCCAACACAAAGGCTTTTTGTTGTTCCTTCGTTAACTCACCAGTTCAGTAACAAGTATACTTGTGATTGCTGTGCAAAATCCTTTGATCTGAAGAGTGCTCTTATTGGGCACATTAGAACTCATACTGGGGAAGACTTATTCTGTTGTGAAACATGCAGTAAATCATTCAGTCAGAAAAATGATCTTAATATGCACAGCAGAACTCATTCTAGGGAGCGTCCCTTCAGTTGTGAACTATGTGGTAAATCTTTTAGTCACAAATATAGTCTTTCTGTGCACAGCAGAACTCACTCTGGGGAGCGTCCCTTCAGTTGTGAACTATGTAGTAAATCATTTAGTCGCAAATCTCGTCTTAATGAGCACAGCAGAACTCACTCTGGGGAGCATCCCTTCAGTTGTGAACTATGTAGTAAATCATTTAGTCTAAAATCTCATCTTACTAAGCACAACAGATCTCACTCTGGGAAGCATCCCTTCAGTTGTGAACTATGTAGTAAATCATTTAGTCTAAAATCTCATCTTACTAAGCACAACAGAACTCACTCTGGGGAGCGTCCCTTCAGTTGTGAACTATGTAGTAAATCATTTAGTCACAAATATAGTCTTTCTGTGCACAGCAGAACTCACTCTGGGGAGCGTCCCTTTAGTTGTCAACTATGTAGTAAATCATTTAGTCACAAATATAATCTTACTGTGCACAGCAGAACTCACTCTGGGGAGCGTCCCTTCAGTTGTGAAATATGTAGTAAACCATGTAGTCAGAAATCTGATCTTATTAAGCACATCAGATCTCACTCTGGGGAGCGTCCTTTCAGTTGTGAACTATGTAGTAAATCATTTAGTCGCAAATCTAATCTTATTTTGCACAGCAGAACTCACTCTGGGGAGCGTCCCTTCAGTTGTGAACTATGTAGTTAGTAAGTTAGTCACAAATCTTAATATTGTGGCAGCGGCGGTGCAATATCAGGGTGGGTGGAATAATTTAGGTTGCCCGATACTCAAAACTAATAGAATCAGAAATAGAAAATAATTAATTAAGCTGAAAAGAGTAAAACATATATTTATAATAAATATCTCGACATCCAAATCAAACTCATTCAGAATATTAAAATAATTAACGAAAAATCCTTCTCCACATGACTATTCTGTAGGGCCGTCCTGAAACCACAACATTATTAATCATAAACTTTGGATAATCTTCACAAATATATAACTTGTATCTCTCAAAATTACAGAGCTACACATTAATAAGTAAAAAAAAAAAAAATGAGAAGGGCGGGGGGACAACACTCACTTGACTAGCAACAGGTTACTGGGGATGGAATTGCTTCATGGTTCCTGGTGCTGCAAGGAAAGTAACATAATGTGAAATTATAACTTAAACACGTTAGTGGTGACATGAGAGAAAGATAACCATATCCTTAAAAATGTTAGCGACTAGATGAAGTATACTTGAGTCAAATATATATATAAAAAAATTAATGAATGAAAGAAAACCCAAGATTTTCATAAAAGAACAACAGAAGAGTATTTATTCTGTGATTTAAAATATATTAACATACATCTATGTGAAAGTAAAACTTAACAACAAAAAGAATAACAATGTAATATATTAAATAACCAACAACTATAAAAAAACTGGTTGAACAAAATAAAAGTTAGTAAATAGCATTTTCAAGACTGAAAGAACAATGTGGAAGAAGCATAAACGAAAAGTATTTAAAGGCAGTAACATTACATGTGATTTCTTGCTATAAAAAAATATATATAAATTTAGATTGTATATTTAGTTAGCTGTCGGTAGAATCAATTTTGTCAACCTTAGATTAATCCTTACAAAGTTTCTATTTTCCAAAAGAAAATAATAAAATAAGAATTATAAAACACTCTAAGACATACAATCTATGTAAAAGTTTAAGCACTTAAATTTGAATTTAATGTTACCATCTACAAAAGGATAATTCGTATAAACTTCAGCAGTGACCCAATAATAAATAAAATAACAGATTCATCAAATTAACAGATAGGCATGACCCAGTGTATCAAACCTTAAATTAATAACAGCTTGGAAAACTATCTCGAATCTCTCTTTATTCTGAAGGGATGTGTGCATTAAGATGTTTAGGCAGCATAAGCACCAATGTAAACATTGACAAAAATATTAACACACACATTAAAATTGCACAAGTATTCACTGTGTTCGACGACTAATCGAGACTTACTTTACATTAGACAATAAGAGAATAAACTTTCACAGATTAATAATTGGCCAGAAATGATCAGAAAACTGCAATAACAAGTGAAAGGTAATAGGCTAAAAGTTAAGAGACTTCAAACTCTAAACAAAACAATGGGCAATCGTTGGAGAATGGGTATCATAACATGTTGACGTCAAAGCCAAGTAACAACAACAAATTTATAAGACATTGTTTACACTTACTTCTTAACTTATTCACAGCTAAAATAAACAACCAGTAATAAGAAACTTTTATATAAACGTCTCACCTTAGATTGTACGGCTTAGACGGCTAGTGTCTTTCTCATCCTCTCACCGCAGTCTACTCTCAAGACTAACTAACCGACTGACCTGACTACCCTAAAATAGCTATTATTGATCAAGGCCATTCTTCCTGAAGTCAGGAAAGAATGTACCGATCAATCAAAACAAACATATACTTAGCTTATCTTTGAAGTTTCTCCTCCTGGTCGCGTCTCTGCCACACGTCCTTCTAGCTCGTCTCTATCTTCCGACTACAGCCACGCCGTGCTGACCTCGTTTTAAATCATTAATTATGCCACCTACGTCCACCAATCACAATGCGCGATTCATCTCTAGTAACAGCTGTACGCCAACACTTCCTTTTCCCCTGAGGGGCCTACCTAAACTCTGCTGTTTTAAGTACAATGGCTTCCCCTCGACTCTGGCAGTACCATCCTACTCATGGCTGTTGTGGTCCACATTTCTGTACAGAATCCTGCAAAAAATGTACCGATTCCTAACTTAGCCTCTCTGAAACTCTCTATTGCAAACCTTATTGAAAAAAATGGAAAAATCTTGATTCCAATCGGTTGAAATAAATCTTAACTTCCCAGCAAAGAAATTAGAAGTTGCTGAACAAAAAATATATATTTAAAAAAATTTTGTGCAAAATTTCACTTCGTCTCATCTGCCGCCGTGTAGTGATTTGTGGACCCCGTAAATTAATTTAAATGTTCACAACATTAAGTTCACAAGTTGTAGTGTGTTGGTTTAACTTCTATTGTTACATAAGAGAAAAGAGCAGTTAAACAATTTAGAGATGACATTATTTTTCTTTTCTAGGTCTGATGGTGAGGGCCTTCAAATCCTGATGGTCCTCCCTAACATATAAGCTAATCAATCACCACCTGTCCACTCTACCACACTTATCCCTTCATTGCAAAAAAAAAATACATTACCTTTTCTTTTTCTTTCAGTTGTTGTCTTGGATGTTTTATTTTGCCTTCTGGCGTATGATTAACGGGTCACCACAATCTAAACTAACAAATTATTAACATAATTCTACTTGTTTCTTTGCATTGGCACTAAAAAATGTTATTTTTGTACTTAATTGAATATAAAAATAGGCAAAACAAAGTCTTTTGTATCTAGAATGTTTTTGACCAAATTGGAACAGCCCATGTGTGGATTCACTGGCTGAAGCTGCAGAGGGGGAGCCCTTCCTTCCACGACAATCAAAGGTTAGGCAGAAGTCTTGCAGGTTCTAGGATCTCCTCGACTGCAAACATCATGGCCAGCTGCAGAACGACAAGTTGTTCGTGTTGGTCCCTGCTAATGATTGAAACATCAGTGGCCAAGCATCAGGCACTACAAAATCGCTCGTAAGGGTAACCAGGTCACCTTCTGGTCTAACGATCTTAAGGAGCAAGGTGCCAGCTGTCCTTTTACCTAAATAAAATAGACACGACAGTCCTGAGCAACAAAGGAAATTAGGGCAAAAACCCACCCAACAGTAAACCTATCTTATCTAAAACTAGTTCTAAATTCCCTAAACAGCAGTTCAGGCAACACACATGCACATACACAACTTTCTTCTAGGCTGGTCGATCTACTAGCCGGTATCAGGATGGTCCCAATCATTGGAAGTCTTTTCACGCATAACCAACACTGGTGGATTGTAGTGAGTCCTTCTCCAGTCAGCACCAATGCCAAGCAAAGGACTGGAGCTAGCCAAGTCCACCAGTACTGGGATTACAGTTGCCGCTAGACAACTGCCCCACCGGAGCCAACTTCTGCAGAAAAGGAACCTGGGTCCTTGATTCAGTCCAAAGAGTATACTTGTTGTCTCTTTTGGCCAGCAGTGTGCTTCAAAGCCAAGGACAGCAGATGGAACACCTCCCATTGATGCTAGTCCAATACGACAGCATCTTGAAAACTGGCGTCATCAAGAGAGGCAGCAGGTAGCCACTTCAACTCACTGGGAGTCACCAATGCTCTAGAAACCCTCAAAAATTTGTTGACGGGTGAACTTCCAGTTTGATTTGGCACAGTTAAGTCCATCTGCCAAAAAAAAAAAAGCTCCGCCCTTTTTTTTTTTTATCCCCCCGCCTAACACTGCCATCATCTTGAAGTCATATAGGTCCTCACTACCGTCACAGTTTTTGTTAAATCACATCCACACAACCAATTGGAGTTCACTAAGTAAATGTGTCCATTGCTTCACATAAGTTGCAGCTTGAAGTTGGAGGAAAAATCTGTTGCCTGATCTTTCCCACCCTTTAAGCGAGTAGAGGAAAGCTAACCTCAACAAAATAAAATTTAAATTCATCATCAACAAAAGCATTTAAAACACCTGTATCTATAGCTATACCTAAAGTTTTTATACCTATAATTTCAGTCAGCTGCATACCAATTTCTTCCCTTGACAGTGTTGACAACAGACTGGGGTTTAAGTTTCAGTTACTGAAAAGATTTCCACCCCAAAAGAAAATTTAATTTTTGGACACAATCATCTCGTAAAAAAAAAAAATTAATCTCCTTAGTCGTTATCTTGTATTGACATATAAGACTCTAGTTTGTTATCGTCATAAATAAAATAAAATTCTTACACTGCTTTGTATGCATTGCACAAATTCAACTTATTTTTATTCTCAACTGCTATATTTGTCATCTTAATAAAGTCGTATTAATCGACGGCTCCCAACTGATTCATTCTCAAATTCACCTCCTGCATTTATGCAGATCAGCGGCTAGTTTATCAATAGTTTCCCACAAAATGTTGACACTTAACTCATTTTCCAGTGCCTGGACATCTCTGAATAAACTTAACATCTAAATTGGCTTTGATTTTCCCAGTTAACTACATTGTCTTTACATCAACAATGATAACTAACAAGAAAGAAGAACAATATGAACAACATCTCAGCAACAAGAGACACCAAAGAAACTACTACAGCTATAACGTTTTTAATTTTAAGAACACAGCATTCTGCAGCTACTATTTTTTTTAAGGTTGTTTTCCAGTGACAACCATAGCGATACTTTGTGGCCGTCTGCATCTCGTTTAGTGGCTCTAACCTTGCCACGTGCTCGAATGTGGTCCACTGTGGGTCCCATAGGGGAACCACTATTCCTCGGGAGTCGTACTCCCTCTCTTCTGTCTTCTTAGCTGCGAAATCTCCACAACAAGCACAGCACAAACATCATAATTAGCAAAACAGTTATGACGGTTGACCCTATCTCTAACCCAAGAATAGTGTTGAAATTTACTGCTTCGGCTCTGGGCAGCATGCCTATCCCTACAAAATAGGGGTTTCTGGAGATTATAAATATCAGTATAACAATTTCTAAACCCAACTAAATACTTTGCAAGTTCCAAATCCATAAATTCTCATAACCGATAGGGTTTTCCAAAATAATACGAGGTGTGCTACTTGTACTGGTGTCTAAAGTGATATTGAAATGAGCCCTGGCAGAGGGTCAAGTTTCTCCCAGACAAATCATTAAATGAAGGAAAAACTTTTTGACTTGACGTAGGATGAGCAGGAAAATGTGGTTTCTTAAATTCAGACCATGCTGCTGGAATTACAATAATAATTTCAAACTCAGTTATTGAGTTATTATCGCAAGGATACATGTCACTGATTCAAACGTCTTAAATAAAAAATAACGTAGTCACGTGGTACTGCTACATCAATAGCATCTGGGTACCCACTGTTATCCAAAATCCTAGTTTAATTCTTATTAGTAGCACACTTTAATTCTAGTTTGCCTCTGGCATTTTCCAGGAAATACCTCACTGGACCTACTTGAACTGAGATCCTGACTGACAATTAAAATAACAAACTTCTCCCAAACATTCCGCTGTAGCTCCATGAAAAGCAGCCTTTGGGTGTAAGGCCCCTGTTACTGCATCGCCTGAATATCTAGGCACCAAACACAAATGGTGTTGGAAGGTGGTCATTACCTCTTCTCCATTGACAGCAAAAAAAAGTGGCCTCGTGGTGTAATAAAACAAACTCAATTCTTCCACTTTAAAGGAGCAATAGCAAAATCATGCAACCTCCAGTCTGCATCTTTCTAACTGTAGGCATTTTCATTTTCACTAACAGATAGCCTTAAAAAATTTAATAAGAGCTTATTTTTAAGTGATAGTAAACTTTTACTGTATCAGTTGGAATAGCTAAATGATACCCATCTTGATCAATTACTTGTGCTAAAAATGCTAATTTCTTCTTTAATTCCTCTGACGATACCAAAATTGCGGATAATTTAAGTGACCTACACTGACCCAAGATTCTCACTCTGAACACAGTGTGGGCTTGTTTTGCCATAAGGGCTGCAAGCAAAAGCTGAGTCTGATGGACATTTGCGAGTTAAATTGTCATTCCTGTCCGGCTGTCTTCTAAAGCTAATCTAAACAAATTTAAGTATTTAGTCATATTGTTAAATTTTATCTGCACCTTACCAAAAAGTTCTGAGACTGTGTTATTGACGACCGATATTTTATTCAAAATATTGGCTAAAGCTACATGGTTTGTCAAAACTTTGTTTATTCATGGCTTCAAGGTGATCCACTATTTCCTATTCGTTCCTAAACAAACTATCTGCCTGGTTTTTGGTGGCAATGTCACAACACCAATTAGCAAGTTCCCCCAAAAACGTCACGCTTCGTTTCGTCCTACTGGATCTTCCCATGCTTCTACTAGATCTTCCCATGCTGCTAAGTTCAACTTGTGTAATGAAGTATTCGAGAGCAACAACAAACTTTTATCCTCTTTCCGAAGGCGGTAGAAGTTGGGGAAACCCTGATTATTACATGTAATGTGTCTGGCTATCTCGCCTATATTGCTAGATAATTTTTGAGGCCATGAGGTTTGAAAGCTTAGTGGAATTGGAGTGTAGCCTGGCTGGAAGTGGGCTCCTGTCACCACTCCGACAGCTAAGGGTCCTGTATCATCAAAGAGGGAGGGCCCATGTCTGCATCATCCCCATCCACCACAGGATGGTTATGACCACCATTGTTCGGCTTCTTCCTACTTATGTTGAACAGGGACGGGATAGCAACTAAATCTGAAGGAGGTTCTCCTAGAACCAAAACTTTCCAGTGTCAAATCACATTTTGACAAGGGAGGAAATAAAATATACTTAAGACAACCTGAAAAACAAAATGACACAAACTATAATTTCTCATTTAACATCCTGAATACACTTTACATTTTAAAGTAGGGCTTCATGCACTATCTCTAGCCTTGGCTGCCCCCGAATATTCTTTCTCAAATAATACAAGTTAGGCGACACTTCTTTTACCACCACAGCTGGATCATTCCAGTGGTGCATTAACTTTGGAGTCAGGTCCTTCTTTCTTGTGGGAGTGTATATCAGCACCTCCTGACAGGGCTGATATTCAACAACCCTGCGTTGGGGGTCCTAACTTTGCTTCACCTTCTCCTGGGGTTCCCAAAGGTTCTCGGCGTCCTGCCTCTGGATCGCATGCCACCTCCTGCTCAGCTGCCTGCTCTCTACTTCCTTCACTTTTGGTTGAGGCAGATTTCTGAGGGCAAGATGGGTTTACACCCATACAAAAGCAAGAACGGATTAAACCTAGTGCTCTCCTGCTTACTGATATTACATGTGAAAGTGGCCAGGGGTAGACTCTGATCTCAATCCCTTTTGTTGCTTGGTACATATTGGGACATCATAGTAGTTAGGGTGGCATGCAACCTTTCCACAGCCCCATTGCCTTGTATCCAGATGTCATGGTTCCCTGTATAGCCTCAACAGCTCACGAACTACTGCTAAGCAAAACACTTGTCCCCTGTCACTCAATGTGGAGTGTCTACAGATATCGTTTTCCAAAAGAAATTGAGCCACCGCCTTGGCAGACCCTGCAGGTATGGCTCAGGTTTCTACGATGCCATAATCTGTGCAGGTAATTACGTACTTACTGCCTCTGTTGGTCTGAGGGAAAGGGCTTAGAAGGTCTTTACCTACTCTGTCAAAAGGTTCGCCTGAAGGAATGGGCTGCAATATAGCTGCTGGCGTCTGATTCGTCCCCGTTTTGGTTTGGCAGTCTGCACAAGTTCTAACATAAGCCTCAACATCTTTAAAAAGTCCATGCCAGTCCACCTCCTCCTAATTTTTTCTATGGTTTTTTGCCGTACCTAAACGTCATCTGACCAATGGGTTATCATGGCACTCACTTAAAATCTCTGCTTTTAAATTGTCAGGTGTTACTAGCAAGTCCTCCCTACCTTCAGGTCTAGTATTTATCTTGTATGGAACACCTCTCTTTGGACAAAAAATTTTTAGCCAATTTACCAAGTTTTGTTTTGACCTGGGATGATTTTTATATTTCCTGAATTAAAGGAGTCAAATTCGGATAATTCAAGTGTGCTTTTGATATGTCGAACCTGGGCAAGGAAAATGCTGGTATGTATAATACATTATCTTCCTATTTTTCTGTACCTAGCTCTACTGGGTTCCTGCTAAGACTGTCCACATGAGCATGAGTTTTTCTACTGCTGTATTTGATATCTTAAGTATACTCCAATATTTTCAAAGTCCATCGGGTTATTGCACCAATACTGTGGGTGTTTATTTTAAGTCTGTCCAGATAGCACAAACTATTAGTAGCCCGTGATACATGGCACCTGGCATTGTCATCCTGGAAGTAACACGGGTCCGTTCCGTAAAAAAACCACATTGTTGGTAGCATTTCATTATCCAGAATGTTACAATAGGCCTCTGTGTTCAAGCAACAACGGACAAACACCAGCGGTCCTATTCCGAAGGCCGTGAAACACAAGTCAACTGACGTACTGAATTACCTATCTTCACGGGTGCCCAATTACTTTTTGGTACATAGTGTATAACTTCTTTGCTGTAAATGTACCGGGCCTTATCACCACTGTATGCACAATGTTGCAGTCTGCTTTTTATTTAGTTTTAGCTCACTCGGTTGTCTTTTCAGCATAGCTGGGGTGCCATTTTGCTCAAAATACATCACACAATTTAGTTTATTTATATTTAATCAATGTAAACAATATAAAATGTAATTTCATGTGAACACAGGCTGTATCACTCACTCAAGAAGTCTTTCCTGCGTAACTCAGATATCATTTTACTCAGAATAGATTACCTTAATACATAAATTTCCATTTCATCAATAAAAACTTATAGTTTTTCCATCAGAGACGTGTGAACATGACTCCATGTACCCAGTTAGCAAAATAAGTTATTTGGATGCAAATTTTAAGTTTAGAGGGTCCTCTTGGGTCCAAATTTCGCAATTTTAGTTTCTACAGACAACTCGGTTGTAAAGACAAATTTTAGAGTCGTGACTGACTGTACCATCAAGGTTTGACTGTAGTGCCTGTGTAAATTTTACAGGAAAATTTGAAGAGAAGTATAAGCTTTTTTGATACTCATTCTTCTGGACACATAAACGTAATAGAATACCTTTTCAATAGTATTTTTAAAAAGTCTAAAATTATAGTTTTAAATATTTTTACCATTTTAAAAATGTAATTTTTTCAGCATGAATGTTGTTTTATTGGGAAAAATTTTTTCACATTAAAAACAAGTAAATGGTTTTATAATGTAGGGTAAATAATTTTACTTGAGATTGAATACTGCATTCTGCATTGGCTTAAGGAAATCTTGTTAAAAGCGTTATGCTGCAAAATACATTTTGGACATAAAGCTTAGATGTTTTGATCTGCAGTACATCATAGGATGTTGCTTGAAAGGTAGTAGTGTAAGGAGACAGTGCCCATCAAAAATGTCTGTGTGGCAGCTAGGTAGACATACCTGCATGGTGGCAACCACAGAAACCTTTGGACTGAATTTGCCGTTCTGGTGTGCAAATTATAAGGAATATACGTGATTCAAATGTTGATGTTGCAATCAGAAAACACTAGCTGTTGGTTCAGTGTGAAAGGAAATGTGAAGTTTGTGTAACCAAGTTCCTCACTGGAAAAGATAAAATGGAAACTGATAAGATCTTTTTAATTTGTGGGGGAAATGGGGATGTAAAACAAAAATATAAGTAATTTGTAACATATAAGTAGAAATTATAACTCAGCCTTTTACACTTCATTTTGAATAATTGAAGACTTAAAGTAAAAGTGGGTCTAACTGCGAAAACAGTAATTCTGAGGAAATTGTGTTTGAAAAATGACATAGGTGAAATCAAGTAATGAGTACTGTGTTGTTATATATACTGTACATATAACAAAGTGTCATTGAACATTGTAAATCATTATTATGTTTTCAAATAGAGTATTTATGAACACTCAAAAATGAAAATTCAATATTATCACTTCTGCCATTACCATTTAGTATGTATTGACGCCAGCCAAGGGTCAGTCACAGCCAGCCCATGACGGCATTCACCGCTAGCGGTACATGTGGTGGCGAGCATGTGTTTATGTACAGCTACAGGCCACGGACTTTCCTGAAACGGGATATAAGTTGTTTGTGTCATATGTACTTATTTTAAGGGTAAAATTGTTTGTAAAGTGGTTAGGTATTTTAAAGGGTTTTGTGTGCAATTGCAATTTGAAATTCAAAGTACACACAATGTCGAAAACAGACAATGTTATTCAGGTTAGAACGCCTTCAAAAGACAATGAAATACCAACAGTAAATAGCATTTAAAATTCTGTATGTAAAACTGTTTAGAAATTCTTTTGATGCCATTTCAATTTGCCATATTAATATTTTACTCGGCATACATAGCACTTCCGCTTGTGTGAACCCCTTAGGAAGCCATGGTAGGTCCATGCGACCTCTGCCTCTGGACAGTCGTCCTAGGAGAGCTGGCGAGGTAAGACGCTGTCGTGTATGCACTTCATCTTTTTGCACTGATGTAGGTTTTCATAGTTCATTTTAGTATACCAGTTAACCTTTGCCTGGTGTACGGTTTGCCAGACATAGTGCTGTCTGCTTAACCTAACCTAATGATTTACAGCCTTTGAGATACAAACGAGATGAGAATGTGTTGTACCAAAGAGACCACAAGGCCCACAATACTTGTGTATCAGATGCCATCTGCCCGTGTCTAGGGCTTTTCAATGTAAATTCTGCTTCATTCAATGAACAGTATTAAGGGTAATATTTTTGTGTAATTATTTGAGGGTTTTTGTATTGCTACCACGTTTTACAGCCATATCGCCCACTGCCACGTGGTCAGATACCACCACGTCCGTAGGTGCGCAATTGCTGCGTTATAAGGGCTAATTGTTGTTCCATCTTGTGCGCCATCATTTATTTCAGGGTTCTATGTAATGTTTCATTAAGGGTTTGTGTATTTTACGTGTTTTCATTCATTCTGTTCCTGACCACGTGGTCAACTTATGTACTGGTATTTTCCCGCCAACCAGCATTTTAAGGGCTTTTATATGCTTGTTTCTAGCAGAGATAATTTTACCCATGCAGATTACATCATTCGGGAGAATTTTGCCCTGATTTTAGGGTAAATGATGTGTTCTTACACCCGCACATGTGGTCTGCTACAAGCCCTATCCAGCAGCATCTGTGCCATCTAAGAGTAACATCACATGTTTTGTGTGTTTTATTTTCCATTCCACGTTGTGCCCCATTTTCATCAAGTGTTATTTTTGTATTACATACAACACTATTATTTTGCACTAGCTCTCTATGTGTGACCGTCGCCACACAACACGTGGTTCGGGGACGAGTCCCAACGAGTAGGCGTTAGCTGTGGAAAGAATGCGTGCAGGTTAATTTCATACTCCAGGTCCTGTCTCTGAGCAAACCTGCAGTCCATCCTAGCGGCTGTAGGCCCCTTGTTCTGTTTTCAAACACCGTGGAACATCATCCAGTCGGAGTGTGCGAGTTTGATTACGTGCTTGAGGAATCGCCTACCGGAACTGGCTAGACGCGTTCGAGACGTAACATTATTCTCATTCTGGCACGAGCTGTAATTTAGATTATAAACATACTTTCTCAGTGTAAATTTGTGAAAGTCTGTTAGTAGCGTCAATTACCCAGCCCAGTCAAAGTGTTTTGAATTGCAGTGTTAAGTGTAAAAGTTTAGTATGTACGCATGGGTGAGACGAACATACAGAACCCACAGCAGCTCTGAGATCCTCGAGTCTCAAAGCATGGTGCGTAGGAACCACCACTGGTGCCCATTGACTACAGGTAAAGTGTATCGTAATAGTCTCCGTGTCTCGTCTGACAGCGTCAGTATTTATAGTATTATGTGTCATAATCTTTATAAATATCATCCAAAATGCTATTAACCTCTACATAGTATCCCACACCTAGCACAGAACTTATTGTATGCTTGATGTCTGTTGGTCTGCCGCGCTGCTCCCACTAGCTGGTGCCTGTAGCCTATCATTGCTGTGCACTGTTGCCTTGTTTGGAGTGTTGCAGTGAGCACAATCAATAGAACAAAATGTTTTTTAGATGTGCTCAAAAAATTGTGAAATAAAAGATATTATTTGTTCTTCACCTCAGAGGAAACCATATCTTGTACGTGTTACGCCTTGTTTTGGAACCAGACCACAACACAGTCTTACTTGCGCTTAGTCGACCCAAGATAATTTTTAGCACAGCTGCCTTACTGGACCCAGTGTTGGCTAGTGCTTAGTCCCAGTATGGAGACAGGCTTTGAACAAAGCTTACTGTTTTCTTTTGTTTCCATGTAAAAATTTTTGTCGAATATGTAGCGGTAAGTAAACCTTGTGCTAGTACCAGTAATTTGCAAAAGGAAAATAGTTCACAAATAAAGTTGTTTATAATATTTAGCAGAAGGTCCTTTTTATACTAAGTTATTAAAGAATTTAATGGAAGCATAAATTGCAAACAATTTAACAGTTTGACAGCAAGAGTATGTGATATCGGTGAGCATACAGAGCAATGAATATGCAAGGAAGGTGGGAGAGCAGCATTACATCTACATCACAAGGGAAATATTAGTGTTACCTAGCTACAAATGGTTAGCAAATAAGTTCCACATTTGGATGGCTTGAGCAAAGACTTTCTCCACAGAAAGGTATTCGAATTATAAATTAACGTGTTACTCTGACAAAAAATTTACTCAAGCTATACAAAAAAAGTAGGTTATGCAGTTTCAATAAGTTTGACAGCAAAATTGTTGAAAAGGGTATTTTTTCCCGTGATGAGCAGAAGTTAATAACGTTCCAACTACGTGGACTGGGAAGAGGATGTTGTGCTGCCAATACATGCAACAGCACAAAGATAAATTATATTTTCTATGCTATGTGCAATTATAAGTGAATCATATTTATTTCATTAACATTTAATAGATGTTGCTTAGCTGTAAATATAAATTGTCATAACATTTTTACTATGTGAGGAAAAGTTTAGCAGTTCTTTGGCTTAGACATTTTCCTAGTAGATGTAAACTGACAAATATATCACATACATGCTTAATCAATTTCTCTGTTTACAATATTCAAATGTTCTTTATTGTGTATAGAGTTACATTTTTGTTAGAGATAATAAAATTGCTGTTATTGGGTTGACTATATTGCAGAGATGCAAGTGAAAGTGCAAGACATTGGACAAATAAAGAAGTGTTTATTTATGGTACTGGTGTGTTGAATGTATTTTAACAGCTTATGGGTCCTGTGCTAATGCTCCGGCAATTGAACACGTAACAGCGTTGCGATGGTTTTCTAGATGTATGTTTGAAGTTGCATGGGTTTGAGTGGAACAAGTCGCATGGAAGTTTGGTGCACTCTTTGTACTAGCATGCAGTTGCAACACCCTTATCTCAAGGCTGTGGCAAAGGGGTATAAAACACTGTCCAGAATCCAATCAGAAAAATGTTTAAAAGACTTTCAACCATTAATTTCGTCAAAGAAGTGCACAACATTTCCAACATATCTACTATTCGAAAAAGTAGAAAGGACACAAGACTTGGGGAAAAATTCTTTATAAATTGATTATGGAAGTTCATAGTACAAAATGTAACATTCATTCAATATTCATTATTGTCCACATGACTAGACACAAATAAGATGCATGAAAAGTTAACGAGTACAAATAATTTATGTTGTAAGGTACCTCATGGACAGCTTTAAATATTCACATAAAAATTTACTGGTGCCCCAACACATGGGCAATTATAAAGTGAAATAATGTGATAAACATTGATGCCAGTTAACAGCCAGTAAGTGTTAACACCATGATGGCGCTCACCACCACGTGACACGTGGAAAACACGTGCCCAAAGAGGTCTTAAACTGGACCTTCCCATAACGGGAATATTGAACTTTTCAAGTGTTAAATATGTTTTGTTTTATTCCAGGATCATAGTGTTTTTATGTTTAATATCTGTATGTTCATAAAGTGTTGCACCATACTTGGTTATAAATTCAAACTGCGCATTGCGCGGAGATTAAGAACAGTTCTACTCTGGCTAGAATGCCGTAGCAAAAGACATTAAAAGAAGACAAGAAATTCCAAATTAAAATGTATAATGTCAATTCATATTTTAATTTCTAAAGTGCCTTTTACTTTTCAATATAAAATATTTTACTCTGCGTGCATAGCACTTCCGCTTATGTGAACCCCACAGGCAGCCATGGTAGGTCCGCGCTGCGCCTCTGGGCAGTCCGTCGAGGAGAACTGGCGAGGCAAGGCGCTGTCATGTATGCACTACAACTTTTCGAGCACTGATGTAGATTAACATAGTTTCACTTTAGTATACCGGTCAACCTTTGCTTTGCACACATCAGCAAGACATTTCTCCAGTATTATGCTTCCGCTTAAATAATAATTTGTACCCTTGACGCTTTTTGAAACTTAAACGAGGGGAAAGGGAGGAAAGATGTCGGAGAGGGTCATGCAGCCACATCACGTATGACAACGCAGTCAGATATCGCCAAGTACAGATCTGTGCCATCAATGTGTTTTCAGAGCTTATCTCTGTAGTATCATGTGTGCCATAATTTACTTCAAAGTTCTATGCATTTTTGTTCAGGGTTCCGTGAAATTTTCACGTAAATTGATGCTTTGTATGTACGTATGATCACGCAGTCAATCTCATGTTTGCTTTTTCCACCATCAAGCATGCTACAAGCCTGTAAATGTTTCAATTGTCGGGGAAATAATTTTCCCAAAATGAGAACCAATTTGTCGAAGTTAGTTTGCTGTTTTACGGAGAAATATTGCAATTTCACCTGTACCACGTGGTCCCCTATGAACTTTATCCAGCGGCATCAGTGCCATCTAAGCTTGCTTTCACGCATATGCATGTTTATTGTGACTACTCATCGTGCCCCATCTTGTTTAATTGATATTTGTGTGATTTTGTACGGTGATATTATTTCCGTCTTAGCTGGCTATGTGTATAGGCAGTCACCACACTAACCATGTGCTGGAGGGCGAGCCCCGATGAGTCCGCGCTAGTGATGCCAAGTAATTACACGTATTTATGTATTGATTCATCCTGTAATTCTCCATGTCCTATCTTCAGGGAAAATCATCAGTCCACCCTAGCGGTTGTCGACCCTCTTCCCTTGTGAAGATTGTGTTTTCAAACATCACGGTGAAGTCATCCACATAAGAATACGCTAGAGTAATTGCGAGCTAGGGAGCACCCAAACGGAGTTAGCTAGACACGTCCAAGTTCACCATCATTAAATTTCCAAGCACGTTATTTGAATGAGTGGTAAAATAAAAAGGAAGTCTCACAGTGTTTCAATCTTTTCTTTTGTAGTGACAGTATCCTCGCCACACCATTTTTACAGTGATAAAATGTTAAGTAAATGTTTAGTATAGCAAAGTGAATCGTAGGTACACTCGGGTGAGACGGACACACAGAACCCACAGCATCCCTGAGAACCCTGACAGTACGTAATTGGGTAAATAATTTGTGTCATAGTTCGTCTCGTGTCTCACCCGACGACGTGAACATTAAAATATTTTTTGGATTGGATGGCCCCACGTGGACAGCTTTTCTTTTACAAATAAAAAATTTACTGGCATTCCAACACACGGGCATCTTTAAAGTGAAATAATATGATAGCACACAAATATTTTAGGATTGGATGGTCACACATGGACAGCTTTACTTTTACAAGTCAAAATTTACAGGTGCCACAACACATGGGTAACTTTAAAGTGAAATAATATTATAAACATACAAATATTTTAGGATTGGATGGCCCCACGTAAACAGCTTTTCTTTTACAAATAAAAAATTGGTGATTGTTCCATATTACATATCTAAATTGCTCAAAAACCACTGTATTACGTATCCAGGTGATAAAACATGCAGGACCGAAAAGGACGACATTGTGTATCCAAGCAGGAAAGGGGAAAATTGGTGCCGCACCCCACTTATTTTGAATTGCGTATCCAGCCGAGTCTGAGAAATTTTGACCTACACCCAATTATTTCCTATGGCGTATCCAAACTGAAAACGGAATATACAGTAAAAGACCCCATTTGTTTCCCGTGGCGTATCCAGGTGCCAAAAGTAATTATTGCTAAACGTTCCCTATCGCATATCAAAAAATTAATTTTATTTGCCTTTTTCTCGTACCTGTTTAAATACACGTGATTCACGATGCATAATTTTTTTAATTATTTTAAAGAGAATATTTACTAATTATTAACATTTTTAAAATAATTTTAAACATTTATTATATAAAGATTCACACGTACACAATCACTAAAAGGGTACGGTAAAACATTGTACATACAAAAATTCAATTTTTTTTATAAATGTAACTATTTATTATATGCTTCATTTATATGTCATCACTAACGGGTGCACCCAAAAAGGATAACCTTTAAAATTTCAAATTTCTTTATAAATGTAACAATATAATACACGTTTATATGTACGCCATCACTAAAAGGGTACGGTAAAACAGTGTACAGTTAAAAATTCAACTTTTTATAAATTTAACCATATACATTTTAAAGTTCTATATACACGCCATCACTTTTTTTTATAAATTACCTCAACACTCGTAACTGGCAAGTCCAAAGTCCGCGAAAGCAACAGCGTATGCAATTGCATCCGCCACCAGCTGAACTGGTTATGACACACGACCGCGCTATGCCTTTTCGGGATCGCAAACGAATGTAATTTTTTTGTAAAATCAATTTACCTCAATAATTGAAAATGGGAGACCCAAGTTTTGCGGATGCAACAGATGCAAGTACACCCGTACACTCGATAATTATAGGCTTTTTACCAGATTGTAAATGAATGTTTACACAAACAATAACTCAGTTAAACTTTTTTTTTAACAAAAACAAACTGCGTGTTAATCAAACTTTTTTTTAAGCGAAACAAACAGCTACACTGTCTCAATCACACCTGCAAATTAAATCAAACAGCAACTCAGTTAAACGTTAATTTAAACTTGAATCAAACAGCAACTCAGTTGAACGTTAATTTAAACTTGAATCAAACATTAACAAACAGCTACTCAATTAAACATTTTTAAAACTGAAACAAACAGCAAGTCATCAAACATGAATTTAAACTTGATTCAAACAGAAACTCAATTAAACATTAAATTAAACTTGAATCAAACAGCAACTCAATTAAAATTTTTTTTAACCAAAACAAACATCACATCATCACACTTTAATTTTATACTGCAACAACTCAACCTCACTCGTGCCTGCAAATTAAAAAACAACTGTGATAAACAGATACCTGTCAAAATTGGGATAGCCTTCGCTGCCATCTCATTGACGCTGATTACGATGGTGCATGTCGGCGGCATGAATCAGCAAAGGGTGCAGTCGTTCTCCATACCGATGATTCTTTTTCCAGACATTCTCGGCCAGGTAGCCGACAGAAGATTTTTTTCCGCCGGCCAAAGCAGGGAATGCTGTATTGCACAGAACACCAACTTCGCTCGATGTTTTGAGTGTGCACCCTCAACGTCTCGCCCCTCTTCATCTTTAGCGTGTTTCGAGTGTTTACCATTCCGTTCTTTTCACTGCACACAAATTCCCTCCTGTTATTCACCAGATGTGACGGTAGCAATGAATGTCCAAGTTGCTGTAACCACGGCAGCAGTCTGAAATTATCGTCGTGCCCGGAGCGATCCACTTGCGAATGATTTTTGTCAGGGTCACAGCGTTCCTCTTTTCCACTGGCACCAGGAAGAATTTCATCGGATCGTCCCGCTGCACTCCGCCGAAAAACCACTGGCCGTGAACTTTCCATCCTTTGTGGTTCTTGCGTTTGCCCAATTTCGACGTGTCGATCTCGACCACTTTGCCCAGCCTGCCGATGCATTTCCGATACATCAACACCTAGTCTATGCACACTTGGTGGCAGAAACTCGACCAGGCGACGACCATCTTTCCCGAGCACAAAAGTTTGTTCACAATAGTCTGCTGTCGAGGGTATTTGATCAGGCACTAGAGTAAACACAACTCGACTATCTTGCCTGGAGTCTGCTGTCGAGGATATTTGATCACGCACCAGAGTAAACACTACTCGACTATCTTGTCCAGAGACTAGTTTGAATCGGCCATGAAACAGTCCTGTCTCGCCGACACTTTAAAGTTGCATTTGGTACCATCCTCCAGTCGCCGTCGGCACCAGTAAAACAAGCCCGTTTTCCACCAATTTTGCTGCGCCTTCCCCACATTTTTTGCACCGCATCGTCGACTTGAGAATATCGTGCTCGATGAGAAACGTGTTTATGTCCGTCAAAGAATGAATAACTTGCCTGGCATTCAACATTGTGATTTTACATCCTGTGCACACCATCTTGCTATTCGCAAGAAAATTTGTGGAAAAAATTGCTTGGATACGCTATAAGGGACAATTGTTGCAGAATTTTGCAGGATATGCTAAATGGCACTAGACTGCAAAGTAAACAATTGTGAGTTCATGCCTGCATCCATCTCCTATGTAATGGGGCTTACATTAGTTATAATCACAACCAAAAAAGTGGCCAAAAAATAGCATAGGCCAACTAGCGTAGCAAAACATAGCTTAAAAAAAATAGAAATCCAAATCGTTGTCAGTGAATAAAAGTAAACAAGCAGACTTATTACAACAATAGACAGTCAAAAACATAAGTAACAGCAAGTGAATTCCTTAGCATTAATATTGAGACCAACATGGGTTGAACAGCAAGCAAGCTGAGATAAAAAAAAAAGGGCATAAGGAAGAGTTCTATATTTTTCTGCCTGGCGTGCGCATCAGTATCAAGATTGCTGGTGCTCGTGCCACAGGGTGGGACGTGGAATTCGCTGTGCTGCACATATGGATTTCAGCAGACAAGTACAGTGCGAGAAAGAGAACTGAACCAGCAGAGGCCGCGCTGTAAGAACAGGTGCCAGGTCAACAACCTTGCTCGTGCGCTGCACGCTAGTGATAGTAGATTGTAATAAATTTCTGCTTTCCTCCCCCCCCCCCCCCCCCCCCCCCCCCCCCACTATGCGATGCATTGCACAAGGGTACATTCCATACAACACGTGTGATTTTTTTTATGTTTCAGCTTTTAATAGTGTTTTAATAGATTTCCGCAGCAATTTTTTTTCTTTTAATATTTTTTTACCAAGTTATTTTTCATTTTCACAGATCCTGAAAATCTGTCGGTGCGAACAAGATATTGGTATGAAACTGATGCTGTACCAATGAGGTTTGAGTGTGTAAGTAGATAAAATGACTTGGAGGGTATTCAGTTATTAGCATAAAACAAAATTATTAAATGATTTTTCCTAATTTTAACTGAAATTAAATGAATAATCCTACAATATGAGTAATAATTCACAACTAAAGAGAGACTATGCAGAGTGAGTACTCCTGTGCCTAATAGGAACACCTTCACTAAAAAATGATTGACCACAGACTACACAGCTACAGGGACACTCCCCACAGTGAGTTCTGTGGTGCATAATAAGATTAGATTCGTCACTAAAGGATTTACTACATAATTTACACCTGAAGGAACGCACCCCAGAGTGAGTTCCGCAATGTACAATAAGATAAGGTTGCGACTAAATGATTTACCACATAGTTCACAACTGAAAGGACGCTCCCCAGAAAGAGTTCTGCTGTGCTTAGTAAGATGAGATTTGTCACTAAATGCTGTACTACATAATTCACAACTGAAGGGACGCTCCCCAGAGTGAGTTCTGCTGTGAAAGAATTTGCCACAGTAATCACAAGTATACTCGTTACTGCACTGGTGAGTTAATGAAGGAGCAACAAAAATCCTTTGTGTTGGAGGATTTGATGGGTTATCTTCACACTTGCCAGACAAGCACACAGGTTCACTATGCAGCCAGCATTTGCAATCTGCTGAAACTGCACTGCATAACTTGCACATAAAGACACTTGCAGACAAAGTTGTTTCTACAGTGTTGCCATTTTCAACTGCATGCTCACTCTTCGCTCTGTCACTTTCTTCACTGCAATACTCTACTTCAGTTCCCTGTGATCCTGCTGCACAACTTGTCTCCAAGGCTGAGTAACTGCATCCCTGCAACACAAAGTACACTACTGCACTAACTTCAAACACATTTATCAACTAAACTGGTTTGTGAATTTAATGAAGTAAAGTACTTGAAAGGGCAAATTAAAGAAAAATGGTGAATGTGCCAAAAATTTTCCGAAAGAGTACTATAAATTTAGGAGAAGTATGCGTGAGTATCAGATAGCCTCACTTTTGTTGCTATCACAGCATTATGTAATATAAGGATGAAAGAAGGTAGATAAATTGTGCGTTAACCACACAGGTGTGAAAATGTGTGCAGGTAATGTTACACAACACTACGCAACTCAATAACTAGATACAGCGATAGCACTAAGAAAATACCAATGTTTTACTGAAACATAACACAGCACAGACGTTCCAGAAGATGCGTAATATATAATTTGTAATCTTAACAAAATTTGCAAATAAAAAGTCTAAAACGGTGTGCAAAATATTAAATTTTATGAATTTATGAAATATTATGTAAACCCAATTTTCAATCAAAAACATAAAGTTCAAAAGGACAGTTTAAATTCAAAATAGCATTACCAAATGTATTGTTAAGATTTAAAAGTTGTCTCTGCTTAATCAAAATTAATCTGTGACCTGTGACTTAGCTGAATCAAAATGTAACATGTTAAAATCTAAATGGTCTGGAAGGTCTCACTAAACTGGTTCTTGGCAGGAGCGTTCCCCTGAATGCTGCAGGAGATCGTCTTGAGGTCTTCCCTTAACTAGGCTCTTGGGCTTACAGTGCACATAGAGCTCCTATACATTAACACAACGCGGTAGTTCAACCTCCTAATACCTGTAATATTACATGAGTGGTGACCGTACAGTCTTACTTCCCGCTAACTTAGCTCATGTGTCTTTGTCTGCATCTAGATGACCTGTTTACAGGTGGGAACGCTAAAAAACTTACCTGTAAAACTAATTAAAAATGCCTTCAGTCTGTACTTATGCAGGTCAGCTTCCTGCCATCGCAAACTAAGATAACTAAGAGCTCGACAATCCACCAGTTACCAGAGTGCTACTTACTTATCAAGCCACTTAGTTGCTATGACAACGGATCAGGGTTGGCAGCTTTTTCCACTGTGTGGAACATACTCCTAAATTCAAGGTTAAAGCCATCTCGGACTTTGCCAGTATTTTCCACTTGGTAGGGAAATACATTAAATATTCAAGCAGTTTGTATCACAGATTTAAATTTATTTATAACAATCGAAACATTTATTAAAACAACACTGTCTAATATTTTTAAATCATGCCACAAATAGAGCCTATTTTTTATCATAGTGACTATGTTTTATATATTGTAATATTTTAGAATATATGGTCTATGTCAAATTTACTTAATTATGTATAATAACACTGACTACATACAGGCCAACAACATAGGCTTACTAAAACAATAAGATTTATTAAGTACAAAATACATTTAGTCAATTGATATTGATCCAAAGATACAACGTTGTCCTATTTTTTCATGCAAGACGATGCAAGTTGTGATTCTATTGGTCCTCGCACGCAGGTCGTGTAACCTATTGTACATCAACCATAGAGATAAGAGAAAATCATAAGCATTTTCTTGTCCACATTATTCATTTCTTCTTACAGGGTGGCTCATTTTCATTCTTGTCGCCAGATAACATTTCCCATGACTCTAAAGCATGTAAAGCACTCATTTTTCGTGCATCCATTGTACACTTGTTAATGAAATGCTTTTAACACAAGAACAATTATTTTTTGGGGGGATAACTTGAAGCAAATACCTTTTTGAAGTAAGCTCATTCATATTTTGTATTATAACATTATGACTGCTACTTACCAGGGCTATAAACTAATTCTGATACAAGGTATCATTTATCTTGTTTATGTGAACTCATTTTATACCAAATTTAGTTGGCATTCTCGTATGAAAATTTTAGTTCAAAATCTTGCACGAAACACATCTTAGATTGTGTGAAACCTGCGTTAGTGGTAAAAATTGAAAGCATACCTACAAAAATGTGAGAGTATTTTCTATTCTTGCACAAATAGGCACTTATAGTTTACAATAATTAAAAAACATAAAATTACATAAGACCTATCCTTGTTTTGCTTTGGCTAGACTCGGCAAGTGTTAGCTTATTTTTCTAGCTGTAAATAGATATAACTACCAAGTAGCAAAAAAAAAAAAGATTTGCGGAATCCAAGCCAAGATTTTCTTTAGGTATTCCACGATACTGCAATATTCTACAGCTGACAAGCAGAAATTATAAATTAATGATTTTAGAGACTTTAATTTTACATAGAAACATAAGTAAAAAAACTTACTTTGTCCAATACAGTAAAAACGTGTTTAAGCTGGGCACATAAATTTTTATCTTCTTTGTAAGTTGCAACATAATATTTAATGATAGGACAATTTAATTATTGATTCCTCGATTCTATCAATTCTTGCCTGAATCAAAGAATCAATACGTTCCAATTTTCAGCATTCACAAGTTCAATTTTATTCTGTAAAATTTTCTTACTGGGTGGTACATTCTGCAAACCTGGTGGTGCTTGCCAATGCAATGCAAATAGCTTGTGTGCGTTTGCAGTTTCTTAGCTACCTACGCCACTAGGTATGTTATAAACCTGGTGGTGCTTGCCAATGCAATGCAAATAGCTTGTGTGCATTTGCAGTTTCTTAGCTACCTACGCCACTAGGTATGTTAGACACCTGGTGGTGCTTGCCAATGCAATGCAAATAGCTTGTGTGCGTTTGCAGTTTCTTAGCTACCTACGCCACTAGGTATGTTATAAACCTGGTGGTGCTTGCCAATGCAATGCAAATAGCTTGTGTGCATTTGCAGTTTCTTAGCTACCTACGCCACTAGGTATGTTAGACACCTGGTGGTGCTTGCCAATGCAATGCAAATAGCTTGTGTGCATTTGCAGTTTCTTAGCTACCTACGCCACTAGGTATGTTAGACACCTGGTGGTGCTTGCCAATGCAATGCAAATAGCTTGTGTGCGTTTGCAGTTTCTTAGCTACCTACGCCACTAGGTATGTTATAAACCTGGTGGTGCTTGCCAATGCAATGCAAATAGCTTGTGTGCATTTGCAGTTTCTTAGCTACCTACGCCACTAGGTATGTTATAAACCTGGTGGTGCTTGCCAATGCAATGCAAATAGCTTGTGTGCGTTTGCAGTTTCTTAGCTACCTACGCCACTAGGTATGTTATAAACCTGGTGGTGCTTGCCAATGCAATGCAAATAGCTTGTGTGCGTTTGCAGTTTCTTAGCTACCTACGCCACTAGGTATGTTATAAACCTGGTGGTGCTTGCCAATGCAATGCAAATAGCTTGTGTGCATTTGCAGTTTCTTAGCTACCTACGCCACTAGGTATGTTAGACACCTGGTGGTGCTTGCCAATGCAATGCAAATAGCTTGTGTGCATTTGCAGTTTCTTAGCTACCTACGCCACTAGGTATGTTAGACACCTGGTGGTGCTTGCCAATGCAATGCAAATAGCTTGTGTGCGTTTGCAGTTTCTTAGCTACCTACGCCACTAGGTATGTTATAAACCTGGTGGTGCTTGCCAATGCAATGCAAATAGCTTGTGTGCATTTGCAGTTTCTTAGCTACCTACGCCACTAGGTATGTTAGACACCTGGTGGTGCTTGCCAATGCAATGCAAATAGCTTGTGTGCGTTTGCAGTTTCTTAGCTACCTACGCCACTAGGTATGTTAGACACCTGGTGGTGCTTGCCAATGCAATGCAAATAGCTTGTGTGCGTTTGCAGTTTCTTAGCTACCTACGCCACTAGGTATGTTATAAACCTGGTGGTGCTTGCCAATGCAATGCAAATAGCTTGTGTGCGTTTGCAGTTTCTTAGCTACCTACGCCACTAGGTATGTTATAAACCTGGTGGTGCTTGCCAATGCAATGCAAATAGCTTGTGTGCGTTTGCAGTTTCTTAGCTACCTACGCCACTAGGTATGTTATAAACCTGGTGGTGCTTGCCAATGCAATGCAAATAGCTTGTGTGCGTTTGCAGTTTCTTAGCTACCTACGCCACTAGGTATGTTATAAACCTGGTGGTGCTTGCCAATGCAATGCAAATAGCTTGTGTGCGTTTGCAGTTTCTTAGCTACCTACGCCACTAGGTATGTTATAAACCTGGTGGTGCTTGCCAATGCAATGCAAATAGCTTGTGTGCGTTTGCAGTTTCTTAGCTACCTACGCCACTAGGTATGTTATAAACCTGGTGGTGCTTGCCAATGCAATGCAAATAGCTTGTGTGCGTTTGCAGTTTCTTAGCTACCTACGCCACTAGGTATGTTATAAACCTGGTGGTGCTTGCCAATGCAATGCAAATAGCTTGTGTGCGTTTGCAGTTTCTTAGCTACCTACGCCACTAGGTATGTTATAAACCTGGTGGTGCTTGCCAATGCAATGCAAATAGCTTGTGTGCGTTTGCAGTTTCTTAGCTACCTACGCCACTAGGTATGTTATAAACCTGGTGGTGCTTGCCAATGCAATGCAAATAGCTTGTGTGCATTTGCAGTTTCTTAGCTACCTACGCCACTAGGTATGTTAGACACCTGGTGGTGCTTGCCAATGCAATGCAAATAGCTTGTGTGCATTTGCAGTTTCTTTGCTACCTACGCCACTAGGTATGTTAGAGCAATAATGTTTTCTAACTCATTCAAAAATTATTTTTGAAGTCATAATCATGTATGCAGTGAACAGATGAGATCACAAGGGTGTGCGAATCTCCGCAAATTTCAAGTCAAATCTAAGATTTTTTTTGTTTCTTCGATTTTGGGTTCGACTTAAGAAAATATTCTTAGAGTGAACTGAAAGTTTTCAGCCTAAAATGTTTAAGCCATCAATCTTCGAGTGAACTAAACGTTTTCAGCGTAAAATGTTTAATCCATCATCAGTCATATTTAATAAAGTAATAGCAACTTTTTGCTTAAGGCTCTGACTCAGACGTCGTCGATGTCCCCGACGAAAGACGGGGCGAAGGAAAGAATACACAAGGGCCTTCCCTTACATTCCTTTCCCACTCAAGGGCAGCGGTGCGGTGCTGACATGGTAATGGCTGCCACCACAAGGTGGTGTCCCCTTGCAAGCGAATGAGGAAAGCGGTGTGTTAGGTAGGTGGCCTATCCACACAAAGTGCAATGTGACCCATCCATCCAGTTTGCTAGGTAGAATTATAATACAGATGATTATGGCTCTAAAGGCAGATTTTTTAATAACACATTCCAAATTTTGTAAATTGGGTTACAGAAAATGTAATAATTCTATTTATTATTCTTTGCTTTCTTATATAAAAATAATTTTGAGGAATAATTAAGTTACTCATCGTACGTCAATCAAAATGAAAATAGTGTCCCGCACCAGCTACTTTTGAAACTTAGAAATGTCACTGCATAATAGAATTCCTCAATGCCGACCTAAGGTAATGTAACAGGAACTTGAAAATCTTTTCATAATATGGAAACATACCGAATCACTTATACATTTCAAAACTGGCATCTCTCGTACAGAAAAAGAAATAGCTGCTTGCATAATAAACATGGATGAAATAAACATTGAACCTTTCTTTTTAAAATCAATACCCAGTAAATCAATAGTTAAAAAACGAAGTGTACATTGAATGAGAAAAAAAAAATACAGTAAATTTACAACTTAACAATGAATTAAAAAACCTAAAGTTAACAGCTAAAAAGAAAAAGAAATATTGAACAACCTTAATTAAATATTTAAATATGGTATATTGTGACAATTAATTTCCTTTGCAATGCATTGACGTAAAAGTAAATAAATGGAAATGTACATGCACAATATTCGCCCCCTTTATATCTCAAATAGAAAAGAAAACACTTAACAATAAAAATTTTCAATTACATTATGATTTTGTGATTTGAAGGATGTTCTTAGGCACTGAACAAAATTATATAGTACCATTTCATTGCATAATATAAGCATTGACATGATATTCTCAGTAGTATAAGTAGAATGATTTTACTAATTTTATTACAACCAGTAAGTTGATTACAGAAATTAAGTAGTAGAATTGAAAACACAATAAAGCAGCAATCAAATGCCAAATGGTGAAAACATTACTCTGTATTTCCAATAGTTTCCATTTGTAAACAAATGTCATACTTACTACTGTACAAAGGTTTCCTTTTCCTTAATTAAAAAAATGTAGTTTTCATTTATACGACGTACAAATAGCAATATAAGCTCTCAGTTATAAAAATACTTGGTTAACGACATGGCTATTTTGCCAAAAATAAATAAATAAAAGAGTTGGAAAATATTACAAAAACAGCACACATCACATCCAAAAGAGTTATGACAGCAATTTACACACATGAAATATAATTCTAGTATTTTCAAGAGTCCATTTTGAAGAAATCTTTAACAAATCAATACCTAACCTTAAAGTGTCGAAACAGAATACCACTGTGACCTTGTCCCTACAAACACAATACACAAATACACTGCAAAACAACAAAATCCTCACAAACCAATACACAAGTTAAAGTCACATTTCATTGAAAACGATCTCAATGGAGTTTCTACAAAACAACAATACAAAAGATAATAAAACACAATATACTATCATTCCCTGAAATATAAACATTACCATTTGTACATTTCCACATAATACAAAAGTCAAACATAAATACACACCACAAAAACCTCTCACACATACCAAAGTAAGCAAACATGTATAATGTCTATAAACTGTGTTAAAATATACATATGTGCAAATAAAAAGAAATGTTTTAATACAAAAGTCAAACGTGTACAGTGTCTATTAAATTTGTTGCAAGAAATATTTGTATAAAAAAGAATTGAAGTCATTAGCAATTGACATCTGTTATCCAATACAAATATAAGTACAAGGCAACAACATTTCAAGTCAAGGTATAAATTGTGTGGAACAATCATAAATGTAACAAATGTGTGGACCCTCAAAAATACAAACAGGTGACAAGAACAAATCACACAATACACATACATAGCGCTCATTAACATAAGACTTTCCATACCAGAATACAAAAGCAGAGATACACATCTTGAAACACTGTGGTCACCTAACCACAAACATTCTCATTGTAGATTAACAATAATATCATAACATTACACAAAAAAATTAACTGAAAACAATTTAATAAACACTAACTCTTTCAAAAAACACATCACAAAAACTTTTAATTTGCTCTGTATTCATCCTCCTAACATCACAAACTTTGGTTAATTCCCAAAAAAATTGATAACAAAACATCCTGAAAAATTTTCCAACCCTCTAAGGGAATGTGTGAAATCTCTTTCTAGGATATGAGTTTAAGTGTAATTGCCCATATTTACTTTATTAAGTTAATGAGTCGACTCCCACATTTAACCAGGGCATGGATCCAGGTCTGCCCCAAAACACAACAAAATCAACTACTGCTGCATTAAAATTATACACAAAAAGCTACCCACAAAAAATCGACAGGCGTGTACCACCTCAACACACAATCTCAGAGGGAAGACTCGATAACGCACACTGGAGCAATTCCTAAACCCTACACCTGTAAACTCACCACCACTTGCCACAACACCTCAACTTTCAAACATTTCCAAAAGCTAACAAATCTTAAAAAAGTAAAACCTGTGAAAATAAGAACCCCCCCCCAATTATAGTTTCAGTTACCCTCCAAATTATTTGTATAAAACAAACATTTTTTAAATGTCCAAACAAAATTTGAAAACCAGGTCACAACTCAAAATCTAAAAGTCTTTTAATCAATTATGCGACTATTCAAAATCTTACAAATTTCAAGCGTAACAATATCCCCATTAGTGACATAGACGTCAGTGGCTGTATGTATCCAATATCACACTGCACATAACTTGTGTAACAAATGTACCCTACAACACATATTCACTTTAGCCTCTCACCACACAACCCAGGCAAAACATGTTCAAGTACAAACAAAGTTTTACAAAATTAGCAGAAAATTTTATCAAAACTGACACTTTGTAAACAAGATTTTTTTTAAGTTAACTACAATACAAGCACTAGTAATACAGCCAACTCTGTCACTTACATACCTAACACTCTGTAACTCTACATACAAAACATTCCATAGAATTAATTTGCCTCATATTTCATAGAATTCTTTAAAAAATAATCTTCTAAAATTTGCTGCTGTTTTGTACTCACCTCCAATCTCTCTCTTCATCCCTACACAACACACACATACATGCATGCAAATAGGCTAGATCCTTTGCCTCGCATAATAAAATACTCAAATTTGAGGTTAACCCTCGGCAGGCCATAAGTGGCATGTACACACATATCAAAATGCTCTTTTACAGCAGTAATTACAACAAACAAAATTAACACTAAAGTTACCGTCTCAGTGCAGTTATCCCTAACAAAATTCATTTAAATATACTGAATAAAATTTACAATTACGCTACATGTGACAATTTACACTCTCAAAAAAAAATAGACAAGTACCCTCTCAACCTAAACATATGAAAACCCTGCATGCATAATTACATTACACTATTTCACATTGGGCATTACCCTTAATTCCTGCTTTACTGAAAATTATATCTATTCATTAAAAAAAATTCTGACACGTGTGTCTTAATAAATGTAAATATAAAATTGTTGTTACCCTGTCCTGTCTTTCCAACCGTACTTAAAATTGTTCCATTGCATTTTTTCATTATCAATATAATGTTACTCTCCTTTCAAACTCCTGGATTTCTGTTTGATATAACCTTACTTCCAGTATTTACTGGTCCAGTGTCCTTTCAATCGGCCCTTCATAAATTACATTTTCAAAAACCACACACAATTCTGGCACTGATTTAAAAATGAATAAACACAATATAACCCTCATAAAATTATCATAACAAACCCTAGCACTTATGCTACCTTAACCTAGATGGCAGACATTCTGTCTTGCTGTCGCCTTCCTTTTTCTCCTTCTCCACAACACACTCCTTCGTTTATGTCCTAACTTTAATCTTTTCCTAGCTGCCTTCCTCCCATAACCTATCACAATTCTCTTCTTGCATACACGTGCACACTTACCTTTATTTTTTCTTGTTCCTTTGACATGTGCACACTCTTTTGTTTGTTTACATCTGGTAAACACACACTCATTTTCACCTAACTTACCTTTCTCACAACAAGCATTACATAACCTCACTCCTGGGAACCACCCCAGACTTCCCACACTCCCTTTACACACACATTCTTGGCAACATCCCCGCCGATGTTGTCACTCTCACCCCTGAAATGTTCACTCTCATTTCATTCTTTAATTTCCGAGTCAGTTTCATGCACACAAATCGGTTTACTCCCCACATACAGAATTTACCTACATTTAACAGACTTATTCCTGACTCGACACTATGTAATTTTGTACACTTGTTACTGTGAAATTGGCAATATTGTGACATTTTACTAAGGCATTCTCATCTGTTAGTACATTCCTAACCTCAACTACCTACATTACTATTTCATTCATAACCTCCACATTTTCACAAACATTTCTTACCACTACCTCGTTTTCACTTCTACATTTTCACATACCTGAATATCATTTACAACGTCTACTTTAGCCGTAAAGAACTTGTTACTTTTACATTCCTTGATAGCTTCATCAAATATAGCTACTGTTTCCTGGTGGTGTTCTTCCAATTTATTTGATAATTCTTGTAACTTGACATCCTGTTTGGCAAAACTTTCTGACATTTGTTTACATCCCTTGTCCATTAGTTACCTATTTCTGTTCGTCAAATTTCTTTGAAAATTCAGCATCCTGTTTAGCAAATATTTTGTTCAATACCTGCACAAACCAATTTTTATCTAGCACAATCTGTTGATTCTGTTAACCAAAAAAACTCTATACAAGATACGCAAACAAAATACAATACCACGACAGATTACAGGTTATGCAAACATTCTTGACTATGGTGACTTTTTTTTTGTAGCACGCACCTGTTGTTGATTAACGATGACAATGATGATGACTATAGAACTTACTTACATACTTAATTCTTACACCTGGAACTTCCATCTGCTTGACACATACTAATGATGACATGAATTTTGTAGGTCACTGGGTCGTGTTGATTTCCATGTCACCAGCACATGCCACATCCTTCACACACTGTTGCTCGGGGTTGTGTCGCAATCCATGCACCACGTACGAGCTGCACATTTCACCATTGCCACATCTCGGGGTTGTGTTTAAATCCCAGCCCAACGTAAGGGCAGCACGCTGAAGCGTAGCATCAACTCTCTACACTCCAAACAAGTTCTACACTTCACTTCCTTCAAAATAAATGTTGGGTTCCCGGCTAGCATTAGTCAGTAAAAGGTGCACTGTCAATAGAATTAGAAATAAAAAGATTAATAATTAATTTCGAATTGGAATATTATTTACTGAACGACATTATAAGACAATACAGGTATGTCAGCCAGACATAAACCAACACGTCCCTCTTCTCCTCTGCATGAAGTCACAGTTGTAGTCACATTTGGTTAAAAAGATGTGGAAATTATTTACTAAAAAAAGACTTGGTCACCCGAACCGACATCTTAATGGTTCCCACACACATACGAGCACTACATCATTACTATCTTGTGATTGTTGTAATAATGCACGACTAGCAGTACACGACTAGCCACGCGCACCTCGGCGCCTTGCAGCTAACCCCCACTCTCCGACAAAAGTTAAAAATACACACTTGGCCGGGGCTTGCAGCCTCCTATTGGCTGTTCATGATCACACGCTACTGTGTGAAAGCTGCAAAAGTGCTGATGGCATGGGAATTAAGAAAAAAGTTTTGTCACCTCGCTCTGAACCTGGGAGCCAAAAGTGCCACACAATACCGATAACACTCGTATTACAACCTAACATTAAAACTGATAAAGCCCATACTTCCAAACCGGTGCATGAAAGGAAAAATTTGGGCAAAATACACTCAATGACAAAATAAACTGCGAAATTTATCAAGAAGGGAACCTGAAAAACAATTGTAAAAACCTTAAAAAATGTGTATAAACGCAATGCTACAAACTCAATTCACAAAACATAGGACGTACTGTATATTTATGCCGATGTGTCAGGGTTATACATGTATAATTCATTGTAATCAAGCAGTGTCAGAATATCATTTAGTGGATTTAAATAGGGCATGATGTGTATGTATGTACTTTATATATATATATATATATATATATATGATAGTAGTTTACTGATTTACTATTATATAATATTGTCATTGTCTTTTCCTAATTTATTTGTAAGTGTATCGTTGTAAAAACCAAATTGTACCCAGGCGAAGCCGGGCCTGTTCGCTAATTATATATAAAAGACAAAACTAAGTAACATCTTTTTATTGTTAACATGTACCCCAAGACAATTAGGTAATAGGTAAATTCAAGAAACTCGCCACGACACACTTGAAATTTGTGTAAAAACAATTTTTCCATGATTAATTATATTTAAATTGTTGTGAAACAGAGATAGTAGGTATAGAAATGTCTTCAACAAAGCTACTCGAACAACTTTCCTACAAGACATGCTATAATTATTAACTAGCTTATGCCCGCGACATTATCCGCGTGTATTGGTGTTCTTGTAACAATATTTTATAAACAGTAAGTATGTTTTAAAAATAGAATGCATATTTTAAAATAGAAAGTAGAATGAAATGAAAGTCCAAAAATAAGCGAATTGTGACTATTAAGTTTGGCTTTGGTATTTGTCATGTTCCGTTTCAACATGAATATTTTTTGCAATATTTCTTTGTAAATAATGTTCTTAGCCATTTTAGAGGTTGGCATCAAAACAACCTGTTGGTGAGCTTACAGGCGAGCATGCCACGTAAAACTGACAGGGCACTAAAAATAGTCCTGCCACAAGTCAACTCCTGCGAATTTGATAGTTTGCCGCTACGACTTATTTCTTGTTATTGGGAAACACACTTTGAGGGGAAACTGCAGTCTCTTGAATTCAAAAGGGGTATCATTGAGAATCAATGGAATACGTGAAGCAAACACTGTTTCTCCCTGAGCCGGTCATGTTAAAATAGTGGCCTCGACTACATTGCTGTGCATAGCTTTGACTTTAAAGTGTCATTACAGAGTTTCGGTGGCTTCAAATTTCTCTGTAACATAAGAGGTGTGCTCACACACAGTATTAGACTATGGTACGGGGGACAGGGTGTTCAAAAATTCCACTGGGTAATGAACTGCTACGTCTGTATTTACCAACATACCTAATGAATTGCATACCATTTCTTCCCCCTTCGAACAATTTCAGCAACACGCATATTGAGGAGTCATCATAAACACATTTTACCCCTTTTAACCCCTTAGGGGTTGAAGTTAAAAAGAACATATCAAAATAATTTTTCTGGCTTTTTATAAGTAGCTTTATGAAGCAGACATCATAACGATATCTTATCGCGTTGATGCACTATTGATGAAACCTTGAAAACACATTTGATATCTTTTTATCCCCTTGTAGGGTTAAATAAAAAAATATTCTTAAATACGTTTTTAGCTATTTTCATAGGTTAACTTTTTAAGTAAACAGCACAACGATATCTCAACGCATTGATTAGCTATTCAGGAGTAATGGAAAATATATTTTATGGCTTTTTACACCCTTTGGTACTGGATTTCAAAAAAACCTCAAATTAATTTCTAGACATCGGAAAGTGACGAAAACTCGAAAACACATTTTACCTAATTTTTTCGCCATTTTAGGGGTTGATTGTTGGAAAATTCTTCCTTAGTGCTTGCCTACATTACGTAATGAATGTATGATTGTTTTCTCAAAAAATTTCATGTTTCTAGGACCAATAGTTGACGATATTTAAGTCAAAGTGCATTTCTTACATGAATGTGTACAGTACACAAAGTATTGCGTTAAATAATAGTAGGATTAATTATAATATAAGTGGTTAACAGAAAGGCACAATGGCTGTGACATAAATAAGCACTCGGCAAACAAACAAGCAAAGCAGAGAACAGCACATGCACATGACTCGACCTGTGACAAGCCACCGATTTTGTTTGTAACAGTTGAACTATGTGGCAGGCGGGGGAAGGAGAGTTAATTCTTTCCTTATATATATATATATATATATATATATATTCATAATTTTTATAATTTTATTCATAATTTTTATAATTTTATTTGATAGTGTAATTGTTTCAATTCAATTTAGGGGTTTTAAAAAATTTCAAAATTAGAATAGATTTTATAAATTAAATAATTTTTTTTTATATACTGCTACATCAATATTAATTCTGGCATAGTATTCCAACAGGAAAAAAAAAGTTAATTTGATGCAATGATACAATTTCAAGCTTTTCAGAAGTTAACTTGTATCTATTTTCCATGCATATGCAGGGTATGAGTCCGAGCCTTAGGTGATATCTGCAGCATTATAAATAACATCCAAACAAGTTTTGTCCATGCTAATGTACATATTTAACATCCAATACATGACAATTGATTTGTTTTGTTTACATTCAGCTGTATTATGAAACGCCAGTAGCCACAACAAAATTAAAAGATAAAAACATCTCACTGAAAAATTTACAAAAGAATATAAATATGTACAACTTGTTTTATGCGTACTATATATCCTTGAAATTATATTTTTTGAGGAAGTGTGAAGTGTTCTTGAAATCACACAATGTTGAGACGTTTGTTTTACCTAGCAGGGTCATTTCTACATAACAAAACTAGAGATGGGGAGTGTTTTCAACACCTGTTATCCATAACAGATATTGTGAAGGAAAAGGAATACCCTCATGTATCTTCTGGGAATACCTGTTGCCATCCCCATGCCTGTTACTGATACTTGTACCACAAGCAGGAACAATCATACATGCAACTCGCTTGTTACTCGACACTCAGATATAATATTGTGAATGTGTACCCACAATCCACCGCCCCCTAAGGAATTTTGCGCGCGGAGTTTGCAGCAAAATGGAGCAGGCAGCACTCTGTCATTGGAATCCATGGACTAACCACATGGTCGATCCGACTTGGGAAGAGACAGATCATGGTGCATCGGGACGACATCCAGCTCGCACCGGGTGATGTCGCCTAAGAAGTCCTGCCCGACACCCTGCAGCCCTATGACGGTGATGGCTGCGACAAACTCCCGCAAGCAGCAGGAGAGGAAGCAAGTGTATCAGCACCTTGCAGGAGGGTCCACACCGGACTAGCAACTGCACGATGAAGAGGAAGTACTACTCCTGGTGAGCCTGGACAGTGACATCACTGCCGAGCAACCCGGTTGCAGGGGGAGGGGGGTACAGAGGGAAGTTACACCAGTACCTACAGCAAGCTGGGGCAGAAAGCCTGGAGTTGCCCGGCACAGCAGCACCTGACAGGGAACTTCCAACAACCGGCCCAGGTGCTATTGAAGGAGCGGCATCCATGAGCGCCGCCGATGAACTGTCAGCGCCCACACAGACACCAGTACTCCCGATGGCACAGACACCTGCTAACGTCACGACGACACCACCACCACCACCCGAGGTCTAACTCCCCGAAGTCACCCGCAATAGGTGATATCCTGGGTGGTCCTCGGGAATGTCTATTGCTGGTGAGGGGATGGATGCTTCTAGCAGGACAGCAGCAAGAGTGCCATCACCAGCCCGGGGGGCACAAGCGTGTGGACCCCCCCCCCCCTCTTTGTCGCTGCCAGCCCGGGTAACACCCACAACAGGGTCATCGTGACACACACAGTGATACAGGAGCAAGCAGTAAAGGTGGGAGCAAAGGCAGTGATTTGGCAGGCTCGTTCTGCCTCCGCCGGTCACGTCGGCAGGCCCGACTGCCACCAGTATGCTTCATGTGCGTGAGTACCTGAGCACTATGCACCACAGCAGGCTACCTTCATCATCAGCAGCCACCTCAGCCACGTGCTGCTCCTTCAAGAAGCCTATGGCCACGAGGAAATACGAGGCAAATTACCTGTTGCAGGTAGCGGCATCCGGCATGCAAACTGTCACCAAGGATGGAAGGGGGGGATCACGCCCCTCACCACTTAGACCATTTGCCCGGCCGTGCACCAGCCCAGCGCAGCAGGACTCTACTGAGAGTGTTGTGTAGTGCACAGAGCGCATGAGCACTCGCATGTGAAAAGTGCAGGGTAGTATAAACCAGCATTCTATAGTGCAGCATGTGGAAATAGAGCCAATATCAAGGGGCTTTACAGCGCATGCTGTGTTGAACCCCTAATAAAAGGTATAAAAACACAGACAAATTAAGTAAGTATTTCTGAATAGTCAGAACACTTCTGGAAAGTCTTAGTTCATTATTGCTAAGAATTTTTCAGAAAGTATAAATTACTGCAAATGCCGGGACAGGCATGTGGAACATATGAAACACTATTAAAATTTATACAAAATATATTACACTCAAGTTTAACCCTTTTAAAACAGTGATATAGATATTAAATTATTCTAAATTTAATAGAACTGTTTAAATTTTAAGTGGCGAGTTTGGCAAGATGGCTGACGGAGCAGCAAGAATTTTTGACTGCATATTTATTAAAACATGTAAATATGAATTACTCCTTTAGAAACAAAATTTCACATGACAAATCACTGCAAAAAATTTAATAAGGAATTATGAGCGTTACAGTTTATTCTTACGTTAGCAACATGGGTGGACACTCAATATTAAAAAGCACTGTATTACGGAGATGTAAAGAGGAGATAACACCACCTCTTGCATTTATTAAGCTCTGGTTCTGAGGGATCACAACACTTCACACACGGCCATTTGAATCGCAGTGAGGCATTGGTCTGCCTCCCGAGCAAGGCAGCGAGGGCCATGTCATAGTTTGTATTTAATATGAAATACGTATTACAAGTTATAGAAGATATTAAGTTAAGTTTCATTAATTCAAGAATACAGTACTTTGATGTTAATCACAGTGTCATATATTTGTAGCATAAAAGATATTGAAAAAATTGGTTGACCTGTTATGTCTAGGGTGATTTTTCTAAGGTTCGTTTCAAAATATCGGAAGAAACTGTGAATGAACTATACTTTGAAATATGCAAGTCCATCATGAGCCGCGGATGCATAAGGCACAGAGTCGCGTGATGTGTGTGTTCAGTGCATCAACCGTTTGTAAAGTGGACTGAAGATTCGCTTACGCTCGAAGACAACAGCACGGAAAATGGTTTTGCTGGCAACTATTTGAGTATTTATTTTGCTGTGCACGCTTGCGCAAGTTTTTGTAAATAAGTGTAATACAATTTCCTTCCAATTTAATTATGCTATTCTCCATGCCGTGCCTGCACAGGGACCAACATTTCATGTGCGTGCTGGTGTCCCCGCTTCTGATGGCCATTGGGCAGTCTGTCCTTGAAGCTCAAGACAGATGGATGTGCGCCACGTGACCTGCGGGGCCCCAAACTTTGTATTCATGGAATTATCGTCACTGTGACCTTGTTCAGTCAGATTCAGCTGAGAAGTTGTTCACTCTGTGGCACGGTGCATTTGACAGGATAACAGAGCGTCATTTAGACACTTTATTAGTTTCATTTAATGCTTCATGTGCATCTTATCGTTGGGTAAAATCATATGTGACAGGATCAAACAATTTTTCAACTGATGCAATATTCGATCAATTATGCAAGTGGATGATTTTAAAATAATTTATTTAGAAATTTTGTTGAGATTACGGAACATTTTTGGCGAATACAGTCGTTCTGTACGTGCATTTTCAATGCACAGAGAATTGGCTGTGTTGTAATGCTTATTTCCTTATTTTTGTGTAATTCTTTTATTTTGTAGATGATGGTTGCATATATTTATAGATTACAGTGAAATTCAATGCAAAAAAGTTTTATATATATATATATATATATATATATATATATATATATATATATATATATATATATATATATATATATATATAAATAAGTGAGCACTTTTTAAGGCCATGCTAATTTTTTACGTTCAACCAATTTCTATCTTTCCAGCACTTTTTGATATAAACATTGTGTTGTGATTAATAAACACACACAGTGTGTACATTTCACCACTGTCAAAAGTAAATGCCTGAGGTTGCAATAAAATACATTTATTAGTTGTTAATGTCTGTTGAGAGGGCCTTAAAAAGTGCTCAATTTATGGTGAATAGCCTCTATATATTAATATAGAGTTTTATCTAAATGTTACTTTAAGGTTACTACAAAATATAACACACTTCTATCACACTCTGCTCTAGCCATATTCCTTCCAGACTACATTCAATAAACTGGAATGCCAGCTTGTGTATGTGCCCGACATTTTAAACCTCTGAAAGGATCCTTGTGGTGTAACATGACAGTGAAAACTAACAAAATATGATTTTTATAACAAAAGAATATATAAAATAATAGTGAAATTACTCAAAAAAATATTCATTTTGTTGCATAATTTTGTATCATTTATGCGCGTACTACATTGCTGTTTGTACGAATTCCTTTAAATGAATAGTCACAGAAGGATGTATTATATCAATGTACAAAGCTTTGTTAAAATACAATGTCTGCAAAAATTTTATTTCATTGCACTGGTATAGGTCTGGGAAAATATGTGACACAGACAGGAAAATCCTATAAAAAAAAAGTCATGATATTAAGTTTTATGTTCTGTGTAGCTACCATGATAAGTTAACTGAATGGGTGATTGTTAAAAGGGATCTAAGTTACTTTGACATAGTTTCGAGAAAAACATAAAAAACGGTTTAGTTTGTATAATTTATACGATGAAGCAATAGACTAACATTTATGTAAATTTTAACCTAATTGCATGACATAGTTAATTAAAGAAGAAAATTATGTTGTTGACTTAGATTCCTTTTAACACTCAACAAACTTTAAAAAAAAAAAAAAGTTTTGTTTGAAATAATGTAAAGTTTCAGTAAATACTGGACAATATTTGTTAACAATTTATTACAAAATACATTTTCTGTATAAGAACAAATTTACAATGGTGAAATGGCATGAACAGTAAGGAAAACCTTTTTTGTTGAATGAAATGAGTAAAATGTTATTTGACATCGTCGTGAGAAACATCATCGGTTATGGGCCACTGGATGATTTCATTCCAGAATTCTCTGTGTTCATTTGAAATATATGGCATGGCCTCCTTCAGATCTGTGATTTTTTTCCTTTTGATAAGTATTTTCCTTTTGATAAGTATTTTCCTTTGAGGATAAGCTTTTTGCCTTGGTAACACATCATCATCAGTTTTTTTAAGAATGAATGTATGTAACATTTCAAAGCAACCTGACCTGATGTATTCACTTGATTGTATAGTACCCTTTCTGGCCTCAGAGTACACGAAATAATGAAATTTGGATATGCAATAATGCACTCTCTCATTTCTTTGAAGGCAGCTGGTCTCATTAGAAACTGAGGTTTTTTTTATAGTGTGCAGGCCATCAAGTAGAATAAGTAGTGATCATGTCCGTCTCGACAAACATACAGGCCCTGGATGTTTTTTTTCAGCATTAGCTATAAGTTCACATAGCTCCCGTGGTGTATAGATTCATTCACATTTCCTTATGAGACGTTTTATAATGCTGAATTTCCGGTCACATAGGCTACATGAGTGACCACGCAGAGGAAAATTCTATTTTATAGTTTTGAACTTGCATGTGGCTGTTAAAGCAAGACAAACTCTGGACAAAGTATGGTTCTTATTTTGTCCTGGAGAATTATCCGAAAAAAGATGCATCTCATCTACAGTTTCTGGGACAAAGTTTTTGATATAGTGCATCAGGAATGAGGCTACTTCATCAGGGTCTTTGTGTGCCTTACCTTCGTGGTAAACGTAGTAGTGGCCGACATATGTTCTGGTGTTGAAAATACAAAAGACATTTACTGCGAGTTGCCGCAAATAGAATATGTCTTGGACAGGTATCTTAGGAACACTGACGTTCTGCATGTAATCAAACACTAGTTCTAAGATGTTGTCATATTCCTTACTTTGCGTTGTTGTTTCATTAAGAGCATTTGTGAATTTTTTTGCTCACCTCAGTTGTACCAATAGCTCAACCGAAGCAATTAGTTTCGCAGTATCATTCAAATGGGGACTACGTATACACCCTTTTTTTGCTTCACAAAAACTACAAGTGTTGATTTGTGGTCTTCCGAACATAAGATGAGAATTTTCATTTAAGTATTTGTTATAAAACTCATACTTGATATTCGTACCTGGATATTATGACATATAATTCATACATTTTCCTAACAGACAGCTCTGATAACAAATAAGTAATATGTCTTTCAGTAGACGCGTAGTGTGTTTTCTTAACAGGAAATGAGCTTATGCTCATGTATGTTCAAAAGTTCATTCGGCCCTATTTTGTTTGCCCAAGGATGTCTGCCATGCTTATCACGGGGTGATTTTCCTTCTAAAAGTAACTCCCACACACATTTGATCATACAGCTTGTTCGTCTCTGGAGTGCAACTCTCCGTATAGAGAATCTAGTATAACAGCTTTGTCTATGTTGTCAAATTTTTTAAAAGATGTGTTCTTGCACCTGTAACATATAATAATAACAATAATAATTTTTAGGCCCATGTCACTAATAATAATACTTTCAATTAGGCCTGAAAGGTTGGTTAAAGTTAGGTAGGTTCGAAGTAACTTATATCACTAGTGCTTAACGTACAGGTTTACCCAGTATACAAAACATAATAAAATATTGCTGTACTTAATAATATAAAATATTTATTATCTTTAAAATAATAATGCAGTACATACAGTATTTACCTGCATGGTGAATGAGTTGATGTAGCTCGTTGCTATTTTCCTCCGTATCCTACGTTTTCTTTTCCTTCTAAATTCAATTTCTTAGTTAAGTTGTGGTTGTACACTGTCTGATTTTTCGTCCTCTTACTTGGTTTTACTGAACTATCATTTATACCACTACGTTCTGAACATTCACTCATTGTACTAAATACTTCAATGTACGTGTTACTCATAATTACTATACAGCATCACAACAGCTACATAACCTCTAGTATTTGGTAAGTGACAAAAACAGCTCGTAGCAGTGCTGCCACCAGTTCAGAGTTAAAAAGTCTCTAAGTCAATGCCATTTGTTGAGTGTTAAAAGGTACCTAAGTCACTGACTTAGGTCCCTTATGACGCTCACTACGAAAATTCAGTAGCTGGAAAACATGGTTACAATGCTTGCATTAGATATCTTTTACTTTTAATACTCAAAGGTGTGTGGACCCTCAGAAATATCATATCTGCATTAAACTCATTTTGTGAAAAAAGTGACTTAGGTACCTTTTAACAATCACCCGTTTAACTGTATTTTGATACACAATCTCATATAAAAATTGAAACAGGGCAAAATAAATAAACGAAAGTGTATTATATGGCTCATACAAAGGTCCTCTCCTACACATGTAGGCAATAAATTAAGACCAGTTTCATGCAGCTACCTAAAATAAATATTGAAACATCTAAAAAAAAACTGTAAATTGTGCATTCTGTCAATACTGCAGAAAAATTACAAAAATAACAGTATATCAAAATTACACACTCAGTGATGAATGAAAGTGCAAAACAGCGGTTATTCTTGAGAGTAAAATTCTTGAATAAAATAAAAGTTTAAAAAAATTCATTTTCTAATGTATTAAAAAATTATATTATGAAACACTGCGGACATTTCAAACATCAACAAAGACAGCGAAAGATTAAACCAAATCATATTAAAAAACTAGCATTTAATTTTGTAAGAAACATGCATTTCCAAAAACAATTTCATTCCAAAAACCAATTCGCTGCTTTCAAATTTTCACATTTCTCTTTAACCCATGGTGACCGACTGACTAAATGTTTGCATACTGATGCTCATATGTCAAAATAAATCATGTAAAATTACGTCACACTTAATATAATCAATTGTAAGCAGACACCAAATGCAAGCAGACTCCTAGCTTTTAAATTCTTGGAGAAAGAAAATGTGTTACCGAATGTAAGCTGAATTTTTAATGTCCTGTGCACACTAACAGCTGAAAGAGCATGCGGTGACTTCTTTGCTCGTACCAGAGTTTTAAAATCTGTTGACTGGTTTTTGTCACCTCTCCCACCTGCCGAGAAAGAGGCGAAAAGATGTGACAGCCACTGCTTGAAGGTCGAAAGTAGGACATAGAAAATTCCATCTGTGGACTGCATTTTGTGACAGTTGCCTCTGAAGGATGTGGGGTTGTTTGGAGCAAGAAATGAGAATGCAGATGTTGAATAAGGGCAAACCTTAAGGAGGCGAAAGGGGAGGATAAAAAAAAATGAAAAAGATAGTGAGGGTGTGGAAGGGAGCATGGAGTGGTGTGGACGTGGCTGCAAGGAGCGAGGAAGGGAGCAGAAGGTGTGGGAGTGACTAGGGGTGGGAAGATGGCCACGCGGGGGATGAGTGCAAGGAGGATGTAGAAGGGAGTTGCCAGTGGCATAACGGACTAGACACAACTGTCGCTGCCCTGACCTTGTTAGAGGTCGGACTCAGCTAAGCGATTAGTGGTTGTGCTTCACACAAAAATGGCAGGTTTTTGTGAACTGGGACCACTTTATTATATTTGTACTAGGACTGCAACAGTACTGATAAATTACACTGTTCATTTTATCAGCTTGTTTTATACGTACTTGGGCAAAACTGTGTGTAATATTGCTTGTCCGAATTCTAAGCTGAGGCATGATTTTGAAGGATTCCAATTGATAAAAAAGTTCAGCTTACAATGCGGTATATACGGTACATCAGCCAATAGGAAATCATTTAGACTGTTTAGAAAGGAGTTGAAAAATTCTACATTTTGAGAGCTTGACAACTTTAAAAAATTAACAGCGCACGAGAATAATTATTTGCCTGTAGTATTATATAATACAGATATTTAAATGAATGTATGAAATCTATCATTGCTAGTTCTTTGCTAAATAAACCATCTGCAGTGGCTTGTTCTCTATCAGAGCAAGGCAACTGACATACACTGTTGTTCTGAGGGTCGGGTCATGTGAGTCGTGTGCGATACATACGGGAGGACAGATAGAGCCACTGGATAGAGATATCTTCAGTTCAGTCCAAATGCCTTGCACAAGGGAAACACAGTGCAAGCTACAACTTACAGCTCATAACAATAAGCTGTACTGGAGGAGGTCTCCACACTCACCTGGTTGCTGCTACTGTGTGCGTCAAACACTGCGGCTGGTTGAGGAGAGCCTGTACTGTGTTCTTTAACTTCATCATATATTTCTATTTCATTTTTCATCTCCACCTGAAACATAGCAACAGTCAATGAACAACCTGCACATACTGCCACCACCTTACATTGCACTACAATTCATGACAGATTAAACAATACACCAATACTACTGTATGTGCCAGCATACAACTGTACCTTTCTACATGCTCGCTGCCCAAAGATGCAGCAAGGCCACTACTAAATAATAACAAACATTTCATTTTCACTTCTACAAGAGAGGTTATGAAGCCAAACTTTAAGGCCATAAACTTCTCTCCTACAAATTAACTTGTCTTCCGCAAGCATTAACCTCCATTATTCTTCAACAAAGGGAGTGGAGCTCTACATAATTGGGTTACCTCACTGAATGAAAAGTTTAGCTAATGTATGCAACATGTTTCCAACACACTGATAAACACTGGTAAGGTATTCCTCATGAAAATACAATACAAACACCAATTTTCCCTAAAGTGATTATTAATATTGACTACTTGTGTTGAAGCAACATGTAGATGTAAAGTATTTTATATAATGGAGAACAGCCACCTCCGAAAATGCAGGAAATATGATGAATGAATTCACATGATGTTTCTGTAACGCTATATGATGGAATTAAAGCTATAGGCTGTTCACGGTAAAGTTAGCACTTTCGAGGTCCTAGTTACTTTTTCCTTTCAGCCATTTTTATACTTGGGCCACTTTTTAAAAATTATTTCCACAGAAGTAATAAACATAGTGTCTATATTCCACCACACTCAAGAGTTAATGCCTAAGGCTATAATAAGATATATTTATTAACTATTATTCCAAATGAGAGGGCTTTCAAAAGTGCTCACTTTACCGTGAATACCCTATATAGTCCATTCACTGTTGCTTAGGATGTTTTGAAACAAACTTTGGAAAATCATCTCATGAGTATGATGTCCACCTGTTTTTTAATAACTCCTATACTGTTGTCATCAACACATTATTTACTACTCCACATAATGATTAAATGACACACACACACACACACACACACGTGTGACAACAACAACACTACATACCAGGTATGCCATCACAATGAAAATATGGATATAAAACAGAATAGTTTGTTTCTACAGATTACATGTTGCAACTTCAACACTCTCCCTTAATCTGGAGACTCAATGCCTAGGCCCTTAACAAATATACTATATTTAGCACTACATAGTCCTTTGGTCAAGATGTCGGCAATCATCCTCTCGGATAGGATAGGTTGACCAGCTTCATCTTGACAGCATCCCTGATGAAGTGATGGTGACCGTCAATTGCTTCGTCCTGTTGTAGAACATTGGAATATTTGCCAACTTCTGAGATCCTTGGTTATCATTCAGTAACACAATGTTGGTTTTCTCCCCAAGCAGTTCATGCAGCAGACTTATTGTATAGCTAACCTCCTTGGTTGCCTCGCACAAGGCCATGTACTCAGCCTCTGTGCCGGATAAAGCTACTGTTCGCTGCTGCCCGCCTTGACTCCCAGGTGACAGCTGCTCCTAACTGAAATACAAAACCTGTATACAATCTTCTGTCTTGCATGTCACTGGCCCAATCATCATCCACGTAACCGAAGATGTTTCCTGTTCTTCTGTACACGAGGCAGTAGCTGGAAGTGCCTTTCAAGTACCTTAACAATCTCTTTGCAGCCTTCCAGTGTTCCTCATTATACAGTTTGTTAAATTGACTACGCACACTCACAGGTCTTGTCCACACAAATAAATACATTAATGATACTTCCAAGCATTGGTACTGCAAACACAAGTCCACGTCGATGAGGTATAATTTACTCATGTCGCAATTCACATCCAATGGAGTGCTGACTGGTTTGCAGTCAGTCATTCATAATCTATATAGAATTTGGAATAATATTTGCATTAATCGACATAGATCTCTCCCATCTATCTGTTACACTGGATTCTCAGTCCAAGGCAATTGCTTGCTTCACCATGATTCCTGCATTTGAATTGTTTCATCATTTCATACAAGAGATTCCCTTTTTCCTCCATGTCATTTGGAGAAACTACAAGGTTATCAACATACACAGAAACAATGGCCACATTTTCTTTGTAAACCTTGCTGTATACACACGGTTCATGCTCAGAAACTTTATAGCCCATCTCAAACACTGCATATGCAGTCTCTCATTACATACTCTGGATGACTGATTAAGGCTGTTCCAGTGCTATGAAAATTAGCACAGAGCCAAAATATCTCGAAACTGGGAGAGCGCTATCTGTATAGCAAAAATAAATCCCCAAAACAGCACAGCATGCTGTACATAAGCCCATGTGCAAATGTGACTGATTTAGCGTGAGAGAATAAATTGAATGGAAGGGCTGTGTTGCTCGGCCTTCTATGGCTGCCTTTCGACAAAAATTGATTGTGCTGTCACCTAGCGGCAACATGCAATCTCCATTGCCGTTAGCTGTGAACAGAACTGACCCTGCTGCTAAGGACTAATGCTGAGTTCCAAGCCGTCAGGCCGTAGATGACATGGCGAGAGGAAATGTGGGAATATCCAATTAACTTATCTTGCCATTTCTCAGGAAGTACTAATTCAAATAATTTCTTAATTGAGGGCTGGTGTACTTGTTTATCCTCGCCATCACTGATGGGTTATTTTTAATAAATCACCTAAGAGAATCTGGAAAGTGGGGGGGGGGGGGGGGGGGTTGTGCGTGCGTGCATGCATGTGTGTGTGTGCATGTGTGTAACATTTTTAAAAAATGTGTAGCGTATAATTTAAGATGAAAATTATTATTTTCTTTAAGAGAGAGATGGGTGGTAAAAGCATATGGCCTGTAGAGGATGACTAAAGTTTTACGTTGCTGAATTGTTGTTCGTGGGCTGGTATTCTCTTAAAGAGCTGATAATCATAGAGGATTGCAGTCACCTGGAAGTACAGCATGGGTAAAGTTAAACAAACGCACCAAACTGACGGTTTTTTGTAGCACTCTACAAAAATAATGACGCCTTTCTGCACTAATGTTAATCACGATAATCTGGCATGGGTTCGAGTCTATCTGAGGTGATTATTTTACACTATTTCACTATAACTAGTTAGATATAACCACGTAACAATGCTGTCAAATTTACTTCCAAAAATAATACGCGTATATAGTCTCTAAATACAAAAAATCAACACAAACCTGTTATAATCCTATATGATTTGCTTACTACAGGGAGAAAATTAGAAGATATTTAGACCAGTGAACAATATTGAACGAAAATTCATCGTTATAATACAAAAAACTGTGTTCGTAAATAATTACACTGGAAACTAGGACGACGTTGAGTAATAATCAGAATAATGCACAACATAAATTGAAATTGTAACGTGGCTAGTCAATAATGCAATGGAAATGGAAAACTAAAATATATTTATAACTGAAATTTAAAATATTACAGTAAATTTATTTATTTGCAAATTTATAAAGTCACACCAGAAATATAACATAAATGTGTGTTTATACATTCACGTAGTGCAAAACTGTGTTTATTTTCAAAACAAACACAACACAGAGAGAGAGTGTGTGTGTGCGTGTGCGCGTGTGCGCGCGCGCACGTGCGTGTGCGCGTGCGCGTGCGTGCATGTATAAAATTTCTTATTATTCCCCTTTAGGAGAGTGTGTGAACTTGAACCAATCACTGCTTCACTTCCTTATTCTCTTAGCCTTCTTCCCAAAACCTCTTCATTAATTCACTATGTTTTTTCTTCCTTTCCTCTGTCCATCTTCTCCCTATCATTTCTTTTTTAGGCTCTCGTTCAATTTTCTTGTTTCTAATTATATTTCTGAATTTTTTCCTGTCCTATATTTCTTCTGAAATTTTCAGTTGTTCCGGGTCTTCCTGTGTTTCTTTCATCCAATTCGTCTTTAATTTACTTGCATTAACGATTTGCGAGTCTGTCTTTACCCATCCTGCATAAGTGTCCATAGAAATTTACACGCATTGTCCTAAACTTGTCTGTGATGGCGTCTGTGTTTTTGTATAATTCTTTTGTTGGTCGTCTGACCCAAGTTCCATTTCAGAGGACCACACCATGGATTTTCCTAAAGGATCTTTCTTTCTTGTTTCTCAATCTCATGAATTTTAGTCATACCCTTGATTACTGTGGCTTTTGCAGCATATAAGGCTTCTGGTAAAACTGTGTTGTAACGTCGTAATTTCGCATTACGAGATACTGCTCTTTTGTTATAGTGACTATGTAATTTTGTACGCCTTGTGTAGTTTGACTGTTCTTTCTGTGTTGGAAATTGTGTTCAGTCCCATGGGTTCGATGGTTTCTCCCAAGTACTTGAAGTAAGTGACTTGAGATTTTTCCATACTGTGTTTTTAGTGGGAGTTTTCCTGTTGATTTGGTGTACACACACACGTATATATATAGACACTACAGGTCGTCGTAACAAAGAGGTTCTGTACAGTATACATGTGGAAGGTGGAAGGTAATATTGGCTGAAGCAAACCAGGGAACGGAGCTTATTCCATGACTTAGTACTGAAAGAATAGCTGGTGAGAAAAAAATGTACCTCGTAGGGCATGAAAACCCTCTAAACTTATCACGTCCTTTCTCCGAAACTGCTCATTCAAACTGTTTCGTACTTTGGGAATTGACTCCCAGTTTCTCCTTTGCCATCCCTCACTGGTTAATAATGTAAGATAATTTAAAAAAAAAAAAAACTTTTTAAACATTTGTGCAAAATTACAGAAAAGTTGCAGTAAAAAGTAGGATGCATAAAGTGTTTTGTCTGAAGAGATAGTAGGGGAATAAAAGTGTACAAAATTTAGAGAAAGGAAAGACATTTTAATTTAAGGTTGCGGAATTGTTAAGAGTGGCCTTATTATCACGTAACAGGCTGATAGTTTAGAGGATTATATGGCCATTGTGAATTATTTGGTATTGAGTTTAAATAGTACATCATACTTGATTTATATTTTCAACATAAAACCTATACAAAATAATATAAAGGCTCACACCCTATTTCTGCTCCTAAATTACGAGCCTAGCAGCACAGTACACTATCTCAATCAATTGCAGTGGGTTTGATTCTCTGCAGACAAGAATATTCAAAATTGCTTAACAACTGACTAGACTGAACATGATAGTAACATAGTAAGTCTCTAAGCATACATTTTGATAGCTGCATCATTTAATGTAATAATTTTATGACTATATTATTTATGCTGTTAACTAATTATTTACAAATGACTAACAAATTTTTGTTTGTTAGGTTATACAACATATCACATACAGGATATTGGAGTCCATGATGAAGACAAATGCCTTGAAACACAGTTTAATAATTGTGACATATAGTATTCGTGTAGTATTCATTTAATATTATTACCAGTGTTACAACTTAAAATGGTGCCACATATTTCAATATTTAATGTAATTATGACTACATTGCAATCTGTACATCACAAAAAATTTTGCATCTTTGACCAGATAGTGATTGAGAAGTGACTTTAATTTGCAAAATATGAATCTGTCAAAATAACCTAACGATGACCTAAATTTGTGTATATTTGTAGATACGTTAACAACAATCTCAATAATTCCTTTAGATATAAAATGGGCTGTAAAGTCCTTAAAAATCCACGAATCAACTGCTGTACAGATCAATAGCTGTGTGTTTTAACTTATCCATCTATTTGCCTCAAAAAAGTGTACTAAAAAGATTTTCTTCTCTGAATTTACACAATACAATTTTAGCAAACGTATACGGTTGTATCTGAGGTAAAACAACATAGTAGTCTCCATATACTTTCACAGAGGCGTTTACACTGATCTTATAAATTGGATTGCACGTATACTTAAGGACCTTCCAAAAGACTCTGTTTATCTTAACCACATAATTCTTGCAGAAAAGTACGCAAAATAAGAAGTAAGGGGAATACCAAACGAGCTGTTATTATATTTCTCTGACCGCTGTCATGAAATATGTATAAAAATTAATATAGACAAATGTAGCATAACTAGCAGATAGCCTACTTTTCAAAACATGGAAGTCTTGTGTAGTTCAAGTTTCAGTACTTGGCTCATTTCCTTTTTTCAAATCGGCCCACCTAACTGGCATTTCAACAACTTGCTAGTGAGTTTCAAACACATATATTTTGTTACACAACTATTTAACACGCATCCTTTATATTCTGATGTACGAAATGGAAAACACAGGCATAACGGATTTTGGAAACATACTTTTAATTCCCTCCAATATGACTGAAAACAGTTTTTACCGACAGTTGTTACTGAACATGTATTCTATATGAACCGAACTCCTGTGGCGAAACTACGACAGAGGTATGCATTAAACTTTGCTACCTTGCTGCAATGTCGCGTCCAATAAGATGATTGGGCCACGGCTTAAAGATGCACAGTCCCAGTAGCACACTGGGAACACTGCATACGAGTTCATTAACTGTGCGTGTAAAGGTGATATAGCTTTAAAAGTGCTGGCCTGCGTCGACCATAGCACTTCACCAATTTTTCTTACACATACGCCCCTCACTGGGAGCCAGCTGTAACAACCTACTTAATGTGTTTGAGTAAGGGCCTAACTTTAATACTTGCTGGGCAGGCCTAGATATCCATTGTACAGTAATAACTATTTATATATAGGCTACATATATGTTTATCCCTCAGCAATGTATCCCACCTCCAGCTAGGCAGCAATTGGAAATTCACCTATATTCCCTGACGCCGTCCGTAGCTGGCCGTCTAGCCGTTGTTGACCCGCGCGCACTATCTAGAGGTCCAGGTAAGAACTTCCTGCAGTAGAGGGCTGGCCATGCAACGTCTGTTGATGCCACAAGGCGTAATTTTTTATAGCGTGTGTAAATTGCAGTGGTGCACATTGTAAAATCTGCCTAATAATAAAGTAATGTCCACTAATGAATGTGATGCAATTCCAATTAAAGTCACTTAGCAGTGTAGGTGCAAAGTGCCGACCACCTGGTCACGTGCATCTCAGCCATCCTGCATTATTATGCAAAATTGCTTTGTGTTTTCTAATCACAACAATAAGGGAACTACAGAACTAGCAGTGAGCCTTTTTAATAAAGCAATATGTTAAATTGTTAAAATTGTTATGTTCACGTCTCCAGTATGACGTGCACCCTTCAAACTGCCCAAAATAAATATTTCTTAAAAATGTTTTGAAAACAAGTGCAGTAATTTGTAAGGCACCAAATTAATGTAAAATAATTTAATTAAAAATTCAAGGGCCTCCCTGCATGTGTTTCTCTTACAGATCACAAAAAGACTTAAAGTGCAAAAAATTTTTTAAATATAATAATAACATACAATTTGTATATAGTGTATTAATGTTACATTCAAGTGTCTTGCACGACGTACAAATTAATAAGTGTTTATCCAGTGCTATGTTTCACATCATTCATACAATATTTTTGTTCTGGCGCAGAATCTGTTACAGGCATAACTTATGCCATGCCCTTTAGTCTTGGTTCAACAGGCGTCAGGGCAGGTCTCCTTTGCGCAACTTGGAGGAGAATCACCATAGCACTCATCATGAAACTTACAATAGACTTTAATTTTTCTGGAACCCTTTCATCTCTATCGTACACCCCTGAGTATACCTTCCCCATCTGGAGCAGGCTCAGGGCCCTTCTGGCATATCTATTACTTAAATATTTTCATTACGTCTACGATGCTTTATGCAGGACTTTGTGCGGTATTTGTGTAACTTATTATTGCTTGTCAAGGAGGTTTAAGGCCGACAGACCTTATATCTGCCAAATATTTGCCACATGTTTACAACCACATAAGTCTTTAGTGCTGAATGTGTGTTTCATCTTAAAGTGTATCTCAGTATTTCGTAAGGTGTGCTGGGAAGCCAGAATATCCCAGTTCGAGTACTAAATATTCCAGTTTATGCAAGTATATGTCGCCCTCATAACATCATCATATTCAGATGCCAGGCGAGACAGGGTCATTTAGCCCGGGTTTTTCGACCACCACCCACCTTCAAGAGTCTCGTGTTAGCCCAAGCGGATTTCCCTCGTTGGTTAGCTGGCGCCCTCCGGACATTTACAACTCACGTTGAGACGTTAGCCTGCCTGTACTTGGGCTTCACCACACCGATCCCCGCTAGGCGTCATCCCTTGTGTTAAGGCTTCAACATTAAAGCCTCACGTTGAGACGTTAGCCTGCCTGTACTTGGGCTTCACCACACCGATCCCCGCTAGGCATCATCCCTTGTGTTAAGGCTTCAACATTAAAGTCTCACGTTGAGACGTTAGCCTGCCTGTACTTGGGCTTCACCACACCGATCCCCGCTTCATCCCTTGTGTTAAGGCTTCAACATTAAAGCATGTTTACATGTGCACACACATGCGTGCATGTGTGTGCCACCAATGAAACTATTGAGAGCTCGTCAATCTTGTCACGAGACAATTTGGTCTTTTCAGATTCACTAGGATATTAACAACTCCAGCCCTACTGTTAAAGTATGACTTTCAAGATTTATTAATCGTAGAGTATCGGAGACCTGTGCAACGTACACATGTATACTTTATATGTGTACATGTTATTTAATCACATTGTCAATACACAAATATAGGGTATGTATGTTTTTTATTTGTGAAAACATGTTAACCAACATACATTATGTAACAAAATGTATTTTCATAGCAACACAATGTTATATAATTCTATACAACCCAGGTTGTGTGCAACGTATGCAATAGGCTTAACAATAGAATAATAACCTGAAAAGGTAAGGGCTTTGAATGCTGTTTACTTCATAGATATCAAACCTTTGCATTTGCAGTTCATACATAACCAATATTTCAATCAATATGTTGTGAAATAAATCAACGCTGGTACACAGTATTTCTTCTTTTACACTGAAAATATATGAAAAATAATATATTGTATAGGAAACAATTCAGTTTCACTGCAGAACAGCGTTCTACACTTTCCCCAGCCTATTGTTGCACCACATAGCGGAGGGTGGGAAATAGTTATTTCAGTGCAAAGAATAAAGTACGTAAAATTTTTATTCCTGTTCCATGATACTGCATTCCAAAAGACAAAAACCTCCAGATATAATTCACAAACATGCACAGAGCATAATATGTAGCCTACTATATTTATCAATTAATTCCTTGTTCCAAGTTTGCAATGTTTCGTGTAACGTTGAACTATTTTGAAAAAGATTGTTTGAACAGAAACAAGAATACGTATTCTAAATACCTGCTATTTAAGCATGTAGAAATTGTGGTAGTGTCACCTGAATATTCCTCGTGCTGTTAAGCGAGAAATAAAAGGATATTTCAAAGTAAAGGATAGTCTGTACTAAAAAAAAAAGTGATACAGTGAAACTATATGGTTAAAATTAACATGAACACTTGTTGAGAAATAAGTGAAAGTCACCAAATATTGGTTAGTGCATAGACACCCCCATAAAGTAATTTCTTATTAAAAAATAAGCACTGGATATGTGAAAACTAAGCTCAACAATGGCATAACTCATTGGTAACCCCAGCACGTAGCGAAGCTTACACTATTAATGGCTAGAATAAATGAATTTGCAGAATGTACGGCTACATTTGTACGGTATTTTTGCAATTTCAAATATTTTCGTCAATATATAATAAATTATGTACATATGTTTAACTCATTTTACCCCACAATTTCCCTAATCTTCATAGCCTTCTCCACTATTATTTTTGGGGTTTCTATTAGTAAAAAGTTTATGCCCCTAGTAAATTTGTGTTCTGTGTAATTAATAGAGTGGAAATGCATTACTTCCAGACATTTTTTCTTCTGAAAAGCGCCTATTCTTAAGAATTACCATTCGACCCGATATAAATATATTCTGTAAATTATACGTGCTTTACAGCATAAATACAATCTTGATAGCCCACCTCTCTATCACATTTTATTTTATTTTTTTCAGAAAATTTCTTCCAGCCGCTCCAAAATTCCAAGTAATTATGATTACAAATAATAATATCTAGCATATCCAAGTACAAGTTTTCTGATTTTCGAAGGGATCTATTGAACAAAAGGGAATAAATATATACATAGCTAAGTCAGGGGGTGTTTAGAGGAAGAGGAAACAACAGTGTGAAGCTTCAGAGGGTGTGGAGGAGACGGACGCATCAAAACAAAACAAAAAAACTGTGTAAGCGCACGGTGCATGATTGTGTTTGCACTGTCCGCTGTAGTTAGAATGCAGCGCCACTGGGCAGTGAAAAATGAGAACTTTTCCGGGCTCAATGTATAACATTGAGTGTCCTCTCTTTCCTTAGCGATAATGTCGGTTGGATGAAGCCTTCATCATGAAGGTAGACCGCCATTTTACATCACTGGGATGCTACTCCCTCAGCACAGGGGTAGATCGGTCCCTTGTGAGGGACCTTGGCCACCCAGTTAGTTGTCAGTTAGCTTGCGGAGGCGAGGGGAAGCTAACCCCCTCCCCCCTCTGCACCCATCAAACATACTTTATGCTGCAAAGCTAGCATTCTTTTACAGGATTCCCAGGGTAGCGCCTGGGAGCTGTTTCCATAGCTGAGTTTTACTCTCTTTTTCCCTGCCTGAACGGGATAAAAGAGAGTGGTGAAGTTAATTGAATTTATCAGCGCGGAATTTTAAAGTTCAGGACTTGTGAAGTATTGTCACGAGCTCCCTGTGAGAGAGCTAGCAACAGTTTGGTATAAAAAGCGGAGGTTAATAGCCAAATGAAGTTAAATTTTCGATGTAAGTAGCTTTCCCATGACTGGAGTGGCAAGGGTTTATATAATTAAATTAATTATATGTATATTGAAGTGGTGAATTTAAGTTGCGCGAGAATTTAAATCAGTGTAGTTGTTTCAGTAATTTACTTCATATCTTATGAGTTATTGTTAAAAACCATTAAATAATCTGATTGGTGTGTAAATGCATGTCTGAATGTACTGTGACGAGCGACTAAAAGTCAAGTACAACATGTTAACTCGGGGAAGTCCGAGAGCGATATGGCTGGCGCGATGCCAGCGCCAAATAGTTTTGTTAAACGTGGTCGATTTTTGTCCCGGACCGATCGGAAAATTCCGGCCAGTTTCGGGGCCTTATTTCTATGAAATCGGGCGGTATAACTGCGCTGAAGGCGTGAATTTATATTTTTAAAGTTGTTTTGAACTATATTCCGTGTTGATTATTATTTAGACTTGTAAAATTCGAAAGCAGAGCCTGGAAAACATGTCGCGTGAGTGAAGCTAAACAGTAATATTGGCCAGAGGGCTCTGGCCGAGAGAACTTGGGGGGGCGTGGCTTATGAAATTGCTCGAGAGATGGCAGCATGGTCGTTATTTTACCGTCAACAGCTTTTATTTGACACGGAAAAATTTAAATATATTAAAAGCTGTTGTAATTAAAGTTATTAAATCGTCTTAAATAAATAATTAGTGCTGCAAAACTTAAAATGATAGTTTTTTGTTTTTAGTTAGTAATTTTGTTTAACAATGCAAAACTGTGCTGTAATCAGTTGGTTACAACTATAAAATATACGCCATTTTTTTTCGCTCGTCATAGTGATTAATATTTATGTAATGTGTTTCGGAGTCGCTCCAGTACAGAGTAGGGGAAATTGGTATATGCGGGTCTAGTTGACGGGCTAGGGGGCCGCAAATGACGCCATGGCCTCGAGAAGTAGCCAGGTTCTCTCTTGTTTCTCTGTGATGTTGCGGAGTTTTAGGATGTAGGGGTGGAAATGTGCCATGAGCGAGGCGAAGTCGCATGCTCTAAGGAATTCCATGAGTTCATGGAAATCCTGCATAACGCCTCGCATCTCTCCTGGCGAATTTCGCTGGCGAGGGCGGGACTGAGGTTGTGTATTTGGCATTGCAGGGGTGTCAAGAGTGGGAGCTGGTTTGTGAATAGGCGCAGAGAGTTCCTGCGAGTACGTTTTGCCGGGCTGTAATGTCCTGACCGTGAACCTGGACGGGTCAGGAGGTTGTTTTGCAGTTTTTGGCGCGATTTTCCCAGCAGCAGTTCTTTTCTGCACCAAGTCCAGGAACTTGGGGCATGCTTTTGAAAGAGCTGTGTGTTCGCCTGCGCAGTTGGTGCATGTCGGCGTGGAGTTGGTTTCGTTTTTTTTTGCAAGCACTCTCGGGGTGAGGGCCGGCGCAGTGAGGGCGTTTTGTCGTCATTGAACGGTGATTTTTGGTGTGGCCTAGGGCGAGACAGTTACGGCATTGTGCCACGTCTGTCGGCCGTTTCTGGTATTGTCGGGGATGAACAATTGTCATATTTATCCTCGTGACAGTGAGCAGAGGAGGGAGAGAAGTGTTCTGCGCCGCCGTGACATAGAAAAAACGTTGCAGCTCCAACGTGAATTTGTTCGGGTCTGATTGGTCTGTGATACGTTTTTTAAATTGATAAATGTGCTGGATTGAGTAACCGGCGCATTCCAGGTCTGCCATGATGTCTACAATGTCGGTTGTGGGGTGGAGGTCAAAAACTACTTTCTGTGGGAACTCGGAAGCTTTGCAAAAAGTGAAATAATGGATGTAATTTGCTTCTAGCATTGTGCGAGCAGCTGTGTAAAAATCAAAGTTTTTAGTGAGGATTTGCGTTCCCTGAGCTGTGGGGAGAAGGGAGAACCAGTCCCTACTAATAGCTCGCAGTTTCTGAACAAGTAAGTTGTATTTAGTGGCGTCAGGAACCACTAATCTGAACTGGTTTTGTTTTTTCTGTCGTGTTTGGGGTGCAGCCGGTTGTGTTTGGTGGATGGAAATGTTTGAAGAGCTGGGGTTGTTAACTGTTGAGGTTTTTCTGTTACGTCCTTAAGCAGGGAAAACCTATTTTGTATAGGAATGGTGTTTGTTTGTGCCTCAGACGACACAGAATGGAGACGCTTGTTCTCCTGCGTGGTTGTTCTGTCCCCTTTTCTCTTTACAATCTGGAAGTCGGTTTCCATTTCTAATTTTTCATTTCCTGCGGCCGGTGTTGTTGGTCGGGAGGAAGTTGGTGTGGTGATTGTTGGCATCGTTGGAGCCGATAGAGTAGCCAGGAGTAGGTCGATGTGGTCTGGGATGCCTTGAGGAAACAGTTTGGTGATTAGGTCGTCTCTTTGCCAGTTCTAAGAATCGCTTGTTTTCCCTGAGGTACTGCAAGGAGTACGGGCCAGTTCCCGTCATCCACGACGGCTCAGTCAGTTCCCCGCCCGCCGCCATGACCCGCGAGGGAGGTGGGGGAGGGGTAGGCTCTGTGTGGAGCGACCCTCGATGTGGTGTTGTTTGCAATTTGCGAGAAATTGTTAGGAAAGTACCTAAATCGGTGCTGTCCACTGTGACCACTGACCCACTAGGGGCTAGGCTCGAGATGACCTGTTTCCAGGCCGATCACAGTGTACAGGGTGTGTGCCGCGAAACTATTAGTCGTATACAGCCAGAAGAAGCAGAGACGCACCCTCCTTAGTCGAAGGCGAAGACAACACCGATTGCTGATTGCTGACATGAAGGTAGATCTGTAACGAACTTCCATGTAGTAATCGTTAAACGCAATAAGCTATACAGTAAATATAGAGAGGGTGATTACAGCGCTAAGAGCGCTGTAATCACTACAGTGCTCTTAGCGGAAGGCTTTGGCAAATTGTCCCGCGATTTTCGTTTCAGTCAAAACATTGTTAGATGATGCCCATTATCACATTGTTACAGCGAATGAGACATGATAAGTTTTTGAATATTATTATACTCTAATGTGTGTTTTGTTAACAGCTGCGTATAAAGTGGCGTTGCTGTGTGTGTGCGTGATTTCAAATATTTGATGAGCATTATTTATACATTTTATCTGTGAACTGTTTTATGGCGAAGTTAATTATTTACATCCATGTCTGTTTATTTATCACAATTTTGTACCTTTACCCTAGGTGTTTGAAACACAGTCATGTAACATCATTTGCAACAATCCCAATAAACTTCAATAAACCTAATGTTGTGGACGAAAATTAATGAACAATGGAGACAAAACACTGATAATTAATTAACTCAATTGATCTAGAATTACGTATATTCACATTGTCATCTACTAAAACATTATGTTTTTTTTTTCTAACTCCACAGTTAACTGATAACAAAAGAGGAATGCACAGAATAACGTGCATAGTGACGGTGCACTCTAAAGAGTGAGAGCAACACTACAATTCTCCCCCGCTATAGGGGAGCTCTCCCTAGTAAAGGCTGTAGTCCCAGAGATAAGCAGGGAGCCGACGCTCTCGCTAGTAACGTTCTCACTGGAACAGTTGTTCCGGCAGTTGGAAGTCCACGACTAGAACCTCTTCTTCTTGTTCGATCGGGTCAGACTGTTCCGCCTCGTGTAGCACCACGTCTGGGTCCATGATCTCTGTTAGATCACCCCCCGGTATGGTATGTTTAACTGGCGATCATCGCTCATAGGGCTCTTGGGTTGAGGATCGAAATTAATTGTTTTCCTGACCGGAAGCGGGACCTCTGTTGATCGAAGTTGGTCAATGTGCCTTTTAAAATGGAAACCGTTATCAAGCTCCATTAGATAATGTGTCTTTTCCAGTTTCTTCAAGACCTTTCCACATTTCCAATGAGCCTTGTTATTCGAGTAGTATACTGCTGATACACGTTCTCCCTCACTAAACTGGTGTGCTGGTTAAGTTGGAGCTGATGACTGGTGGAATTTTATCGGCATCATCGCATCCAGCAGAATTCGGATCTGACGATTCAGGTACTGTTCCGCAGGAGACTTCCCATTGCTCAAGGGTGAAGCCCTGTAGCAAAAAAGGATTTCCCGAACATTTTGATGGATAGGCATATTCTGGTTTGACATGGTTGATAATCGATGTTTCAGCATTTGGAAATTGTGTCCCGCAAGTCCGTTAGTTGCTGGGTGTCCTGCTGCACAGAATTTCTGAAAGGTACCTGCTTCTTTACAGAATTGTGCAATTTCCTCACTAGTTAAGAGTCCTGCTTTGTCCGATACCATAACCTCTGGAAAGCCATCCCTTGATAATATATATTTTAGTATTTCGAGACTTGACTTTGATGTAGGCGCTGGTGAGGAGGGAACAATCTCAGCCCATTTCAATTTGGCATATACCACTACTAAAAATTGAAGGTTTTGGGAAGGGCCGGCATAATCGATATGAATGTGTTGCAAGTTATGTTCTGGATTCGCCCTAGAATTACTTGGTGCCTTGGCTGGACTGTTCTTGATAGCTACACATTCTAAACAACTTCGGACAAGATGCTCGATATCTGAGTCAATTTTCTTCCAGTATACATACCGACATGCTAGCTGCTTCATTTTTGTGATACACACATGAGTCCGATGTAATTCTTTCAGAACAGATGACTGTAGGCTAACTGGTACAACAACTCATTGACCATGGAAAAGAATACCGCTTTCGATGATGTAGTCTGGTTCACTGGTGCTTTCTTCTTGTAAGGATTTCATAATAGTTGATAAGGTAGTATTCTTTTTCGTTTACTCTTTCAGAAGTTTGACATGTCCCAATGGACCATGGGGAGAAAGAGGTGTGGTAGATAGGAATATTAACTTGCCAGCGTTAAAGGGCGCCAGCCCGCAGTGTGAGTACTTACTGAAGACTCTTTCCCTCAGGTCGTGATGGCCAACGACCATTGGCCTTCCTCTATGTCCGCTGTCCTGATGAATGCACTGTTTATGATATCGCAGCCAATTAAACTCAATTCCAGATTGTCTTGCCTATTCAGGGATGTCGGTCCCCCTGATACTCCAGCTCATTCCGAAAGAGCTATTTTGGCTACCCAATGCATGAGAAATACATAAGTGAAAATAGGTTAAGTAACCAATATATGGTTATGCATAATAAAGACATAGGTACTTTACCCTCATGTAATTTACTACACTTGTTTCCCCAACAGGGCAGGTACATTTATATTACCGCCATTGAAGCCAGGCGGGCTCTTAAGCTGTGAAACATGGCTGTAGGGCCTACAAGGGGTCCATATGGCTGCCACAGATTGACTACAGTTGTGTCGTTCTGTATTTAAGGTTGTTTTGGCTTTTGATTAGTTCTAGCAATTGGTGTTAAATATAGGTGGAGTAATTTGAGGTATAATTAGAGTTAATATTAGTGTTTTATGTGGTAATTAGTTATAAGGAGGTAATAGTGCACACCGATTGTGTACACGAGGCCTCTGTTATTGTACGAGGGTAAAGGGTGTATGGTGTAAGTTTGGCTAGTTAAGAAAGTGTATGTATACATAGGTATTTGGTGTATCTTATAACGGAGAGTAATTTTAGTTTTAAGTAAGTTAAATCATTTCTAAAAGGAGAAAGAGTAAAAAAATGGTAGGGAGGTGTAAGTGTAGGGGTTGTGGTAAAGTGTAGAGAAGGTTAGATAGTGGTGTACAGTAAGACCAGTGTGGTGGCTGGTACCATGTTGGTTGTATAGGGATCAGGAACTGGGATCGCTACAGGAACATGAGTGGATGTGTGAGGAATGTGCTGACGGAAAGGGTATAGTGTCGGTGGTAGTGAAAAAATTAAGGGTACAGAATGAAACACAAATAAGTGGAGAAGGTGGAAACTGGGATTTGGGATATGCTGAGGGGAAGCTCTGTAGAGGGTGTGCCAGAAGTGACAATGGAAGTGGCTATGGAGAAGAGGTGGAAAGGAGAGATGGTAGATTTGATGAGCAGAAAAGAGAGGGAAATTATGCATAGGATTGATAGGATGGAGGAAAAGGTCAGGAATGAAATTGGTAAGAGTAGAGTAGAAATGAGGGTGGATTAAGTTAGAGGGGGAGTTGGAAGATGTAAAGAGGGTGCTAAGGAAAATGAAAGCTAGTCCATAGGAGGAAAAGCTGAGTAGAGAGGAAGAGTTAGGCAGAATGCAAGTAGGGTTGCAGAAAGAATTGCAGGAGGAAAGGCACAGAGAGAGGTGGTAAGATTGAGGAGGAGAATAGAGCAGTTGGAGGTAGTAGAAAGGGATAAGGCAGCAGGAGACATAAGACAGCAAATAAGGTTAGAGGAGCAAGAAATAATGGCAAGGGATAAGGTGATAGTAGTAGGCAGGAAGCAATCAGCAAAAGAGGAACGGGAAACAGAAAGCAGGGACCAGGCAGTGGTAGAAGGTAGGAAGCAGTATGCTGAGGCTTGCAAGTGTGCGATTAGCAAAGACCAGTAAGCAGGACAAAGTGGACAGTTCAGGACCAGAGGGGAGAGAGGAGGCTAGTCAAAGGGAGGGAAACAAAGGTGCTGCAGTAGGCCGGAGACAAGGGTAGGCAGGTGGGTGGAAGAGCCACAAAGCAGGAACGGGTTGTAGGAAAGGAGCCAGACGTAGTTTTCCTAGGCAGCTAATATTGTAAAGGGGGTGTAGCTGAAGTAAATCAGGGAGGAAATTACATATAAAGCAGCATTTGCGGGGGGGGGGGGATACAAGGGATTTGGTGGAAAGGTAAGTGGTATGAGAGGTAGCAGGGTGGCAAAGGTTGTTCTCATTCATGTAGGGGGAAATGATCTGGCTCGTAGGGAGGTTGGGCAAGAGATAGAGCGGAACCTCAGGGGATTGCCGAGGAAAGTGCAGGAGAAGTTCCCTGGAGCTAGGGCAGTAGTCAGTGGCATGCTGGTTAGGAAAGGAGTATCCTATAGGAAGACAGTGGCTGTGAGTGAGGTGTATAGGGATTCGGGGGCTACATTTATAGAAAGTAGAAAATGGGTAGGCTCGGAAAGTGTAGGGAGGGACCAGGTTCACCTGACAGAGCAAGGAAAGAGGATTCTAGGTGAACTACTAGGTAGGGAAGTAGCTAACTGCATGGAGAGGGTCAGGGCAGGGCAGCAATTGTTGAAAAAGCAATCATTTAGAAGCAAGGAAACAGAAGTGGAGATAAATGGAGAGGATATCATTGATGAGGCCTCAGGGGTGGAGATAGGAGGTAAGCAACATAGGATGGTAAAGCAGAGTACTAGTATAAAGATAATGGTGGTGAACTGTAGGAGTGTGTACAACAAGCTGGAGGGCTTCTGGGGAAAGGTTGAAGGATATGGGGCGGATATAGTGGCAGCTGTGGAGACTTGGTTGACTGAGGAAGTACTGGACGTTGAGTGTAGGCAGGATAAGTTCACCATCTTCAGAAGAGACAGGAATGGGAGAGGAGGAGGAATAATGGTGTGTAAGGAAAGGGCTAGAATGGGTTAGTGAGGATGTCGAAGTAATGGAAATTAAATTGAGTGGTAGTAGTAATAGGAGTATTACTTTGCTGGCAGCGTATAGAACACCAGGATAGGGATGGCAGGAAATTGAGATGATCAAAGAGAGGGTCGATAGACTAAAGGACAGGCAGTGGGTTGTTGTAGCAGGGGATTTGAATATGCCAGGGGTGAAATGGGTAGAGGGTACAGAAGGAATGGTTAGCATGATGCAGAGAATGGCAGCACAGTTAGTCAACAGAGGATTAGTCCAGATAGTAGAAACATCTACGAGATGGAATGAGGAGGGTGTTGGGTCAGTGCTGGATGTGGTGTTGGTCAGACCTAGGAATGCTGTAGTTGGTGCAATAGTATTGGATGGTATAAGCGACCATCATATCCCGGTTGTGGAAATTGGGATTGGCAGGAAGAGGGAAGTGCAAATGGCAGAAAGGTTGGCGTGGCAGTATGGGAGAGGAAACAAGAAGGGGGCAGAAAAATTCCTGAGAGACAAGTTTAAAAATAGTATATGAAAGAAGGTGTAGAGGGGTTGTGGAGGGAGTTTAGATGATTAATGAAGGTTATGTTGGAAAGATTTGTGCCAATGAAAACGTTACGGACTGGGGGAGATCCGCCATATTATGGACAGGAGATTTTGAAAATGAAGAGGAAGTGCAGAAAATTACACGCCAAGTGGATAAATGAAGGGTTGATGAGATCTAAAGAAATTATGAAACAAATGGGTAGGGAGCTTGAAAGGAAGATCAAACAGGCAAAAAATGTATTTCTGGGGAACATGGTGGAAGTAGTAAAAGGCAAGGAATGGGGGAAATTGTTTAGGTATGTTAGGCGGTTAAGGGGAGGAGAGGAAGGGATATCTCTGCTAACAGGACGGGATGGTAGGCAGGCGACAAATGACCAAGAAAAATCGGAGATGCTGCAAGGACAGTACTTGTCAGTGTTTGGGGCAAAGGCAGGTTGGAACATGGGGGCAAACAGGGATCGGGGGGTGTTTAGTAAATTTAAGATGAGGGGGTGGGAGATAAAAAAGGTAATTAGGGGTTTGGAGAGCAGTAAGGCAGGCGGACCAGATGGGATAGGAAACGCAGCACTAAAGTTTGGTGGCAGGTAGTTGGTAAAATATTTAGAAGTGCTGTTTAAAAAGTCCTTAGCAGAAGGTAAGTTACCACAAGATTGGAAGGATGCTATGGTGGTACCTATACACAAGCAGGGAGAGGATAGGGGGAGGCCTGGCAGTTACAGACCGGTGAGTCTCACATCAAGTACAGGAAAAGTAATGGAGAGGCTGGTGGTGCAGTATGTGGTGAGGGTTATGAACAATACGAATCGGTTGGAGGAGTCCCAGCATGGTTTCAGGAGGTGATACTCATGTGAGACTCAGCTAGTTAGATTATTAGAGGATCTGGTGCAGGTAGTAGATGAGGGGAAGCAGGTGGATGCCTGCTTCATAGATTTTGAGACGGCATTTGATATTGTGCCCCATGGGACATTGATGAGGAAAGTGGAGGCGCTGATACTAGGCAGGAGGGTAGTGGAATGGATAGGGGACTTCCTCAGGGGGCGAAGGCAGAGGGTGAAAGTGGGGGAGGCAATATCAGAGAAAGAGGAGGTTACATCAGGGGTACTACAGGAAGCATGCTAGGTTTTTTGTCATTTACCATAATAGTAAATGATATGGGTTTGGGGATAAGGGGAAAAATCAGATTGTTTGCTGATGATTGTTTTATGTATGCTGAAGTGGAAGAGGGGGGCGGAAATTTGCAGGCGGACATTGATAAGATATGGTTGTGGACCAGGAAAAATAAAATGAAGAAGGGACAAGAGATAGAAGAAACAGCAGAATATAAGTATCTAGGGATTGTACTGCAGACAGACCTCAGGGGGGAAAAACAGGTAGAGAGGGTGGTTGCAAAAAGGAAGAAGGGCTCTGGGAAGGGTGCTGAAGGGAGTCAGCTGTGAGGTGAAGGAGAAGGCATATGGTACAATGGAACGGCCAGTGTTAGAATATACTGCAGCAGTATGGGACCCGTATGTGGAGGTGGGGGTGTGAGAACTGGAAAAGGTGCGGAGAAGTGCAGCCAGATGGGTGAAGTGTAGGTGGAAAAGGCAGGGTCAGGATGATGAGGAAGAACCGAACTATAGGCCATCAGCTATGATGAAAGAAATGGGTTGGAGCTCATTGAAGGATGGGAGGAAAGTTGAACGGCTAGTCAGGATGTACAGGTTGGTGAATAAAGAGGGGTGATGAGGAGGGCTACACTGCAAACTAAGTAAGGGGGTGTTTAGAGGAAGAGGAAACAACAGTGAGAAGCTTCAAAGGATGTGGAGGTGAAAGGAGCTGGGTAGGCAGTCATTGCTTGTGAGGTCTGTGAGGGAGTGGAATGTGTTGAGGGAGGAAGTGATATCTCTGAGAGGTGTTAGTTTAGGAAGGGAGTGGAAAAAGGAGTTGGTTGGGTGAACCAGAGGTAAGAGAGTTCGCCACCGGGCGGTAGCCTAATTGCGAGTGTATGTGTGTATATAGTAACAAGGTAAAGTTTAACATTATGCCTCGGCCTTGTAAAATACAGACCGAGCTGTGAGCGACTCTGTACTCCGGCCTGCAAATGGTAAAAAGGTTCTGGTAAACTACATTAAATAAACAGATTTACATTATGGTTTAAAGAACAAAGTTGAGGTGCCCAGAGCACCGCATTACGGTGATCGCTTATGAAGTCTAGGACGCTCTTGTTGGCGTGGAGGCCGCTCACTTGCTGATGCTCCCGCCAAAGTCATCAAGTGTCTTAAATTACATAAAATGAATGGAATGAGATGAGATTATATGAATCCTACGATGCCAATATGGTGAACAATAAAACAAACCATTATTAGTAAAGTACAATTTTACACAACAGAAATAAAAAAATAAATATCACAGTTCAACCGGACTGCATTGCGTGGCAACATTACCTCACTTGCTTTTTTGATAAATACGTAGCACTGTCCTTATCGGGACTCTCGCTTATAAAGTTTGATATGTCTACAAGTATTGTACGTCTTTTAAAGTCTGTGATTCCATCTTTTATTGCCTAAAAACAAAGTTAAAATGGATTTGTATTTAATAGCAGCATTTTGGCCATGTGTCTTTGTGCATCGATCCACCTTAGCGCATGGTTGTGGAACACAACTGGTAATTTCAGTACTTCACCTCTGGTTCATACTTCCGCTATTGGCTAATACAATTTAACCTTCATGAAAATATATAAAATATCTGACAATTCTTATTATACATTACAACTGACGTGATAAAGTAGAAATAATACGATTGAGCATGACAATGGCAACTTGTGTGTGGCCGTTTCAAGAACTATATAAGATGGCGTCTCCTGTGCCCAAACATTCAACATATTTAATAAATAAGTATACTACACATGACTTAAGAAAAGCACTGAATAATAATATAAATAAAAAGGGAGACTACTTTTTTGGTACATACTTGTGGTAATAGGGTAACATGCGAATAATAAAAATAACACATTGATAGAACACTTGGCAAAATACAAATAACCGTGGAAACTTAATATAGTAAATATCAACATTGGCACATGGCCATCAGCTTTGAGGTGCATGCCATTTGGAGGATAGATGGTATTCTCCTTTTTTGACACAAATAATAAACATTGTGACATGTGCACCAATGCACAATATAGAACACTTAACCGCATGTGACTTTAATTACTTTACACAAAGTTACACTAGAAAATACTGACGTGGTGGCATTACATGGGAAATTAACATATACAAAAATCAACGAACGCACACGCACTCCCTGACATATTTAAAAAGACCATTAAAATATGTTCTGCACGAACGCTGCTTTAACACTGAAACACACGTGACACTGGTTCGAAGATGCAGGTGTTTCTCTGTGGTGATCTGTAGTCTTCATGCAATCCCTGATCACACAGCGTGGGTAATGGCCTGAGGCCAGGGAACTATCCACATCAAATGCCCTCCCCTTCGGAGGCCATTCACTTGCCGTGTCTTCTTGAAACTTCAGTGCAGCATCTTGCCGGCGGCTGAAGCTTCTCCCGTGACCGCAGTCTGTACATATGTGGCTCCTGTTGTTGTTGTGAAGCTCCGAAGCCACGTGGTCGCAAACTGTCAACACGCACTCCCTCTTGTTTTCCTCCGAGCACATTTGCCGCAGATCGTAAACTGGTAGTGCCTTGTTTTGATCTGGCCTGATCGTGTGGTCGTGAAACGTCGACCCTCTCTTCCTCTTGTGACATTTGCAGCAGCTGCTCTGCTACAGGCGCGCCTGGTCGCGAAATGTAACATTGAATTGTTGGTGTCGTTCCGCCGGCTCACATCGACTATGTCTTGCGGGATGCAGCTATCTCATGGGTGTGGCCGCAAGCTATGCAGGTCATGTGCCGATGTTTTCATGGACGTTTGAAATGGCAGGATGGGGAGGAGTGTTCCCCCTGTTCCTGATTCGTCGCTTCTGCTGTCCTCTGTGATGTACGGGCAGCGTCTGCTCGGAGAGGCGGTATCCTTTCCATGTGCTCCTTGCATCGGCTCATTTCTCATCACTCCTGATGCGTCCGCCAGTGTAGCGGGTTGCTAACTGTCTGTTGTTACGTTTTGTGACACCGTGGTAACAGGGGCAGCTGTTTCCCTTGTTTCCAAGTCCGCAGACTTAGAGGCGAAGCGAATACATTTCCAACACTTGCTACATCTGCCAGCAGTGTTCCGGCTCTCTCACTTCCTCCTCGTTCACTTTGTTGTGACCTGTTGTTTATATGTGTGTTGGTCAGCCTGAGGGCATCGCGGTGGAACACTGTTTTTTTGTGTGTGCCCAGTCGTACTTCATAACACGTTTCTCTCTTTGGTCCTATGATTACATAAGGCCCACTCTCCTCTGCTAGTCTGGCGCAAAAACCCCTCCTGTCCTGCCGACTGGTGATGAACCTTAACATAGACATGTTGTCCTGGCTGGAGTTTTGGTTGGGGCTGTGATGATACAGGCTTCCACTGCGCTAAGTAATGGCTTTGATTTTCGCATGCGTCTCTCACGACGCATGTGTGTCTCTCTTCCCTTGTCTTGTCTCCTTCGCCGCTGGCTCGATCCCTGGCTCCGCCCACGAACTCGCCCAGGAGAGGCAGGTCACAACCTTGCAACAGCTTTGAGGTCGTCATTCCCATTGTCTGATTTACCCGTGTTCTGTGGGTGAAGAGGGCGGTGGGGAGTTGTTCCACCCACGAAGTGTGGTCCTTACCCACTCACAGATGCAGCTGAGTCTTCAGTTCTTGATTGCGTCGTTCAGTCGGGTTTAATTGTGGATCATAGACCACCATTGTGATATGGCGAACACCCCATTTCTCACTCATGTTTCGCCATGTCTGGCCAGTAAATTGGGTTCCGTTGTCACTCAGCAAGGTGTGTGGGTAACCCCAGCGTGCAAAGAACTCACTTTCGACAACTTTTCCCTCAGTTCGGGCATACGTGCTTGACACTGGGTATGCTTCGACCCACCTGGAAAATAGGTCCATGATGACAACAGTTATCCATTTGCCCATCGAGATGCGTGGATATGGGCCCATCAACTCTAGTGCCACGCTCTCGGACGGTTCTTGAGGGGTGCTGTGTTGCTGTTGTTGCACGAAATCTGTACGTCGACTCTTGTATCTGTTGCACGCTGTACAATCCCGTACAAAAGTGTGTATATCGTCGGACACTCCTGGCCAGTGGAAGTGTTTCAAGATGTTTCGGCACATATGTTCAATGCCAGGATGTCCCGTGAGGTTGTTAGAATGTGGGTATTGTAAGACCATGCTGCGAGCAGCAGTTGGCACATACACTTTCCAGGTGTCGATATTGGTGTTTGCACGTGTTCCTAAGGCATCGTTCAGCACACACCAACAATCACTGACATGTTGTTCGCATTCGGGTATCTGTTATTGTGCGATGGGGCAGTCGACTTATTTACCACATGAGTTCTAATGGGAAAATATGATTGTGCTTGTGGTAACACTGTTACATTGACACATTCTATTGGTGGCGAGGTGTGTTTCCGTGCATCGGCAAGGAGAGGGGGTAAGGTGTTTTCCCACTCCTCGTCGCATGCAACTTCTGCCACTGGTGTTCGGGAAAGATGGCCGGAGAGCTGGTTCTCTTCGCCGGCAACATGCTGTACCTCGAAATCATATGCTTGCATTAGAAGGGCACAACATGTAAGTTTGCTCCTGCTCTCTTTCATTTTGTGCAGCCACATTAGGCAGTGGTTTTCGGTTCGTAACGTGAAGCATTTGTACTCTAACAGTGATCTGTACTTCTTTAGGCTCCACATCACGGCTAGGCACTACCGTTCATTTACATCATACTGCTGCTCTACTGGGCCGAACTTCGCACTCCCGAAATCCAAGATTTGTCGTTCGCTGTTGTCTGACCGTTGAAAAACCACAACACCTAGTCCCTTTTCACTCGCATCCGTTTGGACATACAAGTACCAGCTTGGGTCGTACCTCGATAGGGCTCTGCATTCGTGGAAGCTTCGTTTCACCTCCTCGAAGATTCGTTGTTGTGTGGGTTGCCATTTAAAGTATACGTTTGGTGACATCTGTTTTATTAGTGGGGCAGTGATGATGGAAAACTCTCGATGTATTCTCGGAGCTAATTAACCAGCCCAAAAAATTTTCTCAACTGTTGGCGGGTGATAGACACAGGATACTCTCTGATAAGATAGAGATGTTCCGGTACTGGTCTCTGTCCATTCTCACTGATGAGGTGGCAAAGGTACTGGATGTTTTCCTTCCCTATGCAGAACTTCTTGTTGGCACAGGTTAAACCATTTATTGCCAAATGCTCGAACACAAGCGAAAGGTGGTGCAGATGTTCGGGCCATGATTCACTCCACACAATTATGTCGTCAAGGTACGCCAGCACACAGACACCAATCAAACCATCCAGGACGTGAACCGTCATCTCCTGGAAGGTGGTGGGGCAGAGAACTGGTGCAGAACTGAAATTGGTGTCCGTTAGGGGCGGTGATTGCCATCTTGTGTCGATCGGTTCGTTTTTCCAGCACCTGTCAATAACCACTGCAAAAGTCAATAGTTGTTAGTACCTTTGCTCGTCTCAGGGTATTCAAGGCATCTTGGATGTGGATGTATGGTGGCAGAGCACTACAGGTAATCAAATTTAGCCTACGGAAGTCAACACAAAAACGCCAGGTGCCATCTTTTTTAGGCAATATGGTAATTGCGAAATTAAAGGCACTTTCCGATGGTTCGATTATACATTCGGCTAACATCTCTGATATCTGTTTCTGTATTATCTCCTGTCGATGAGGGTAATAACGATGTGGGCTGTCATACAGTGGCGTGTCGGTAGTTAGTGGAATAGAATGCTCTGCTATGGTAGTTCGGTGTAATGGATCGGCGACGGTGAACACTTCCCTTCATTCATTCAGTACATCTTGTACTGCCTCGCGATACTCCGGGGGCACTACATGGTCGAGGTTGTCCAGCATAACAGCAGGCATGTCATCCTCAGTTCGTGGCTTTAAGTTGTAAACTGTCCAGGATTCCTTACACCCGAAATGTATCCATCATATGGCGGGTTCGACGACTGCCTTTTTTCTACTAGCCAGGGAATACCCAGGATTACATCCTCCTTGGTTTCGTAGGAAATACATGCTGTGGTGGTTGTCATAATGTCTCGGATATGATTTCGACTGCCACTTCGCCGATCATTTCCCCTGTATACTGCCGAGTTGCAAGTTGTATTGCATGCTTGTTCTGTTTCACCTTGTCTGATTCCACATAGCTACCGTGCACAAAATTATGTGATGCAGCCATGTCTACTAATGCTCTGCAGGGGATATTATCAACTTTAATCAGAATGCATATGAAGTCTGTTTTGCTTGTAATTTTACCTAGAGTGATGCAGGTTGCGTTTTGTTGTTCTGGTAACTATATGAAAAATTAATATATTGTTTGTGTAGTGCCCCATGCAAACTGAAATGTTTAACTTCGTCATAAAATTAATAACTTCATCTATATGCCACCTAAATTTATCTAGGTCCCGCGCAATTTTCACGCAACTCGATACTGATTGAATGCTGGCTGGCCGCGAGACCTCATCCACCAGAAAGGTGGAGAAGGGTAGTTGTTTGCCGGCGGTTAATCATCCCCCGTAAGAGGACTATAATCAACAAAAACATCAGTTTTGGTGGAGGGAGCTTGGTTTACACTCAAAAAGTGTTTATAATTACGACCCTTATTCCCACCCAAGATCCTGCACATACAAATAGCTGGGGCTGGGAGCTGTGGGCAGCTATCCAGATGGTAGGGGGTTAACATCTCTCCAATGGTGTTTCGTATGGAATCAATGCCATTATGAGTTGCTGCACTTTGCCGGGCCAGAAGACTGCTTACACATTACGAGACCCCTATATCATGACTTCTGGCATGTATGTGTATAATTGAAAATCCATATATTAGTAAAGGGATTCCCAACTAGTGCTACGTGTATCTGTGGAGGTATGTGAAGGCAATTCAGGTGGTATGCAACAGTGTTCTACATTTTTTGTAAAAATGTTTTACTTTTTGAATACAGACAGAAAGCTACTTCTTGATTCCTAGATCTTTGACTATCTCTCCTGATATTTATTTTTTAGTTTACTTTCTCATTAATAAGCAGTTAGTGACATTTAAACACAATAGCAAAAGGTATAATGTAAAAAAAATTTCATTTACTGTTAATTTTTTGGAAACTCACCCCCAATCCTAATATTGGTTACCAAAATGCAACAGGGAAGAGGGAACAACAGTGAGAAGCTTCAGAGGGTGTGGAGGAGAACGGAGCTGGGTAGGCAGTCCATGCTTGTGAGGTCTGTGAGGGAGTGGAATGTGTTGAGGGAGGAATTGGTATCTGTGAGAGGGGTTGGGAAGTTCAGGAAGGGAGTTGGTTGGGTGTAGGAGAGGTGAGAGAGCTCGCCACCGGGTGGTAGCCATATTGCGAGTGTATGTATGTATATATAGTAAAATATGTATATGCACATAATGATCACAATAATGCCAAGTGATACTCAGTGATGGAAAGTTTGAGGATCCGTGTATTGGTACGTGTCCAGTAGGGGCCAAATAATATAATTATTACTGTAGTGCATGTAAAATCAGTATGGTAGGAAGTTGAATCAAGTTGGCAGTCTCTGAGGTATGAATGTATGTACTTGGTTATATGTCTGCCTCTAGACTGATTAATTTTGCAGGGAATGGACGAGGACATCTGTGTGAAGACGGAACCTTTCGAGGTGGTAACCGTGCCAATGACAATCAAAGAAGACATAGATCATGAACTGGTGAGTACGCAGTGCGGTGTTCAAGTACGTTGCAGCAGATACAGCGTACATCTCAGGCCTTGGAAGTCTTCCCACCTGTGTAGGCGTTCACTTAGAAAGTGTTTCAGAAGTGTGCAGTACCATAGATAGGGCTATTCAAGTAGTTTACGTGTCGAGCCACTTAAAATAAATAATTACAATATGGGCCGCACACTCTTCTTAAAAAGTCATGGCTCATTTACATATAGTCAGTTTAATTATGTGATGTAGTAAATGTAATAATGTGTTTCTTCTCCCAGGAATTGAGAGGTTTTGGCAGCTGTTATAATCAGGATCTTGAGAGTCACGGGGGGTGAAGCAAGGTAGAGGTGAAGCGGCATCGGAATGCAAAGGCAGGGGGGAAAGGGAGATCGCAGAGAAAATCAGCAGACTATTTTCTTTCTCCGGCATGACTCTCTCATGAAAATGTGAGCAATACTCCACCAGGAATTTAACCCCCTTCACTAAGGAAATAAGCGCTCTAGCCAATATGCCAACCTTCTCCTAAGAGAGCTAGAAACAAACCACATGTGGCTTCTTATGCTTGTGCTGTGTTTTCCTTAGAAATATGTTTACTGCCCTGTCTCAGGCTGATGTGGTGACATTGCTGGGATGCAATGTTACAGTTCGACAGCAGCTGTCAAGAAGTCTCGGAGCAAGACTCAGGTTGTGTGGATTATGATTGTTTGAAGTGTGAATATGAGGAGGAAGAGAGAACGACTGGGGAGAAAGGAATTTCTAGTGTTCATGAAGATGTCCAAGGTATGTGTCCCCACAGATAGTTTTGTTTGTCAAGACTCTTGCTTTGTTCATATGTGGGACAGGTGAAATTCGTTCTGCTCATCACTCCTTGGTTGTTGCCGTAATGTGGCCGAGTAAAGGGTTAGCCATGCGCAGCTCGATGCCCGTAGCTACCCCCCACTCTCTGACAAAAGCTAAAAATACACACTTGGCCGGGACTCGCTGCCTCCTGTTGGCTGTTCCCTTCTCTCGCGCTACTGCATCGTAGGATTAAAGTGCTGATGGCATGGGATTTTAGAAAAAAGTTTAATCTCAAGAGTTTCATAGCCTTGCTCGGAAACGTGGGAACCAAAAGTGTCGCGCAGTACAGATAACATTTGTATTACAGCCTCGCATTAAAACTGATAAAGCCCTTACTTCTAAACCATGGATGGAAGGAAAAATTTGTTCAAAATACACTCAGTGGCAATATAAACTGCAAAATTGATCCAAAAGTGAACCTGAAAACTAATTTTAAAAAACAATAAAACCCTTTATAAATGCAATGATAGAAAGTGGTTATGAATTTTACAAATAGTAAGTTTGCAGATTTTGATGTACTGGAAAACTATTACTGTGTTATTCAAATGGGCGCTCCCTGAAAAAAAACCGCACTTTCAACACTTTTGTAGTTTGTAATTAATATTTGGTTATTTGCCTATATCGTAAATTCTTGTGTAAGGTTAACTTCGGTCAAAGTGTGCGTGCATTGCTGTGTCTGTATGAATACGAACAGCAACGTATTTATTGCATTTTGTTTTTTCATTGAAGTTAAGATTTTCGAAGTCACAATAATTTGAATGGTATTTCCGTACAAGCAAAATTTTACGTGTCTCCATCAAAACAAAATGCAGCTCAAAATACCGCACACTTCTAAGAACATCTAAACAAAGCTGTCTCACGAAAGACGATAAACTAAAGCTTGGCCCTTCATATGTTCCTTTTCCACTCAAAATAAAATAAACTAAACCCCTACAAAATTAAATTGGCAATTACAAAAATAAAACAGGTTGGAATTTACCTATAATATCCTACATAGATTACTGGACACATGTTAGCTAACGTTAGTCTTTCAGTGCCTGTCATGACAGGAAACACAAGGAAAGAGGAAAATGCTAGTGTGCATTTGACTTAAAATTTGTTTACAAATGTATTTTTCTTCAGTGACAAAACAGTTGTGGTGAAAGGATACATTGTGGCCGCACTACTTTTCTACAACTGTCATGATTTACCACTTGCATGAAATGGACAATAGCTGTTTGTGCAAAAACTAGGGGTGGTGTAACGTGTAGTTGCATATGTTAAGTGGAATGTATTGCAAGTTTGAATAATGTAAAACAGTTAAAATAACTCAAATAATTCCAATAAAACCATTAAAATTTTAAAAATACATTATGACGTCTGCTGACAGCCAGCGGCGCTAGAGACCATGTTGGCGTTCACCACGCATGTGTCTCGCACGTGCGTAGAGAGGCCAGTCATTTTGAACTTTCATATAAATGTAATTTTTCAGTGCAAAATGTATTCTATTGTATTTGCAGGGTTAATATGTCTTAAAATGTGTTCAAGTGTATGTCACTATTTTTAAACTTGTTTGGTTATAAAATTCAAAGTGCCTGCTGCACCGAGATTAAGATCGCTAATATTCGGACATGAATGCAGTCATAGAGACACTAAAATAATATGAAAATTCACTAGAAAATTATAAAAATGTAAAACAATATTTTATTTTATTTGTGCCATTTTATTTTCAATAATTAAATGTTTTACTCGGCGTGCATAGCACTTTCGCTTATGTGAACCCCGTAGGTGGCCATGGTAGGTCCGTGCGACGTTTGTCTCTGGACAGTCTGTCGAGGAGAGCTGGCGAGGTAAGACACTGTCACGTATGCACTACACCTTTTGTTCACTGATTTAGGTTTCTATAGTTGATTTAGTTTACTGTTAACCTTTGCTTTTGCACATTTTTGCCAGACATTTTCCCCAGCCTTATGCTTCCGCTTTATTAATTTATTGCGGCCTTGCAGCATTTTAAACTTAATTGAGAAGGAGTAGAAAGATGTCGGGCAGGTCACACAACCAGAGCAACTTGAATCAGGTGCCATACGCTTATGTTTGTGGCATTTCATTGTAACTTCTGCATTATTTCTACATGCAATTTTAAGGGCTTTGTTTTTAGGTATATATTTGAGGGTAATTTTCATGTTGAATATTTTTCGGCAACATCACTTATAACTACGTGGCCGGTTGACGCCAAGTCTTTGTATGCGCCATCGTTGTGTTTTGAGAGCTTATTTATATAACATCATATGGGCAGTATTTATTTCAGTGTTCAATGCATTTTTCACATAAAATGATGCTTTTTGTACTTGACCATGCGGTCCCGTTAATGTTTGATTTTACCGCCATCAGGCATGTTACACGCCTGTAACCACTGCAATCATAAAGAGAATAATTTTCTCAGCAAGAATAATCTTTTGTCTGGCTTTAATTTGCCCTTTCCACTCAGAAATATTGTGATTTCACCTGCACCACGTGGTCCACTACGAACTTCATCCAGTGGCATCCGTGCCATCTAAGCTTGTTTTCACTCATGTGTGTGTTTATTGTGAATTCTCATCTCATGTCCCATCTTATTTTATGTATCTTTTGAGGGTTTCTGTAATTTTGTAATTTGTGTACGGTGCAATTACTCCCATCCTAGCAGGCTCTGTGTATAGGCCGTCACCATAATACCCACATGCTGGCAGGCGAGCCCCGACAAGTTTGCGTTAGTGATGCCCAGTAATTGCACGTGTTAGTATGTTTCATCAAGTGTTTTCATTTGTAATTCACCATGTCCTGTCTTCAGGGAAAAACCATCAGTCCACCCTAGTGGCTGTCAGCCCTCTTCCCTTGTGAAGGCTGTGCTTTCACGCACCTCGGTGAGATCATCCATCTTAGGTGTGCGCTATAGTAATTGCGGTCTGGGGAGCACCCAATCGGAATTGGCTAATCATGACCAAGATAATTATAATTTCATTGGCTCGTTGATGTGTATGGATATTGACAAAAACAAGTCTACAGTGAACTTAACTCTTTTATTCAGTAATGACAGTGTTCTAGCCACATATATTTTATTAAGTGTTTATTTCAGTGATGTTTAGTAAAAGTTTAGTATAGTCTACGTGTCTGTAAGTACGCACGGGTGAGACGGACACACAGAACCCACAGCATCCCTGAGAACCCTGAGTCTCAATAGTGCAGTGATTGGGAAGCACCGCTGGTATACAAATTACCAGTAAGTATTTGTGTCATCGTTCATCTCGTGTCTCACCCGACTGTGTCAGTTACTGTAAGTTTCCTAACGAGTGATAAGTAAGAAGGTATGGATGGGTTTCATTTATGTTTTTAACGTATTCTGGCGATTATTATATTTTCAAAGTTTTTTTTGGTTCACCCATGTGCACATGTGTTGTGTGTATAACTCTCTTTGAGAGAGAAATTATATCGCTCATGATTTACGCTTTTTTTTTTCTCTATGTAACTGATTACTGATGGGTGTGTCTGGTAGGTTGCAGCTCTGTATTTATGTTGTAATTTAGGGTTAAAATGTTAAATTAATGTGTAAGAAAGTAGACCTTGGTGGAAGAAATTTTCTTTATAGTAAGTACTGTAGGTTATTGGAAAAAAGCAACATCCAGTTTATGTTAAAATTGACATTTTCAAAATGTTGTACTAATTGAGGATTTGAAAAGTTGGCAGTTATGACTATGACCCCTCTGCCTCGCACTGGTCCCTTATATAAAGGATGCATCAGGCGCCTACTGGGTACACTATTAGTGGGGGCGAGGTGGTGCCTCCGGGTGCTGGACACACAGGTTTGAGCTAGCTTACCATGGTGTTCCTTCCTTTCGACAGTTGCTGGCCCTGGCTTGATGTCTCTGGCTCCGGCTGGAGCGTGTGGCTGGGTAGGCTGGCTCGGTTGTCATCTGTCGGTGTCCTCCTAGTCGAATGGGACCACTTCCAAAGGAGAGACTGCACCCCTGGCAGGGTAGGCAGCTGCAGGAACCCTAATAGGGAGACCAAAGAGGGTAGTAATTTTTCAGGTGTGGTTTGTGCTCTCTCCCATGTTGACTTGCAGCTGAAGGCTGGTGTACGTTGTCTAATTAGGGGGTGGCGAGGTGCAAGGATAGCAGCTGTCCTCCAGGTGTTCCTCCTGCTCCCTCGTCGGTGAGTGAACGTCATGGACAGGAAAGTTGCTACTGTTCATCCTGTAGAGTGTGGCAGGCAACAAACCCCTAGCTAGAGTGTACTCCAGAAGTACCTAGGTCAAGTGTCATCAGACCTGGCACTCCCTCCGGCCAGTTCATACGTTCTGGAGGGAATGTATTAGCTGACTTAGTTGGCCCAAATGTTTCCTCGTGTCTCTTTCTAGGGGTTGGGGCTCTACCGTACATGCACACCATGTACTTTTACGTACCTGGTTCACAGTATGGGTGGCTGTCGACTTTGTTATGTGTGTGACTTACGTGCAGCCCTGGTTAGGGCCTGTCCGCAGTCCTACTCTATGTTGAAAACAATTGCCATTTTGCGGTCCCCTGCCGCACCCTTTCAGGGTGATACTTACCAGGTTCAAGAAAAGGCACTCGTTCACAAAGACAGAAGTTAACTAGATTACGTGTTTTATTCCCTTGAGAATAGAAACATGGGGACTGTACTACCTCCTACCTTTAAAAGAGCAAGACAGATGAAGAGACCTGTCAGCTTTCGAAGCCTGGTGTGAAGAGTAGACGAGAGCTGACAATTAAGTAGTTGTGCAAACAACTGAACTGTAACTAATGCTTGGTAGTTGTAAAGGAACCCGGGGCACCACATGGGGTGTACATGTTGGGTGTGGTGACTTGACAGCAAGTGTCAAGGGGTAGCGATGACTCTTCTGCTGCCTAGTAGAGAAGGTATCATCGGCTGAAGAACTGAAATAAGACTGGGAGGTCTTGGAGAGTCCTCGGAGGATTGTGGCAGTGTAGTAGAGAGCCTTAGCAGGGCTTGTGCTAAGGCGAGCTTCATGAACAACTGACATTTCTGCCAGGTGCGCTGAATTATATTCCCCTCAGTCAGAGGGTTCCTTCATGCTTAGTTTACTTCAATAATCTTTACCCTCCACCCCTTCGGGTTCAGGCCGGGCGGTGCCGCTGCTGTTATCTCTTGGCAGGGTGGAGGCTGGAAGGATTGGTGTGGTTGCTCGCTTAGGGGCAAACTCTTGCATGCCCATGGCTGCTTATTAGTGGGTTTACAAGTGGCGGGGGGAGAGGATGTCACTTCCTAGCATTTGGTAGGTGCTGGCCTTGGAAGCAGCCAGTCTGAGTTCAACTACTTTGGGGACACGTGATTTGCAATTGATGATGCGGAGTCAACAATAATAATGTGTACGAAGCACCATGAGTAAATTTCTTAGAAAAATTAAAACCTTGTGTTTAGTCTAGCATACTCAAAGATAGAATAAACCTGTATGGTGATGAATTTTCAGTAATTAAAATTACAGGTTTAAAATGTCATGCCTCATCATGCATACAGTAAATAGAACATAATGCGGTTCGCATAAGGGACATTTCACACATAATTAATTATTTTTATATACCAACAGGCGAGCTATGTACAAGTAATTTTTATATTTTTTGAAAAGGAAATCAGTTTCCTGTTATTTTGAACTGTGGACACTCCATCTGGCATAGTTAGGAAATTTTTAAATTTTTTGAAAAACCTTGTATGGGTACCTAATGCTGGTTGGATGAGAAGTATTTGTTTCAAATGCTGATTATAAATGTACCCTGAGCATATTAGATTGCAAATATATATAATCACTCCAATATGCTAATTAAATGCATATGAAAATATATTATTTTCCATATAAACGTATTCTAGAAGGTAGATATGAACACAAGTTGTGCATTAACCTAAGATCACATTATGTGTATTATCATAATACAAAACTGTGTAATGTCTATAATTATGCATGTTACAGAATATGGGGGAAATGGAATAGTGACCTAGTAGGGCTCTGTCAATCAAGCGTTCAGCCATATATGTAAAATGAGGAATAATGTTTAAGAAGTTTACTCTCAATTCATCAATTTTAGAGATCGCTGTTTCAAACAAACACATATTTGATGCAACATTGTCAGAGAATACTGCCGCATTAACAAATTGCACGAAGGTATAAAAGGTCGAGGAAAACTTGGGAACGATCAAAAAAGTGATATCGGATTACGTATCTGTATTGGCTGTGGTATCACGGTATTGTAGCAACTCTAGTAATTATTTGAGGCAGTGTATATGGTAAATAGTGATTTACTCAAAGTAACTTTGAAATACATGTTACTACACCACATAACACTAGAATTTCAGTTACGACACAAAATTAAACTAAATAAGCAGAAAAAAAAACTATTTTGTTAGTAAAACTCTAAGTATATATTCTAACAGATAATATTCCAAATTCCTTTTTAAGATATTTACCAAAATGAGTACACATTGTCTGAAAATTTTGTTTGTATAAGAAAATACTTGAATACCTAGTACATTAGTAATTGCATTTCTTCTTTATTTTATTTTAAGAAAGTGCTTACTCTTGATTATAGTAAAACACTTTTAAGAAGTTCTCATTTTAAAAATTTTCCTGCTTTATAAGTTTATTTAATTTGGCACCTGGTCTATAAACAGTATGCAACTCTGTTCCTCGTAAAGAAGTTTTCTGGGTTAGTAACTCCGCCTACATTTTTCAGGACCTGTAGCAATTTTTTTCTGTACAGATTTTACATGAGTACATGTTTAAATTAGTGTCAGGCCAATACAGATTTCTACCAGTATCAATTCTAGTGATACTTCCTTGCAGATACGTAGACAATGCAAAATGTTCTACATTTCAGTTGCTGTTGTTTTGGCACTTTTATTTGCAAACTGTTCTCATGCTTCTACTCCGTGAGCGAACAGATGTATGTGAGTTTCAGTCTTCTGTTGTTTCCGATGGCTGCAACATTCCAAGACTGGAAACACTTGTTCGCAGATGGAATTAGATATATTCAATGATAAAATGTGACTGAAATCAGTTATTAAACAATGTGCAAGAGTAGCTTTGTGGTAGATCTCAAATAAAGTATAACACCATTGATACAATGCCTAAAGGTTTCAGTTAATAGGGTTGTTAGTGAAAGATGGCCCTATTAATGGTTTGGCAACTTTTGGACCAATTTTAACCCCTTAGGAGGACAAATTGGACCTCACCATGTTGTCATAAATGTTAACAAAAATTGAGTGGCACATAAGTTTTACCAAAGGCAAAGTTAATTTTTAGTGGCTTCTTGTAGGAAAATTTTAAGATTTGTTTTTAATAAAATTGATAACCTAAAAGGACATCCTGGACCTCCTCTTATAAAAAATTGACATATAAAAAATGTAAGTTTTACTAAATGTGAACCCTATTTTCATTTCTATCTTGCTGGAAAATCAAGAGGTTGTGTTATTAAAAGATGCACCTCTTCTGAATAAACTGATGTCAAGTAAGTGCATACACAATACCTCTTCATGCTTGAGCACTGCATTAATCTGGCAAGCGCAAGTGGAAATTTCTGAGGGAAGACCAGATTATGTGGTTTTGATTTATCAATTATTGAAGGTTGTAAAGAAAAATATTGTAATGACTGTATTTATTCACTGCTGTCCAAAAAGAAACACATTTTAAAAATAATATGTTAATCACCTCAAAAGGCAGATGTCTTATCAGAAATTATGTCCAGTGCTGTGGTGCAAACGTATGTCCAGCTTGGAGCGATAATCCTTGTTTGCTCTGTGTTCTGCGGTTTTGGCATGACCAGCGAAATCGTTAGAAATGGAACATATTTTTACATGCTCACCAATAGAAACACAGTGCTCAATACCAAAAAAAAATTGACCAATATATAGTATTTTGAATTAATTTCCCTCAAATTTACAACTTTTTCACTTACCAAATTTTTTATGGTTCCTAAAAAATCATCGTAAAGGATATATAGCCTTAGTAATAGGGGTCTCATCAGTGGGATTTCACAGTATTTGGCCTTTTGCTGCAATACTACAAAACACTGATCAGTTTCACCCACTCTCAAATACAATGGCCGTAGTTCTATCAGTCAGTATGTTAAAGTTGATGCGTGACATATTTTGCGTTGAGCGAACGCACTCCAGAAGCAAGACTTTGCCCCATCTGAATATGACAAGCCACATGAGCAAGTCTCCCGACAGTAAAGAAGGCAGGACACTGGGAACTTTCAGACGTTGAAAATGCCTCAGCAAGCCTTAACCCCGTGCTCCTTGCGTGTAATGTCCACCAGAATCGACAGACAACCATCACGTCAAAGCCCTCCCCGAAGCAACAATATTTTACTTCACTGCGCCCGCTAACTGAACAGTGGAACAGTGCACTGTTTGAAATTGGCACCGCAGAAGGAAGCAGGCCAATCACCTAAGATTCACGTCCTACTCGAGCGCATAATCGCACAGAAAATACAATTATTACATTTACGCGTAATAAATGTTGCTAATCTGTAAATTTAAGTGTCGAAAAATATTTACTACAAACATAATATTTTAGCAGTTTGTCTGCGAAACAAGTTTTCTAGTAGATATAAACTCCCAAAATTATCACATATATGGTTTGCCTATTTCTCTTTCTGCTACATATTGGAAGGTTTTTTTTACGTATAGAATTATAGTTTTCATCACTAAAATTCACATTTCACAGCACACGTATTGTGATGCAATGGAAGTTTGATAGATATGGCAACAGGGCTTGGTGGTAATACTCGGTGATAGGCTGACTCTGAGTGGCCAAGAAGTTCTGTGCTAGGTGTAGTCCTATGTAAGTCCAGCGTGAGTCTTTAGGGTAAAGTTTCAGTGTGGATCTGTCAGTCCACCCCAAGTTCAATATGGATTGACATTTTTCTCTAAATACAGTTATTCTATGTCTTGTACATCTGAGCGACTGGTTCTTACATGTGGAAGTCATTTGTAAAGTTATGTTTTATAACGGCAGTGAACTGAAAATATGGTGGGAAATACCTATAGGTAACTGAAATACTGATAACGCTCGTAAAAGTGTTTTTTGCAGTGGAAATCATATCGGACGATATCTCCGGTCAGCTGGTTTTCTCAGGGGGAATCCAATTTCCCTCGCCCTTTCATTCTGGTGCTGCTTGATACTCGCCGCCCTTCACCCTCGTCAGCTATTAAGACACTGCTGTTACGAGCAGTCCAAACCTCTCCACTGTATTTTTGTGAGGGTGGCAGAACCCGCACACCACCAAGAGTCGGAATCCATTTGGGACGCTGCATTTACTGCTGCTACTGTCTCCTGCAATGCATGTTTGTGCATGAAAAATGTGTCATTGTGTATATTTCTTCTCACTCTGTTCACAGTTCTAATCTGCGAGTACTTTTACTGATGTTCTTGATCTTGTACATTAACAATTTTGTTGAGATTTGTTTGCAACCAGATGTTCTACAACACTTGAAGTTTTTGGGGACTACTCCCCCTCTCCCCTCCTCTTCTCTCTACATTCCCCTTTAGCTCCTTTCTTTCAACGACCCATTTCTTTTGTCTCCCTTTTTTCTCATCCTAACCTTGCTGATCTTTAGAGCCGTTCCTGTATGTTGCACCTACCACTCTCTTAGTTCCCATGCACAACATTAATGCTTATTTGTTTTGTGGCATTAACATTTTGATTCTGTAACATTGCTAATGTTGAACTTAATTTTTTATATTGTGTTTACCATTTTGTTTTTCCAGCCACTCCAAGAAGTAGTGAACCCCATTGCCACAATGAAGAAAATGTTATTCAAGAAGGAAAAACTACAAACTCTAATAGTGAACCTTTCTCATGCTCGCTGTGTTCAGCGAAGTTCAAAACTAGTTATTTACTAAAGGAGCATCGTCGAACAACACATGCTGCTGAAAGACCTTTCTCCTGCGAGAAGTGTTTGGCCACATTTATCGATAAAAAGGCCCTGGCTTCCCACATTCGTAGACACACAGATTATAAACCTTTCTCCTGCAATGTGTGCTCAGCCACTTTCAAAACCAGTAATGAGCTGAAACGACATTCTGTTAAACACACTGGAGAAAAACCTTTCTCTTGCAAACAGTGCTCAGCCACATTTAGTTACTATTCTGCCCTATATGCTCACATTCGCACACACGCAAATTATAAGCCTTACTCCTGTGATATTTGTTCAGCATCTTTCACAAACAGAACTATGTTAAAACAACATTCTCTTACACACACTGAAGAAAAACCTTTCTGTTGCCATGTCTGCTCATCCACATTTACTGCAAAATGTTCACTGACAGCTCACCTCCGCACTCACACCGGTGAAAAACCTTTCTCTTGCAAGCTGTGTTCAGCCACATTTAGTTATTCCTCTGCCCTACATGCTCATGTTCGCACACACACAGATTACAAGGCTTACTTCTGTGGCGTGTGTTCAGGATTTTTCAAAACCGCAACTACGTTAAAACGACATTATCTTACGCACACTGAAGAGAAAAGTTTTTCTTGCCATGTGTGCTTGGCCAAATTTCGTCTGAAAGCTGCACTGGCGGGTCACCTCCTAACTCACACTGGTGAAAAACCTTTCTCGTGTGCAACATGTTCAGCCAAATTTGCTCAACGTACTTCTTTAATTGCTCACATTCGTACTCACACTGGCGATACAACCTACTCTTGCAAAGTGTGTTCAGCCACATTTACCAAGAGACATTCTCTAGACACGCATGTTCGCATACATACGGGTGATAAACCTTTTGCTTGCAAGGTGTGTTCAGCCACATTTACTCATAGATCAACTCTAATCAATCATGCTCTAGTACATACCAGTGAGAAGCCTTTCTCGTGTGATGTCTGTTCAGCCAAGTTTAAGAGACGTGACAAATTAATTTGTCATGCTCGTACACACATTTGAAAGGTGTTTCTCAAGCTACGTTTGTTTGACCGTCTTAGCTAACTGGACCAATCTTTCATGGATGTGTACACGGATACACCTACTTTTCATGAAAATACTTTCAAACGGGCTATGTTTTGTTTTCCTTCAAGCTTACCTGCATCTTTTATTTGGCTTTTGGTCCCGTGTCTTCATAAGAAGGCATTTTCTTACTCGACTTATCCATTAAGGCCATCAAAAAAAATTCAATTCTTCATATTCGCATGACATATTGGGATATTGTTCAAATTGAAGGCATTACTTACAAGAACTATTTCCTCACATATGAAATGCTGAGACACAAACTTTTTCCATAATTGCATGAGAAAAACCACAGTTTTAGTGATTTTGGGATGTGCAAATCTTAAAAGCCAAACACTTGTACTGAAATGTGATAATTTGCCTTGAGATAAGAGACACTATGAGTTACGTCAAGAAATATTTAAAACCATACTATGAATTATTTTAATGGTTTTTAAAAATTTGTTAAATTTTGCATATTCATTCGCAATAAATATGTTTTTTTTAAAACAAATCTTGCTAAGCATATGTTAAACTAAATTAAGGCATGAACTTTAGTAAGCTTTGTTAATTTTCTATAGAAATTATATGTTTTTTTATTTTTACTTCCTAAAAAACACTAGAAGTGTGATTTTGACTTGCTATGATGTAAATCTTTGTGATTTAGTATTATCTATTGAATGAAAGAGTACAGAGCAATGTCGCCTTCCCCATGGAGTTGGCTGGACCATGTGCCCGCCACTTATGAGTGCAAAATGTATAAAATGCCCAGGGCGTCAGTTAGCTGTAATCAACTAACACGCACAATGCAAGAGTCCTCCTGTCGGTGTGGAGCGTTTGGCCACTGGCCAGTAAAAACAGTGCCTCATTTATACTCTGCAACCTACAGTGCACTGTGTTGGTGTTGCACTGCACACCCATAAATAACAGACTCATCCTGCTACTAAATATGAACCCAAGCACCAACGCTTCGTCACTGGTTTTATTTGCTGTAGATGCTATGTGGTTCACATCACTAAATCTGATCAGAAATTACAAGACCCTTCAAACACGTGAAAATTAATTTGCCAATCTACAGTTATGCCCCTTGGAACTAAGCAAAAGTATAGTCCTGCGATATCTCAGCTAGTCGAGATGCAGATTGATTGGAAACCAGATGCTGCGGGCACCGTACAGCTGTCAGCACATGGTTGACCAGGGACACCACGGCTTGGACATAAAAATTAAATAAGCGAGTCTGCAAGTAGCAAGGGTTCGTGGGGGCAAAGAAAAAGGTAAGAGAATTATGTAATCGCAACACAGACAGAAACTAACACTTCAGTTCAAATAACTGAAGATGCAGACCTCCATGGAACGCACATCCGTCACTAACTTCTGCTGTTCCAAGACTGACAAAGTGGCGGCTAGAAGACAATCTTTCCAGATATCCCTCCGAATGTTGCACAAAACACTTGCACCAAAAACATAACTGAAACAAGGAAACATTAATTCTTTTACATAAAATATTCCAAAAACAAACTATGTAATCCTTTCCTTGTATTAAAATATAGTTTCTAATTTTAGAAATGCTTTAAATTGTCTTGACCCAGGGCCAGGGGGGTCAAGATTATATAGTTTGAGAGCCCTTGACGTCATGTTTCTGGTGTGCACTTTAAAGAGGCCACAATTTCCCCTCGTCGCTCTTCCTCCCTGCTCCCTTGGCTTAGTACTCGCACTTTCACACGCACACACACACACTTCTTATTCTCCGGGTGCAGCGGGATAGTCGCCAGAACTGGACTAACAAGAGAAGGTACGACAACAGTATATTAAACTGATATCTACAAGTTGGGTGATATTTTGTACAAATACAAAATAATACCCACAATCGTTTTGTCCAGTGACCTGTTTTGTTCTGTGATACAGAATGACTGTGATTTGCTGGCAGACGTCTGAAGTGCTAACAAATACGTAAAATGGTAGCCAATGTTGAAAGTGGATAAGAAAGTTTTTGTAGAATAATAGTCGTGAAACCTTTTCTTGACAATCTGGTGTACCGAGCTAGAATTGTGAGAACTTAGAGAAATATAGAATTCCTCAGTAAGTTTCAAGACTTATTGGATTCACTGCCTACCATTTTTCACGGGACTGTCAAGAAATTTCCATACATCCGGGATTTTAGTAGATGACGTTTCTGAAATGTACATCAGAAAAATATAAGTTCTAACTGTGTTAGATGAGTATAATGAGAGTGGTACATTATCTGTGAATAAAGTTTAACTAATAAACACAAAAATGGGAGTGTTTTAAAAGTATTATTCTATTAGTTCCATATTACTGTAAGAAATTCTTTCAAAAACGTTTCACCTCAATTTGTTAAAATATAAAATATATAATCACAAAATATAGTACATAATTGTGTGTAATCCAACACCGAATGCAAACTTCCAAACCCTCTGAAAAACAATATAATATGACACTGAAAGCTAGCCAAATTTTTAATGTTTAGCATGTACATGATCTGCTGAGAGAGCACGGAGATGTTATCGACCAGCTGTGTGTTCACGGCTGGTGAGGTGGTGAAGGGGAATCCTGGAGTGATGGGAGGAGTGAAACAATCTACCCCTCTCCTTCCAAACCAGTTGACACTGAGAGCGAGTGTATAAGGATGCCACACTGGTTGCTAGGCAACTAGCTCCCACCCTGCCAGCCAAGTAAGGGCAAGAAGTGAGCTCTTCCAAGTATCGCCAAGGAGAACTGATGTTTACACAATCCAGGTTGCGTATCTACAGTCAGAGATGAATAAATTAGGAGATTTTAAAACTTATTTGTTTACTGTCTTTAATAATTATTCATTCAAAACCATGTCCTCTGATTTCCCCATGCATTTATACCTGTCACGACTTACGCTGCGTTCGGGCTCGGTGCTTACGCATTATTAGATGACAAAGTGTCGCATAGGACCCTGCAGGGTATCAGATTATTCAATAATCATGTCTATTGGAATAAATTAATGTAAATCCTCCAAATTCCCTGCAAGTAGATACTGAAAATGAGCTTTATGCTTGATGTTAAAACAATTAAGTGGAGGTCAAATTGTGCCATTTTAAATACATCACGCTCTTTTAAATGCGACTATTATATTTTTAAAGTATGTAACTACAATTTTTTTAATGGCGTCACTGATATGAAATATTTTTTAAAACCATTTTGAAAACATAACTGTTACTATTTTGGTCAGTTACTGCTATTACGAGTATGTAATTATTTGTCTTTCTGCTAATTAACATTAATTTAATTATTTTTACTATTCAAGCCATTTACTACTTTGTGAGTAATATTGTTAAATGTATCATTGTCATTAATATTTTGTCTGTTTGATTACTATAGTTATTCTCATTTTGAATTATCTGAGATTCTTTTAGTTAATATATGAAGTCAATTTGTCTGGTAAATAATACTTTTACTCTCATTTTGAAATATTTACGATTAATGTAATTCGTAATGGAAGTCTTATTATCAGTTTTCATTAAGAAAATATTTTATATATTCGGAGATTTGATTTACCTGACTACTTAAATGAATTTATTTAAATATTTCAGACTATGAATTCTTATTTATTAATATTGTATAATTGGAATAGTCTCGTGATTTTCTTATGAAGTCAGTTCAGGACTCGTACTTCCAAAGCTTTGTTTTAATATTAAGACGCTTCCAAGCCCGCATTTCATGTGCTTGTTTTTCATATGACTGGATGCACACTGCTATGTTCGCAGATTCTTTTGCCACGACATCTATCGCTACCCCTTTCACTCTATTTTCTTGCAGTCGCTGTGTGGGTGATGTCTTCGTGTGATCACGCAGTTGCAGTGTAACTTCGCATGAAAAATGCTTTTTGCCCATGTGATATTGGCATTTTTAGCTGACCTGCCCGACACGTTCCTCCCTTGTGGACAGGCTGCATCATCTAGCAGCGTTTCCTACACTAAACATTAGTCTTATTTTCTACTGCCTCAGTGCTCCACCGTAAGTTTACTGCACACTTGGTTTCCAAGCTTTGCTGTCTTCATGGCTTGCGACATGTGGTAGCTGTGACAATGATTTCTGGCAACTGAAGCCCATTTCGTGTGACACACACACGGTATCATCACGTAGTGAAGTCTGGAATATAATGTAGCTTTGTGATGTATGATTTCTTAATTATTTCTTTCTTTATATTTTGGTGTTTCATCATGTTCACCATGTAAAGATATTCTAATCTACCCTCCTTTGGTGAGTACTTTTTCAATTTCTTTTCACTTCGTCTCGTGCCCTGATTTATGTTCACTCGCAGTTTTTTTGTTTCTTTCTTTTACCCGTATAGTGAGGATTCTCTTTCTACATGAGAGTAACTTCTTGACGTGCACACAATGGCGTAATTCTTGAAAATTTGTCTCTCTCGTGTTACAGCGAAGACCTGCTGTAACCACAACTTCCATTATTAGTCTCGGCTGTTGACTGTTGGACCGCTGCAGTTCGTCTCATCCTACAGCTGAGTTTTCCCAATGCAGTTCTCTTTCGTCCGTGTTTCTGATGGACATCTAAGTGGATAAAATATCTGTTTTTCTTAATGTATGTCCTTTGCACACATATAGTTTGCCAATTTATTTGTGACGTTTGTTATTTTTTGTAACGGTGTTCAATTTTATACCCGTAATATTTTGTCATTATTTGCCACGCACGTCAGTAACGTAACTTAATGGTTATTCATATCCGAAGTTATATGTCTTTAAATTTGAATTATGTAATGACGTAATGTGCGGGGTACCCCTTTTAATAATAATTCTTGAACTGATAGCAGTTAGTTGATTTCACACTATTATTTAAGTGAAGTTTTTGTATACGTTCAATTATGGCCTCCTATTTTGATGAAAAATATTTTTAATTAACAGTATCAAGTACTTATACAGAGCTGCCAACCTCCAAGCACACCCATCAGTATTCACAGTTGTATGCAAATGATACGCGTAAATCATGAGTGATAAGATTTCTTTCCAGAATATAGATATACTGACAAAATTGAATAGACATACACAACACACACAAACGTTAAATAATAAAATGTGTGGAAATGGATGAACCAGAAAAATGATTTCAACTTAATAATCACCAGGATGTTAAAATCATAAATAACATACAATCATACCTTCTTATTTATCACATTCTAGGAAACTCACAGTTGCATATTTAGCTTATTGAAGCTTCTTGGTGGTGAATCTCTCTTTGTAACACACGTCGTTGATTGTATTACTTTTTACTTTCTCAATCATAAAAGCACTTAAATTTGCTGTTCACAGAGATGATCCAAATGCCATTTGATTGTGGTGGACACTGCTGAAAATTCTCTCCGTTACAGAATTGCTAGGTTGGAATTCTAACCTGTTTTATTTTTGTAATTGCCAAGTTAACTTTGTTGGGATTCTGTATATTTTATTTTGAGGGAAAAAAAGGAAATACTGTAGGGTTGGGGGCTTTAGTTTATCTCTCGTGTGATGGCATTGTTTTGGTGTATTTACAAGTATGTGACATTTTGAGTTGCATATTGTTTTGATGGAGCAGTGGAAAATTTTGATTGTATGGAAATAACATTTAAATTATATAACTTCGAAAATGTTATCTTTTATTTAAAAAAAATATACAGTCTATATTCACACACACACTTTGACCAAAGTTAACATTACACTTGTTGAATTTAGGATAGAGACAAAAACAAATATTATTCATGCTCTACAAAATTGTTCAAAGTGTGACTTTTTCATGCAACGTGCATTCCAATAATTATAGTAAGGGTTTAAAAATACATTGTTAACAAAACATGCAAACCTACTTAGTGCTTTTAGAGTAAAAGTTCGAACTGGACCGAACTCGGATTGGAATCGACTCGTGGTGAACTCGTATCGAAAGTTAGCATTTAAAGTAAAGTTTAGAACGTGGACTAAAGTGTAAACAAGACTGAATGCGGATTGAAACGGGACCATGGGTCTAGAGATTTTATTAATAGGATGAACTGGCCATCAGTAGTTTTGCAAACTGTCGAGGAATATAGATATTTGTTAGTAAATAATTTTTGTGTACACTGTTATAGTACTTAAAAAAATGTAATTTTGCCAATATGAAAAGTGTAAACAGAGAATGTTCACTGATTTGATTTAAACTTCCCATCCAACAACTTCTATATCTGCTGGTCTAGCATTATTCTCAACAAATGTTCTACCTCTCTAACAGCCAGTCAGTTTAAGACCATGACAGCGCTCACCATTGTACCATTGTCCATCAACAAATACTCAGGATGTCCCCATCTAGGAAAAAACTCATTTTGCATCACCTGTGCGACTGTGTGTGCACGGACATTAATAACTGGGAATTCCACTGCCCAGTGGGTAAACAAATATGTGGTAACAACAAGAAATCTTTTACCAGTTTTTGTATGCAGGTACGGGCCCATGACATCGATGGCTACTGTTTTGAATGGCTCGGTTAGCAGCCTTGGTTGTTGTGGAGTGTCATCGTCTGCTCTCCGTGGCTTTCGGGTGTTACACATGATACAGCTCTGTACATATTTCCTGACATCTCCCTGAATCCCTCGTCATTGAAAAAATTTCAGCATATTCCCTCGTGTTTGCTTGGTTCCCAGGTGACCATGCTCCAAACGGTCGTGTGCATACTTTAATACAAGTTCCCATTTCTCTTTCGGCACATATGTCCGCCATCGCGCACAATTTAAGGTGGTTTGGTTTGTATTTCTCTGTTGTCGACGTTGCGCAGCATCTGAGGAATTTTCTTGTGCAGTGCGTACCTCTCTTAGCAAGTCACGTACATTCAATGAAACAAGTTCGTCGGGTGGTGTGACAACAATGTTTTGTACAATGAGAGTTTATGTTTCTGCAGTTAGTATTGCACAGCAAGGTGGTAGCGCTTCTTCCCACTCCGCATCATCAGTTACCATTAGGTTCGGACAAGAACATCTGGACAAGACGTCTGCGAGGTCGTTGGTTTTCTCCATTATGTGTTCTACCTTGAAATCATACTCCTGAAGTAACAGCACACAGCAGGCAAGTTTGCTTTTCTGGTTATGCTTGCCCTCTAACCACACATGACATTGGTAATCAGTTTTGAGTGTAAACTATCTTCCTAGCAAGTATGGCCGGTACTTCTGCATTGCATGTACAATGGCCAAACATTCCTGTTCGTTAATGTGATATTTACGTTCTGTCTCCCCGAACTTCGCACTGTGGGAACTGATTTTGAGTTTTCCCTGTGTGTTCCCTCCTGGTACAACACGGCTCCAATGCCTTTTTGACTGGCATCTGTTTGAACAACAAGAGGTAACTCTGGGTTGAATCTACATAGAGGACTAAAGTTCTACAATGCAATATTGATCTCTTTAAACACTTGATCAGCTTGAGGTGTCCAGACAAATTTACGTTTCTGACACAACAAAGCAGTTAATGGTGCGGTAATCACATAAAAGTTTGCCACAAATTACCTTAACCAATTAATTAAGCCCAAAAATTTCCTGATTTGTTAACGTGATCTGGGTGTGTGTTTGTTTCGAATTTCCTGTCTGTGTTGCTGCTCTGGTTCGTCGTATACATCCCCTGGTACATAGTGTCCTAAAAACTCCATTCTACTCATACCCAAATTACACGCTTCCACTTTGCATGTAAGTTTGTTACGTTCGAGTTGTTCAAACCCAAGGTTCAATTGGTGCAAGCGATCTTCCCAGCTGTTAGACCAAACAAGTACATCATCCAAATGTGCCATCGCAAAGTCTCCAATGAATCCATCCAATAAATTCACCATTAAGTTTTGGATCATTGCAGAGGCACACTTTAAACCAAATTGAATGGCTACAAATTGAAATCTACATCCATATAGGGTAGTAAAAGCTGTTTTATTTCTGTCCTGCGGGTGGATAGGCACTTGCCAATATCTGGATTTTAATCAAGTGATGTGAATACTGAAGCTGGTCCTAATGTTGACAAATTGTATTTCCTGTTTATGACTGGTGGCTGCATGTTTACTGTAATTAATTGAGGGGGCAAAAATCAACACAGAATCGCAATTCGCCATCTTTTTTTGGAGCAAGTGTGATACCTGAATTATAGAGCCTCTGTATAGGTCTAATTACATTGTCGTTTAGCATCTCACATACCTACTTATTGATGACATGGTGAAAGAAAATACCTGGGTCTCATGGATTGGAGTGCAATGGGTCCTCGTGCATTGTGATGATCGCGTGCTCTGTGAAGTCGGTGCGCTGCAGCTTCCCCTCATTGTGGAACACACTGGCATACTGGTCCAGCAGATGTTGCAGACGTTGCTGATGTATAGTGGTCACCTTCTGCTCGAAGTGAGTGTGCAGCACAGCAGTTGTTGTTGGTGGTGTTGCTCCCATGGCGTAAACAGTCCATTGGCAAAATGTCCCCACGTGAAAACGATTCATATGTGGTTCTATCATGGTGTGATTGTCAACAAATCATGGCAGTCCCAAAATCACTTCTTTGCACAAGTCAGGCATAATGTAAACATCGAACTTGGTAAGCAGCTCTCGGATCCCTGCCATTATATGCATTTCACATTTTGCGTCTCCCTGTTGGTGTGTGGTAGTGAATTGCAAACGTCGCAGTGGCTCTCTGGTTGTTAAAGCTTGTATCAGTCCTTTGCGTACAAAATTGTGACTGGAAGTAGTATCAATAACAGCAGTGACATTTTTTCCCTGAAGTTCTACACAGATTCTTAGCACTTTTACGGTACTGTCAGTTACTTGAAACACACTTGCACGCGTAGCAGGTGGGTCTTCCTGCTGCGGCAGCGATTGTGAAATCTGCAGGGCAGGAGTTGGCGGTCGCATGACATCAATAACCAGCATGGGGACTACAGGTGGCAGTGATTCATGGTGTCGGCCTGGCACTTGTTCTCTTCGTTCCACCTGCTTATCTCATTCGTAGGCACTTGCTTCCCATGTTAACAGTTCTGCGCTCCCCCTGCTGGCTCAGCGCAACAACAGCCTAATGTCAGGTGTTGATAAGGTGACAATGATCTCTAAAACATCTCGTGTCGGCTTACATGGGTTCAAATTCTTGAACAAGCCTAACATACGCTGTATGAACTCCTTAATACCCTCACATTCATGTTGCTGTTCATAATACAACAATGCTTGCACTTGAATGGCATCTCTGTCTGTATCAAATCTTCCCAACAACCTATCGCAAAATCCCTCCCATGTCACATGATAGTCTCTTGCAAGATTACACCATGTGGCTGCTTTCCCTCTAAGTAGGTTGGCAGTGACTTCAGTCCAGTCATTCCAGTGTACACGGTGTCGCACACTGCTGAAAATGTACCAGGGTCTTCGGAGTCTTGTCCCGCAAAAGTTGACAATAATATATTACAATCCAGCCTGTGGTGTGTACATAACAACAACTGGTGGTGGCATGGGTTTCACCTCAGTTGTTATTGGTGGCGTGATCTCAGCACAGTTCGTCTTACGGCACTCGTCACAGTTTATAACACCATCACAGTAGGCGGTAAACTCCACAGACCCTATGCATCATAAATGTGAGTCCTTCCTACACTGTTTGCAATGTAACCACTTCATTCCCGCCCCATCACATCCGGTGCACGTGCGCAATTGCTGCTCTGATGGTGTAGAAGCGGTATCGGACGTACACTGACACTTGGGTTGATCCCATGAATTTTCTGCGAATTTATTGATCTCACTGACTCTGCCACAGTGTACGCAGCATTCGACCGGCATGTTCATATCATTCGCGATCGCGGGTATCACAGTTGTTGACACGGAAGACTTGATGCCTTCTCTCAGATGTTCAGGCGTGATAACCACCATCTTCTCACGGTTGATGCAGTTAACGCGACACGGTTGAACACACTTGGCAACGCCAATTGACGTCAGGTGAGACACGAGATGAACGATGACACAAATACTTACTGGTAATATGGGCGCCAGCGGTGCTTCCCAATCACCCCACTATTGAGACTCAGGGTTCTCAGGGATGCTGTGCATTCTGTGTGTCCGTCTCACCCATGCGTACTTACAAACATGTAGGCAATACTCGGTTTTGGATGCGAAGCAACTTTCGTTTAAAATTCAGTCAACTTGACCTACGGGCATTTTGGCACTCCGTATTTCAAGTTTGTCAGCATTTATGTAGCTATAGGCACGACGTTGTTTGCACACGAACTTCTCATATATTTATGTCAAATTACACCCGTATTGTATCTACTGCACGCGATTCGTGGTCACAAAGAAACAATAAACAACCTGGTGGAAGAGGAGCTCATGCAGTTGGTATATTTCATTCGCCAAGATGCCTATGATACCTGCTCTAATATAGAAGCAAATAAAAAACTGATTGTGTACGACGAGACGAAACTCCGTGCAGTTTGCAAAATTCCGTGAGAGTATCGTGAAATAGTCTTTGATGCAGATACTGATGGGTATCAATTTACAAATATTTTAAAATTGGACAGTTACAATTTTATCGAACTCATATACGAGGAAATGAACATAATTAATGGAAGGGGTATAATTCTCAAAGACACTGAGATACTTGCATCTATTTCACTAGTGAAGAAAAAAATACTTGCATTTGACAAAACTGATTGACTACAGTGTATTTTGCAGTAATCCAAACCATGATGTGTTGATCACTTTGTTCTATTGTTCATAATGGTTAGGAACACAATGCATCGTATTTCGAGAAAAAAATCTACAACTATGTCGCTGCACTTGCCTTATTCTTTGCGAATATGACCAAATCAACCAACTCTTATAAATTGGAAAAATTCCTCAATTTCGAAAATATATTGTTTGCCATTTACAACTACCTCTAATATATCAGATGGAATTGTACGAAAATATAAAGTTGGTTAGGCTCAAAATCTCATTTGCACGTCAAAGATTCATTGATGGTCTCAGCTCTTCCTAGATTGGCCGTAATAAGACGGTGGTCTTGTACGATCCTGAAGACTGTCAGGCAGATCGATACTTGACTTTGGAAAAGTATTCCAAATTACCACTGAGACAAAAAAATATACAATGTGCCACAGCTCGAAATATATACACAATTATGTAAAAGTCATACATGCAATTTTGAATGGAGACATGCCTCAGACTTCCTTAAAAACAGTCAATGAATTGTTTAAAAATTGGTTGGAAAGTTATGAATTTTATCTAACAGAACACAAAGTTATTCTGGATGTTGTAAATGGGAGATTTCCAAAAGAATTTAGTGAATGTGTAATTTACGACAAGTGTTTCATTGATGATGTGAAAATAAATAGTAAAAAAAAATACAAATATAAACGCTTTTTTTAAATGTGTTTTATTTGATTTTATAAAGATAATATACATGTGAGGTTATTTTTTAAAATACAATACATCTGGTACGACTTGACCACCCTTTAGACAAATCCACATCTATTACATGGTTGATAATTGATTTTGAGTAACTCCTCTGTGAAGGTTCCATTCATATGAGTTTTTTTCTTTTCAATTTCGTAACAAAAAACAGATATGTCAAAAACCTCACTGTTGATGGGTATATTGATTGTATCACTAATAGATGTGTCAGATGTGCGATTGATGGGTGTGTTGGTTGTGTCGACTGCATTGTTCCCAACCTCACTGCGGAATGCATTGACTACATTGTCCATAGCCTCGCTGTTGAGAAATGAGTCGATTGTGTTGTCACCAACCTCATCATTAATTGATGTATCGACTGCAGTGTCACCAGCCTTGGTGTTGATTAATGTATTGACTGTAGTATCACCAACTCACCATTGAATGATGTGTTGACTGTAGTGTCACCAACCCCAATGTTGACAGATGCGTTGACAGCATTGTCCACTACCTCATCGTTGAAAGACATGGGAAAATAGATGGCATTGTCATTCATCATTCCTAGTTTGATGTATGTGTTGTTCACAACCCCACACCCCATATCTTCCACCCCAATCGTGGTCTAATGCACCTCTCTCCGTTTTTAGATGGAATGAATTTCATCAGATTAAAGTACCACAGTGTTGGTTCACGAACACAACCATTCTTCTTTGCATATTTTACCTTCTTCCACTCCCTTATGTATGAATCCCAAAAAAGACTTTATCCATCTACTAATAGTGTATTTGTCCACATCAGGTTCTCCATACTCAATGGTAAATGTAAGTAATTCTCGAATTCCCTTACACCTTGCCTTTGCGCATTTATACACCTGTTTATATCTGTTCCAAAGATCTTTGTGTTTCCATATATGGGAATAAACTCTTCTACATAGTCTTTACTAGCATACCATTTTTAATCCATACTTCCAGACTCAGTAGACTGTTTTGACACTTTGAAGTTCGTGGTATGAGTGCCTCGGGAACTGTGGTAGCATTTGCAACAATACACAGTCTTTTATACCTGATGTTCATAAGAGATTTCTATTTTTTTACTTCTTTTTTATTCTGGTTATTTTTACTTTTTTATCAATGGATACCTATAGAGCTTCTTGTAAGTAAATAAAATAAACTTTTCAAGCCATGAACTTCAACTGTCTGTCGACAGATGAAACTAGCAAATGGTTTGACGTTATCAAGTCTCCTAATTCGGTTGACTAAATACAGTTACTACGAATATTTGAAATTCATGCAGCTCTTGCCACTGATTGATCTTGACAAAATATCTACAGTGATACAAAGATTGAGTAAGTTTTGCGATATCGGATACAACATGGCTTCATTTTTTGTGGATTGCAACGATGACTATTCAAATTCCTTCGATGCAACCATCATTTTGTTTATTAACGAATACAGTATGATCAGCGCATATCCAGAAAAATTTATAGTTGAATTTTTCCAAATGGTGAAGCACACTTTTAGTAAACTGTTGATTGTATTTTGTGGCGATCAGTATCAGCTAAAGCCGTTTGTGACAAACAAACACAATGAAATATATCGCTTATTCGTGAACTATGCGGTGATAATTTTTTCCTAACCACACAGTTTAGGAACATGGATTCAACATACCAGGAATTTCTGACAACTTTAAATACCGCTCCGAATTGGAAGAAAATTCTTACACGTCATTTCGGTATACACAATCGTAACATGAGTCGATTTATTGGCAACTGTGATTGAGCCGAAAATCAAAACGGCTTCACGTTTGGTACTCGATTCAAAAGAGATTATGAACTGAGTGCAGGAAAACTTGGTAGAGTTTCATGGATTTCTTCTCTTTACCTTTACAAACATCGAAGCACACTATTTCAATTTATGTGTGTCCATTGCTGTTCTCGATCAAATAAAAAATAATTCTAAAGGAATGTAGCTGCCGGCTTGACGTGACCGAAATGAAAAAAAACAGAGTATTTTCAAGAATTGCCCCCGGTTCACTCCGATTTTCTTTTCAAATGATAAAAAAATTTGATATCGGAGATGAATGAAAACCTCAAATCCTCCTACTTGCCACTAATCGTTGGTGTTCCCTACTGCAGTTTAACTCGTGGGTATGGAGTATGCATTGGCAATGTTTTACATTATTTGGGACATGTTGGAGACAACATACTCATGTGTGACGAAGGAAAAAAACAACCTCTTTCTGATACCAAAATGTTTCTCTATACAATAGATCAATTTGCCTTTCAACACGCATGAGAAGCTACTAAAAACAGTACACTCTGATAAACAAAACTAACTCCGACTGCTGAGGTCGAGACCGCGAGTCAAACTGCTCTCTCATGAATCCATCTGTCGTTTACATGAAAATGTTTTGAAAGTTAAAAAGTATTAAAACGTTTACAATGAAACTTGCATAATGATTGCAGGAGCAAAATAAGCAGTGTTACATTTTAACATTTCCCATAATTTCATGCTTAATTTTTTTTACACTATGCTAATTTAATTGACAAGATCCTAGTCATATACAATATACATAGACAATAGTCATAGACAATATATCCTAGCCATTTTTTTGCATCTGAAATTAATCGCGTATGGGAAAGTCAAATTAAAAAAAATATTCTATTTATGAAGGTTAGTAAAACTCACGATACCATATAAAGAAATTTATATTCCTTCTCGGTCAATAAAACAAAATACATTCCTTCTCAGCCAATAAAAGAAAAAAGAAAAAATCTCGCATAGTGCATGTATAAAAAACGAGATGATTGAACCAAGGGATCACACTCGCTCACTGCAAACTACAGAGTAAAGACACTATGGGAGCCAGCAGAGACACCATGAGAGCCAGCGAAGACATGATGAGAGCCAGTGAAGATACCATGAGAACCAGTGGATACACCATGCGAGCCAGCTGGGACAATCAAGACTGACTTGATGAGAAGGAACTGTCGCCGGGAGTTTAGCTGCCTATCGTGGTTGGCTAGATGAACTTGTACGCATGAAGGAGATGAAATTGAATTTTGAAGAAAGGGATTTTGGTGGTAAATTTCCAATTCTGCGAGCAGCAGCAGGGAATTCGGAAATTGTAAAATTCCTAATAGAAGACGTCAATATTTTGGCTAAAGATTCAGCGGGTATAACTGTATTGGGGTATGCCAATTATTATTTTGAGAATTGGCCCGTACTTGTGTATTTGGTGCAAACAATAGACACTGTAATGAAAGGGACTCACAAAGACTGGAAATTGTTGGTGAAAGCGGCTAATGGAGATCGTGAAAACACTGTGTGTGTTACCTAATTGAAAAAAGTTTGGGTGAACCAGTTTTCTTATAAAAGGATTTGTTACTGCATTTCGCAGCCCAAGATGGCATCATGGAAGTGGTAGATTATCTGCTAGAAAATGGAGAAAAAAGGGGTAATTAATGGGACATAACAACATTACAGTATTACACGAAGCTGTATCTAGCAAAATTAATCGACAGTTTTGTGTGTTTTTGACAATATAAAAATGGCTTTGATTAACAAATAAGAAAAAATGGAAGATTTCCTGAATACTGAGGATTTGAATGGTGAAACTGCAATTATGTGGGTTACTAAGAATAAAATTTGTGAAATTTGAATTGAATATGAGGAAAAACCCTAAACAAGACTAAATGAAGCCAATGTCTTATTTATAAGAATGCCAGTAGGTATCTATGACTACATTTTAAAAATGAAAATTGTCAAATGTTAACAAAAATGTAAATAATATGTAAAAAAAATTATGCGTATATGTATATAAAAAAATTAAAAAATTCTGTTTTATTTTTTTGTAAATAAACATATACAGTTTAATTATAATACAAAATCAGAACCATATTTCTGATATTTTGATTGGGTTCTTCTAAAATTATAACGAGTCTTTCGGGCTGTTTCTCGCTGTAATTCATGACGAGAAATATCACTTATTTTGGTTGGCTTAAGATTCTTTCTACGATGTTGGGAGACATCTGTTGTTGGTATTCGTCTCAAACGCTTACTCGATGCTTGTTTTTGCATGGCATGGCTGGTGTCGGGTGCTGATTTACGCTTTATGCCTCTCTGTTGACGAACATCAGAAGATTTTGAGGTCTCGACTGGTGGGAAACGACTGTAGATCTGTGCCTTTGCGATCTTCGAACAGTACTGATGGTAAAAAATGTATTATTCTTAAATATAATTACAATCACATTAGAAAAAATAATTATAATAAATGTCATTCATAATTACATGGATTCGTGCAAAGAAGTTGTAGGTCCAAGGAAAGAAGTGATTGATAGTTCCGGGGCTGAAGAAGTTTATGGGCAGGGGCTGAAGAGGTTGATGACTCATTATCTGTAGCCGAAAGCATCTCGTCCATTTCCTCCACATTCTTCGTGTCTGTTTCATCCTCCATTTGGCTGGAACTTGAGAGATTCACCAGGGATCTGTGGGTAAACAATCCAAAAAGACTGTGATTGTTCCGTATTGCATATCTAAATCGCTCAAAAACCATTGTATTATGAATCCAATGGTAAAAAAAGTCGAGACAAAAAATGCAAATTACGTATCCAACGAAGAACACCAGCGCCTTCGAAAGAGCTGGTTGTTACCAAAAGTTTCCCTTTGCATATCCAGGTGACAAAAGTGCAGGACCGAAAAGGACGACATTGTGTATCCAAGCGGGAAGGGGGGGGGGGGGGGGGTGCTGCAGCACCCCACTTGTTTCGAATTAGGTATCCAGCAGAGTCGGGGAGAAATTTCGACCTACGCCCCATTATTTCTTATAGTGTATCCAAACTGATAACGGGTTATAGGATAAATATCCCATTTGTTTCCCGTGGTGTATCCGGGTACCAAAAGTAACTATCGCTAAAAGTTTCCTATCGCATATCCAAAAAAAAAATTCTTTTTTCGCATTTTTCTCGTCCTGATGCATGATATTTTTATTTATTTTAAAGAGAATATTTAATAATTATTAACATTAAAAAATAATTTTAACCATTTATTATATAAAGATTAACATGTATGCAATCACTAAAACGGTATGGTAGGACAATGTACATTTAAAAATTAAACTTTTTATAAATTTAACCATATAGTTTTTAAAGTTTTATATATGTCATCACTTTTTTTTATAAATTACCTCAACACTCAAAACTGGCAGGTCCGAAGTCCACAAAAACAACAGCGTATGCAAATGCATCTGACACCGGCCAAACCGGTCATGACAGAAACGACCATGCTATGCCTTTTCGGGATTGCAAATGAATGTAATTAAAAAAAAAAAAAATCAATTTACCTCAATAATTGAAACTGGAAGATCCAAGTTTTGCAGATGCAACAGATGCAAGTACATCCATCGTCGCCGGGTGGACCCATCATGACACACTCGATACCATTAGGCTTTTTTCCAGATAGTGAATCAAATATATATATATTTTTACTGAAACAAAAAGCAAGTCATTCAAGCATTGTTTTTTAACTGAAACACACAGCTACACTGTTTCATTCGCAACTGTAAATTAAATCAAACAGCAATCCAATTAAACATTAATTTTAATTTGAATCAAACAGCTACTCAATTAAACTTTAAACTTAAACAAACAGCAAGTAAATCACACTTTAATTTTATACTGAAATGGCAACAGCAACTCAATTAACTTTATTAAAACTGCAACTGCAAAAGCAACTTAATATCGCTCGTGCCTGCAAATTAAAAACAACCGTAACAAACAGACACCTGTCGAAATTGGGATAGCCTTCGCCATCATCTCCTCTGTGCCGATTACGATGGTGCATGTCGGCGGCATGAATCACCAAAATATGCAGACGTTCTCTGTACCGATGATTCTTTTTACAGACGTACTCGGCCAGGTAACAGAACCAAGATTTTTTTCGTCGGCCAAAGCAGGGAATGCTGTATCGCACAGAACACCAACTTCACTCGACGTTTTGAGTGTGAACCCTCAACGTCTCGCCCCTCTTCATCTTTAGCATGTTTCGAGTATTTCCCAGTCTGCTCTTTTTGCTGCACTCGAACTCCCTCCTGTGATTCACCTGCATGTGACACAGTAGCCGTGAATGTATAAAGTGCTGTAACCACGCCAGCAGTCTGAAATTATCGTCGTGCCCGGAGCGATCCACTCACGAATGATTTTGGTCAGGGTCGCCGATTCCCTCTTTTCCACCAGCACCAGGAAGAATTTCGTCAGATCATCCCGCTGCACTCCGCCGAAAACCCACTGGCCGTGAACATTATGTCTTTTGCAGTTCTTGCGTTTGCCCAATTTCGACTCGCCAATCTCGACCACTTTGCCCGGCTTGCCAATGCATTTCCTGTACATCAACACCCAGTCTATGCACACTTGACGGCAGAAACTCCACCAGGCAACGACCGTATTACCCGAGCAAAAGAGTTCGTTCACTATAGTCTGCTGTCGAGGGTATTTGATCAGGCACCAGAGTAAACACAACTCGACTATCATGCCCAGAGACAAGTTTGAATATCCCACGAAACTGCCCTGTCTCACCGACACTTTAAAGTTGCATTTAATACCGTCCTCCATTCGCCAACAGCACCAATAGTACAAGGTCCTGTTTTCCACCTATTTCGCTTCGCCTTCCCTACATGTTTCACATCATATCGTCGATTTGAGAATGTCGTGCTCTATGAGAAACTAGTTTATATCTGGCGAGAAATGAATAACTTGCCTGGCATTCATAATTGTGATTTTACTTCCCATGCTTATGATTCGCGAGAGAAAATTTGTGAGAAAAAAAATCCTTGGTCATGCGATACGGAACAATGGTTGCCGAATTTGGATACGCTAAATGGAACTGGGCTGGATACGTGATATGGCTCTAGACTGCAAAGTAAACTATTGGGATGGATACTTTATAGTACACACTGAATGTTGGTCTGGTTTTTCCATTATGGTATGCAACACGGAAAAATTACGGAACAAGTAGCGGACCACGTGGTACAAATGGAATTGCAATATTTCTTTGTGAAAACAGTAAATTAAATTCCAATAAAATATTATTCTCGTTGCGAAAATTATTCTCTCTACGATTGAAGCGATAACAAGCTTGTAGCGTGCCTGTTGGTGGAAAAAGCAAACATTCAAGTGATCGCGTGGTCAAACCCAAAAGCATCAATTACGTGAAAATTACATGGAAACCTAACAAAAAATTTACATAGAACCCTGAATAACAATATTGCACACATAAATAAGCTCTCAAAACGCAATGATGATGTAGACATATACTTGGCGTCGGTTAGCCACGAGGTTGCACGTGATGTTGCCGTGAAATATTCAAACATGGGAAATACCCTCAAGTAGATATACAAAAACAATGCTCATCAAATTGCATGAAGCAATAATGCAGAAATTACGACCAAACACCTTTAGCAGAAGGGGATAGCGATTGATTCAAGTTTTGTGGGTCAGGTGACCTCTCCGACATATTTCTCCTCCTTTTCCTCGATTAAGTTGAAAATGCCACAAGGGCGCAATAAATTAGTTAAGTGGAAGCATAATGCTAGGGAACTGTCTGGCAAAATGTACGCAAGCAAAGGTTGACTGGTAAACTAAATTGACTATGGAAACATACATCAGTGAACAAAAGGTTGTAGTGCTCTCCTCGACAGACTGTCCAGAGGCAAGCGTTGCACGGACCTACCATGGTTGCCTACAGGATTCACATAATCAGAAGTGCTATGCATGCCGAGTAAAATATTTTATTATTGAAATAAAACTGGCACAAATTATATTCAATATTGTTTTACATTTCATAATTTCTTATGAATTTTTCATATTAATATAGTGTCTTTTTATGACGGTGTTCATGCCGGAATATTACTGTTCCTAATCTCAGTGCCACGGGCACCTTGAATTTCATAACCAAAAATTTTCAAAATTACAATAAATGCTTTAAAACATTTTAAGACATTTCAAACCCCGAAAAAAAAAATACTTGACACATTTTACACTGCAAAATAATACTTATGTTAAAGTTAAAAAATGTTGGCCTCTTTGCGCACGTGCATGTACATGTGACATGTGTATGGTGAGCACCGTCCATGGCTCTTGTGCCGCTGGCTGGTAGCCGGTGTCACGTGTTTAAATCTATACATTACTGTAGCTTGAACCATTTTATAACTACAGTATTACATGAAATCCCTTAATTGACAGAGAAGTCCTTCCAGCATACGAAGTCCTGAACATCAGTGTTGTCCAAGTATTTAACCGATGGCTTTGGTATGTTCTGTGCACGATGAACGAAGCACAACTCCAAAATACTGTCTCTATACTTTTTCTGTTAGTCCAGTCTGAGAAAAAAGTAACATGCAGGATATAAATACACAGCTTTTTGGCACACTATGATTCTCTTACAGAACTGATTGCCTAAGTTTCTGTCATCTACCAGCAGACCCCTAATAAGTATTACAAAAATTTCTCCTGGGATCACATTACCTACTACGGTAGATAAAACATGACCCGCTGTTACCATAATAGGTCGTATTGGTCCCAAACAATTTTTCATAATATTGGTGGTATACAGCTTCACATCAGCAAGTCGGGCAATCATTTCTGCAAGAAAATCAGCATGTGCGTAAGAAATGTACCAGTCAATGTGTTAATATTCTGCCTGTTAGATGCAATGACTGGACCAACAGCAAAGAATATACCCAGCATTCATATTGTAAGTACCAGGAGTTTAACCTGTTGTTTACATAATGCACCAGGTCAATTTTGTTTTAGAATAACAAACTGCTGTGAACAAAATTGAAATGAAAGATGCAAATTAGTGCAGCCATTTCATTATGACTTCACATGAGTATAAATACAGATTTTGAGGAGAGTAACACATTGCATGCACTAATGGATATTTTAAAAATTGACTGTATTAACTGTTATTCTAAATTTTGCACAAGTTTGAATGTGTCTGGAGTATAAGATTCATTATATCTTGAGTGTGAACGTGTCCTTTTGAAATCTGCTAGCTATTGTTTTATAATTACCAATAAAATTATGGATTTTGATGTATTTTTTATTAATTTGATAATTTCGAAATTCAGTAGGCTGTCTGAATTTAAAAAAATGGCATTTTTGTTTGGGTGTCCATATTATGAGGTGAAGCATGCTTCATTATTAGATGCACAGCAGTATCCAATTATGAGGATACTCATTTCAGCTGCATTCTCATAAATTAAGACTTGTTTGCATGGACGTGTGAGATACTGTTAACGACACATGGATAATCTGGCTTCGTTTTGATGACACTCGAAAATCCCAGGTAGTTTATTCTTTAAATATCGCACAATAACTTGAATGGCAGGTAGAATGGAGAAAGGCTGTTTTCTGAAGGTGCTTCTGGCTTAACTTTTCACATGAGATATGACACTTTTATTTCGATCAAAATATTCCAAAATAACATCTTTATTAGAATGTTAAAATTTGTTTTGCTTTATATTTTGGAGGGGGGTTTGTTATGTAACACAAAGGTGTATTGTTTCATTAACTGTCGAAAGGTGAAGTGACGATTGGGGGATAAAAATGCCTACGGCATGGCATGCAATACGAATATCGCTAGAAGTCTGCGAATGAAACATAAATGAACTGAAAAAAATGCAATGAAGAAAAGCACGTTATCTAAACCGAATAAAAAGGAAGTAATCACAATACTAGGTCGATTACACTTCGAACATAGCCACAAAGAGTATCAATGCTTATCATATACGATATAATGTCTCTTCTTTTACGTAAGTAACATCAAATACACTAAATCTCTAGCATATCTGATATTAAGTTGCATCATTAAAATTTTCACTTCTTCTCCACTGGAAAATGAAGTTATCCATGTATTAATCACCAATTGTCACACTTCATCAATTAGTGAAATAAGATTCTCTCCACGTCCGTACATCGCAGTATAAGCAAAACACCTGCCAATTGTCATTTAGGTTAAAACTACAAAATATCAACAACTATTCAGCGCGATAAAAACAATATTCACTGTTCATGGTTTACGCTACAATCATCACATTTTAGGAAGAAAGAACTCTATGACTAATAAAGCAGTACGCACATTATTTTAACCACCAATAATAACGAACCTCATTTTTATTTTCACCACACATTTACATTTCCCCACTTTTTTCTTTCCTCACAACAATCAGCTTAACAAAACAAAACTTCTCAATTTAAATAGAACAAATGAAATTTATATGAGAAGAATAAGGAAAATGCATCAAATATTCCAACACTCCCCCTTTTTTATTTTTCTTCTCGCATAGCTTACAAGGAATCACAATCACTAGATACATAATGGGCTACAACAATCAAATCACACTGCAAAATTTCTGAACCTCACTGCTCGGTAAATTCTTGGTAAATAAATCTGCAGCATTTCTGTCTGATGCATCATAAACACAATCAATAATTTGTTTTTAATTTTTCTGATAGTTCCCTACAAATGTGATACATGATATCAATGTGTTTGGATCTCTCACAGGCATTATCACTCCTTCTTAGTTTAATTGCTGCTGCATTGTCAGCATTGATTTTACAGGGTGTACTTATAAGCACTTCCATTTCAAGTTCTGAAAGCAAATCTATTACCCAGATCCCCTCGCGAGAGACCTCAGCTATAGCTATGTACTCCGCATCCATCGTCGACCTGGCTACACAGCTCTGTTTTCTGCTGTACCATGACATTGCTCCCCCTGCCATTATGGTTGCATAACCACTTAAAGAATTTCTCGAGTCAATATCCTCTCCCCAGTCTGCATCATAAAAGACCTGTACGAATTGTTCATGGCCCTTAAACCATAGTATTAAGTCCTTAGTTCCACACAAATATCTTATATGTTTGATCTCTTTCCAATCCGTGACGTTTGGATTCTGACATTTTTGACCGACGCTTACTGCGAATACAATGTCTGGCTTAGTATTGTCTGACAAATGTAACAACCTACCTACCACACTTCGATAAACAGTGGCACTAAATTCCTGTTCATCGTCTTCAGCTGCTGAATTCCCAGAAGATAAAATTGTTTTACTAGGCTTGCATAGTCATACAGAAGTCATTGATTATTTTCTCTATGTAAACCATTTGCCTTAACATGACCCCTCCTTCCGTTTGCTCTACCTTGACGGACGGTATATTTGTGGCTATCTCCAAAGCTTTGATTTCTAACTTACTTGCTAAATTATCTCTCACTGACTTCACTTCTTCTTCCGACCCTATCATAATAATATCATCAACATACAACTCTACGATATAATTGCCCTTTACATAAATATATGGCTCTTTAATACATTTCTGGAAATCTAGCCTACTCAATACATTGTCAACACAAATATTCCAATCCTTACCAGAGTTGTGAAGACAATAGATGCTTTTATCTAATTTACTGACATAGTTATGTACGTCACACTCTCCAAACATTTCTGATTGTTCCGTGTATAATGGTGCAATTAATATTGCTATTCAAATAGGCATTTGTCCACGTCACGATGTTACACAATCCAACCATTTTCTACTGCTATACCCATGAGAACCCTCATAGACTTTCTTTATGTCACAGGATTGAATGTGTCCTCATAACCAAAATTCATCTGTTTCTTGAACCCCTGAACTACCAACCTATCCTTATACCTCTAAATTTTACCCTCACTATCATGCTTCAATGAGAACACCCATTTAGAACCAATCACATTCACATTTTCTGGTCGCTCAATGATTTCCCAAATATCCTTTCCTTTAATCTCATTAATTTTGCTTTCATGGCTTCTATCCGCTTATCAGACTCTAAGCTAGAGAGATCTTCACCAACCATCATGGGTTCTGTCACTTTATCCTGTCCTATTTCTTTTACATTTACTACCCTACAACATGCACAAATATTTTCTGTCCTATGTCTAGCCGATCTCCTCAGATTAGGTATTAGTTCCTCTACATTTGGGTCAATTTGTATAACTAGTGATTCAACTCCCAATATCCCCTCATTGACCTCTATTTATTGCCCTACATCTTACAGTTCAAACCCTATTTATACTTCTGGACCCTCTACTTGTGTTATGTCAAAATGTCCCCTCTCCTTTGGACTCTAGCACATTTACTTTGGGTACTTCTTTAACTTGCCCCTTTCCCTCAAATGGGAATTTCTCCTCTTCAAATACTATGCTCCTCCTTTTTCCCTTTCAAGACTCCACAGCCTATAGCCATCTTTGTCCCCGCTTTATGCCTAATCATAACACATGATTCTGCATTAGAATCTAACTTATTTCTGTTTACCCTTACTGCCCATGCTTGGCATCCAAATATTTTTAATTTAGCAGCCTCTTCCTCACCTAACTTCCTGTTGAACCAGAAGTCATAAGGAATCTGAAAATTTATCGCAAGTGATGGACACCTATTTCTTATTTGAACTGCAGTCATAACTTCTTCCCCCAAAATTCCTTTGGTAGACCAGGTTGAATCAATAGACACCTAAATGTATCAAACATGGTTCTGTTTTGCCTTCCTGCTAATGCATTTTGTTGTGGAGTGTATGGTACAGTCCTTCTGCGTGTAGTACCCACACCATATAACTTTTCTGCATTTGCTGGATACCTACAGAATACGTCTAGTACCTCGTTCTTAGTTTTTACACAAATAGCCACGTTATACCTGGAATACTAATCAATCATGGTTACAACATGCTGAGCTTGCCCTAGAGAAGGTGGACTGATTTTTCCCACAATGTCTGTGTGCACAACATCAACCTTATGTTCACAATATTTTGGAACCCCTTTGTTACACAGTTTACCCTGAATACATACTGAGCATGTTCTCATCCTTAGGTTTCTCTTTAACTCTAACACAGGTAGTTTAATTAAAGCTTCAGGGTGTGAATGGCCATACCTCTGATGCCACAATTTAACATCGCCAATGCACAATTATGCCATGCTACTGTTATTTACAGTAAGTTTTTGCCGTCATATCATTACATTTAGGCCTACTCACCTTTGCATACTCATCTCTACCCTCTGTTTGTACTACATACACATCATTTCTCCTGTTGGCAGTAAACAATGTTTCCTTTCTATTCTTATCCAGTACAATAGCCTTTTCACCTGCAAAACTTACCTTGAATCCTTTGCTGGTCAAATTTGTTCCTAGGTTAGGTACATACAACACATCTGTAAAGGTAATCGTCCAGCCAGTTTCCATCCTTACAGTTATCTTACCTATACCTTTAACACCTAACTTACTGTTGTCTCCAACTTCCACACTCTCCACTACATTCCTTGGTATATCTACAAACATCTCTTCTGATGGACACATATGATGTGAAGCACACGAGTCTAATTACCAATCTCTATTATTTCCACTTTCTACTGACACTTTCATACTCAGCTTTATCTACTACATGTAGCACTTCTGAATTCACAAATTTACCACTAGCATCTACTGATTTTCTCTCTTGTGGTGGTACTTCCTTTCTTGGTTCTCTGCATACCTTCGCGTGATGTCCAAGCTTCCCGTAGTTGAAGCACCTTGATGCATTGTGGCAGTATTTTGATACATGGCCTTGTTTCCCGTAGCTATAGCAGTTGTACTGTCACCCTTCTTCTTTCTTACCATGTGTGCGCCATCCATCTTTTTTCTTGACATGATGTTTCTGCTGCACAACCAATTCCTGAGCTTCACTCTGCTCATGTTTGGATATGTTGGCCTCCATTTCACTTAAGTGAATTTTCTTCCTTCTTTCTTCAGATAGAAGCCTCGTTTTCACCTTGGACAGCGAAAGTTTCGTCATTTCAGCTTCTAGAGAAGGTACACATAATGCAAATTCTTCTGTGAGGTTTCCAATAATCATCCCTGCAACTTGTCGCTCATTGAACTCGTATCTAGCCTTGGCTGTTTTCTTCCACAATTGGTTAATTTTGGCAAAGTATTTTTGCACAGTCACATCTTTAGACTTCACAAATTGAGTCAGCCACTTCAAGTTCATGACACTATTCACAAGTCCTCAAGCAGTCAGTTAGAAGCAAGGAAACGGAAGGGGAGAGAAATGGAGAGGATAGCATTGATGAGGCCGCAGGGGTGGAGATAGGAGGTAAGCAATGTAGGATGGTAAAGCAGAGTACTAGTATAAAGATAATGGTGGTGAACTGTAGGAGTGTGTACAACAAGCTGGAGGGCTGCTGGGGAAAGGTTGAAGGATATGGGGCAGATATAGTGGTAGCTGTGGAGACTTGGTTGACTGAGGAAGTACTGGACATGGAGTGTAGGCAGGATAAGTTCACCATCTTCAGAAGAGACAGGAATGGGAGAGGAGGAGGAATAATGGTGTGTGTATGGGCGGTAGAATGGGTTAGTGAGGATGTCGAGGTAATGGAAATTAAATTGAGTGGTAGTAGTAATAGGAGTATTACTTTGCTGGCAGCATATAGAACACCAGGACAGGGATGGCAGGCAACTGAGATGATCAAGGAGAGGGTCGATAGACTAAAGGACAGGCAGTGGGTTGTTGTAGCAGGGGATTTGAATATGCCAGGGGTGAAATGGGTAGAGGGTGCAGAAGGAATGGGTAGCATAATGCAGAGAATGGCAGCACAGTTAGTCAACAGAGGATTAGTCCAGATAGTAGAAACACCTACGAGATGGAATGAGGAGGGTGTTGGGTCAGTGCTGGATGTGGTGTTGGTAAGACCTAGGAATGCTGTAGTTGGTGCAATAGTATTGGATGGTATAAGTGACCATAATATTCCGGTTGTAGAAATTGGGATTGGTAGGATGAGAGAAGTGCAAATGACAGAAAGGTTGGTGTGGCAGTATGGGAGAGGAAACAAGAAGGGGGCAGAAATCTTCCTGAGAGACAGTTTTAAAAAATGGCCTATGGTGGAGGGTGTAGAGGGGTTGTGGAGGGAGTTTAGAGGATTACTGGAGATTATGTTGGAGAAATTTGTGCCATTGAAAACGTTACCGACTGGGGGAGATCCCCCATATTATGGACAGGAGATTTTGAAAATGAAGAAGTGTAGAAAATTACATGCCAAGTGGAGAAATGAAGGGATGATGAGTTCTAAAGAATTGATGAAACAAATGGGTAGGGAGCTTGAAAGGAAGATCAAACAGGCGAAGAAGGTATTTCTGGGGAACATGGTGGAAGAAGGAAAAGGCAAGGAATGGGGGAAATTGTTGAGGTATGTTAGGCGGTTAAGGGGAGGAGAGGAAGGGATCCCTCTGCTAACAGTAAGGGATGGTAGGCATGCGACAAATGACCAAGACAAATCGGAGATGCTGCAAGGACAGTAATTGTCAGTGTTTGAGGGTTGGAATAGGGGGACAAACAGGGTTCGCGTGGTGTATAGTAAGTTTAAGATGAGGGAGTGGGAGATAGAAAAGGTAATTAGGGGTTTGGAGAGCAGTAAGGCAGGGGGACCAGATGGGATAGGAAACGCAGCACTAAAGTTTGGTGGCAAGGAGTTGGCGAAATATTTAGAAGTGCTGTTTAAAAAGTCCTTAGGAGAGGGTAAGTTACCACAAGATTGAAAGGATGCTATGGTGGTACCTATACACAAGCAGGGAGAGGATAGGGGGAGAGGCCTGGCAGCTACAGACCTGCGAGTCTCACATCAAGTACAGGAAAAGTAATGGAGAGGCTCGTGGTGCAGTATGTGGTGAGGGTTATGAACAATAGGAATTGGTTGGAGGAGTTCCAGCATGGTTTCAGGAGGGAATATTCATGTGAGACTCAGCTGGCTGGGTTATTAGAGGATCTGGTGCAGGTAGTTGATGAGGGGAAGCAGGTAGATGCCTGCTTCGTAGATTTTGAGAAGGCATTCGATAAGGTGCCCAATGGAACACTGATAAGGAAAGTAGAGCGCTGATACCGGACAGGAGGCTAGTGGAATGGATAGGGGACTTTCTCAGGGGGCGAAGGCAGAGGGTGAAAGTGGGGGAGGCAATATCGGAGGAAGAGGAGGTTACGTCAGGGGTACCACGGGGAAGTGTGCTGTGTCCTTTGTTATTTACCATAATGGTAAATGACATGGGTTTGGGGATTAGAGGAAAAAACAGATTGTTTGCAGATGATTGTGTTGTGTATGCTGAGGTGGGAGAGGGGGACGGAAATTTGCAGGCGGACATTGATAAGATATGGTTGTGGACCAGAAAAAATAAAATGAAGATAAATGTAAGAAAAACTAAGGTAGTGAGGTTCACAAGGAAGAAGATGATAAGCAGGGACATGTACAGATGGGAGGGACAAGAGATAGAAGAAGCAGCAGAATATAGGTATGTACTACAGGGAGACCTCAGGTGGAAAAAACAGGTAGAGAGGGAGGTAGCAAAGGGAAGAAGGGCTCTGGGTATGCTGGGAAGGGTGCTGAATGGAGTCAGCTGTGAGGTGAAGGAGAAGGCGTATGGCACAATGGTACGGCCAATGTTAGAATATGCTGCGGCAGTATGGGACCCGTATGTGGAGGTGGAGGTGCAAGAACTGGAAAAGGTGCAGAGAAAGGCAGCATGATGGGTGAAGGGTAGGTAGAGAAGGCAAGGGCAGGATGATAAGGAAGAAGGGAACTATAGGCCATAAGTGATGATGAAAGAAATGGGGTGGAGCTCATTGTAGGACAGGAGAGAAGTTGAACAGTTAGTCAGGATGTACAGGGTGGTGAATGAAGAGGGAGGATGGGGAGGGCTACACTGCAAGCTAAGTAAGGGGGTGTTTAGAGGAAGAGGAAACAACAGTGAGAAGCTTCAGAGGGTGTGGAGGAGAACGGAGCAGGTTAGGCAGTCCATGCTTGTGAGGTCTGTGAGGGAGTGGAATGTGTTGATGGAAGAATTGGTATCTGTGAGAGGGGTTGGTAAATTCAGGAAGGGAGTGGAAAAGGAGTTGGTTGGGTGAAGGATAGTTGAGAGAGCTCGCTACTGGGCGGTAGCCTAATTGCGAGTGTGTGTGTGTATGTATGTATGTATGTATTAAAGTCCTCCATTATTTGCACAGCTCATCAAATTTCTTCCGTGCTTTATTCGCTGAATCAATTTCTGCAATATCACCCTCGAAGTTTTCTCCTACATACTTAAAAATAATAACCAATGCTATCACATTATTTCTTGCTTGTCTTCTTGTTTCCATCTGGGGGAAAAACAAATCCAGGTGTGTCCTCGTATCCAATAACCACTTCCCCGACATCTTTCAATAATAATTCTTGCTTTACTTTTAGTGCCCATGAGAAAATAATCTACCATAAGCACAGCTACATTTCTATTACACGTCTCTTTCCCTGTGAAAGATCCCGCCACAATTCCTCTTCTACTAGCTGTGTTTTTGTTTTGAAACCATCACTCGTTTCTCTTTCACATTACTTCCTAATATTCAATTTCAATTTATTCCGTTCTTCTGGGACAACCTGTGCCCATAACCTGTCAGTGGTTTTCGCTACACTTATCACATTTCAGGAAGGAAGAACACAATAACTAATAAAGTTATATGCACATTATTTTAACTGCCAAGAAAAACGAACTCCATTTTTATTTTCACAAACATTTACATTTTTTTCTTTCCTCAGAACCACCAACTTAACAAAACAAAACGTCTCAATTTAAATAGAACAGAAATAATATTTCTAAGAGAATAAGAAAATACATCAAATATTCCAACATTCATTGCCACTTAAAACTCAGCAGTGCATGTATACATCGATATAGCCATGAAGACCTTATAAGAAACTATCTGATTGGTCATTGCAGTTCGGTATAGTGGGGATTAAATTTTCTGGCCAAAAGAGTCCCGCCCACTTGCGTCTGGTGTATTTAGTTGCTTTTTATGGGTGCTAGGTGCAAGTGCAGTGTAGTTTTATTTGCGTTGCATTGTACCAGTGCAAATGTTAGGTCCTTATATTTAATCGGCCTCCAGGGCAGTAAGAACCACATCAACACTGGTGAAATGAAGAAACATATTTGTGTCATGTGGGGGGTGTCTCCATGACAGCTTGTCAGTGATAGACACAACTACCGTGCTTGTTCTCTTTGCGACAATTGGAACGTAAATATTGTTTTGGGGTGAAACTATGAAAGTAAATCTATGAGGGACTGTGCATGAAATGTTGTGTATTGTTGCAGTCCATGTGGTGGCCTTAAGTGATTAAAACTGTCATAGCCTGCATGTGTGCTACTATCTGCACATATAATGGGAAGTGAGTCATCATTGTTGTCTGGAAAAATTTCTCACAGTGGGCGGGAGCATATGCAGTACTAAGTGAGAGTGCCTAAAATGCAGAAAAAATACAGCTGACCAATGATGGGTGATAGTTTACAAGGGAGAAGTGGCAATATTTATGCATGTGCTGGTGCGTACGGCACCACATGCATGCCATTCACCAGTTCAAAAAACTTACAGTAACTTCTGGACATGGGAGTTGGGGGAGGCAATTCCTACAATGCAGCAGCAAGTGTGCAAACTATAGGAAGTGTCTAACAATACCTTATAACAGAGTGACGAAACTGTTCACAAAGGCATATGGAGTGGTCTGGAAAAACTTAATTTCTGTTTGTTGTGGCATTTCAGGGAGGCCGACATGTCTGCTACTAGCTATTGTATCAATGAGCAGATAGTCAGCTGCTCTGGGGAATCTATACTGAGGATCTGGTGCACACAAATCCTAAATTCCTAATAGAAACCTGAAGCTGCTATCCCCAAAAATGTACCTTTTAATTCAGAAGACCTAATGTGTGATCCTAACATCAATCCTTTGCAACTGCAGCACATCAGCCTACAATATGTTATGAATGCCACAGTCTCATTTTCTTATAATGTGGAAACTTTCAGTCATTTATTAGAATTTTATACAATTATTCTGAACTAAGTATTGAGTGCCAGTGAAAAAAAAAAAAAAAAAAAAAAGTGAAGATGGGGCAGCAGCAGAATGGAAGGGTATGAGAAGTGTGAGTGCCCCAAAAAAAAAACTCGCAGGCCAATGGCAAAGTCTACCACATTTATTACATGAAAAATACCCGGTCAATTGCAGAAATAAAACCCAGTTCACCCTGTTAATGGGAGGCGAGTATCGAAGAACTTCACCCCCACAGCTCGGTAGCTTTAAGAATCACAACAGCAACTTCCATGTTTCATTAAGTCTCTTACCAAGGTCTTGTGAGTATATCTCCCCCAGTATTGCTGCACACTGGACCTAATACTGTAACTGGTAATTTTTCTGCCTGGCAAATTAAAATAATTTTTGGAACTTGCTGGCTTCCTTGTTGTCTTTACACTTGGAAACTTAAGAATTTGATTTTATGTTTCGTTACCAACATGACGTTACTTATGGTGCACAGTTTTGTGAACATTGCACTGTGTCCAATGTGTCTTATGGAATATTTCTTTAGTGTTCTAATTCCTTTTTGTGAGAGCGGGTCTAGTCAGGCATGTTCCAAGTATTCATATAGTTTGTATTGTCTTTCCAAACTCCACAAGTATTCTTAATGATTCTGCATTATGTGATACTTTGGAACATGTTTTATTTTCCCCCAATCTACATCACTTGACAAGATTCAGACCGGACTTATCTACTTTATATCTAAGAGGCGCCCTGATAAAATATGTAAGAGAGGACATACTGAAGAGCTACAATAGTTGGTACTCCTATTTCCAGGTATTACAAATAAAAATAATTTATTCAAGTGAACTGTTTTATTCATATACATATATTTGTGGGATGGTGATAATATTTAAAAATTCGCATCACCATACTATACAGTAGTTTTCAATATATTTAAGTTCTTCTAACATTATTATTTCACAAATTTTTAACTTACAGACTGACACATGGCAGCATCTAGGTTATTGTCTATCACTGATACTGAAATATTGGTATTAAAAATAACAAATGAAACAATGTGGTCTTGAACAGTTTGGAACCAGAGAGCAAAATGTGAACAGCTATTGGTTCTGTCCACTGTCTGTTTGGTGTAATTGGCGTAAATTGTGAATCGAACTGTAGATGTGAACACTGCCACTCTGGGTTGTACGTAAGATAGTTGATGATGGTCTGTGCAACCATTTTGTACTTTGGCATTTTATTTGATTGAGCATTGACCCATAAGTGTGAGCCAATGCAAGCAGTATCAGTATGTACTGGGGTGCTAGTAACCTATAAAGGCATGTATACAATCGGCCGTTCCTGTGGACGTGTCCAAAACTCAGCGTCAAGTGATGTCACATTGACGCAGTCTGAAAATATCTACAAATGCATTGCCAAGTGAGCTTTCAGAATCTGACACTAGGTGGCAGTCAATTCCTTACATTATTTTTTATGTAGTGATGTTTTTATTTGCTTGATTATTGATAATTTAATGTTTACGAAATGCGTGATTTGAATATTTATTTTTAATAAAAGCCTTAACGGTTTTATTTTAAATAAGTTCGCCAACTGACATTTTTTTTAAAAACTAAGTTTTAAAAGTTTTAGAGCTGGTTTCACCAACATATCTTAATCTTTCAGCGCTACTTAAACACTGAATAAGTTATCCCTAGCGCCTTGTAACGTTTCACCAAGTTTCAGCTATCCTAAACATGTTTTAAGCAGCTCTTAGTTTAGGCAGTCGAATTCGGATGCCTAACTCTTCAAATTTTGCTTAAATAATTGTAAACAAATTAAAAGGAAAATGGCTGCTACTAAAAGTGTTGAATATACCCCGAAATGATATAAAATATTTAGTTTTAAAAATTAAATATTTAAAAAATAAAATAACTTGTCAAAGTTGTTGAGTCTGTGTCCAAATGTTTATTTATTGATGTAACCTTAAACGATGGCCGAAAACATCCAGTGTTGCCAACAATAGCGGACTTCCGCTACGAGTAGCGGACTTCCGCTACGAGTAGCGACATTTAAATCTTGAGGACGGTTCTGACTTTTGGACCTCGGCGTCGGGGTTGTGATATTTTGTGTGTGCACTGTTTGACAGTTTGGTGAGTTTCTGGAGTTATGATTTTTCGATACTTTGTATTTTGGAGTGTTCGTAGCCGTGTTTGTTCACGCTTTTCGTTGTTTTTCGATATTTATTGTATTTCTGGCTGTACAAGCTTCGATTTAAGCCAGGTACATTTTCCGCCGAATTTTATTAGAATATAGAAAATTCTTCACCAACCTAACGTATTATTTTTATAAAGCATTTGATATGAAATGCTTGACGATAGCTACTTAAATATATGTAACGAATCTAAAACATCACAGAATTACATATTTGATTACAACACATCTACGATAATAAATTAGCCTCGAAAAATGAAAAACGTATCTATCCACGAACGTAACTTTTACATAAATAAATTTCGGTACGGCGTAGTTAGTTGAACAAATCGAGTACACGTATCTTTTTTCGTATATGCAGTGACATCTGTTTCAATTTATTCTTATTATTCGCCAGGGAAACTATAAAGATTTAATTGTTTATTATAAAACAAATATTTGGTTAGGATTCGAACGCTTATAACAAAAGTAAACACAACTTTTCAGGGGGGGGGAAAAGTTTTTTTTTTTCTCTTCCGTTGAAATAATTCTCATTGGTTCGTTTAGTCACATGACCACAATGCACCACTACGAACATCCTTAAAAGCCACTCGAGCTTACGTATCGCTTTGCTGGAACCTAGTTTATTCCTTGGTGAAACCGCCCATTCGTCTTCAAATAAAATTTTCACACCAAACAAATACATCACTATTTATTAGCATTTCATCATATTTGTCTTGAGAAAGCCCACTTTGCACATCCATTGTTTATATTTTATAAAGTAAATATTACACTAATGTGTGCAAAAGTATCTGAAGTCCTCTTATTTTTCTATCAGCTTAGGACACGACTTGGGACACGGCAGCTTGGGACAGCGCCATGAAGTCAGAGAGTCATGTGCACCAATCAGCACATCCTTGTCCTAAGACACAGGTTGGGATAGCGCAATTGTAGACAGGCCCCTTAATGCATGTCACATTCCCCTCTATTAGACCGTTTGCCTGCTGCACAACACTCCAGCATCCACCCGCATTCTCCCTCTACGTTTTTTTTTTTTTTGCCAAACACAAAATGCAGCATAGTATAACCAGTGTAGTGCCAATCAGTGCAGCGCATGGTCACAGTGGTTGGGTGGCAGGGTACAACCCACAAGATCTATTTTATTTAAAAGGGCTTAAGTATTAAGCTTTACAGCTGATGCAAGCTAATAAACAATCACGCAACATTGATAGATGTCAATAAAGCGGCCCTTATGTTTATTGTGTTAGTAAGTAGATCCATGCGACTCGCCAGCACGCCAAGCCGGCCAGCACATCAGGTACACCACAGTCAAGTCATCGTAGAACGTGAGGGGAGCAGGTTGCGTGCGTGTGTGTCTTGCGTTCCCGTGCCCGAGCGGCACTTTAACTTTTGTATCATTCAGTCAACATGCAGTGGTTTAATTCTTCTAGAATTGTTTTGTTAAGCCGCCCAGTACACCTCGCCAACTTCTCCAGTGCTTGCATCGCTTGGGGATGCATTAATTTTCACTTAAGTATTTCATGGCCTCGTGCCGTTTTTACTGTATCACCTAACTGGCAGGCTCAAGCCCGGTACAGTATGTAAGTGACCTCCTAGAGGGGTATGGAAGATAACCGGAATAAATAGTATGTTAAAGGAAATCTGCGTGTTTCATTCAGGTTTGTCTTCGGACTCTTGAGGGTGCGGGCCCTCACCTTCTCGCTGTAAACATCGCTCTTCAAGTGTTTATCGTATTTTTCAAGTGCTTACATTTTTAGTATTGTTTTAATGTGTATTTGGGGCATGTGGCTAGCCCAAATAGGCCACGGATGATTTCACCTTGGCCGTCGGGCGAACAACCCTGAGACAACCAGAGTCTGGTCTGCCAGAGCATGGCATCATCATAGTGATGCCAGTATCGACAGGGACAAAAACTATTCATTTGGAGCAGACATCCACAACATTGTCAGGGCCACCAATAACACCGTGTTGGTCTGCGAGGCACTGCAACCGCATGACAAGCCTTTCTTACAAAGGAAGGTGCAGACAGCTAACACTGCCGTGCAGCACTGTGCAAGGTCTGGCAGACTGAGCTACATTAGTGTGATTGGTCTAGAGGAAATAACCAGGACTGACTACACGAGACATGGTCTGCACCTGAGTCGTGCTGGCAAGGGGAAACTTGCTGACCTCATGGCTAGTAGGATTATTACAGACCATGGTTCTATTCAAAATATCCAGGTAATCGTTGAAAACCATGGAAGTTTTTTAGGCTAAAGAAACGCATACCCATAAGGCCTAATTCATGTAAAAAAGAAGTTTTACTTTCACACTCAATACCAGAAACATCCAATAATTGTTCAAATATTAAAAACCCCACAGTAATTAATGAAAATAATTTGTATTTATTCCATCAGAATATTAAATGTTTAATAAGCAAAGTTTATGAGCTTCCTGTGTGCTTGGACAAATTATCTATCGGCAGAATGAAGCTTGGATGTAGAAATATTACATCCAACAGAAACACATTTAACTGAATCCTCTGCTAAGCAAATTAAAATTCCTAGTTATTCCCTCTGTTCCAATAATTGTAGAGATAACATGACTAAGGAAGGTACCTGTATTTTCATCAAAAATAATTTAATGTTTAAAAATGACACACATTTGTTATGTGAAGATCAAGTGTTTGAGTGCATTTATGTGGAAGTAATAACTGATAAATTAAAAAAAGTAGGTGGTCTTGACTATATACAGAGCCCCTTCTGCCAACTTTAGTAACTTCTTAAAGCCATTTACAGAGCCAATTTAGAAATTATTCTCTGTTTAGACTTTGACAGTGATTATTTAAAAGCAACCAAAGAACTGAACTCGACAGTCTCATTGATAGTAACGCAGTTGCAGAGAGCCACCGTCTCCTAGTAATAAATGGCTTATCAGATCATGATGCGCAAATATGAATTATGTCTTCACTAATTATGCCCTCCAAAAGCATTTCCTACAAGAAAATACACAATTTTTTGCTAGAAATGTCGTACTCTTCAAAAGTGAGCTTAGCAGGGAATAATGGTCAACATTGTTTACTTGTACTGAAGTAAATGAAAAGTTAAACTCTTTTCTTAACCAAGTTCTCCGTTGTTTTGGAAAATGTCTCCCATCCAGACTGACCCAAGTAATACAAATCCAAAGAAAAATTTATGGCTCACCAAAGGAATAAAAATTTCCCACGAAAACAAAAGAAAACTGTACAATGCCGCCAGAACCAGCAGCAATCCTGACACAAGGAATCACTACAGGAAATATTGTAAAATTTTAGAAAGGTCAACAAATATGCAAAAAAAAAAGGATTTTTTCTAAGCTCATTCAAAATTCTCAAAAAATATATAACAACAATTCCCCTACATGGAATATTGTAAAAAACACAACAGGAACAACAACAGAGCAATGTTCACTTGTAAACCTAAAAGTAAACAACTGCATATCCTCAGACCCTAAATAAGTCACAGATACATTTAATTCATGCTTCTTAAACGTTGTAGAAAATATGATTACCGAAAATATTAAACACAATATAAACATATTCCTACACTACAGGGTACAGAATACCCTGTTATATCTTTTACAAACACAACTCCAAAAGAAGTGGAGAAAACAATCTATTCTTTGTAACTAAAATTATCTAGTGGCTATGATGGCATTAGCTGTAGGTTATTAAAGCAATGGGCTTTTGAAGTCAGTGTTCCATTAAGCCATATTAGTAATTATATCTTCAATACAGGATTGTTTCCAGACAGACTCAAATGGGCTATGGTAACACCATTGTTCAAGAAAGGAGACAAGACCGAAGTAAACTATTATAGACCCATCTCACTTCTTACCTCCTTTTCAAAAGTAATTGAAAAACTTATTTACAGGAGGTTGCTGCAACATTTTGAGAATCACAAAATCTTATCAAATTTCCAGTTTGTAGTTAGGAAAAATACTTCAACAAATGATGCCATTTTCAAACTAACAAATAGCATTCTTAATGCACTTGATAAAAAGATGCCATCTAATGGAATATTTTGCGACCTCACTAAGCATTTGACTGTGTAAATCACAACATACTTTGGAAAAATTAAGGTTTTATGGAGTCTCAGGTACACCAAATAAACTAATAAAGGTCATACCTTTCAAACAGACAACAACAAGTGCGGATCAGAGGAAAAACTACTCCATTCTACTCTGAACCACGAAAAATCAAGCATGGGGTCACACAAGGATCAATATTAGGCCCACTACTCTTTCTAGTTTATGTAAATGACCTTCCATGTCCCTTAAACTACTCTCACAAAATACGGACACAACATTTACAGAGCTAAATGCATGGTTTACTGTAAATAAATATCAACCTAGATAAAATATATCTTATGAATATCCTCACAAAGGCCAGAAAAAACACTAATTCATATGTTAGTAGTAACAGAGACAAAATTAATGAAACTGTAGTGATTAAGTTTCTTGGTTTAAAAGTAGACAATTTAATAAACTGGAAATCTCACATTGCGTATATTTTACCTAAATAAATTTCAACCTGTTTCACTCTGTGAGGTGTTGTAGAGGTCTTGGACAAAAATACAACAAAAATGGTATACTTTGCATATTTTCATTCCATCATAAGTTATGGTATAATTTTTTGGGGTCATTCCACCGACAGCAAAAAAGTGTTTCTCATGCAAAAGAGAGCTGTGAGAGTAATCAATGGCAAAATAAAGTCAGACTCGTGTAGACTTCTTTTCAAGAGCTCAGAGATTTTAACATTTGCATGTGAGTACAAGTTTTCAATTATTATATTCATGTCCAAAAACAGCAATTTCTTTCAGAAAAATGAGTCCTTTCATAAGCAAGACACTGGAATAAAATGTCACACAAGGATTCAGTTAACTTAAAACTAGTCCAAAAAGGGCCATCTTACCTTGGTAGCAAATTTTCAATAAACTACACCACCTTCAAGAAATTTGCTTCTCTAAAGAAAAACTCTTTAAAAAACAACTGAAAGAATTTTTTATTGAATGTGCATTTTGTAGCGTAGATGAATATTTAAATTACAAAAATTAAGAAATTACTGTATAACATTTCACTGTACGCATTTCTTGTTCGAGTTTTTTTTTTGTTTCAGTAAAACGATGATGCCCCACAGCATGTTGGAAGAAGATTAGTCACATTATGAAGAAAGATATGATGCATGTATGTGCAATCTGACTTATATGTGTGTATTTACTATGTCCAGTGAATAAACTTTGTATACTGTAATTTGACTTGTCCAATATCTTTGTACAGCTATGTATTGAAAAAATATCTTATGGACACAGTAAAACAAACAAATGCCTGGCACCCTGGGTAATATTAACAAAATTCCTGAGATTTTCCTTGAATCTTATTTTACAGTAACCCCACTGACTCCTCTACCCACTACTGCACCGCAACGCTCCGTCACACTAATTGTGGTACAGAGGTTATTCAGCAAAGTTTATAGCTTACTCAGTTGCATTGTCTCCTAGTCTTTGTAATGCTGTAGTCAAATGATGGGGAAAATCTAGTTTATTTTCTTTTTTTGTTTTTGCACGAGAATGTAATTTTTTTCAGTATTTCAAACTTTTAGCAGTGCTAGGACCTATACTACTACCGTCTGATAAGTGCTGAATAACTATCAGCTGACAAGGCTATTAGTAGTGTGTTGCCAGCTGTTGTGTACTATGACCACCTGATAGCATGTGAATAGCTATCAGCAAGTTATCAGCAAGTTCCGGCGACACCTGGTATTTTTTTCTGTTTGTTGGCGATAGAAATCACCATTATGACTCAAAATATAGTAACAGTTGGGTTAGTTGCATTGGCGACATTGACTCAGTTGTAGTCTTCTATGGACAAAAGCTGTTTACAATTTACTTGTGCTTTTTCTGTTAAAAACGTACTGAGAGGTTACTGGGCAAGACATGATGGCAAATACAGATTCCCAGCAAAAACAAGTGGGGTATGCGAATTACAGCATTGAAGACTATTTGCGTGATTTATAAATAATGTGTTCTTAAATTGTTGTTAGAATATTAGAAAACGTATTGAGAGGTTACTGTTGCAGTTGAGTAGTTGTGAAAGCCGTTACGTTGGCTAACCTGGAGTGAGATGATGTTGCAGTTAGTAAATGGCGCGATGACATGTTGAGTTGTACTGGATTGTGTTGTAGTAATCAAATAAGATGTAATAAAGACTTACTTTGAGACTGAACATGTTGTAGTAGTTAAAATTGTAGTGAACCTACAAGTTGAACATGGCGCAGTCTGTAGGATGCCTGTCGGGGTTCATTTGGAATGCAGTAAGTTACACAGTTCGTTCAAGAGTGCATGTGGAAGCACCTTGCTTGTTGGAGTGGAATATAATCTTGTTCTCGGGTGCGTGTTTATGTGCAAACGTTAATTGCGGTGATAATTTAAATGGAGAATACTACATCGGCAACCCTTAACATCCTGGCGTGTGCCTTGGTTCTCGTCGGCCTTCAGGCATCTCCGGCCGTGTAGCCTCTTCCTTCGTGGGTGGTGCTGCACACTCTCTGGGATACTGCCCACTAACTTAGGGCCAACTCATGTTGACGGCTGGTATCCCTTCTCGACCAGTCTGGGTTCATATCTCATCTGGGGCACGTGGTGCACATGTGATGATACATAGTTGGCAAAAAAAGCCCACATATATGTCACACGTCAAAGCTTTAATGAGCGCATGGATGAGCCTCTTCTATTGTCCCTAATAGATAATGTAAAAGAGAGAGTAAGGAAGGCCCAAGGATCGCCAGTGAATGTGGAGCGAGAGAAGGAAAAAGGCAGACTCAAGGCATGTGACACCTGCAGAGTGATGGACCAAATAGCTCAGAAGAGAGCACCCAGAGAAAACTCCCTATGTCAGGCCTTTGCAACTAAGGAAGTCTGCAACACCTGGCACACTTCTTTAACGATGATGACCTAGCCAGACACCTTGGAACTGACCAGACAGGAAGGGCAATAGAAACACATTACCAATAACCATGAATAGCAAGGGACGTGAGAGAATACGAGAGTGGATGCAACATCTGCCAACATAATTAAATCAGACAATGGAATGGAGAGGAACTACAGCATGTACAGAACCCCACGACCCCCTTCAAGGACACACCCTAGACATAATAACTCTCTTGTTGGACATAAATAAACATAAGTGTGAGGCACACAAGTTTGGACTTATTATATCTACATATTGCATGTTTCTGTGCTTGTGTTGTCTATGACTTTGTACCCAGCATGCAACTGTGTGCATCGGTTGAAGGTAAAGAGAGTTGAGATGTTTACATAAAAGAAAGGAATGTACAGTGTGATATATAATGGTGTTGAATTAAATGAATGCAGTGTTTCTCTGATGAGTCGAGTGTTAATATGACCAGTCGTATCCCTAACATAAACAACAGGTTATGGGCCCAGGAGGTTTTTGGACAGAAGAGAGTGTGTAGTTGTGAGCGCGCACCCATGCTTTATTATCAAGATGGCGAGTCACGATGAACCAGAATATAGGAGCAACATTCCGAGGCTCAACCCAAAAAATTATTTTGCTTGGAGGTTAAGAGCGAAAGTGGAACTTATTCAATCAAACTGTTGGAATGCGATTGAACCTGGCTTCATGGAACCACTTAATACTGACCAAGAAAGAACTAACTGAAAGGTGCTTTCCTTTTTGTACAAAAACGTGCCAGACATGTATTTGAACGATATTGCCAAGTACTTACATGGTTTGGATGATTCTAGCCAACATCCACACACAGGTTAGTTTCCTCCAAGGACTGCGATCCCTTAGAAGTCTGTTTCTTATATATAAAGGCGATGGAGAAGAACTCCATGAGTACGTCGCCCAAGTGCAAAACCAGTATCAGAAAGTGAAATCAGCCAGTTGGAACTATACAGATAAACAGATTGCTGGCTTGATCCTGCTTGGCCTACCGTGGGATAAATATGGTCCACTGGTTGCAGAGCTGGGAAAGGAGGCAAACCTTTCCATCAGATTGGTGAAGACTAGGCTTTTAGAAGAGGAAAATGAAGAATGTAACGAGGGTGAAATACAAGCACTTGCGGTCAGGGCAAGTGGTCACAGAGGAAGTGGTCCCCAGTCAAGAGGCTGTGGACGAGGGAGAAGGCAACATTCTGAGAAGAGTGAATTCACCGGGGATGTTGAAGCCTGAGCTTCTACCAGAAAAGAAATGCTACAAATGCAGTGAGTGGGGCCACGTTGCAAAGTCCTGCAACAAGGTAAAGCGTTTCAGGTGCGGTAAGAATGGTCATTGGGCGAGTGACTGCAAGGAAGAAGGGCAGACCAAAATATCTGAAACTGCAGCTGACAGACAAAGAGATGTTAAGCAGAAACACAAAGTGCTGGTGAATGCATGTGGGCTAGTTTCTACTAAGAAGGTAGCTGTTTGTTGGATGGTGGACTCCGCTGTTACAGACCACACTGCGAACAAAAGGGAATTGTTTGTGAACCTCAAGGCATGTAAGGGTGAAATAACCATGGGGAAAGGTGTGGCAGAAGTTAAGGGATGTGGTGCTGTTAAGGTTAAGGTTGCAGACGAGTGTGGTGGATGGACACTGACTGTTTTGGATGTCATATATGTGCCTGATTTTAAATTTAATTTACTGTTTGTAAGCGAAATAGCAGCAAAAGGAGTTTATGTTGAGATAAATAGTAAGGAAGCCCTTTGTTATGATGGAGAAGAAGTTCTGTTCAAGGCCCCCTTATCAAATGGCTTGTATATGCCATATGCAAAACAGGCAACACTATATGTGGTAAACATTGCGAACAGTGTCAGTGATTGTGTGGAGATAGGGATGGCACTGCTCTTGAGAGCTTTTCACTGTGGAATCAGAGACTTGGCCACCTAAACAAAACTTCAATTAAGAAAATACTGGACCTGGACATTAAAGGCAAAATGCACGAGCCATGTGAAGTCTGCATCAAGGGGAAGATGATCAAGATAGGTTTCCCCAAGACTAGTGAAAGAATGTCTAAACAACCAATGGATTTGATTCACTCAAACCTAATGGGAAGGCTGCCAATGTCAATAGGAAAAACAAGATACTTGTTAACCTTCATTGATGACTACCCCAGGCATTTGACCGTAAGATTTCTAGATGCCAAAAGTGACGTATTCACAACTTTCAAGAACTACCAAAGCAAAGTTGAACTGCTACATGGAACCAAGATAAAAGCATTACAGACAGATGGGAGCGGTGAGTACTGCAGCACGGAGTTTGAAGCACATCCGAAGGAGCATGGAATAGTGCCTCGGAAAACAGTTGCAAGTTCACTCCAACAGAATGGCATTGCAGAACGAGCAAACAGGACAATAGTGAATTCCGTCAGATGCATGTTGATTTGAGTCAGGTTTGCTGAAGACCTTTTGGGCAGAAGCAGCAAACACAGTGGTGTTTGTTGGGAGCCTGTGTCCATCATGTGCCATTGACTTTTGTGTACCGATGAAGCTGTGGAAAGGGGAGAAGGTCACGACAACTGTGTTTGGGTGTAAGGCGTGGATGTATGCAGATAGTAAAGATAAGTTTGATTGTAAAGGGGTTGAATGTATATTTATAGGATATGAGGCAAAAATCAAAGGTTATATCACCTGTGGTGACTTAAGTTAAAGAAAGTCAAGATTGCTCACAATGCTATTTTTCAGAAGTATAAGTTCTCCTTTAGGATTCAGAACACGATTAGTGTGAGAGATATTGTAAATAATGGGTGCAACTGTGGTGTCCTTGATGTAGAGGGCGTGAATGTGTGAGTTGAAAACGAGACTGCATTATGTATAGAGAATTGGAATAACTCTCACAATACTATGATGCAGCTAACAGCCAGAGGCGCTAGAGCCCATGGTGGCGCTCACCACGCACGTGTTACGTGCTCCGACATGCGCAAAGAGGCCAATAATTTGGAACTTTCATATAAATGATATTTACAGTGTAAAATGTGTTCTATTGTATTTGCAGTGTTTAATGTGTCTTGAAATGAGTTTGTGTTTGTACTAATTTTAAATTGTTTGGTTATAAAATTCAAAGTGCCCGTGGCACTGAGATTGAGAACTCTTAATATTCCGGCATGAACGTCGACATAAAGAGACACTAAAATAATATTGAAATTCATAAGAAAATTATAGAAATGTAAAACAATACTTAATTTAATTTGTGCCATTTTATTTTCACTAATTAAATATTTTACTTGATGTGCATAGCACTTCCGCTTATGTGAACCCCGTAGGCGGCCATGGTAGGTCCGTGCGACGCTTGTATCTGGACAGTCTGTTGAGGAGAGCTGGCGAGGTAAGACACTGTCATGTGTGCACTACAACTTTTGTTCACTGATTTAGGTTCCATAGTCAATTTAGTTTACCGGTTAACCTTTGCTTGCGTACGTTTTGCCAGACATTTTCCCCGGCATTATGCTTCCGCTTTATTAATTTCTTGCGCTTTTCGGCATTTTTAACTCAATCGAGGAGAAGGAGGAGAAGATGTTGGAGAGGTCACGTGACTCGCGCAACTTGAATCAGGCGCCATTCGCCTATGTTTATGGCATTTCATTGTAACTTCTGCATTATTCTACACACAATTTTAAGGGCTTTGTTTTTAAGTACGTATTTGAGGGTAATTTTCGTATTTGAAAATTTTACGGCGACATCATGTATAACCACGTGGCTGACCGACGCCAAGTCTTTCTATACGCCATCGCTGCGTTTGAGAGCTTATTTATCTAACATTGTATGTGCAATAATTTATTTCAGGGTTCTGTGCCAATTTTATTCCAGGTTCAATATATTTTCACGTAAATTGATGCTTTTTGTACTTGACCACGTGGTCACGTTAATGTTTGATTTTATCACCATCAGGCATGTTACACACCTGTAACCACTGCAATCCTAGAGAGAATAATTTTCTCAGCAAGAGTAATCTTTTGTCTGACTTTAATTTGCTGTTTCCACGCAGAAATATTGCAATTTCACCTGCACCACGTGGTCCGCTACGAACTTCATCCAGTGCCATCCAAGATTATTTTCACACATGTGTGTGTTTATTGTGAATATTCATCTCATGTCCCATCTTGTTTCATGCATCATTTAAGGGTTTATGTAATTTTGTAATTAGTGTACAGTGCAATTATTCCCGTCCTAGCCGACTCTGTGTATTGGCCGTCACCATACTACCCATGTGTTGGAGGGCGAGCCCCAAACAGTTTACGTTAGTGATGCCAAGAAATCACACGTGTTAAAATGTATTACGAGTTTCATTTGTAATTCACCATGTCCTGTCTTCAGGGAAAAACCGACAATCCACCCTAGCGGCTGTCGGCCCTCTTCCCTTGTGAAGGCTTCTCTTTCACGCACCTCGATGAGATCATCCATCTAGGCATGCGCTAGAGTAATTTCAGGATGGGGAGAACTCAAGTGGAATTGGCTAGTCATAACCGAGATAATCATTTCATTGGCATGTTGATGTGTATGCATAATAACAATAAAAGCAAGTCTCACAGTGAACTTATATTTTTTATTCAGTAGTGACAGTGTCCTAGCCACATATGTTTTATTAAGTGCTTATTTCCAGTGATGTTTAGTGAAAAGTTTAGTATTGCCTACCTGTTTGTAAGTATGCACGGGTGAGACGGATACACAGAACCCACGGCATCCCTGAGAACCCTGAGTCTCAATAGTGCGGTGATTGGGAAGCAAAGCTGGCGTCCAAACTACCAGTAAGTATTTGTGTCATCATTCATCTCGTGTCTCACCCAACGGCGTCATCTGTGTCAGGGAATAATGAACCATTTGAAAGACTAGAGGAAGAATCCATGTCTCAGGTGGTATCTCCTAGGTTAGGTGATCTTGAAAACCCCACTTTATCAGAGGTTGATAAGCCATTTTATGGGTGGGGGGAGGAGTCAGAACCCCAGGTCAGGAGATCTGCCAGGTTACGGGATAAAAGCAGAGGTGTCCCATCTTGTCTGTATGGATGTTTGACTGTTTCTAATAAGGGCTGTTGTCACGAGCCAAAGAATTTGGAGGATGCAATGAGTGGTGAGGATGCTGACAGATGTAGAATGGCCATGGATAAGGAGATGGAGAACCTGTCGGGCAAAAATATTTTCCAGATTGTGTACAGACCTCAAGGTAAAAATGTCTTGGAATATAAATGGGTACTAAAACTGAAGACGAGTTCTGATGAGAGCATTCATAGACACAAAGCACAATTAGTAGCTGACAGATTTTCACAGGTACAAGGGGTGGATTTCAGAGAGACGTATGCTCCGGTGGTCAAAAATAAGACTATCCATGTCCTTGTAGCATTGTCGATACAGTTAGGGTGGGTGAAAGAGTACCTTGATGTTTCGGGTGCGTAACTAAACGGGACTCTCTCCGAGGAAATTTATATGGAATAACCAATGTACCAACAAGGGGGAAACAATAAAGTATGTAAATTGCTAAAAAGCCTTTATGGCTTAAACCAAAATGGGAAAGAATAGCATGATATGTTCCAACAACATGCTGCGGGGTTAGAGTCTAAAAAGACTGAAAAATGATGTGTGTATATGTAAGCAACTGTAGAGAGCTTGGTGTTTTGTGTATGTTGATGACCTAGGCATGTATGGGTCACGGGAGACAGTAGAATGGGTATCGGCCAGTAGAACTGGCAGATACCTTTCAGGTGAGGGCAATGGGGGAAATGACATCTTTACTGTCTGTGAACATTTTTTTGGATGGCGACTCTGTCATGTTAGACAAAACGCATTACATTGACCAGTTGCTAAGCAGTTTCGAGATGTCAGGTGTACGAGGGAAATCATTTCCGGCGGAGATTAACCAAATTGATGGGACAGGGGGAGGATCTGAAAGCTTTGATAGAAGGTTGTATTGCATGGCAGTTGGTAGTTTACTCCACCTTTCGTAGACAACTAGGCCTGACATCAGCTTTGCAGTCTGCAGGGTCAGCCAGAAATGCGAGAACCCACCAGTCCAGGACTGGCTGGGCATCAAACATATATTGCGATATTTGAAGCAAACTAAGAGCTGGAAACCAAAGTTTGCAAGACAAGGACCGGCTGTTTTTTACAGTGATGCGGACTTGCCGAACGACTCTAGTGATAGAAAATCTATCACTGGGGTCGTTACATTAGGTGGGGGTGCAATCATTTGGTTGTCAAGGAAACAGAGGTGTGTGGCTGATTCCACAGTTGTAGCAGAGTACTACGTGATTTATGAAGCCACAAAGGAGGCCAGGTTGCTATCACAGGATTTGTTAGAACTTGGATGGGAGGGGCTTGCACCTGTTCGCTCCCAAATCTTCTCAGACAATGAAACTGCTATTTCCATGAGCAAAACTTGGGAGGTGACAAGAGAGGACAAAGCATATTGACATAAAATACTATTTTGTAAGATATATGTCAGAAAAGGGGAAGACAAAAGTGCAGCATGTGTCAGGTAGGGAAAATCCAGCAGATTTGCTAACAGCCTTGAATGGTGCTCACACCAAATACCTGTCAAGAAAGCTAAACCTTATGTGTTTACTTTTTTTGGGTGCCTCAAGCGGAAGTGTTGGACATCAATAAACATAGGTGTGAGGTACAAAAGTTTATATTCACAAAAGGCATGTTTCTATGCTTGTGTTGTCTATAACTTTATACCCAGCATGAAACTGTGTGTGTGTTAGTTGAGGGTAGAGAGAGATGAGATCTTTATATAAAATAAAGGAATGTAAAACGGTGTGATATGTAATGGTGTTGAAATAAATGAATGCAGTGTTTTTCAGACGAGTTGAGTGTTAATATGACCAGTCGTTTCCCTAACCTAAACATCTCTACTCCAGAACATCTTAAAAATGCTTCAAAGTCATGGTACCCAATTTGTGTAGGAGGTCGACAGAGGCTTACACAACCAGTAATGAGTGAGTGAAGAGATTTGGGGGCTCTTAACAGCGAAGTCTTAAGAGCCGATGAGGGTGATTGAAGTGAATATAGAGTTGCACCTGAATGAAGGGGTGGGAAATCCCCGAGAAAAACACCAACCAATGGCATCGTCCGGACAATTCCCACTTGCGAAAATCCAGTGGCCCGGCCGGGGATTGAACCCAGTTTGCCTTGATGGGAGGCAAGCATGCTAATCGCTCAGCCACCATGGCCTCCATAACCAGTAATGTCTGGGCTCACACAGTCGGGTTCATACTAAAGAACAATTACTTATCTAGGAGAGGATACCTCTAAAGCATTTTGTCAGACAATGGGGCGGAGTTTAAGGGGTGGAAGTGAAGACAATTATGCAAGCAGAGGAATCCTTCACGTATGAACAGTTGAAAGAGGGAGTGAGAAAAGAAAGTGAAAGGTGAGTAGAATGCAACAACCTCTACCACAGATGCACTAACCCTAACCTACAAAAACACTTACAGAAACTACCGTAAGAACAGAAACTACTGTAAGAAGGAGACTGCGGGTATATGCATGTGCAGCCCTTCTCATTAGCACCCAAGAACTACTGTTCAGGTTTAGGATTCCAACATGTGGATACCTGGCGGAATGGTAGTATGGGTTAATACCTCAGTGTACCTAGTGAGGAACCAGAACGGCAAAGTGAGCAAACACCACAGGGATGCACTGTGGAGGAACACATGGAAGACAAAATGAGAAAGTGGAAGATCAAGACAGGACAATGGGCAAGATAAATCCCAGAGGGATGAGGGGATGTGAACCCTGATGCTGAGCCACCGTTCTGAGGATTTGCAGAATCAACCCTAATCTGCACCATCACCGGAAGAGAAAGTGACAACACACGGCCCAACACCATAGAACAGACAATTGACTCACTATTCTGAGGGTTCCCTGCGAACCAGGTGCCTGTTTGAGGCAGCGGTACTTGGATGGTGTCGACATCTAGGGACTCAGCATGGATGACCCCGGCACAGATGCACTGACTGCAACTCCAGTGGTGGAAGTCAGCAGAGAGAACCTACTATGCACCAGGGGCAGGTAGGGATACAAAGCCTTTTTAGCCGATGCCACCTTCACGGCAGTTATCAAGGAACTGAAGGAAACCTTATCCCAGAAACTGCAAAGGCAACATTGAAGGCTAGTAGACTTCAAAGCAGGGAAGATGCAGCCACCCACCAACCAGCTGGTATAGCCAGCTACAGACGAGAGGAGATGCAAGACAGGCAGCTAACCCCAAGCAGGGGCGTGAGAAGTGAACCTAGGGAACCACAGAACCATGTGATCTACTAGCACGAGTTGAGGTCAACAACCCAACATAAACACTTCTTCCCCACCAGATCCATTGGTGTTCCAAGAGACAAAACTGCAAAGCCTTCCTCTTCGGGATGGGGGCAAATTTTGTCTTACATTCTCCCCTCTTTTTTAGACCAGTCTTAGCAACTACCCAGCAGCACTCAGATAATAACTGCAGAGCATGTGTGAGTGCGAGTGGTGAGGCAATCAAGCAGGGACGGAAAGCATTACGAGATAATAGGTGGCCCCATTAAACTGCACAGCAGAAATTTGACGTCGCAGGTGGGTAGTACCACAGTGCCCAAGAACCACGTGACATCATGTACTCTTGAACCAATCTACAGAGCAACATCATATAATCTCACTTCCCTAGGTCAAAACAATTAAAATTAATTTATAAAAGTTTAATACACTGAATTATTATGTTTTTGGAATATTTTAGGTACGTAATTAAATGTTTTGTTGTTTACTTGAGAGAATTATGTAATGGTTGGGGAGATACCTGCCATTTTCCCAGTTTTGGATGAGCAGCGGTGAGGAACACAAGAGGGTTCTTGGGGGCCTGCATCTTGAGTTTGATAAACTAATTTGTTAGTTTCTGTCTGTATCATAATTAATTCCAGAACCTTTATTGTCGCCCTCACCATACAAAAAGAATGGAATCTAAACATTTTTCATGTGAGGGAAACAGGACTTTTAAGTAATGTCTTTATGTTGAACAGTATTTCGGTTCATCAGCTCCTTTAATAACCTGGTAAATAAGGAAATGTATCCTCACAAAGACACATGACCAATAGCCAAACAAAAGATGCAGATATGCTCGTGGGATATAAAAACAGTCCGTCTGCAAATATTTTCACATTCATAAAGATATGGTCCAGAATTTTGGCCGAGTTAGCTAAACAAACCTAGCATGAGAAGCGCCTTTCAAATGTGTGTACGAATGTGACGAACTAAACTGCCACGTGTCCCAAACTTCAATGAACACACATCACACAAGAAAGGTTTTCCCCCAGTGTGTAGTAGAGCATGAGTGTTTAGAGATGAGCTCTGAGAAAATGTGGCTGAACACACATTGCATACAAAAGGTTTCTCACCAGTGTGAGTACGAGTATGAACAACTAAGGTAGAATGGCGAGAAAACTTGGCCGAACACACTCCACACGAGAAAGGTTTTTCACCAGTGTGTATGCGAACATGGTCTTTAAGAGCTGAGCTGTGAGTAAATGTGGCTAAACACACCTTACAGATGAAAGGTTTTTTACCAGTGTGAATACGATTATGAACAAGTAAGGAAGATCGCTGAGCAAACTTGGCCGAACATACTGCACAGGAGAAAGGTTTTTCACCTGTGTGTGTGTGAACATGTTTCTTTTAGAGTTTGTCTATGAGTAAACGTGGCTGAACACACCTTGCAGGAGTAAGGTTTATAATTGGCGTGAGTGCGAACATGAGCATAAAGGGAAGAATAATGACTAAAAGTGGCTGAGCACTCCTTGCAAGAGAAAGGTTTCTCACCAGTGTGATTAACAGAATGTTGTTTAAGATCTTTACTAGTTCTGAATGTGGCTGAACACACATTGCAGGAGAAAGGTTTATAATCTGTATGTGTGCGAATGTGAGTAACCAGAGCAGATTTTCGGAGAAATGTGGCCAAACACTCCTTGCATGAGAACGGTCTTTCAGCAGTATGTGTTGTTCTACCATGCTGCTTTAGTAAATAACTAGTTTTAAACTTGGCTGAACACCAAGAGCATGAGAAAGGTTCTCCACTGGAGTTTGTGGTTGTAGTTTTTCCTTCACTATTGTCTTCTTCACTGTAGCATTGTGCTTCACTACTTCTTGGAGTAGCTGGAAAAACAAAATCGTAAACACAATTTAAAAAAGGAAATTCAAAAACTGTAATATTATAGAAACAAAATGTTAATGCGACGGAACAAATATGTATTTACAGTGTGCACGGGGCTTATGATATAGCGGGCGCAACATGCAGGAATGGATCCACAGAGCATGAAGGGAAGTATGAGAGAAAAAGGGAAACAAACAGGAAATTTGTCATGGAAGGAGAGGAGTGGAAGAAGAATGTAGTGGGGAGGGAGGACAAGGGAGGAATACAGTCTCATACCCAAAATTTTCAAGTGTACTAAACACTTTGTTGCAAAAAAATCTTAACATAACTTTTAATGTATACAAGTGAAAAACAACATGAGTACAAGTGCTCACGTGTAAGAACTATGGACACAGTAAGATGAAATAATAGGAATAGATATATATTTTTAATGTACAAATGTGCATCGCAGGACAAGCATGTGCAGTAAATGCAGTGCTGGGACACCCGGTGGTGAAGGGTCTGCCACCCTCAAACTAGAGGACAGAAATAAGAGGTAGGCAGCTAAAAGAGATTAAGAATGGGTTGGTTCCCGTTGTCGGTTCTTAATTCAACTCCTTCTGAGACTAGAGAACCAAAACCTATATTATGTTTTTGGTTCCAACCTTAATTTATAACAACAACCAACATCACTCCCACCAAGTTCCCACTATGTAACATAATAGTTTTTCTGTAAAATTTATTTGCCATTAAAATTGCACATGTCATGCAGACACAATATTGGTATTGTAAACAAACAAGTCTGTCTGCCAGGAACTAAATGAATACTGAGATAGACGCCACTAAAACATGGCGTATGCTCTGTACACAAGATTTTCCACACTGTCATCACTAGCGGTATTACCATTGTTTCAGTAAACTATTCGAGAGGTCGACCACAGAAAAAATGGTGCTACGTAAACTGTTTATATGCCCTCTGTGGAAACAGTCATTGCAATTTAATAATGCATCTGTCACATACAATAATTTGAGCATTTTGAGGTTACAATGTCTTATTACTGCAAATTTACCCATAGCATACGGTTAGCATAAGTTCCAATTTTAATGGAACCGTCCTTTTTTTCATGAACTGTCTCAGTATCCAGAAAAAATTTTAACACAATGTCATGTGTCCTGTTTTTTTCTTCAGAATTTTAACAAATGGCTGTTTTAATTTATTAATTTAAATTTTCAAGTATTCTCCCTCTATAATATGACCGATTATTATTTTTAACCATTTTTAAACAAATACTTTTCTCAAGATGAGAGAAAGCATACAGATTCGGAAGTAAATCTAAGTTCATATTTTAATATTTTTTTATAATAATTCACTTGGTTACCACCAAATAGCACCCAATACCCTGTTTCTGCTCACTCTTCCTTCTTGTGCTGCTTTCTCTTTCTTCAGTTTTTCAAAGTCATTCTGCAGTCGGCACTCATCTTGCACGTGGTTTTTGTAGTAATTATATCCGCAGACCGATAACTTCTGATAAGGGGAAGAGAAAATGTGTTCTAACTAATAGTTTAAATAAGATTTTCCCCTCTTGAAGGAAGATGGCATAACAAACAACATGGAATGTACGTTAGGCTGTTCAGTTTGCTCTATTGAACATGGAGGGCGATCTGACATCACGCAACATATTGTAGCAGACACGCTAGTGGGTTCATGAAGGCACCTTAGTAAAGCATCCAGTTCTGAACCCGTGCTACTATGGCAAATATGACACAACATGCGGCCGGAGGAAGCATGCAGATTAATAATGTCAGTTTCCAAAACAAATGGTGAGGATGGGCAGTACGAGGCACGGCCCGGGGTCTTTGCTACATTGGCCACATATGAGCGAAGAACGCAGCATGAGGGGTGCGTGCTCATGCGCCGTTACCGTACTGCTAGATGCAGCCTCCAGACTCAAGAACAGGTGGAGATGCTCTAATAAGGATCAACCAGGATGGTATAACAAATAACTATGTAGCTTAATTAAAATAATAACTGTAGGCTCCCCGATTGAATAACTAACTAGAGTCATGTAAATTATATTGAATAAGTCTTATTAACTTCATTAAACCCCAGCTGTGATAGTACAATGTTTAACGTTATTCTCTAGCTAGTAATTCAACCGTCGTAACATCTAACCATTAGTACTATCATCTCTACCTTTGACTATCGCCATCCACATAGTATCATGTACAAGCACAGGACACCAAGTCATATGTATGTCACATGGACCTAAGGACCCCAGACTCCCTAGTTTGCTACACTAGTGGAGGCTTGGTTCCTTCCCTTCCCACCATGCATTATTCTCTCGCCATCCACTTCCATGTGTTACGTGTAATGAGAGTTTGTTACAATGGCAGAGGTTGGATTCCTTCATTTCTTCTTACTGCCTTGCAGCGGCAGTACAAATACCATCCGCCCCCTTAACATAATAAAAATCCCCACCCAACCATGCTACAGATTAAGGAGGTATTAATTATAAATTCATTCGTGACCAATTCCGGTATTATGTTATCTAAAGTAACATAATTCATGTAATGGCATCCTGTTTACTTTAATATATTTAACTTTAAATACCAAGTAACTTTAACTGCTGGCTATTTTCAATGAAACAATTCAGTAAGATGTGAAACGATAATCAGTAACATGCTTAATCTTAGGCTGCAACGTGAGTTCCTTAGAGAGCTATATACATATTTGAGAAAGTAAAGTTAAACAAATGAGACACATGAATTTCATTAGTAAATTATTAGAGAAATTAACGAGACGTTGGGAAGACATGTGCGTGCTTAACAGAGATTCAGTGCAGGATTAATATGCTAAGAAGTTATAATTGTTCGATAAATGATAGTCAAATGTATTAGCAGACAAGAAAATTTAATTCAAATATATTATAGAATGTGCTTCTGGTGAAGTAAAGAGTATGCTAATTTAATATTATAGCACGGGATGACAGTGTAAATCAGGAGACACAGTTACAGCTGTGACTGTGTGATTAAATATATATATAAATATAAAGGTTAGAATAAGATAATGAAAATCACGTTTAGAGTGCCAGCTGTGTAACATGGAGTCATGACGCAGGTCACCGTGTAGTGCGAGACGTTATACGTGAAGCAACACTGCACCACACTGGCACATGCACATTGCGCCATCCTGCATTCAGCACATTCCACGCAACCTCATTGCAGCCGCATGGGAAATTCGGCGCACAAAGGCGTACTAGCAGCGCACAATTTTCATGCACATTGTACATAGACATCATTCTTGGAGTTAAGAGTATTAGAAATTAAGACGTTAGACAATTCCACAGTAGATAGGAATACGGACGGGGCAGAAGGAAAGAGAATGCAACATTATCGAAAATGTTACGGATATTTATGGAATAGGAGTATTGCCAGAGACAAGTCCACCTCAACTGTGTTGCATATTGCACAGCTTACCCGCATCTTCCCCAATTGTAAGAGCCCTTACTGAAGAAGTCACCCCCCACCCCTCCCCCAAAACACGTGAGACGTGGAACACAGGTTCGTTGGACGAGTCATGGCAGATGATACCTCCATTTGTCTGCCTTCCGTAAGGAGCTTCCAGAAGCACAGGAATGTTCCTTCTGGAGGTGTACACGAGTACACTACCCGTTATGACATAGATGAGATAAGTGAGATGAGTAGAAAACACGTGAGACGTGGAACACAGGTTCGTTGGACGAGTCATGGCAGATGATACCTCCATTTGTCTGCCTTCCGTAAGGAGCTTCCGGAAGCACAGGAATGTTCCTTCTGGAGGTGTACACGAGTACACTACCCGTTATGACATAGATGAGATAAGTGAGATGAGTAGAAAACACGTGAGACGTGGAACACAGGTTCGTTGGATGAGTCATGGCAGATGATACCTCCATTTGTCTGCCTTCCATAAGGAGCTTCCGGAAGCACAGGAATGTTCCTTCTGGAGGTGTACATGAGTGCACTACCCGTTATGACATAGACGAGATAAGTGAGATGAGTAGAAATTCCCAAACCCCCTATGTTAGTTTTACACGGAAGTCATAAGTTTAATTAAGAATTATTATAGTTGTCATATTATGTTACATCTATTATTTTAGTTATTATGATTAGCAAATTAATCATAGGTTAGTATTATGCAAGTTCCGCAGTCTGCGATGTAGCATTATGAATTGTGTATATCTTGATATAATGTTAATAGCGAATATTCATAAAGTAAAGAATCCTTAACGCGCAGATGGAAAATTTTTGGCATAATTAATAGACAGACAAGAAGTCTATGTATCCAGAAAGTCAAACCCAAGAATAGTATACATTGAGGAAGTCATGGAGCATAATAATTATAAGAATACTTAAGTAATGCAGTTAGTGTAGTATGTTATTGAAAGTAGAAGTTATGGTTGAAAATTCAATATATTGCTTAATACATAACTCAAAAAATTTACATTATATTATAAAGCTTTGCAGCAAGCACAATTTTGAGAAACAGATAAATTAGAAAGTCAGCAGCCCAAGCGCACCCCTACATGAATAGCCTATGTGACAAGCCTACATGAATACCCCCCATATGAATAGCCTATATGACAAGCCTACATGAATACCCCCCATATGAATAGCCTATATGACAAGCCTACATGAATACCCCCCATATGAATAGCCTATACGAACACCCCTATGTAAACCCTTCTATGAATAATGATTATAAGACATTTAAAGGAATAATAAAATTTTATATATATAAAAAAAAAAAGAGGCACAAAACTTACGAATACATTTCAGTCATTCAGGGTAACGCCTATATATCTCTGAATAAAGGTTAAAATTATAGTGAACATAAGTGTACACTAACTGTTAGCATTGGGGTATAAAAAACAGCCAACACAAAAATAATTCAGGCCCATTTACATCAATTAATATAAGATTGAACCATAATATGTTTATGAAATTATAATGGCACCATGTTAAGATACTAAGTTTCAGGTGACCGGGAACTACACACTGAAAGAAAAACCCTTCTGGAAAGCACGCCGACGGATACATCACCGGCGACAGTATTCCCCGACCTACGTCAACCAATTACAGCTGACGTAACACTGGCCGCACCGCATACTGTTCTCGAGCTCACGAAGCATTTCAAACCAGGTTTTTTTTTCCTGAGGCTCATTGTTAATTCCAGGTAGCACAGCGTATTCTTATATTGATCACACACACAGTCATCCCTGCAGGGCCTCACACTCACACATAGCCATATACATTATTTAAATATTTACTTTGCCTCTGAACAAAAATTAAATATTGCCTCTTCAAATAAATACAACAATAAATAAAAAAAGAAATGTTTTAAGTAATACAACATAGTATATTATGATGAATTATGATGAACATTATGAAGTTCACTACATTTGTAAATAAAGAATAGCCAGTTTGAAGAACTGCGTAGAAACAATACATGTTAATTAAAGGATACGTTGTACGACAATAATTGAAAGGCTTTGCACACAACAACGATTGGGTAACAAATATTTAATTGTAACAAAAAAAGAAAATTATTATTGTACAATTTATAGGAATAGGGAATATCTAAGCTAGGTTATGCCAGCAAGCTATTTTGTCAAACATAGAATACATTTTAATGATATACATTTCGTAGTAAATTCCCACAACACAGGACAGAATTGTAGACACACGATTTAAATGAAAATTATGTTGACACTGTCTTGCATATTAAAATAACAGTTACAGTTAAAAAAAAAAACAATGGCACAAACTAAAATTAAATGTAGACACACATGAAATGTATTATCATAAGTGCCCCCGCCAATAATTGCTTATAATGTAAACTAATCATACGGTTGCATAGTATAGATAACACTGTCTATGTAACTTTAAGAATCCTTTCCTTTCCCACTCAAAATATCGCAACGTAGTAGGCCAACCATAGTATATAATATTTGAATTTTTTTGACGAGTAAATAATTAATTAATATTTACTACATTTTGATATTCTCCTAGACCCAAATACCTTACGTGACAACACAATCCTGTTAGTTATAATAAAATTTCACTTAAAGTGTACAATCACGCATATGATTTTATTGCCAAGATTATTTAAACAAAAAGTTATAGCTTTAGTATAAATTTCATATTGCAAAAAGTGTTCATGTTCCATGTATAATCCGTACTTTCTCTTACAGCTCTCTTAATATTGTACACACATAATAATAATTGTAACGGGGAGCGAATTATTGTAAACAATTCCAGTAGGTATATTTTCAAGTTCAATTTTTAAATGTATAATTTAAAGTTTTTTCCAATTCAAAACAAAAAGTAAATGTTGCTCAAGCTCAAATTCAATGTTTGAACGCATTACCATGAAATTCATAAATGAAATTCACGCTTAGTGGCATAGGGTACTACTACAAGCTTCAAGAAAAGACTGTCGGTCCGCATAAGCCGTAATGAGGCGAAGTCACGTACACGAGGAAGAGAGTTTGCACACCCTCAGCAGTTTCAAGTTCAAGGCGAGTGGCCGTCAGAAAACCGCACACAGCATTTCTTCAACCCCTCAATGTCATTAACACCATCTGCTGGAGAACTGTCAGGCAGATCTTTACCCACGCTATAGAAGACTTTCCCAATCAACCCAGTCCTCCTGCCACAGCAAGAGACTAATTACTAACAACAAATGCAACTTAACCAGGCTTCAAGGCGAGCTGAGACATCTCGCTCATAAAACCCAGGGGTGATGTAGCGGACACACTAGTGGGTTCATGAAGGCACCTTAATAAAAAGCATCCAGTTCTGAAACTGGCGTTACTAATCCAAATATGACACACGTTGCAGCCCGAGTAAGCATGCAGATTAATGAGGACCATTTACAAAACAAACATCGAGGATGGGCAGCACGAGATGCGGGCGAGAGGTCTTTGTTACATCGGCCACCGACGAGGGAAGAACGCAGCATATGGGGTTGTGCTCGTGCACTGTTTACCGTACTGCTAGATGCAGCCTTCAGACTCAAGAATAGGTGGGGATGTTCTAATTAGGAACCAACCAGGATGGTATAACAAATAACTATGTAGCTTAATTAACATAATAACTGTAGGCTCTCCAATTGAATAACTAACTAGAGTCATGTAAATTATATTGAATAAGTCTTATTAACTTCATTAAACCCCAGCTGTGATAGTACAATGTTTAACGTTATTCTCTAGCTAGTAATTCAACCATCGTAACTTCTAACCATTAGTACTATCATCTCTACCATTGGCTGTCGCCACCCACGTAACATCATGTACAAGCACAGGATGCCCAAGACATGTCCATTACATGGACGTAAGACCCTAGCAACAAGTTTGCTACAACATAAATAAGAAGAAGTACGTGTTGGGGGATGTCGCCAAGACTTCCAGCCAGTGTTTCATGTTATTTGTGAGTAGAAATAGTGGGCTACAAAGTGAAGAAGAGAAACGTTTTGTTGCTGCAGAAGTTCTCTTTACTTTCCACATGGCAAAACATAATCATTCTTTCAGGTCAATGGACTGTACATCACAAATAGTGAGGGACTTGTTTGAAAAAAATTTCACATATTTTAACACTGTACATAATGCATGAAATCCACGCAGAAGTTACAAATATTAAATATGTATCTGTGATGTTTGATGCATCTAACCACTAAAGTTCAAAGTTAGAGTGCCAGTTCTTGTACGATATTTTGTTCCTGATCGGGGTGTTAAATGAAAAGTAATCTGTTTCCAGAATATTACTGGCGAAACAGCTCATATATTAGCTAGTCATGTTCTAGATATCTTAAAGAAAAATTATTTAACTGATAATATTGTTACGTTTTGTGCATAAACTAAACAATGAACATAAAACGAACATTCAAGGGATTGCACATGTTGACACCGTCGGGACAGACACGAGACGAACGGTGACACAATAACTTACTGTAGGTGGGCACCAGCAGTGTTTCCCAGTCACTGCACTGTTGAGACTTAGGGATGCTGTGGTAGTGTGTTCGTCTCACCCGAGCATACTTATGAAGCACTTTGCATTACTAAACAGCATTACTAAACTTTTATATAACATTGGCAAGAGGTAGCTGTCACTACAAAGAGTCACTTGATGCACTGTAATACTTGCTTTTATTATACCACTCAAACAAAGAAATATGCCAGAAGTTTACATTATGAATTACACTAGGATATGTCTAGCTAACTTTGTTTGGGTGCTCCCCAGCCCACAATTAATCTAGCGCACTGCTAGATGGATGACTTCCCTGTGGTATTTGAAAACACAATTTTCACAAGGGAAAGGGTTGACAGCCGCTAGGATGGACTGACGATTTTCCCTGAAGATATGGAGCAGAGAATAATGAAATGAAACAATATAAACAAGCTGCACAAACACGTGAGATTATTTGGCATCACTAACGCAGACTCATCGGGGTTCGTCTTGCCGCATGTGGTTAGTGAGGTGACGGCCTATACACATAACCGGCTAGAACGGAAATAATATCACCGTACAAATTACACAGAATCATAAAAATACACTTGAAAGCTCATGGGACATGACATGAGTGGTCACAATAAACACGCAAGCGCGTGAAGCAAGATTTGATGGCGCGGATGCCGCTGGATAAAGGTTGCAGCGAAGTACGTGGTGCAGGTGCAATTTCAGTATTTCTCTGCAAAAACTGCAATCTCCGATCAAAAAAAATGTTATATCTGTTGAGAAAATTATTCTGTTGCAGATTGACTTGGTTTTACACTTGTAACATGCCGGATGGCAAGAAAATCAGACATTGAAATGACCGCGTGGCCAAACATACAACGCATCAATTTACGTGAAATTACATGGAACCCTGAATAAAATTACATAGAACTGTGAAACAAGTTATGGCGCACATGATATTACACAAATAAACTCTCAAAGCGCATGGATGGCACGGACATTGACTTGGTGGCTCTGAACCATGTGGTCGCAAATTATGTGGCCGTAAAACAATTAAATATGAAAAATACTCTCAAATAGATACATAGAATTAAAGCCCTTAAAATTACACGCAGCAATAATACAGAATTTACAAGAAAGGCCTTTAGCATATGCAGATGGCGCCTGATTCAAGTTGCGCTGGCCGTGTGGCCTCTTCGACATCTTTCCTCACTTTCTCCTCGTTTATGTTTCAAAAAGTAGCAAGGGCACAAATTATTAAGTTAAGCGGAAGCATAATGCTGGGGAAAATATCAGGCAATACGTATGCAAGCAAAGGTTAACCGGTATACTCAGAAAGAGCTATGGTAATCTACATAAGTGCAAAAAGTTTGAAGTGCGTAAGTGACAGCGTCTTACCTCGTCAGACCTCCTACAATGACTGCACCGAGGCTAGTGTCTCACAGACCTACTATGGCTGCCTACGAGGTTCACATAAGCGGAAGTGCTATGCACACAGAGTAAAACTTTTTATATATGAAAATAAATGGCACAAAAGCAATTTAAATATTGTTTTACATTTTAGTTTTTTCTTATTAATTTTCTGTATTATTTAAATGTCTTTATGACGGCGTTCATGCCGGAATAGTACTGTTCTTAATCTTCACGCAGCGCACATTTTGAATTCATAACAAAACATTGAAAATGTATGTTTAAAATGATTGCACAAACACTTAAAGACATTTTGACCCTGGAAGAAAACAAAAGACACATTTTACGCTGCAAATTAATATTCCATTATGGGAAAGTTCAAACTGGAGCCTCTTTGTGCACATGCACGCCAACATGTCATGTGAGTGGTGAGCGTCATCATGGGCTTAACGTTGCTGGCTGTTAGCCTGCATCAAATGACCCCTCCCTCGAAGGCTAAGACGGTGCGAGCAAGTCAGCATTACTCTGGTAGGCTCTGCCCGGCTGTGAACCGGGCCCACCGGTTGAGGGCAAAGGAAGCATGGCCTCGGAAGCCTCCTTACTCTGCGGCGTTTGCAGGTGGAGGGGGTGTAGGCTGGAACCATATTGTGGGGACGCAGCGGTGACTCGCTTCGCCTCTTGCGAGCGATGCGTTGTGTTGACAGCTGACGTCACATTCACTTTCCTACTAAACTCCCCAAACTCTTTGAAACTCTCTTGCCCTATTAGACTATCCCCTGGGAATGCCGGAAAACCTCTGAAAGGTGCGACATTTACACTTGTGGTATTATTGACATTTTTACTTTGGTTACAGCCATATTGACTGGTGCCTTGGGGAAACCCCTTGAAACTTGGATCACTGGCACTGGTTGTGTTATGACTTACGTGTACACTGGTGTAACCACTTTTGTCATTTTTGCACATGAAACCCTTGTAACTGCTTTGATTGGTTACACTGTTATTTTCATCCGCAGGGAAGCCCCGAAACTGCGTTACACTACTACTCTCTTCTCCCACTGGTGCGTGTGTGTTTTTGTTGCCTGTTCCCTCCCTGTTTGGTGTGGAGTGTTCTGACAGTACGAAAAGCCTAAATGACATCATGTTGGCGGAACTGTTGTTTACGTTTTCGGGGCCAGTTGTTCCCGTGCTAGTGGTGTTTACATTTGTGCACGTGTTGACATTTCCCTGTGTACTTCCTGGTATGCTACACCACGCTTGTCGAGGTACTGGGCGTAACGGCGTCTCCTTGCCTCTCTTCCCAACTTCACTAAAAATGTAGAATTTCCCAGTTTCTCTGCCACTCTCACTGGCCCTGTCTGCCTAGGTGCCAGTCCTGCACAATATTTTTTTGTTCTGGCCAATAGTGGGTTTTCTCTAACGTACACAAACATCCCTGGCCGTAACTCCAGTGGTGATTTCCTACTCTCCGGTAGCCATGCATTATAGTATCATTCCTGATTTTCCCTGGCCTCCATATGAATCTGTTGTTGGTGTACTATGACTTCCTCTGGTGGTACCAAGATGTTTTCTCTTGGTTCTCCAGGTGCGCGCAACTTACGGCCCTGGACTATTTGTGCCTGAATTTTCCCAGTTGCTGCATTTACCTGGTTTTGTATGCAAAACATTTCTTCAGGAATTAACTCTACCCACCTAGTGTGATCGCCTAGCCGAATTCTCAACTGAATTTTTATATCTTGATTCCGGCGCTAGGTGGGGGTCGCTCGGGGGTGGTAAGCTAGGGTGGTACGGTGTTCTGCTCCCCACTTCGAGCAGAACTCTCTGCACTTTCTCCCCAGAAACTGGGTGCTGTTATCTGTCAACAAAAATTCCGGACAACCCCATCTCTGACAAAATTCTGTCTACATTATCTGTGCACCGTGTATGCGCATACGTTATTTACAAGAAATGCTTCAGTCCACCTAGTAAACAAATCAGTAATAACAATCAAAAACCTTGTTCAGCTTGTGGTGCATGGGATACGGGCCCATGATATCAAGTGCTACGGTTTTGAACGGCTCAGTTGGAAACCTCGGCTGTTGTGCATTATCGCTGTCTGTTCTCCGCGGCTTCCGGGTATTGCACGTGACACAGCTCAGTACATGTTTATGTACATCCCCTTGAATAGCTGGCCAATGAAAGAATTTTTGCAGGTTCCTGCACGTCTGCTCGGTACCTGGGTGCCCATGTTCTAAGCTGGCATGCCCGTACATTAACACAAGTTCACGTGTTTCCTTTGGTACGTATGTTCACCATCTTGCACAGTTACCGGAGGGTTTCACCTGAATCTCTCGGTCTACTACTTTCCAATGCTCAGAATACCGCGTGGCACAGTGTTGCCGGCATTGTGCAGCATCTGGGAAATTTTCCTGCACTGCATGGATCTCCCTTAATACGTCATGGATGTTCAACGAGACAAGTTACCGGGTGGTGTGGCGGCAATGTTTTGCAAAACAAAAGTTGGTGTGCCTGATGTCGGGGTGGTACGACAGGGTGGTAGCGCCTCTTCCTATTCCGTGTCATCTGTTACCGTTAGGCTCGGGCAAGGGTTACTGGACAGTGCATCTGCGAGCTCATTGGTTTTCCCCACAACGTGTTCTACCTTGAAATCAAATTCTTGGAGTAGTAAGGCCCAGCGGGCAAGTTTACTTTTCCCATTATGCATGCCATCTAACCACACATGACAGCGGTTGTCCGTTTTCAACGTACACTGTCTCCCTAACAGATACGACCGGTACTTCCTTAGTGTGTGTGCACAATTGCTAAACACTCTTGCTCATTAACATGGTATTTACGTTCGGCCTCGCCAAACTTTGCACTGTAGTAGTTCAGGATGTGTTTCTCCCAGTGTTCTCCCACTTGATAAAACACCGCGCCAATTCCTTGCTGGCTCGCATCTGTCTGAACGACAACAGGTAATTCTGGCCTAAACCTGGCTAGCGGTTTGCAATTTTGGAAAGCAAGCTTGATTTCGTGGAATGCCTGGTTGGCTTTAGGTGTCCATACAAATTTACGCTTTTCACATAGCAATTCAGTCAATGGTGCAGTTATCACAGAAAAAATCGAGACAACTCCCTTAGCCAATTTATTAAGCCAAAAAATTTTCTTACTTGTTTACATGACCTTGGTGTGGGTTTGTTTTGAATTTCTTGTACGTGTAGTTATTCCGGTTTGTGTCTGTTCCCTGTCACATAGTCTTCCAAAAACTCCATCATACTTATGCCCAACTTACACTTGTCAACTTTGCACGTAAGCTTGTTGCGATTGAGCTTTTTGAACACAAGGCTCAAGTGGTGCAAATGTTACTCCCAGCTGTTCGACTATACAAGTACATCATCAAGACAGGTCATCGCAAAGTCTCTTATGTATCCATCTAGTACATTCACAATTAAATTCTGAAAAGTGACAGGGGCACATTTTAGGCCAAATGTCATTGCAACGAACTGGAACCTACGCCCATTTGGCGTGGTGAAGGCCTCTTTTTTTTCTGTCGGGGGCAGATAGGCACTTGCCAATATCCGGATTTTAGATCTAGTGAGGGGAATACAGTAGCTGGCCCTAGTGTTGACAAAGTGCCCTTGATATTAATTACTGGAGGTGGTATGTTTATAGTTATTTTATTCAGTGGACGAAAATGAACACAGAACCTCCAGTCATCGTCCTTTTTAAGGGCAAGTGTAATGCCTGAGTTGTAGAGACTTTATGTGGGTTCAATCACATTATCATTGAGCATCTCACATACCTGCTGACTGATGACACGCTGGAAGAAAATACCTGGGTCTTGTGGCTTGGAGTACACCGGGTCCTCGTGTGTCATGATGACATGCTCGATGATGTTGGTGCGCTGCAGCTTCCTATCAGTGTAGAACACTGGTATACTTTTATAGCAGGTGTTGCAGACATTGATGATCTTGTTCGGGCACCTCGTGCGCAAATTTAGTAAGCGGCACGGCAGCTGTTGTTGTTGGCAGCATTGCTCCCACGGCGTACAGTGTCCAACTTCCACGTGTCTCCACGTACAGACGGTCGAGATGCGGTTCAATTACGGCTTGGTTGTCAATTAGCTGCTGCAATCCCAGAATCATCTCCTCGTACAAGTCCGGCACACTGTAAACATTACATTTAGTATGGAGTTCACGTATTCCTACAGTCACGTGCATTACATTTCTTGCCTCACGTTGTTGATTATTGGTGGCAAATTGCAGACATCTTGGTGGTACTCTTGTAATTACCATCTGGATTAGGCCCTCACGTACAAAGTTATGGCTTGCGGCAGTGTCAATTACAGCTATCACATTTTAACCCTCGAGTTCAACATTGACCCTTAAAGCCCGTACAGTACTGTCACTAACCTGGAACACTTTGGCACCTTCATTAGGCGGAGTCCTACGCTCTGGCGGTGAGATTAGTGCAGGTGCTGCTTCGTCAACGTCCCTATTTAGTTTCCTGACCTGTTGCCTTGGTAATAATGTCCGCGGTTATTGTTTTGAAAGTTTGACCCCTGACCTCGGTTGGTTCACACTGGTGTGAACGGCAGTGGTGGTCACGTTACATCGGGCATCATAGCAGGTGTTGACATGTGGTGATTTTGTCTTGGGGATTGGTAGTCCTGTCCCACACGCACATCTCTCTCGTAGAGGTATGCCTCTCTCGTAAACTGTTCTACACTTATAAGCGTTGCTCGTCGCAGGTACGGCCTAATATCAGGTGTCGCCAATGTCACAATGATCTCAAGCACTCAGCGAGTTGCCTGTCCTGGATGTAAGAGCTTATACAGACCCAATTTCATATGTATGAACTCTTCAATACCCACTCTGTCGCGCTGTTGCTCATGATAGAGTCTGGCCTGTGCGTGTATGGCATCGCCATTGGTATCAAACCTGCCCAGCAAGCGTTCACAGAATTCCTCCCAGGTGATTCGGTAATCGTGGACTAGATTCCACCATGTGGCAGCGGTTCCCCTTAATCTGTTGGCAGTGACCTCGGTCCAATCATCCCTATGCACACGATGCAGGTGGAGTTTTTCTTCGCAGACCGCAAGAAAATGACACGGTTATTCTGAATCATGTCTTGCAAAAGTTGGCAAAAGTACATTTCTATCAGATCCCGTCAAACCCTGTGGTGTGTACGTAACAACTACTGGCAGCGGCATGGGCTCTACCTCTGGTGTTGTCTGTGGTGCGATCCCTGCACAGTTCATCTTACAGCACTCAACACAGTTTATGACACCATCGCAGAAGGTTACATACTCATCAGGCCCTAGGCATCGCAATTGTAAGTCCCGTTTGCACTGCTGGCATTGTGCCCACTTTGTTCCCGCTCCATCACATCCGGTGTGCGTGCACATGCGTAGTTCTGATGCGGTAGATACGGTGTCGGACGTGCATTAGCATAACGATTGATTACACACATCTTCGTCAAACAGATTTATCTCACTTACCCTTCCACAATGCACGCATCGGTTGATCAGTATGTCCACGTAATTCACATTTGCGGGTGTCGCGGTTGTCGACACAGATGTCTTGATGCCTTCTCGCTGTTGTTCAGATGTGGTGTCTGCAATTTTCTCGCAGTTGACGCGGATGACGCGACGTGGATGTACACACTGGCCCCACTTGGGAAAGCCAATTGACGCAGTCGGGTGAGACACGAGACGAACAGTGACACAATAACTTACTGTAGGTGAGCACCAGCAGTGTTTCCCATTCACTGCACTGTTGAGACTCAGGGTTCTCAGGGATGCTGTGGATTCTGGGTGACCATCTCACCCGACCGTACTTATGAAACATTTTGCATTACTAAACAGCATTACTAAACTTTTATAAAACATTGGCAAGCGGTAGCTGTCACTACAAAGAAACAGTTGATGCACTGTACTACTTGCTTTTATTTTACCACTCATACAAAGAAAATGTGCCAGGATTTTACTTTATGAATTACACTCGGACATGCCTAGTTAACTCCGTTTGGGTGCTCCCCAGCCCGCAATTAATCTAGCGCACTCCTAGATGGATGACGTCTCTGTGATGTTAGAAAACACAATCTTCACAAGGGAAGGGGTTGACAGCCGCTAGGGTGGACTGACAATTTTCCCTGAAGATAGGGTGCAGAGAATTACAAAATAAACAAGCTGCACGAACACGTGTGATTATTTGGCATCACTAACGTGGACTTGTCGGGGCTCGTCTTCCCAGATGTGGTTAGTGAGGTGACGGCTTATACACATAGCCGAACAAGGACTGAAATAATATCACCATATAAATTACACAGAATGATACAAAAACACTTGAAAAATGATAGGACACGACATGAGTGGTCACAATAAACACGCAAGCGCGTGAAAGCAGGATTAGATGGCGCGGATGCCGCTGGATAAAGGTTGCAGCGGAGCATGTGATGCGGGTCCAATTTCAGTATTTCTCTGCAAAAACCGCAAATTCCAGTCAAACAAAAGGTTTTTTTCTGTTGAGAAAATTATTCTGTTGTAGATTGACTTGGTTTTGCATTTGTAACATGCCGGATGGCAAGAAAATCAGACATTGAAATGACTGCATGGTCAAACATACAAAGCATCAATTTACGTGAAATTACACGGAACCCTGAATAAAATTACATAGAACTGTGAAACAAGTTATGGTGCACATGATATTACATAAATAAACTCTCAAAGCACATTTTAGATTTATGTTATAAATTTTCTGTATTATTTAAATGTCTTTTTATGACAGCGTTCATGCCGGAATAGGACTAATACTGTTCTTAATCTTCGCGCAGCGCACATTTTGAATTCATAACCAAACATTGCGCAATAATTTTAAACATATAATTTCAAACACTTAAAGACATTTTGACCGTGGATGAAAACAAGACACATTCTACACTGCAAATTAATATTCTATTATGGGAGAGTTCAAACTGGAGCCTCTTTGCGAACATGCATGCCCACATGTCACGTGAGTGGTGAGCGCCATCATGGGCTTAACTCTGCTGGCTGTTAGCTTGCGTTAATGTTACATAATGTTGTGCAGACATGCGCAGCAGATATTCTTCCCATTGATGTGGAAGCAATAGTTAACTAAATATTTCAATACTTCCATTATTTACACTGTAAGGGTGCAAGAATTGAAACCATTTTTTGATTATTTTGCTACCGATTATAAGCAGGTTCTAGGTAGTGTGAAAACTAGATGATTGTCACTGTCGCCTGCAGTTACCAGGGTCATTGATATGTTTGATCCCCTCAAGACATATTTCATGTCTCAGGGCAGGAGCCCTACTTTATTAAAACAAATCTTTTTAAACCCACAGTTGCTTCCGTCAAAGTAAGCTGAAACCATTTTCAAGAGCCAACATATCAGCAACTGAAGTAGCTGAAGAATTAGGTTTACTTGAAGAAAAGATTAATAACAGAAAATATGTCAACTTTCAAACTTCAGCTGTTAGTTCAATTTTGACACACTAAACGAATGAAGATCTTTTACGAAGAAATCAAAATTTGAAGAAATAGCAAACTTATTTTATGATATTTTCATAGGTTATTTAGAAATATGAGTTTCTCCAAATGAACCTATTAAACATTTAATTGGATGACACTGAAAAATGTTATGTCCTGAGATGACATTTCCAAATCTCTTAATGCTCTAAAAGCAATAGATTCCGGCTTATCAGTTCAGATAGATGGAGGTGAATTATTTCATGAAACTGTGCATGTGAACAATATTTTAACTTGCAAACTTCAAAAATGGAAAAGAAGTAATATTGAAGCAGAAAAAAAAGATGCAACATTATTAATGCACATAAAAATAATTTGTCCAGTTTAAAAACATAGAGGTGGTTGTGTGCTTTGCTTTGTCTGTACCACGAACAAACGCTGTTGTAGAAGGAATTTTCTTCATTATGAACAGTCTGTGGATAACTGGAACTGTACAAGTTATTATCATTGTTAAGACTCATTTTCAGGATCTCTTTGTAAAGAGTTTTACATTATGTTATTGAATAATCCTGGACTTTTTCAGGAGATAATAAAACAATCTGAAAAATAACATGGTAAAAAACAATGCTTCTGATGTTGAAGGAACCCGTTCATGTATACCAAATTACGACTAAAAGGTCCACAGGCATATATGTGTGAAATAAATATAATAATGTTGGTAGTAGTTGTAAAGTTAAAATTTCATTCTAAATTTAATGATTTTGACACAGTGCAGTTCCACTTAAATAATAAGACGAGCTTTTAATGAGTAATATTCACTATTGAATAGTGTTATAAATAAATATAAATAAATAACTAAATAGAATGAAGTCTCATTACAGCAATAAGTTGCTTAATATTGAACTGTCCTGTTTTTGTAATCTGGTTACCCTACCGTAGCACTGATACAGGAAACTTACTTCTTTCTTGTAGTTGAGATAGTATAAAACAAAAAACTGAAATAAATATACATTTGTTATAAAAAGAATGTGCTGTGTTATCTCTAACAAAATACAAAGCTCACTGATAAGGTAGATTTTTAAGAAGTTCCAGGGGTCTGTAACATACTTTTGATAGAAAAAACTTACAAAAAGGAACCAACTATTAAGAACTGGAACGGAACCGAGAACTGGTAAGAAAGTGGAACTGCGCAATCCGTACTCCAGATCTCTACATTACACACCTCCCTTGTAACTTGACACTTTGCAGCTGTCTGGTTCGCAGGTAAATACAAATACACACACTGACTATTAAGAACAACTAACAGCTGATATAGCTTCAACTTTTAAAAGAGTTATCAGTAGCTCAGTGACCTATACATCCCACCATATTTTCACAAATCACTTCACTGCCATTATAAAAATTATTTTACAGATCATTACCACCTGTAGGAACCAGTCACTCAGAGGTACAGTATATAAACTGCGTTTAGCGTAAAATTTCAATTCAGATAGAATCTGTGATGAACTGACAGTTATGTAGGTGGACTAGAATTTTGAATCCATAGTACAAGTTTACGTGTAACACTCGACTGAAATAAAATCAAAATAAATTGTAAAAGTGTATAAATTAAACAGTTATTTTCACAACATACAGGCGTGCAGTACCCTTCCAGGAACCTTACAAAGCCTCCAGGACACAGGTTCTATGGTAGCCAGACACATCAAGAGTGCAAACTATGGAATGTCTGCAGCAACCCCTTGTAACGATGAGACACAACTATTCTCAAAGGCACATAGAGTGGCCTAGAACGACTCAGTGTATTGGTGTTTCAGAGAGGCCTACATGTCTGCTACTGGCAATCAGCTCAACGACTCAACATTCAACTGTTCTAGCTTCCTGCTCTGAGAAATCTATACTGAGGCGCTGACACATGCAAATCCTAAATTCCTAAGAGATACCTTAACCTGCCATCCCAAAATTTACCTACTAATTCAAAAGACTTAATATGTAATTCCAAATGCAGCACATCAAATAATTCATAGATGATACCATGTGATGTGGCACAGTTTCATTTACTTTTATGACGTCAAAACTTTCAGCCATTTATTACATATTTATACAATTTTTCGGAACTGTGATAACTAAGTAATGTGTGCAGCCAATGAGAACACAGAGAGCATGAGTGGCAAACCTAACACGTCATACTTGCCTTGCAACACACAGGCTTCAAGTTGAGATATTCTTGTTGGTTATTAACAGTGAGTCCTTGAGTGTCAGTGAGAATGAAACGAGGTGAAGATGGAGCTGCAGAAGAATGCAAGGGCAGGAGAAATGGGAGTTCCCTGAGCAAACCTGTTATCTAATGGCAATGTCTGCTGTGTTTCCTACATGCAAATACCTGGTGACCCGCCATAAATAAAACCCAGTTTATCTTAGTGCTTTCTCTCTGATAGGAGTCTCTCCCGGTCAGGGAGAAGTAGGCCGCACCAGGCTGTTGTAAGTCATCCTCATTTACTTGTAGCGGCGGGCAGAGCCGGATCAGGCCAGCAACCGGACTGTCATGGGTGTAAGGCTTAAGCCTAGTGGATACTCTCTCAACCCTGAAGCAATAGGGGCGGGGCCCTGCCAGCTAGCTCGAATTTGGTCAGTGGGTTGGGGACCATCTGCTGACAATACACAAGTGCCATGGAAATTAAGTGGCCTGGCCCCACCGGAGGTTCTCTTCGGTGACCGATCTTTGAGTTTGGACTCGTACTGGCAGTGGTTAACCCCGCATGCTGAGGGAGGTCTGGAGAGATTCCCACTCTTGACGACAGGCCAGGAGGTGAGCAGGCAATAAAAGCGATGATAGTGCAAAACTACAGCAACATAACTTTTAGGGCTATATGTATATTTCTTCTGCTGCAAACAAAGAAAATAAAACAAATATGCCCTCTTTCGGTAAATGCTCAAGTGAAAATAAATGTGTGTGTAATGGTTTTTCTTAACAATTCTGGTTTTTATCTCCTTTAGAAATTAGTTATCCTATAACATATCACTGCTGGGATCTGTTTATCATTGATATGCCATTGGAGAAATGTAAAAAAATCATTAAAACAACTAGTTTTCATGATCAGGTATGGTCCAGCTCTAATACCTATTGAATAAAATTTTTAAGGAACATCTTTAAATGAGTACGAAGAAAAAGTCAAGCAGAATCACAAAATTGTGCTGATGTGCAGAATCATCGATGTGCCGATTCACTGATGTGCTGCCAATGAATGAAAAAGCTTTTTGCTTACATTTGAGTTTAATTTAGGTTACTGTAATACTCGAAACAATGGTATTGGTGAAGTGAAGCACAATTAAAAGCAAATTTTAAATTGTTTCATTTTACTGTCCAAACAGTAACTAGACTAACAGAACAAACCATGTAAGTTCAAGTGAAGACAAAAAAAATAGTTGATCTATATTTATATAAATAATTAATTCTGACCTCAGAAAACAGTAAACATGTGTAACATTGTTTACAAGTTTTGGTGCTGTTGACAGTCAAATAATAGGCTTGAAAAAGAAAAAGCTGTGTTATTTAATATATGAATTGGTTCTGCAATAAACAAGATTAATGTTACTTGCAAAAAATCTACTCTCAAATCCTAGTTCTTTTCAAAAATCAAAATGTAGGGTAATTGATGATTTAAACTTGAGTACTTTGATACACATTTGGGTTGGTATAAAATTTTTGTGAATGAACAGGAAGATTCAAAATAAACACATGTCTCAGAATAAATTTTTAACATGAAAATGTTTCAAATGAAATCATAAATATAATAGAACATTTTTTATAATGAATATGAAGGAAACAGTTGCTATGTTCACTATATTGAGGAAACTGCATGTGAAATAATATACAAAACTGATATACCAAATTTACATACACAGAGTACTATATATAATAAATCTTTAATAAAATATAATAAACTTACTATATATAATAAATCTTTAATAAAATATAATAAACTTACTATATATAATAACTCTTTAATAAAATATAATAAACTTACTATATATAATAACTCTTTAATAAAATATAATAAACTTACTATATATAATAAATCTTTAATAAAATATAATAAACTTACTATATATAATAATATCTCTTAATAACCTGTGGGAAAACAATTTATAACTGAAAAACATAATAAAAATGTTTAATATAAGTGTAAGTCCAACTGAAATATAGTGTAAGGCACCAAAATAAAACACTGATCACGCATATTGACAAGCAAATGCATACAGACTTAATCATCATCCAGACATCATCTGGTTTGCTGGTATTGCTGGGTGAAAAATTTCACGAAAATATTAGCATAAAGACAAAATAGACATGTTGAAATTATAAAGGCAAAGAGACATGAATTGTTTGAGATAGAAAATCCACATTGTATTTGAGTTATGTTATAGTCGGTCACACTGATATTAAGAAGTATTTCCACTGGCACGTGTGACTGGCTAGGAGGATTGTCTTGACACCACTACACAAGGGTTTTCCACAGCCTGCTGTTTACAGGCACCTCAACTGTGATGTCAGACATGGCCTGACGTCTTGCTCGCCTAACAAGAGAGGGAGAAATAGAAAGAAAGACACAACGAAAAGGGCGGAAAGTGCTCGGCTGTAAAAACAGTACATCCCTCCCTCTTTTTCCCACTCCGACCAACCCTCGTCAATGTCGAGCTTGTAGATTGTTATCTCAGTGGGGTGGAGCTTGGGATAAAAACTACAAACTTTGTTTGAAAACAGTGAAAGTTGAGCAACTTTTCCACTGAATCTTTCGTTCCGAGACATGCTGCCTTACACATGAAAACTTTAAAAGTTCATAAAGACCAGTACAGCTCTACAACCACTCGCAAGGTGAATATAAATTATTCACAATTTTCGCATAAGATATTTGAAGTTCGAATGTGAATAATTCATAAATTACTCTTTGTAACTATTTGATTTTTCGAATATCTGCACACCCCTTTTAATGATGCTGGCTGCTGGTTTTGATACTAGTCTCGGTGAAAAAAACATTTGGTGAAAATCTTAGACTTTTCACTCGAAGATGAAGTTGAAGGTACAAAAGTCTTTCATTCAAGTTTGAAAACGCAAAGCTTCGGCCACCCATATTAGCCAAAACGACATAGAAGGGATTTGGCATCACCACAACTCAATGTCCACTGATACATTGAATGAATATAATATTTGCCTGGGCCGTGGCTTGGTCCTCTCGATGTCTAAGTGGCTCTCGTGGAGTAAGGTAAGCATTTGCTGCCTCATTTTTGGCAGTACCACAACCTGGTCATTCAAAATCATAAAGCCCTTGTCAACATGCAACATGTGGTGTTGCCCAAAGTACACTTGAGCCTGCTGGCCAACCTGCTTTTTGTGCTCTGACCACCCTGTCTGGCAGTAATGCATGACTTCATATAGCGCTGCATCCATAGCTGTTTCCTGCCTGAACTCATTCTTTCTCGTTGATGACACCTGAACAGTGTCGCACACGCTCACTAGATAGCCATCTCAGTGGCCAACTGTTCATCACTGCAATCCCAGTCTGGCAGATACTCCACAGATAACGTATAGCATAACAGTGTAATCTTCATTTGCTGTAGTCGGACTGAGTAAACATCTGCAATGTTCTTGTTGGACACTGGGACCAGTGGTTTGTGATCAGTGTACACTGTGACATGTCTCCCATATATGTAATGGTCAAACTTTTTGGCTGCAAACACTATGCTCAGCATCTCCTTCTTCACTTGTGGTGCGTAGTTCTTTTCAGCTGGCGACAGTCTTCGTGATGCATAGCTGATTGGCTGACCATCACACATCAAGCAGCACTCCAGCCCATCTTTTGATGCAGCTCCTTGGTGAGATGATACAGATCCAGAACCGGTTCCTTGTTGACCAACTCCTTGACTTGTTGTAAGACTTCAGTGTGCACGAGCAACCACTGCCACTCTCTGTTGTCTTTCAAGAGGTCCCTCAGAGGAGCAACAATGCTGGCTAAATTCTGTAAAAACTTCCGTTCGTAACTCACAAACCCCAACGCTCTCTGAAGCTCAACCTAGTTAGTAGGCGTTGATAGAGCTAGGACTGCTTGTACCTAGTCTGGATTTGGTTTCATCCTATTTTTAGAGAACACATACCCAAAATACTTGACTTCATCCTATTTAAACTGAATTTTGTTTCCATTGAAGTTAACATTCAGTTCCCTAGTTCTCTGTGCCAATTGGAGCAAAATTTTTATCATTTTCCCATTGTTGCGGGCACAGGAGTCGAACCCGCACCATGAGTTGATGGAGCGGTGTCTTGGTGCACTTGCAGTGAGGAGAGCTAGGGAGAGTGAGGGTGGTGGATGGCGTCCCTGCAATTCGGCCAGTTGCAAACTATTTAAGGGTGCTGGGGCCTGACGACGCCTACTCCTTGGCCCACTCTACTGACTCGAGGGCAACATCGACGTTGAAGATCAGTATGAGCCCCTCGTGAGGGCAACATTGCAGAGAGATGTGTCCAGATTGGTCATCCATGACATCACGAGGCAGAGGAGCTCCAGTCGTATCATGATTAACAGTGGTAAGGAGAAATTCGGTTCTCAGTGCAGGATAGATCCGGTGATATTACGCGCAGTGAACCCTAGAGGTCCTCCATTAAGAGCCTAATAATTTGTTAATGTAATTGTAGCTTTGAAGAGTAAAGTTTTATTTATATTATTTGTTAAGATATTCCAAACTAGTATTATTCATTATTTGCTTGTTAATGTATTTGATATCATTTGTTGTATGAGAAGAAGGAATAAAATTATTTGTAACTTTTGTAATTATTCTTGTGTTACTGAACCGTCTAGAGTCTATCCCCCAGACCAGAATAAAGTGACGTCTCTGGTAGGCATCCCTAGTAAAGAGTGTTACAGTGGTGGAGGCATGTGTTGAATCCTTCCTCTTGTATGCCAGCAGTTAGTATTTTAATGGAATTTAGAACATTTTTCTCTAGTGTTTATTGTAAGGTTAGAGCCATAGGCAGTTGCAAAGTTAAATTTCAGTCACAGGTGGCCAGGCAGGCCAAGGTAAATTTAAATCCCTGCAGCCACGCACCTAGCAGAATCGGGAGCAAGAGCCAGCACTTGCAATTGTGACTGCCTTGCGAACTTTGCAGTTCCCCGCACAACCAGTGACCTGCATAGACCACAACCTGTGTGTATTGTAGTCAGACAACCAGAAAAATCCCACCTTTAGCGGACAAAAACACAAGGATAGAGAAGAATTTTTAGAACCGTTTCAGGCGGCAAACAAAATTAATGGCTGGAGTGAATCCGACAAGTGCAAAAGAATTAAATTTTACCACCAGGGCACAGCAAAACATGTCATTGAAAACCTTCACCTCATACACAGAGACCAACTCGCATGGCCACACATTGAGGCAAAGTTAAAAGCCATTTTAACATCCACAGCGCAAACTCAAAACAACAAACAACTTTTGTTTACGAAATGGCAAGCACTCAATGCGGGATCTATGCAACATTTAGAGACCATTTTATTTTACCGCAGGAAGTACAACCATACTGTTAGTGACGCAGATTTTCTCACAATCCTGTGGAAGTCGCTACTACCGCCTGTTGCTGACAAGATAATTGGACTAGACAATGACACTACACCGCAGATGGTAACCAATTAAAAAAGGGTTGAGTTCGATCTTTACAGGTATCACCAGGCCATAGCACACACTCCACACAACTCCGCCAACGAGACACTCCACAGTGAAATTGCGAAGTTGAAGCAGGAAATCATGAGCATATCTATCTCTCAGCGAGCGAGTCAGGATGAAACACCACAGACATCAGGCCCGTACCGGGGTAAGCCAAGGGGTAGGCACTCAACCACCCACCCGACAGTTTCACACACACACCAATACGACCATAGGTGCAGATACAAACCTAATTACACGCCACAAGGCATAAGACAGCCAGTCATTAAATAACGTTTTTATGCACACCACAACCCACAATACAGTCAATCGAGGAGTTTTCGCAACACATACTGTAACCAAGGCCAGAGACATAATAGGAGGAAGGACGACAACACCAGATTTTACCAGCCAGCACCAATCCAATCACAGAACCCCATATAGAGATACCAGTCATTCCATTCACCGCGGTGCCCCGCAACAGTTTCCAAAAAACTAGGTAACGAGGGAGCCAGTTCAGTTTCCCCTGTTCACGAAAGTGAACGGACCAAGCTCACCTGCAGGCGTATTTAATAAGGTTAGTAAGAATAAGTCGTATGTGGAAATTACACGTTATAACGCACACAGCGACGGCTTTGTAACCGCCATAGTCAGAAAACCCAAAATCAAGCCTCAGGTAGTGAGCAGGCGCGACGAGATATGTCATACGTTGCTAATTCATTTCAGCCCGCAGCATGACAAACGAATTAGGCCACTGCGCTCAGAAACTACGCATTCATACACCCCTACACTGCAGAAACACAGCTCTCCGCACGGCAGCCCGAAGGAAAGCGCGCCTCGCCAGGCATTCTCGTTGCACAGGCAACTAACACACTTAAAAGGCAGTGTAGCAAATGGCCGGAACCGACACCATTCATAGGGCTGCGCAGTTTAGGTCAGACAACGTGCACTCTGTGCATGGATCCCGGACATAAAGCGCATCATTGCAAATTGTTTCCCTACCAGAACTTCCGAGTTTCAGACGAACATTGGGGACAGGTTTTGTCGTTTTAAAAACATGTTCGGAATCGGGCACAACAAATTACGCATCAGCAAACAGGACACGGCACACTGCATTGCTAGTAAGACCGATACACAAGAGAAACACAAGGTCGGTAATGATGACATGTGCCTATGGGTAACGCACTGAGCCGAGCCACATTCCACCCACAAGGGGGGGGGGGGGGGCACAGAAACACAACTATGCAGGCATTGAATTGCGGCCACCATACATTCACACGTCGACACCAAGAATTCAGGTTAAGATAGGAGGGAAGTCTTACCATGTGTTAATTGATACTGGTTGTTCCCGCAGCTGTATTGCATCCACCCTCTTATCTAAGCAGAAGCTCGAACCTATTACTGAACAATTCACTCTTGTTGGGGCAATGCAGGAGATAGACACAAGTTAAGCATTTTGGGACACACTTACCCCCCCCCCCCCCCCCGAATTTTTGGTAATCGAGAATCTCAGAATGGATGTTATATTGGGTGTCGACTTCATGAAGAAATACAACATTATTCAGTTCCTAAATAACACTATTTTATTTATTCATGGGAACCACAATGACAAAATAGTCCAAGTACCTATTTTTTCATCAATAGTAGAGAAGTACAATGCAGAATCTATTCAATCTTGTATCAATAAAATTGAGTCAATAAAATATAGAAAGGAGGAGCCATGCTTGCCTAGAATAAATAATAAATTAGACAAACAGCAAACTCAGGCGATTATGGACATCATTCACGAGTTTAATGATAGATTCGACCATTCCATTTCTGAGCTAACCGAGACAAAAAATTACCAGATTAAATTAGACTTGGATTCTCAGAAACCAATCACAACTAGATCATATCGAATAAGCCCTAGGGTCAGGGAAGACCTTTTAAGGTAAGTTAATGAGATGCAACAGGCAGGTATAATTCAGCGATCCCATCTGCCATTTTCGGTGCCAAGTTTCGTTATTCCCAAGAAAAATTGTGGAATTAGATTCCTAACTGATTTTCATGAACTTAACCAGCATGTAACTGATATACAGTACCCACTCTCACACACACACAAGATATTTTGACCACCTTACACAATTCCACATTTATAACCAGTCTTGATTTTTCTCCGGGTTCTATTCTATTTCATTGCGTAAGGAAGATAGATAAAAATTAGTTTTTTCTTGTAGAATGCTAATAGGGTCAAGTTCAAGCCCTCAACACTTTCAACAGTTCATTGATATTCTCTTAGGGCCCTTGCGTTTGAACACAACCATAGCTTATATTGACAATATCTTCATATTAGGGAATACATTTCGCGAACTTCTCAATAATATTAGAAAAGTGTTCAAACGGTTACGTCAATTTAACGTTAAGGTTAATGTTAAGAAATGCAGATTTGCAGAGCAAGAGATAAAAATCTTAAGGCACTACATCACCCCTCATGGCATTGTTGCAGACCTAGAAAAGGTTTGATCAATTCAAAACATGTCACCACCTGGCAACATCAAACAGCTACGTAAATTTTTGGGGATAACCTCATATTTGCGTAGGTACATCCGAGATAATGTAAGTAAGGCAGCCCCCTTAATAGAATTGACGAAACAAACAAATGCTGTTCAGGATTCTCATTTTTTCGAACAAGGGTAAAATATTTTACTTTTCAGAGTACAATCATGAACAAGAGTACATGAGAATTGAAGCGGAACCACACTTAGACTTATTTCAGTTAGATGACAGTGCATCACCATTTTCAGTTAGATGACAGTGCATCACCATTTTCAGTTAGATGACAGTGCAGCACCATTTTCAGTTAGATGACAGTGCATCACCATTTTCAGTTAGATGACAGTGCATCACCATTTTCAGGAGAGTACCAGAATGACCCTCACAGCTAAAAATTGCATTAACGGATCCAGATAACGCTAACCCAAAATATATCAAATGAGCGAGGAGATGTTGTATGTCAGGGTACGGGGAGATATTTTTGAAGGTCAACACCTTAGTGGGAGAGAAAAGGCTTACCCTCATACCAAATTACTATGTTAAAGAAATAATTGCAGCTTACCATGCCGCCATATGTGGGGGAGGCCATTTCTGCACATTTAAAACATTGTAGAAAATTAGGAATGCATACTATTGGGACACCATGCAGGCCGATGTGAAAGAATGTGAAAGATTGTCAAATATGTAAAAAAGTGGCCTAATCTTAAACCTATGGGTCAGCTTCAGCCTATCAAGCCGCCGTCTCTTTTCAAATCTTGGTCTTTGGATGCTAAAGGGCCTCTCCCTCAAACTCAGAATGGTATTAAGTATATCCTAGTCATGACAGAATTCTTCAGTAAGTATGTAGTAGCTAAACCAGTCAGAAGTATTGATGCGCAAACTTGTGCAGATTTTATTAAAGAAGTTATCCAGAGATATGGCTCATGGCGCAGATATTGACAAATCGTGGAACTTATTTAATAATAAATTAATCTCACACTTGCTACGAAGTTCAAAGATTAATATACTGCAAACAACGTCATATAACCCAGCATGCAATGGTTTGGTTGAGGCTGCCAATAAATTGGTCTGTATGCAACTGACAGCTCTTGCCCAGAAAGACCCACATCATTGGGACCAGTATCTCCTGTTTATTGTCTGTAATTGTAACTTGTCTGTCAAATCTAGTATGAAGTTTATGCCGTTTTACTTCCTTCATGGCGTGGAAGCAACCCATCCCTCTCAAGTTATTACCAATACATGGTCAGAGCACAGCGAGAATTGTTGTAATAAGCTTATTAAGGATAGGGAGCAGGCTATGCTCAATCTTATTGCTGCACAGCAGCACCAAAAAGTCCAATTTGATAGGAAGAACCGAGAGAATACTGTTAAGATAGGTGACTGGATTTGGGTGAAAAGAACCATGCTCGTTCAAAAGCTCTCTCCTTTAAGTATAAGAGGCCGTTTTGTATAACAGATATTCTGGGTCCCTCCACCCTGAAAATTAGAGTGAATAAAACAGGCGAACCACGGTTTGACACCATCACCAATATAAATGTTAAGATAGCTCATGTTAATTAAATATTTACTAGTTCATAGAGTAAGTGTGTAATATTTTTTGTTACAATGTATGTATGTATTCATGTACAATTGAGAATGTGCCATTCCTGCATTGACAAGGTCATGAACTGTGACCTCTGGACGCGCTGCATGGCGGCACAATGAAACAACGTCTGACAGAGTGATGCCATAGTATGGCGGAACCACGGCGCGGAGACGTCACTGCCTTTGATGCCCACTATTCACGTCACCGGCGGTAACAAAGCAACCAGGACTGCCACTCGCCGGCCGCCAAACCAAACATGGGTGCTGTCCGAGTCCCACTTCCCGCTGCAGTATGCATTTTTTTACAGCAGGGCTACCACTCGCCGGCCGTTACGACTGGGCGGCGAACACGTGCCAACCTCCCGCCCACTGTCAGAACCATTCTCCTGCTGCACTGTGCACTTTTACAGCTGGGGCCACGGCGGAAGCAGGGCTGCCAACACCATCATGAGACACGTGTTAGTGTCCACTGGCGGGCTCTTACAGTGATTCATATGTAGACGAAAGTTTCCCACAGTACTAAAATATTTCTTCATTTAGAAACCCAGAATCCCTTCTCCTTTCATATATTGTTTATTGTACTGTGTAAGTAAATTGTCATAAACACAATTACGATACAGGTAAGACAGCAGTTAACAGATCTTTCCTCTTTGTAAAGAATTTTAAACATTTTAAGTTCCATACAGTACCCACTTCAGCAAGCTATTGCAAATATTTTTATTTTATTAATGGGTAATGCATTATTCAGACACCTATAGGAATGATTGCTATTGTTTATAACTCATCTCATGATTAGGGAGTTTCAGTTTCCACAGAGCAGCTTAATGCCAGTTATTTACTCCCTAAACAGTTGTCAGTAGCCAAAAGCATGAGGTATCAAATCTGCTACACAAGTAAATAATTTCTCTGCCATGCTAAGTAATTGTCAGTGTGCATGTATGGCAGAAAACAAGGTTATTTGGTTCAAATATATTGGGAACAGTGACCATTATACATGGTCACTGTTGTCTTTTATTACATTTATCAGGTATGTGAGACAGCTCATAGTTGTTTGTGTTTGCTATCACAAGTCTACTAGCACTTCGACTTATGACTATTTGTGAACTATGTTATGTATTCTTTAAACTAGTGGAATGCTAATCCTCAATATTGTACCTTTCACATAAGCAATTGTAAGTGTGAGACTTTACTACAGCGGAGTATGCTACGAGAGGTTCATACCACAGCAGGCCACCATTGTAATGGCATCGAAAACAAATGACATTAGGGATGTACATATTTTACAAGCAAAATTAATTGTTTTTCTTGTTTGCAATATGTGTATTTAGGAAATGGATTTCAATTTTTATGTATATAAATACCTTTATACGAAACTATTGTGTGCTGCAGCACAAACTTTATGTAATATTTCTCCAAGCAACTATCGCCAATGCATTAAGCATTTAAGTGTACAGTACATAGGCTGACGATAATGTATTCATCTTGCTGCGGCTGCCCACAGCAAAGGTTGCAAGGAGGTGAGCTGACGTGAGGCGAAGCGTGACCTCGGCAAGCTGACCCAGCTTTTGTTATAACAATCCCGGGGAATGATTATGAGGTCGGGGCCGTTGGTATATAAGACTGGGACAATGGCGGCTCAGGGTGCCACCTTGCTCCAGATGCCGGAGGCCTTGCCCGAGGGACGACTGACGAGAGGACCACCAGTCCGTGGTCCAGGATCGACGCCCATCGCATCCGCCGTGGAGAGAGCCTCCTTGTAGCCGACTACGATAGCTGGGTAATTATACTTCGCGTTAGGGTGACCTAAGTCACGTGAGGTTTCGGGACAGATGAAAGACCACATTAAGCTCCATAAGAGCTAGAGTATTTGAGTTATTGCTTGATTGTAAAATTTAGAGTACGCTGAGCATCACTGCCACAACGTTGTGTCTTGTCTGATTCTGATCACATTAGCTTAGCGGTAATTGTAATTGTTTGAGAATAGAATAAAGTAGAGTTTTGTATTAATCGAGTGCTTTCCTCTGACTACTTTCATTCCTCTAGTAAATGTGTGGTCTCCTCACTTCAGGAAAGGTCACAGCAAATGGTGGAGGCGCCGTTCACTTCCAACCTCCCCCTTAAGCTCGCTTAGAGTACAAATTAACATAAAATTGCAAAGTTAATGAACCAGGAATTAGTAGAGGCGCTTAACATCCTTCAACTGCCTACAGGGTCTGAATTCCCTCGTAAAATACGATTCAACGTAACTTACATAGTAAACAGTACTGGCAGTGAAAAAGCTCATTCAAAGCTGTGTGTTTATTGCTACTCAGCAAATTGAGGCCGCCCGAGAGCGTGCGAGCAAAACTGCCGCATCGCAAAAACCTTGGCCATACAGTCATCCATTGTTTCCTAGAGTAGACAGTGTGTGTGCGTTTACACTTTTAAGTTAATGCATGTTGAATCACGGCACCGCATTCCGGACCAATTTTCTTTGGCTTCACGCAAATTTCCACATAAGGTGTGAGCAAAAGTGGAAATTGGGTCTCATAGAAGTTTTGTGTGTGCATGTTAGAAATTAAGGCTCACCTACGCAGTAAGCATACTGATATGAGGACATGAGTACGCCACAGAAGTCTGCATCCCAACAGATAAGGAAATTGGTAAAACACGCAACACTTGATTTAAGCGATGCCAAGCACGCAATAGAGGCAACCTACACTACAATTCATAGAAAAAATTAAGACACATGTAAAAAAGGAAATCAGGTTACCCTGTATCACCTATCGGGACACAAAAAGCGGGTGAGGGAAAAGCATCCGCAAGCAAAACGCTGCCCGCAAGGACACAAACACATGTAAACATAACACCGCACCTGTGAAAATTGACACGGGATGACACACGGAAGAAACTGTGTGCGCCTAGGCTGGCCCGGAAGAATGCATGGGTCAGCACGGCCATGACGTTAGTGCTGCGCGCATGGTTTTAATGAGTCCCCGCTCACTGGCGGCCATGACATGTGCTCTATGCCTGTATTCGGGTCACCGAGCAGCAGCATGCCCTCTCTTCTCCAATAACACCCAGCCATTTCATACAGACATTGCTGCGCATTTTAAGAAATTCAAAAAAGTTTTGCCATTGGACACACAAAACTCCGTATCCCAACCGCGGGAAAAGACAATAGACTGTCAATAAACGCCAATCTAAACACCAACACAGAACCTCGTGGTAATAATGACAAGCGTAAGCAGAAACTAAGCCACAGGTCCGATTCACACCCCACAAACAAATACGACCCGCCAACTGTCAAGGACGAGTGCCACATCAGTTACGTGTAAACGTCAACACCATGCGTCCTTGTCCGGATTGGCGGCAATTTGTACAACCCGTTAATGGACTGCTTGCGTTCATGCATAGAGCATCCACACTTATCACCAAACATAAACGGGAACCGGTAAATGAAATATTTACTTCAGTGGGTGCCATAAATGACATCGACTTCCCAGTATAAAACTAACGTCAATATTAACATCTCAGGTTAGAATTTTCAGCAGGAATTCCTACTAATTGACAATCTTAAGTTAGATATAATATTAGGAGTGGATTTCATAGAGAAGTATGATTTGGTACCAGTACTGTTCAAAGAGATCATGTTCGTATACACATACAACAGTAAAAAGATTATCGAAATGCAGATAAATACAAACACCCTTGAGCGCAAACAAGAACAATTGCATAGAATATTATATCAACAAAATTGAGTCACACGAAGAACAAACACAGAACAGTACAGTCAGTAACATAAACCCAGCACTCCTACCAGGTCATAAAAATCAACTACATAATTTACTACAACAATATAAAGACAGGTTCATCAGTTCAATCACGGAACTCACAGAAACAAAACACTATGAGATAAAGCTCGAGCTCACAACAGACAAACCGATTCACACATGGGCTTATAGAATCAACCCTAAATTGTGAGAACAAGTACTCATCCAAATACAACAAATGCTAGACGCCCAAATAACAAACCTGTCCGAATCCTCGTACGCTGCGCCAAGCCTAGTAATACAGAAACGCCAAGGCGGTATACGCTTCCTGATGGACTGCAGGCTTTTAAATCAACACCTTAAGAAAGTCCAATTCCCAATTCCGCTTCGAAATTCCAAGTACATCACTTCAATAGATATGTTCCGTGGCTTCTATGCCACCCTAGTTCATAAACAAGATAGAGAGAAACTCACTGTTAGTATGGATGGCGTTGGATTTTACGAGTTTGCTCGTATGCCAATAGGCCTTACAAGTCTGAACTATTTCCAAAATTTCATCGACATTATGCTCAGTCCCTTGCGCTGGAACACAGCCATTGCCTACATAGATGACATCTTCATTATAGGCAACACCTTCAGTGAACACTTACAAAATATTCAGAAAGTTATGGAAATGTTGTGCAAATACAATGTGAAGATAAAATATAAGCAATGTAGTTTTGCACAGCAGGACATAAAGCTAATCAGTCACTACATTACGCCGTCAGGGATCCAAACTGACCCAGAGAAAATTGTGACCCGCCAACAAATGATGCCGCCCAAAAACGTAAAGCAACTGCACACATTCTTTGGCCTTACATCATATTTACGAAGATACATACTCTAGTTACGCCCAACTCGCTGAACTATTAACAGAACTAACAAAAGAAACTAGAACATTTAAATGGACAGACCATGAACAGAAGGCATTCAAGAAACTAAAATCAACCTTACTTAACCCACCCATACTATCTAAGTTTGACGAACACTGCCGCACCATTTTAGCATGTGACACCTCTCAAACTGCAATAGGAGCGGTCCTAATGCAGGAAGTTCTGGTCAGCAAAGACCGCAACATCATAGCCTTTGTGTCCAAGAAACTATCTCTCAATCAAAAAAAAAAAATGGTCGGCCACAGAAAGCGATCTATCAGCAATTAAATATTTTGTCATCTACTTCAAACAATACCTATATGGCCGCAAATTTATAATAGAGACAGATCATGCAAGTCTCGGTTACCTGAAAATGATAGCCGAACATAACGTTCGCATCCAGAAACTCGCGATCGCTTTAACTGAATATGACGTTGAAGCATGCATAATGAAAGGAAAACTGAACACATTAGCGGATGCTATGAGTAGAATTCTAACATCGGGAACAGCTGACACAATGCCCATAATAATAAACAACAATGCTTATAATGTAAAAAAGGAATTCCTGACAAGCACTTCTTTTATCGAGCCTTAGCCGAGACATTGCTACAAAATCAAAATACAGATAATGAAATAAAAAGTAACCTTGCAAAATTTATTTCAAATAATTGGACAGAAATCAAACCTTTAATAAAACAAGACCTCCTCACTACAGAAAAATGACATATAGTAAAGATGGTAATAAACTAACAATACCTACCATTACACGCAATCGCAAAAATAATAACACTATACCAGGTCAACATTGAAATAACTATGCAAGGCCACGGAAAAAAAATTAAAACCACGTGTCTCGACCCACACCTAAATTGTCAAATAATCATTACACTCAACAACACTACACACCACTACCACCCAGCGTACATCCACGAACAGGAGTACATACAGGTCGATGACGACATCCATTTATTATTAGCACCACTCACACAAACTCTTACAGCCCCATTTCTGGCGGAATACACCAAGGACCCACACATCACTCAGCTGAAGTTAGCTCTCACGACACCAGAAAAGGCGACAGCCAAATACCTTCGGCTGGCCAAGCGATACTGTATTACGGGAAACAGGGAGATATATATGAAATTGTTTATGCCAGCGGGCGAGGAAAGGCTCACACTAGTACCACAATACTATATGCCCGAAATCATTACGATACCTTACTAGGCGGAGGGCACTTCGTGCAATTTAAAACATAAAAAAAAATTAAAAATCAATACTACTGGGACAGTATGTCCAAAGACGTTAAAGAACACACAAAAAATTGTCCCATGTGGCAAAAAGTCAAACACACAAACAAGAAACCCATTGGTCATATGACTCCAGTTCCAGCTCCCTTTTATTACATTACTGGGGCTTGATGCCAAAGGTCTGCTACAAGCGGCAGCGTAGAAACAAATGCATAGTCATGACTGGATTCTTCACCCGCTACGCAGTTGCCCGTCCGGTGAAATCAAATGACGCAATCACATGTGCTAATTTTATTACAGATGTTATTCTCCAATACGGCTGCCCCAAATCCATCCTCACTTTTAGGGGTGCCTCATTCAATAATGAATTGATGAACAAAATATTCAGTAAATTTCAAATAAAGGAACTCCAAACAACCGCTTAAAACCCAACATGCAATGGACTAACAGAACAGGTGAACAAGATTTTATCGCAACAGCTCATGTCCTGCGCAAATGAGGATCATTCACACTAGGACGAATATGTACCGTACATTCTTTTCAATTACAACTTCACTGTTAACAGAAGTATGAAATTTAGCCCATTTTTTTTTTTACATGGAGTGGAAGCAGTACAACCATGTCACATGATCACACACAATTATTGTCCACGCACCGATGACTGGTGTAAACAATTACCACAAGCTCATGAGCAAGCCCGAAGCAACTTACTCACCTCTCAACAGAAACAAAAAGCGTTTTTCAACAAAAAATTCCGGCAAAACGACCTAAAGATAGGCCAGTTATTGTGGGTGAAGTCCCACTCCAGACAAAAAAGCACTGAATTTAAAATATCATGGCTCATACTGTATACATGACATTTTGGGGCCTTCTACAATTGCAATAGAAGTACGCAAGCAAGGGCAAACAAAAATTGATACAGTTAGCACAAGGAATCTAAAACTCGCAAATATTAAGAACTAATGTTATTTTATATGTTATAGGTAACACGCTCCTGACATAGGTGCATCCCAAATCCGCAAGCTGTTCCTTTTCCTTGACTTTGTATTGAGTACTGCGGGAGTACAATTATACAAATCGCACGCAGGGGTGTACTTCCAGCAGCTGACGCTACAACTGCAGTATGAAGAGAGTGTTCCGATAGCATACACCATACCACTACACCAGCCGACAACGCCTGAGAACCTTGACGTATGGTACCACAGCACATGTGCAAAGATCAGCACTGTCTGCCACAATGCAAAGAAATTATGCCAGTTTTTTAATGAAACCTCTAGCAATATTGTTGAAGAGTTCTTGTCTGAAGTATCCGTGTCTAACAGAATAAAGCGCGCAATTACCTTCCTGGGGGATGTCGCTACACCATGTAGCGACATCCTCACCTACTGCCACCTAAAATCCCTCCTAGCAAACAATGAAATGTTCACTTTACAATTAAACAACCTACAAGCTAATGTCATGACCTCCAACACAAATTTGAACATTACTGTTCAGAGTATAACTGAAATAAAGAAAAGTAGAACACACGTAATATTGGTTCAATGTCAGAGCAAGTAAATCATCAAAATCACAAAATTGATAATGCTGAATTTCAGGCACAAATGTTGACAAGTATGGTCTTACAACAAATTAATAGTGTAGTGAATGAACTTAGAATTAGCACTTTTATACAACAATGCTAACAATAGTTTTTACTATTGCAAGCTGTCTCGAGACAAACTTTAACTAAAGGCCTTTTAGATATGCAATCACAAGTTAGCGCCTTAGGATTACAACTCAGCATCCCCATTAAAGATATATTGAAATACTATACTATGCCCTTAACAGAATACATGCTGCCCCCCACACACATAATGTTGAAAATCCAAATTCCCCTTCAGAACAGTAAAAATTGATGGCAGTTTTTCTGAACGACCAAAGTCCCTTACTTGTACAAAAACGAAACCTACCATATAGCTACTCCTGAAAATATAATTGCCATTGACATGACAACACAAGAGACAAGAGAAATTTACGACGCCCCAGAACAGGTAAAGGGTATATATTTTCTATCCAAACAGATTGCAGATAAGTCCCAAATAAATAGCTTGAAAGCAGCTATAAACATACCACAGCATTGAAACTCTATTCAAATATTGCACATTCCAGTGTGAATAAGGTAATTCCTTGTCCGTCCAAGCAATTGAACCCCGCCATTATGTAGTCACCAATGCGCCTAGCAACTTAGTCTTAACATGTGTTAATAAAACTCTAAGTAAGGAAATTCTTAACTCCAAGGTTGGCATCATTGAAATCCACATACCATGTGGCTGCAAGCTCACGTCAAACCAGTTGACGCTTATTCACACCACACACGTTTGTGATGTAATGCATGCTAAACTTGCAATTTCTCACATGATATTGCCCATACAATGGCTCCAACACAATAACTTTGAAGCACAACAGCTTAAGTTAAATGAAGGTATGTCATTTTGTTCTGTAAATCACAGCCTCAACAAGGATTGGAAGATAGCACATGCAGAGCTCCCACAATTCATTATGTTGCTAGCACACCTTCCTTAATGCAGACACAGGTCTTTTCCATTTTATCTCAAGAGTATTATAATTATATAAGCCTATCAACGATTGTGGTCTTTACTATTGCTCTTGCTTTAATCTATTATAAACTCATAAGAATTGCCCTCTTATTGAGTCACATGGCACAGGCTGCTTAAAGATTGTGTGAGTGATATTACAATAAGGCGGTATAAACAATATTAGATATTTCAATGTAGGCTAACGAGCATGACTTCAAATAACTAACGCAAGGTCAGAACCGTTGCATGTTAGTAGAATATTGCTTAAGAGAGTATAATAAGGGCAACTTGCTCATGCAAAAATGTAAATACTAGTAGGCTCAGTAAATAAATATGCACATGTGATAAATCACAATGAAACTACCATATGGCACGCGACCATTTATGTAGGACCAAAGCAGAACTCAAGTATATGTTGCTTCACAAAAGTAAATCGCTACATAGCAGTTATATTGAACAAAGTGGTTTTCAATGCAAGTTTAATTGCATTAACTTCGTCTCATAGTGGCAAACTATCTGTCCGTTACTTAAATAAGCTCATTTAAGTGTAGGTTGCATGATATATTAGCACGGCTGAAAAGTAATGTGATGGCACATACTGCGCTACGTAGTAGCAGGTAGTTAAAGCACTCACGAGACGGTCATGGGCGAACTACAAAATGTGCAGACACAGCTTACACTTGCACAACCAAGAGTTCCATGGTTTAGCTCTAGAGAGCACTTGACGGCACAGCAGAGCCGTGCGGCGAGGACGCCATCAATTTTAACACTTTCTTACGGGGCCTCTTAATTGCATATTTCTTTTGTTTTAATTTTCAATATTACTTTTATATTATCTAGTATCTGACATGTAAACACTCCTACTAAAAGTATAAGACATAAAATAATTGTATATGTTATGAAAGGTCCACTGTGTAAATTATTGTTTCCAAGTTATCAAAATATCATTTGTATAGAGAAATAAGTCTGATGTCCCTTAGGAAGTAATTATAAAATACTATTATAGTGATAGGCAACGTTCCAAACTGTTCAACACTTAGTAACGACGCTATTGTGAGCTGTTGACTGCAACTGGTGCACCACAATTCCAATTCCTTACTCATCATGTTCGGCGCCGGTTCTCACAAAATTGTACGACATTTCTACTATGGGGGATATAATCATATTATGGAGCCAAGCACATCCTGTCCTTTCTTCGCAGTCAGCACAAACCAATAGCGACCCAATATAAGTATTTCTTAAGTGCTGGCACACAAACAAGTACAGTATAAAGATACCCTTGTAATTAATGTGTAGTATTCACTCCAGGACTAAAATCACACGACGAATATGAAACGCATACCCACATTTTATATAATTAAGTTTACTAGTCACCTTAAAGAACAAGGCCAATTAGGTAAAAACTTCATAAACTTGTCCTTCAAGCATGTATCACATTCAATGTGTAATTTTTAGTAAGGAAATAATTTTACGCGAGGAAATAATTTTTTAGTCTACCTAATGTGATAAATACATTTATAATAGTTAGGGCATATAGCAACCAATAGAATCCTCATGCCTTAACATATTCCCGAGCCTCACATGTCTGACAGCGCCCTAAGGAACTGACAAGAATAGTGCGTGAAGGACACTTAAAAAAAAAAAATTACCCTCCCGGCTTCCGCGAACAAGACAGACTCTTTCGGGCGGACTCTGCTCTACAGCACCAGGGGTGCCTAGCCTTCCCGCTTGCCACGAGCCATCCCAATGCAACGACGGCCTGACCTCACTTGTACCTTCCCCTGCAACGTGCGGCCCCCAGGATTCCCAGACGAGGATGCATGGATCTATCAAAGATGGGGGGACAAGCTGCAACTGCCCACAGCAAGGGTTGTAAGGAGGTGAGCTGACGTGAGGTGCAGCGCGACCTCGGCAAGCCGACCCAACTTTTGTTATAACAATCCCGGGGAATGGTTACGAGGTCAGGGCCATTGGTATATAAGACTGGGACAGTGGCGGCTCAGGGCGCCACCTTGCTCCAGATGCTGGAGGCCTTGCCCGAGGGAAGACTGATGAGAGGACCACCAGTCCGTGGTCCAGGATTGATGCCCACCGCATCCGCTGTGGAGAGAGCCTCCTCGTAGCCGACTACGATAGCTGGGTAATTATACTTCACGTTAGGGGGAGCTAAGTCACGCGAGGTTTCAGGACATGTGAAAGGCCACATTAAGCTCCATAAAAGCGAGAGTATTTGAGTTATTGCTTGATTGCAAAATTTAGAGTATGCTGAGCATCACTGCCACAACGTTGTCTCTTGTCTGATCCTGACCACATTAGCTTAGCGGTAATTGTAATTGTTTGAGAATAGAATAAAGTAGAGTTTTGTATTAACTGCGTGCTTTCCTCTGACTACCTTCATCCCCCTAGTAAATGCCTGGTCTACCTCCTCACTTCAGGAGAGGTCACCGCAATCTGATGTTCAGAAGTGTTCACCATCTCGGCCTTCATAGGGAAATAACCTGTATATATTACACTAATATACAGGATTCCATATAGTAGGGTAAACTGTTTGTTTAATTCACTGTTGAGCGGAGCTGCTCTCGGTATAGTGGCCACATACCTGTATTTAGTTAGCACAAATTATCTGAAGTCTTGGTATACACACTATCCACTAAGTCAGATATTAATGTATCACTGCACACCGCTGCAATACACAACACTTCACGAGAATGGCGTCAGGTTCAATCTGCTTGCACAGTCTTTGTCCTGTCCGCAGTGCGGCGCAGCGAATGTGCCAGATCAGTAGTGCCAACTGTCTTACAGCACAGCAGTCTATCACGACAGGCTTGCCAAGTCTTGAGAGTAATATTTCTTTCTGTTTAATGTTTCTGATGGTTCAATACCGCAACATTTGTATTTAATTGCCTTTATACTCCAGCTGTATTTCACTAATTTTAAATTAACAATACTAATATGAAATGTTTTTAGAAATTCAGACCGGTCGTATCAGTTAGGTACTTGAGGTGGTGTGTAATTTCGACGGCGCCCCTAACCCTCCTTCCCTCACCCAGTGTATGTCACATAGTGTTATTGCACTTTTATTTCACTAAGGGGCTTAAATGTGGTGTCGCTCACACTCCTTATTTCCATGAATGACACACAACAACAATTATTTTAGTTTAATCCAGTTTGGCTACAACTATCTTCATTACTATTTTCATCAACTGTCTATAGATAGTACTTGTTACACAGCACCATACAAAAATATTGCAACAATTTCAATATTTATATCTCCTACATAGTTAACATGTGCCAAGCAGCATATATAATTTTTGTTATACATCTTTGAATTTTTAAATTTTCAATTACATGTATTTCTCAAACAGGTAGTCCATACCATGTGACACCATATGGTTATGTCTAATAAATGGTTAACATGTGCCATGAAGCACCATATAATTGTTTATTGAAACATTTCTATAGTTGTAATTTTTCAACATTATGTTCTCTTACCTAATTCAGTATATATTAAACTTGTAATTCTCAATGCAAGTGTCCACTATATATTGTGTCTATTATTTTTTTAAATTATTAATTATAATATCAATTGGTGTACAATACATACATCAATTGTGAATTTATATTTCCATTTAATATTGACTCTAGGTCTTTCTCATATATTATACTCTTTGGCTCACAAACTTTTGTATCCCGTTTTTTTTTGCATAATGGAAGTTCCAATCTGTCTTGCACCTATTTGAACGATCTCCACGTAGTGCGTGAGGACACTTATTTTAAATACACCACTGCACTTCTTCTCCCTGTTTCTCTGGAGAGGGGCCAATTCCTTTTGCACTGGCAGACGCTTTACTGCCTCCTACGCCTCCACTTGCTGGTGCTCCCCACCGTTTCTCCACACCTTCCAAGCTAGGGAGAACGAGAGTGGTGGAAGGCGTCCCTGCAAGTCGGCCAGTCGCAAGCTATTTAAGGCCGCTGGGGCCTGATGACGCCTACTCCTTGATCCACTCTACTGGTACCACTACTCGAGGGCAACATCGATGCTGGAGGTTGGCGCGAGCAACTCGTGAGGGCAAACTGCAACACTGACGTCTTGGAGAGACTTGTCTTGATTGGCCATTCACGACAAAACGAGGCGGAGGAGCTCCGGTTGTGACGTAATCCACAGTGGTAAGGAGAAATTCAGTTCTGGGTGCAGGATAGATCCGGAGGTGATATTACGCACAGCGAACCATAGAGGCCCCTCGTTAAGAGCCTAATAATTTGTTAATGTAATTGTAGCTTTGAAGAGTCAAGTTTTATTCTAAATTATTTGTTGAGATATTCCCTACTAGTATTATTCAGTATTTGCTTGTTAATGTATTTGATATCATTTATTGTACGAGAAGAAGGAATAAAATAATTTGTAACTTTTGTTATTATTCTTGTGTTATTGAGTCACCCCCCAGACCAGAGTGAAATGATGTCTCTAGTAGGCATCCCTAGTAAAGAACGTTATAATATTCACTTTCAGTTGCAACCAATAGGACATCAAAGTAAACATTTACACCCGTAATATGACCAAAGTTCTGTGTATTCACTTGTTGAAAGATTTCTGGTGCACTTTCCTGGTCAAAGGGGGAGTCTAGAAACTTGTAACAACCAAATGGTGTACTAAACGTACAGTACGGCTTGATGGCTCATCCAGCTCCATGTGATAAATACCATCCTTTAAATCTAACACAGTGAAAACTGCCATATTGTTAAACTGACAACTCAGTTCCTCTAGAGTCTGTATCACCTGATATTCACTGCATATTGCTTTATTTAGTTTCACTGTGTCTAAACACAGTCTAAGTGGCTTGTCTGGCTTCTCTACTACTGGTAAATTACTGACCCATCCACAACGTTGGTCCACTTTAGCAATAACACCCACCTTAACAAGCTTATGCAGCTTACCTTTGAGTCTGTCCATCAATGCAAGAGGCATTCTTCATGAAGGTTTGGCAATTAGCAGGACCGATTGGTCAACAATCAGGCAGCACTTGTTGGGAATACACCCTATTTCCCAAAACAGATCTGAAAACTCTGCTTTAAACCTATCTTCTGACAGATCACACTTGTATGTGTTGTACACAAAATAGCGGGAAACCAGATTTAAACAGATACAACCTTGCAGTCCTAGAATAGGCATTCTAGAGTCGCCGTCTTCCACAACAACAAACTGCAACCACTTGTGGCCACTGTCAGCTTTGTTTATACTGCACATCAACTTGATAACGCCCATCGGTCTCACTCTGTTACCACCAAACCGTTCCAAGATTATGTTAGGTTGGTTGACTTGTGTTGGCCACCTGCCTCACAATGCACTGCTGTATAATATTTGCCTCAAGAGCCAGTATCAAGCTTGAAATTCACAGTCTTGCCTTCCATCCTAATTTCCTGGATCACTCCTTCCGACCTGGCTTTCCACTTTCCACTCCAGAGGTGTATTTAGACTGTACCTTCCCAGTTTCTATCTGTCAACTTAACTTCTTCTACTTGGTTGGTGCAGAAGGCTGCAAAGTGATTCAACTGTTTACATTTATAGCAAACTTTCCCAAAAGCCAGGCACCGACACTTAAAATTTCCTTTGGTTGTCTACTTGTGTTCAGTAAGTTCTAGTTTTTGGTTTTCCTATACTGCTTCAACCACTTGCCCCTCGCATGGAAGCTCAGCATTCGAGGTGTCCACTCACCACATAACTGAATTAACCACCTTACGTTGTACCACGTCTGCACGCTGCTTACCCAACTAGCAAACCCCACACTGTTCCATTGACTTTGATAAACATAAATCTGGTTCTCGCAGAAAATTCTCCAGCAAACACTTGTCCTGAATACCCAGAATAATTCAATCCCATACTACACTGTCATTATGGTCCTTGAATTCACAGTTTTTGACCAGTTATTTTAAGTCCCATAAAAAAGTTCCCCTTCTTCCTGTGAGTGACAGTTAAACTTATAAGGTTCAACTACAGGGTTTTTAACAAGGTTACAATAGTCATCAACGGCTTTCGTTACCTTATCGAAATTCTGCCTTTCAGTTTCCAACAGGTCAAAGGTATTATATAACTCACTTGCTTCTTCACCAATTATGTTCAACCACATTGCCAGCTATACAGCAAACAACTTGGAGTCGTACCCCATAGCTAGCATGAAGATATCGAAACTCTGTTTTAACTTCCGATAGTTTTCACACACAGATTGCCATAGAGAAGAAAAGCTGACTGTGGTTTAAACGACTCCATCATTGCGATCACACTGCTGCCCAACTATCCATAACCTCATTACTGCTGACAATGACAAAGCGATGCGGAAATACGCTGTGCATGTCTGTTAACTACCGAATTGACTACCGACTGTGCCATGTTATGTTTATGTGTTTATTATCTCTCATGGATCTCAAACGACTTACAACATTACATTCATATCTGACTGTCTATTTATCAAGACCACTCAGGTCCGCCATTATACAGACACACTATGCACGTCTGCCAACTTACAATCACAACACACAGTGATACTGCTGAGGTTACACAACCAAATACCTTTTTATCTTCAGTTAGTCAATACCTAATACATTTTAGAAGCATACTCATTTTGTATGCCATTTACCGGCAAAAGGTGTAGTTGCATTAATTTTGGCAGGAAAACTTTATTATAACAGCTTCCGCAATAAGATGCAATTTAGCCAAAATTAACATTTCCTCTTAACTAGTATTTTAGTATATTGGTATCTGTGGTGCTGATACGAAAATATTGTATTAGAATCTGCGAAAATGAAAATTGTCACTCACTCTCTCTCACTCTCTCACTCACTCACTCACTCACTCACTCACTCACTCACTCACCTCACCCCACCTCACCTCACACTCACACTCGCTCGCTCACACACCCACTCTCTCACTCACACACACACTAACACACACACTCTCTCACACACACACACAAAGAGCACATAAAAGGAAAGCAATTTTATGAGCTTCCCATTGTTTAATAAAACACAATGAAATGTTTTATAAAGGTTCTTAAATATTCAATCTTTGGTCACTATATAATATAAGCCGAAGTCATTCGTCATTATCAGATGTAGGGCAAAATTAAAATCACAAGCACATTTTTATCATTCATTTATATTTTCATTTCCATAATGCAAAGTTATAACATTTTCAGTAAATACATAGAACATTTGTTCACATTAACCAATTACTATTTATAAATAAATCAGTTTACAAAAAATTCATAGTATAATTTTTATCCACAACAATATACTGAAAGTCTCGAAATTTACTGATGATTTCTAGATTTTTCTACACTTTCCCCGATTCTCTCAGAAACTTGGTGAACTGGTGATGTATCATAAAATACAATTATTTGTCACTGAAAAGCACATTAGAAAGCTGCAGCGTCTGAATCTATAGCTCAGTACACCTGATTTCCATAAAAATGTTTCACAACTTCTATTTGAAAAACAATTTACCTCGTATCTACTTTATAGTTTGGGTACCATTTTATTTGTTATGAGTCTTCCAGCACATCACATTCTGTATCAGGGTAACATACATTTTAATGTCTCTGGTGATTAAAAAATGTATTATTTTACATATGTATGACGTATCATCCAACTTGCAGATATTACTTGTAAGTACTGACATGTCCTGGCCACTACCCAGCTGCTTGCGGAGAATAACTGCAGTGTGAGTGTGAGTGGTTGACCTTGTGAACAGGGAGGAAGAGCAGTAAAGGAAATTAGAAGCCCCTTTAAAGTGCACGACAGAAATACAATGTCACAAATGGGTACCGCAGCACATGAGTGCCACTTGATTCAAATTGGTATTATTTCAGTTCAAGTTCTTGGTTAAAGTGTTTTATGTAACAGTACGCAGATACCAGGAGAGGCCTTTCAACTGCCATGTTACCAGTCTTGGAACAGGAGTGAGGGATAGACATGCGTTCCGTAAGGGCCTTCATCTTGAGTTTACTGAACTGATTTGTTAGTTTCTGTCTGTATCATAAATAACTATAGAATCTTTTTAATTGACCCACGAATGCCTTCACCAATCATGAACTCGTTTAGTTTTTATGCCTGAGTCATGTGGTGCCCCTGGCCAGGCACATGGCGACAGACATAATGAGATGGCACCATTCTGTTTCTAATGCATCGACATGCTGACCAGCGGAAATTGTGCAGGACCCAACTTTGGCATAATTCCATTGGCATAACCATAGACTGGTAGCATGAATATATTTTCATGTGTTAGAAGAGTGCCTTGTTATTTTTTAATCAGATTAAGTGTTGCGTCATGTACTACGTAGTGATTACGGCCAACAATACCAGTGACTAAGGATCAGCACATGCATTCTTATTTAGTATCAGTACAAGGTCATTCTTTATGTGTGTGCAATGTGACCTCAACAGCACTGTAGGTTGTGGCATGTAAACAAAGCTCTATACGTTTTCACCTATGCTCATAAGCCAAATAGGCAGAATGCTCCCCTCCACCCTGAGGACTCATGGTTATATGTGTTAGTCGACCATCACTAACTGCCACCGCAAGTATTTAATCCATTTTGTACTTTTAATGTGGCAGGCATGTGGTTGGGTCACCTTGACCAACCTGGTTTACAATGAATGAAGTGCACATATGTGTGGCGAGTCTGTAGAAAAATATATAATATACGTGAAATGGACTGTGCAATGATTGGAGAAGTTGACTATGCGGTCAGAAAGGTAATGGACATGACACCCGGTTCTAAACAGTGCGTGTGGTACAACCAACTGAGGAGCATAGACTTATTTTTATTGACCAGCGACAAGTGGCAAGAGTAAAGCGTGTCCCCACCTGAACGCAATGCAGCAGAAGGGCGAGGAGGTGATCACATACAAGATGTGATATATGTGTGCAACTCTCAAAGTGTCTACATGCTATGTTCTGGGTGATCAAACACTGGCGAAGCTCACATTAGCCTAGTTCTCTGACGGCACGAACGAGGACTCGCACAGTTTGTAAGGCAGTGCAATGACAGGTTTGCAAGGCAGTGGATTTGAGCAGATGAGTGGACGGAGTAGTTGAGGGGCAAGGCTCGTATTTTGGATATTTTATATGCCTTGGCCAGAGTTCGCAGCACACCTATATCACCATTTTGTTTTTTTAAGTGAGTCAAGACATGCTGGTCAAAGTTTTAAATGGAAGTCTAATGCGACCAGGGGTCAATGGAGGGGTTCATCGAACACAAGGTGCAGCTGTTCCGCATGATCTACCTGATACTACCCCTTAAGGTCGCTGTCCCCACGATCACTGAACTTGTCAGAGAAGAGATACAGCCATTTCTGACAGCATTCCACCAGGCTCGGCTGGATGAGTATGTATGACAAGCCATCACCACCAAAAACAGTCTGGAGAGATGGTTATGACATGACTGCGTGGCACGGAGGTAGGAAGGACCAGGAGCATACTAAGGCGTGGAGCACCTGGTTGACCACCACAGCATCACTGCAGATAACATATGATTAAGGGGGCAGCTGGCGAGCAAAATGGACAGTGAACGCTGTCCACCTAAGTATAGTTACTGACCTAAGCCAATATATGACTGGTATCTAAACTGCCCAAAGTGGGGAGGAGAGCGCAAACAGCCCGGAAACTGGCAGTGACCAGGCAAGGCAATACCAAAAGGGCTAGCCATGTGGTTGTGATAGCATCGCGATGGATGATACTGAAACGCAACTCAGAACAGTACAGCTGGCAACGTGTCATGGATGTGGACTCGGTCGGACAGACAGATGTAGAAGTGAGAGTGTGTGGTCAGGTGCATCGTGCCTCAACCCTTGTGGTGACAGGGCTGTGAGAAGACATCTTGTTTGGTCAGCAGTGGCTAGCCGAACAGGACGTGGCGATCAAAATGGGAGCTGCCAGAATACACATCTGCCAGCAGGAGCGGCAGACAGCTTACCTCATTGGCACTGTGGTCCCAACAACCATAGACTCCATGCTGCTACTAGACTTCCAGCACAGCATATCCCTGTCCTACCTGGATATAGTACAGTGGGTATTTGATGAGCGGAAGACAGTCTTCATGGTGATGAACCCCCTGTAGCAAACAATGGTGGCCAAGCATCCCATCAACACCACGCATGAGCAACACACTTACATAAAGTCATAAGACTATGGGCTGAAAGAAATTTCACATAATAAAGTAGAAGGTATCTGAAATGTTTCAAGATAAGGTGATTAAATTGTCTGGGAGCCAGTATGATTTTCCGATAGTGTTCATAGACAAGAAAGATGGTGCTACAAGGCTCTGTGCAGACTTCCGCCTGGTAAACAATGTGAATTTGACTCCATCCCCCAAAACAAACCATCAACTGTTTGTCCAGGAGGACATATGGGTAGTCTTGTAGTGGACAAGAGGGAAAAGACTGTAATTGACTATACAAGCATAAAGTTCAGGGAGGCAGAGCAAAGTTAACGCAGTAACAAGCAGGAATGCCTCGCATTAGTTTGAGCACTAAAAAATACTGATCAAACATGGAACGGAAACAATTCTCTTTGCATACCAATAATAAGGCACTGAAGTGACTGCACAACACTAAGGAATTGAAAGGGAAACTGGACATTGTTTCTGCAATCCTCAGAGTACCTGATGAGCTGTCGCACAATCCAAACACAGAAGAGGTGATCAGAGATAAAGAAGAGTTGGAGATAAAGCCAACTTCAGAACAGCCACTAATAGGAACAGATACCACACGTGTGGGCGAATAGCTGATGCATGATGACCAGTTGCTGAGGAGCACATCTACATCTACTATGTCTTTGGTTGCGTCACGTATGGTACACAGGCTCAAGGCAATCTCTAATAAGGTGTAATCTGGAGAGTTTGGCACTTGGCCTTAATTACTCCCTTGAACAGGGTAGGATGGTTAGGCTGTCTTCCTAGCACGTAATCGGGCTGTACTAGGTGAGGCTACCGGGCGGCTGGGATTAAGTGTGACCACTGGCTTACCTTTCACAAGCCTCACCTGGGGATAGCGTGTGCTCATGGGCTGATGAGCTAGGGCCAGTCCACGTGCTGGGTGTGTTGCCAGCAGTGATGTTGAGGCAACATCTCTGGCTGGATGCTGGTTCTGGATACGTGAGCAGCTACTGACGGATGCCCGGCTTCTGGTGTCAGAGAGAGAGGTGCTGGTTGTTGAATATGGATTGATCCCCAGTACCAGGGGCAGGCTGAGGTGTTGTATATGACAACAGGATGAACAGCTACGGGGGTTTAAGTAAGGAGGACCAAAGAGATGGTGAGGAAGACTGCGAAGTGAGGCCTCAACCGTTGAAAGATGGCGTGAGCTCGTTCCCCAAAGGTCAGACAGCTAAAGACTTGTGTGGGTGAGTTACCCAGGCACTGGCTCTCTGTGTAGAATGCAGCGGTCCTCCTGTTATTACACTTTGTTTCTATTCTGCGGGTGAACGTCATGAGCAGGAAGGTTCTATGGTTCACACTAGCAATGACATGGCAGGCAACAAATCCCTATCTACAATATACCCAGAAGGGGAAATGTCACTCGTAATGAGATGTCACTCCTTCTGGTGGGTCTATATATACACAGTTGAAGGAGTCGGTTAACTGACTCAGGTTTGTCTTGTATCTTTCTGGTAGAGGACTCTACCGTACTGCGAACCAGGTACCTCTACGAACCCTGCCAGCAGTATGGGTGTTCTGTTAATATCTGGTTTTTTTGGACGTACGTGCAGTCCTTGATAGGGACGGCCCACAGTCCTACTCTTGAGTCCGAAATCAAGATAAAACCGTGGTTCTTGCGGGGTGATGCTTGGCAGGATAGACAAAAGGGTTCTGTTTACTATAGAAAGGAAACTTGGCAGTTAAAATTGTAACATTGCAGATTTTCCGGGTTACATTTACATTTAGGAATGTACATTATTATTATATATATTTAAAGAGTACTTGCTTATGTTAACATTTATTTTCATTTAACAGTATAATTTTAGTTTATTTTAATATTTATTTACGTAGAGATTCAATAGTTTTATAGCCAATATTTAGTATTAATGTTTGTTATTTTTCATTTCTTTCTAGAGGGTATAAAGTAATTAAATGTTTATTAAACATAAAACTATCCTGAATGTCTCGCATCTCCTCATTGCCGATTGGCGAAGGAATGTGTCAGTCATCATAAGTAAGGCTGATGAAAATTAGAACACAAGTTTCCTGTAGAATCAATTCTCACCACACCCAGGATAGATGTGTGTTTACTAAAATTAAATTTTAATGATGTAAATAATAAGAAGTTGCTGCAAGATGTTTTAAGGTTGAAGTATTAATAATTGAAGACAAGTGATTTTATTTTAAGAAGAATTAATTTTATTATGTTTCAATGTGAATAATGGTTTATGACTATTATACAAAGATGAAAGAATGGTAATGAACATTTCATGTTTGAGAAGATGAAAACAAACTTTTATGAATAATTTGTTGAATATACTGAGTAAGAAGATTTTATGAAGAAAAAAAAAATAAAAGATTTGCAAAGCTGAGAATGTTGGCATTTATGATCCAATTGAAAACTGTGCCCAATGTGTCAAAGTGAATATTTGTTTGTTGTACTGAAATGTAACAGCTGGCAGCCCAGCGTGTGATTGAAGGACGATATTCAAGACTGTCCAGAATGACAGAAGATACATTCATCAGCAGTGGGAAGAACCAAACCCAAGAGAGAGTGGATGCTACAAGTCAAGGCGTTGTGAGAGCTGAGGTGCAGTGCCACAAGATATGCTGATGACTTTGAAAAAAGTGGTGATAGAAGCTGTGTTTATTTTCCTCAACGCGGGATATCGGGGGATTCAGGGAATGCCAGAGCTAATGCAAGAAAAAAACATTTTTTTTTATTTTTTTTTATTTTCAGGTGTGAAGGAGAACTTTTGTAAGTACAGCTTAAGAGAAAATTATATAACTTCTGGTAAGATAAGGAATGGGGGAAAAATATAATTTTTACGATTGAAGACACTATAATTCCCAAGGCAAAAGCAGAAAGTCAAACAATTAATATGGAAAAAATGTTCAGATTAATGGTCGAAAAATTCGAAGCTATGCAGAAAAATATGCAAACGTTAGAAGAAATGGAAACAATGCAAGAAAAAATTGAAACAATGGAAGATAAAAATGCAAGTGGGTAATGAGGTTATTCAGAAGAAATACAGACTGTTAGAATAAAACAAACTGATATATTTAACAATCTGGAGAAAAGTTTGGAAAGTAGTCAAGAAAACCATGATAAAGTTATGGCACGTGAATTAGATGGGGAAAATAAATATAAAGATGATTAATGAGCAAACAGGATATTGTGTTATTAGATTGTATGCGATTGAGAATATAGTGTTTGAAAGGGTAGAGGGAAAATATTTTGTAAGTAATAAGGAAATCATACAAGACATGAGCAGGGATTAAGTAATTTTTAAATCATTGACGGTCAGAGAAACAACAGGGACAAATAATCAAAACTGATGTAAAAGGTAAGAAAAAGGCATGGGTAAATTTTGAATATACACTAAGGGAGGGGAGAAGGATGATTAGGCAAGGAAAAAAATAAAAGGGTTAGATTTAAAGCAATAGAGGAAAAAAGCTTGGGGAAATGGAAATACGGTAAGAGAACTGTAGGGGGTAGGGGTTAAAATGCAGACAGTAATGAAAAGGAAAAAGTGGAAATACAGTACGAGGAAAATGGGAAGGAAAATTGGGAGGAAACAGAGACACAATTTGGGAATGGTCACAAGAAAGGAAGAGAAAGATAATGAAAAAACTTCATAGAGGAAGACCGAATATACATAAAGTAGTATAGTAGATTAAACTTTTATAATGCTATAGAGAAATAATTATGTTAACTAAAAAAATATGTAAAAATATATTCTATTAAGAGATAATATATTGTAAATTAAACATTAGACATAAGAAAATTTGATTAAGGAAAATGTGTATTAAGTAGTAAGGTAAGAAATGTAATTTTAGGTTTAGATTGGTCATCACAATAGCAAACAAGATTGAGCTTTCAGAGTAAATGTTGAAATCATAGACTAAACATGAGATAGACTGCTCATTCATCTTCTGCGCATGTACCCAACATTGACCTACCCCAATGGAACACAACTGTCAAAGTCACATTGTCAACACTGATTAACGTGTTTGTTTATATCTTAATTAAAAATGACAAGAACTATTATATAAATAAAATACTTTTACCAATTTGAATTTAGTCAAACTGTCTTACAAATTGGTTAAAGGAAGTATACAAACATCTATATGCACTTATTTACAAATCAGTTTTCTAACTTAACATCCAAACCATTCCATTTTCGCTAGACGTATTGGCAGAAAAACAGTTCAATGTTGGGGCATGCAGATTGGTTGTGCGCATGTAACATATAAATACAATAGAAAATTTAATATCAGTGTGACATAGAGATAACAATAGTAATAAAATCAAATGTAAATAATTAATAGAACAGAATGTATATACTGAGGTGGGTAGAGTGCTACTTATAGATGCTGATATTGTTATAAATTATGTATATTGATGTAAATAGAATGAGAGATGTACATGATAAAATAGTTGTAATAGATAACAATGTGCAAATATTGAATGGTATAAAGAACAATATTTTGTTTTATGCAGAAGAAAATTTAGTTCTAATATAAACACAGCAATATATAGAAATTTTATAGAATATGGAAAAAATTGATAATTTTAAATATGGCGAAAGTTATATAAATATTATGTAGAAGGAAATAATTAAGAAAAATATCATATTTTTTGTGTTAAAATTCAATATATTAATATTGCCATATAAATAATTACTACATAATAGATCATTGGCTAAAGATTTCCTCGAGAAGAAGCAAGTAGAGAACCTCAGCACAACTTGTGCTGAGGCGAGTTACGATATCAGCTGTCGTGGTGGCGTCTCAGGGAGGAGCAGCTGGCAGAAAGTCCCAACACTGGAAGGTGCTGGCGAGAGCTGTCCAGGAACAACTGGTGTTTATTAGCAGGTGTGTGGTATTACACACTTGTGGCCGGCACGTGTCTCAGGTCTCGTCTGCCTTCATCAATCTCTGGCGGGGTAATCCCTTCCTTCGTGGGTGGTGCTGCACTGGCTACGCACTCTCAGGGACAGCGAGAAGCTAGGCTAGTTTCCCGTGTATGCGGGAGGTATCCATCGCTCACTTAGGGGCAATTGACTTGCATTGACAGCTGCTATCTCTTCTAAAGGGGTTAATGCACAAGGGGGACTTGCATGGCTAATGTTTTATTGCAGAATCTTGCTCTTCTGGTGTCTCACGTTTCCAAGTAGGCAGTAGCTGGCCTTGCTGGTGGCCAGTATGAGTTCACATCTCATATGGCACACATGGAGCACATGTGATGATACATAGTCAGCAAAAAAAGCCCATGTAAATGTAACGTGTCAAAGCTTTGATTAGTGCGTAAATGAGCCACCCCCATCGTCCTTAGACGAGGCAGAAGAGAGAGTAAGGAAGGCCCAAGGATCGCCATTGAATGTGGAGCGAGAGAAGGAAAAAGGCAGACTCAAGGCATGTGACACTTGCAGAGTGATGGATAGAATAGCTCAGAAGAGAGCACCCAGAGAAAACTCCCTATGTCCGGCCTTTGCAACTAAGGAAGTCTGCAACACCTGGCACAATTCTTTAACGATGATGACCTAGTCAGACACCTTGGAACTGACCAGACAGGAAAGGCAATAGAAACACATTACCAATAACCATGAATAGCAAGGGACGTGAGAGAATACGAGAGTGAATGCAACATCTGCCAACATAAGAAAATCAGACAATGGAATGGAGAGGAACTACAGCATGTACAGAACCCCACGACCCCCTTCAAGGACATATCCTAGACATAATGGTTCTCTACCACAGAACACCAAAGAAAAATATTTCCAAGTCATGGTACCCAATTTGTGTAAGAGGTCGACAGAGGCTTACACAACCAGTAATGTCCGGTCTCACACAGTGGGGGTCATGCTTCAGTGTGATTACTTCTCTGGGTGAGGCTACCCCTAAACCATTTTGTCAGACAATGGGACGGAGTTCAAGGGGAGGAAGTCAAGATAGTTACACCAGCAGTGGAATATCCATCATGTACAAACCGTTGCCAGACACACTTCTTTACGCAACCACATGAACAAATTGACAAAGCGGTCACCAAAGAAAATAACCCCAGCAAAAAATCTAAGGTTGCGAGGAGATTGGGATGAAGATGGAGTGATGGGAGATGGCCTTGAAAAGACGGGGTGAGAAAATAAAGAGAACGGCGAGTGGCCTGCAACAACCAAAAGCACTACCACAGATGGATCAACCCTAACCTACAAACACTTACAGAAACCACTGCAAAAAGGAAATTGAGTTTATGTGTATGTGCAGCCCCTTTCATTAGCACCTCAGAACTACTGTGCAGGTTTAGGATTCAAACAGGTGGGTACCTGGTCAGTGGTAGTGTGGGTTGATACCTCAGTGTACCTAGTGAGGAACCAGAACTGTAAAGTGAGTGAACACCACAGGGGTGCACTGCGGAGGATCACATAGAAGAAAAACAGGGAAAATTGAAGAGTGGAAGACCAAGAGAGGACAATGGGCAAGGTAAGTCCTTCCCAGAAGAATGAGGACCTTGATGCCGAGCCACCGTTCTGAGGATTGGCAGGATAAACCTCAATATGCACCATCACCGGAAGGGAAACGACAACACATGATCCAATACCAGAGAACAGACAATCGACTCACTATTCTGTGGGTTCCTGGTGAATAAGGTGTCCGATGAGGCAGTGGAGGGCATCGACATCTTGCAACTCGGCATGGTTGACCCCGGCACAGATGCGCTGAATCCAAATCCAGTGGTGGACGAATTCAGGGAAGACACTAGAGAGAACCTACCCCACACAAGGGGCAAATGGGGATACAACACATCCTTATCTGATGCCAACTTCACTGCAGTTGTCAAGGAACAGAAGGAAACCTTATCCCAGAAACTGCAAAGGCAACATTGCAGGCTAGTAGACTTCAAAGCAGGGAAGATGCAGCCACCCACCAACCAGCTGGTATAGCCAGCTACAGACGAGAGGAGATGCAAGACAGGCAGCTAACCCCAAGCAGGGGCATGAGAAGTGAACCTAGGGAACCACAGAACCATGTAATCTACTAGCACAAGTTGACGTCAACAAGCCAACATAAACCCTTTCTCCCCACCAGATCCACTGGTGTTCCAGGAGACAAAACTGCAAAGCCTTCCTCTTCGGGGTGGGGGCAAATTTTGTCTTACATTCTCCCCTCTTTTTTAGACCAGTCTTAGCAACTACCCAGCAGCACCCAGATAACTGCAGAGCATGTGTGAGTGCAAGTGGTGAGGCAAGCAAGCAGGGACGAAAAGCATTACGAGATAATAGGTGGCCCCATTAAACTGCACAGCAGAAATTTGACACCGCAGGTGGGTAGTACCACAGTGCCCAAGAACCACGTGACATCATGTACTCTTGAACCAATCTACAGAGCGACATTATATAATCTCACTCCCGTAGGCCAAAACAATTAGAATAAATTTATAAATTTAAAAAAAATTTAATACATTGAATTATCATGTTTTTGGAATATTTTAGATAAGTAATTAAATGTTTTGGTGTTTATTTGAGAGTATTATGTAATGGTTGGGGAGATACCTGCCATTTTCCCAGTTTTGGATGAGCAGCGGTGAGTAACACAAGTGGGTTCTTGGGGGCCTGCATCTTGAGTTTGATAAACTAATTTGTTAGTTTCTGTCTGTATTATACTTAATTCCAGCTCCTTTAATGACCTGGTCAATAAGGAAATGTCTCCTCACAAAGACACGTGACCAACAGCCAAACAAAAGCTGCAAATATGCTCGTCGAATATAAAAACATAGCCTATCTGTAAGTATTTTCACAAAAAGGAGGCGTGTCCATGTACAAATCTATGAAGAGGTGGTCCATTATTTTGGCCGATTTGGCTAAACAAACCTTGCTTCAGAAGCGCCTTTCAAATGTGTGTACGAATGTGACGAACTAAACTGCCACGTGTCCCAAACTTCAATGAACACACGTCACACAAGAAAGGTTTTTCTCTAGTATGTACTAGAGCATGTAAGTTTAGAGCCGAGCTCTGAGTAAATGTGGCTGAGCACACCTTGCAGACGAAAGGTTTTTCACCAGTGTGGGTACGAGTATGACCAACTAAGTGAGATCGCTGAGAAAACTTGGCCGAACATACTGCACACGAGAAAGGTTTTTCCCCAGTATGTACTAGAGCATGTAAGTTTAGAGACCATCTCTGAGTAAATGCAGCTGAGCACACCTTGCAGACGAAAGGCTTCTCACCAGTGTGAATACGAGTATGAACAACTAAATGAGATCGCCGAGCAAACTTGGCCGAACATACTGCACAGGAGAAAGGTTTTTCACCAGTGTGTATGCGATTGTGAGCAGACAGGGCAGATTTTCGGAGAAATGTGGCCGAACACTCCTTGCATGAGAACGGTCTTTCAGCAGTATGTGTTGTTCTACCATGCTGGTTTAGTAAATAACTAGTTTTAAACTTGGCTGAACACCATGAGCATGAGAAAGGTTCTCCACTGGAGTTTGTGGTTGTAGTTTTTCCTTCACTATTGTCTTCTTCACTGTAGCATTGTGCTTCACTACTTCTTGGAGTAGCTGGAAAAACAAAATCGTAAACACAATTTAAAAAAGGAAATTCAAAAACTGTAATACTACATATACAAAATGTTAATTCCATGGAACCAATATGTATTTACATTGTGCATGGGGCTTATAATATAGTGGGCGCAACATGCAGGGATGGATCCAAAGAGCATGAAGGGAAGTATGAGAGAAAAAGGGAAACAAACAGGAAATTTGTAATTGAAGGAGAGGAGTCGAAGAAGAATGTAGTGAGGAGGGAGGAGAAGGGAGGAAGATAGCCTCATCCACAAAATTTTCAAGTGTTCTAAACACATTGCTGCAAATAAATCTTAACATAATTTTTAATGTATATGAGTGAAAAACAACATGAGTACGAGTGCTCACGTGTAAGAACTATGGACATAGTAAGATGAAATAATAGGAATAGAGATATATTTTTAATGTACAAATGTGCATTGCAGGCAAGCATCATGCAGTAATAGCAGTGCCGGAACACCCGGTGGTGAAGGGTCTGCCACCCTCAAACTAGAGGACAGAATTAAGACGTAGGCAGCTAAAAGAGATTAAGGCTGGGTTGGTTCCAATTGTCTGTTCTTAATTAAACTTTTTCTGAGACTAGAGAACCAAAACCTATATTATGTTTTTGGTTCCAACCTTAATTTATAACAACCACCAACATCACTCCCACCAAGTTCCCACTATGTAACATAATAGTTTTTCTGTAAAATTTATTTGCCGTTAAAATTGCACATGTCATGCAGACACAATATTGGTATTGTAAACAAACAAGTCTGTCTGCCAGGAACTAAATGAATACTGAGATAGACGCCACTAAAACATGGCGTATGCTCTGTACACAATATTTTCCACACCGTCAACACTAGCGGTATTACCATTATTTCAGTAAACTATTCGAGAGGTCGATCACAGAAAAAATGGTGCTACGTAAACTGTTTATATGATCTTTGTGGAAACAGTCATTGCAATTTGGTAATGCATCTGTCACATAAAATACTTTGAGCATTTTAAGGGTACAATGTCATATTACAGCAAATTTACCCATAGCATACAGTTACCAGACGTTCAGATTTTAACGGGACTGTCCTTTTTTTCATGAACTGTCCCAGTGTCCCAAAAAAATTTTCACGCAATGTTTTATGTTCTTTTTTTACAGACTTGCAACAAATGGCTGTTTTCATTTATTAGATTTAATTTTTTGAAGTACTTCACCTCTATAATATGACAGACTATTACTTTTTAACCATTTTCAAACATAAAAACATTTCTCAAGATGAGAGAATGCATATAGATTCGGAAGTAAATCTCTATTAATTTTTTTTTTTCACAATAATTCACTTAGTTACCACCAAATAGCACCCAATACCCTTGTTTCCGCTTTATATGCATGGCTGAGAGAGACAGAAAGATGGGTGAGAGAGAGAATGTTAGGTAGCCATGCTGGTTGCTAGGTAACCACTTCCCCTTTTGTCTGCGTGTAAGGAGAAGTAGCAAACCAGACTCACATGTCGCACCACGCCGCAGTGTCAGACAGACGTGTTGGTAAGGCAGACAGCGCACTGCACAGCCATGATAAACAATGGCGCGTGTGACGTATTTCACATCCAGTTACTAGACATTTGCATAATAAATCAGCTTGAAAACAATTGTTGCGTGAAATATTAGGTGAAGGTACCCGAAATATACTTTGGTTGGCGCACCATGCGATAAACAATACAAGCGGTATATGTTAACATTATTTACACAGGAATTTCACCAGGATCACAAAAAATTGTTGGTGGATGCGGATTATCAGTACATGTGATAATGATACAGCGTGAGTCAACTGTATACGAAGAGCAGAAGACTAATTTTTAGTTCTAACTATATAATATTATTGTGTATCTGTGACTTCATAAAACACACAGAAACATTAAATCACACGATAAAACTTACAACTGAGTAGAAGCTTTTCTTGAACGACTTCTCAAAATGTTGAACATCCTGCTAAAAATATAGACAAATTTCTGTATGCGTTCGTGTCATGTTACTGGGTGGTTATGTACAATGTTTGGGCTTCCCTACTTCTAGGCTGGTGTATGTTTACATGCAGCTCAGTGGCCAGAGGTAGATGGCTGCCACCAGACAGTCTGACGTGAAGACTGCCAACCTGGTCTCCATAAGAGGTTTGTCTATGATGGTCACTGCAGTTATTTTGTGTTGAATTTGGAGTTTTCAGTACTCACCATTAAAATGTCTTTCATGTCCTTAAATACACATGACATGTACAAACTTATAGACCCTAACTGTATAAATCTGTTGGCCACTACATTTGCCATACACAAGTTAACAGCAGAACTTTATGCCATGTTCATCATGATGTTCACATTTAAAAAAAACATGTAAATATTACCTAAAGGAGAAATTGTAAAGCACACTACATATTTTTTTATTGTCTTTATTTTCATCTTTAACTCCTCCTTGTAAGTAGCGCTTGCATTTCTATTGTCTTGCACTTTTTCCTTTCTTGCAATATATAACAGTACAAGAAGCAACTATAACCCATTAATATTTTATTGGGCTACGATAATCAAGTTTCTGAACAACCAGCTCAAGTTTGGTAGAAAACCCTATTTCTAACTAGGAAAGTACTGAGCAGTCCTTGACTTGCATCATCCACATTAATATTTGTCAGCTGATACGCAATTGTCTTCTCTTTTTAAAAACTCAATTTTAACTACACGTTCCAGCAATGCTCTCAGTAAGTCCTCCAGTAATTTATGTAGAAATGGTAAATTGCTATTTTTTATGTCTGATGTAGAAGGCAAGTTACATGAATTAATTTTTTTTTTAAGGAAAAATTGTTATCTCACCAACTGATACATGTTCCAATCACCAGCAATCACATAATTTGGTCGGAAGTACACTGAAACCTGTAATTTGTCTGAAGTCTGTACGTGAGGCTAAGTAATAACTTGTCTGGCTTGTATGTATGAAGACCTGGTATTACTATTTTCTAAGAAATAGGCTAATTCAAGTGTAAATTGTTGCTACAGGGTTTCATTTCCTGTATCACTGAAATAATTAGTCAATTCAAATGCTCTATTTGTACCACTTTTTAAAATAGTTATAGCCTCGCTTAGCATGGGTAGCACTTAACATTTAGTCCACATAGACATGGTGTATATTGTTCAAACATTTTGTTCAGGCCAATGCAAATATTCTATTTCACTCTTTTTTTTTTTTTTTTTTTTTTTTTGAGAACTTCTGTTACCGCCGTACCGATCACACATATCCATGTGTACACTTGCATATATGCACACAAAATGAAGGCAATAGCAGTTACTTATCTAAGTCTTTAGAAAATAGTATGTTATATCTGGGCATCAACATGTATGTGGGACTTCAGGGGTCCTATTATTGTTTGACTTAAGGAAAATTCAAAATTGATGAGTCACGTTTTATTAACATTATCACACTATTACCTTTTATATATACCTTCGCCTTATTCCATTATAAAATTAAATTACAGAAGATACATTTCTCCCTTTAAAGTTAATTTCAAACTTTACATTAAACACAGTGATATTGTTGAGGCTACACAACTAAATACTTTTTTAATCCTCAGTAAGCCAATACCAAATACATTTTAGAAACATAATTATTGATTATGTCATTTACCAGAAATGATATAGTTATAATAATTTTTGCAGGAAAACTTTATTATAAACTGTTTTAGCACTAGACATACTTTGGCAAAAATCAACATTTCATCTTTACTTGCCTTTCAGTATATTGGTTATCGGTGGTGGTGGTAGGAAAATATTGTATTAGAATCTGTAAATCTGTAAAAATGTGTATCCTCGCGCGCGTGCACGCACGCATGCACACACACACGCACGCGCACACACACACACACACACATACATACATACATATATATATATATATATATATATATATATATATATATATATATATATATATATATATATATATATATGCATACACACATTCACATTTATACAGAAAAAAGGCTAGAAATGTTTACAAAATTTCTGAATGTTCAACCTTGAGACACTATAAAGTACAGTAATAATCCTTTTTACATATATCAAGGGACTGGGAAAAAAATTGTTGCAAAATACAGGAAAATGTTAAAAGAGGGAAATTGATGCTATAAAATGCATTGCACTAGACAAAATAAAATATGTGTAAAATGTAGGAATATGTAAAATCAGGGTATGTAAAAAAAGGGTTCTAATGTATGAGCCAAAGTCATTGGTCCTTAGTAAATGTCAGACAAAATTAAAATTAGACACTCATTTTCATCTTGTATTCAGATTTTTATTTCCGTGATGCAAGGTAGTAACATTATCAATAAATACATACAAAATGTTTCACATTTAACCAACTAGTATTAATACATGAATCAATTTACAAAAACTTATTCATTAATTTTTTATATACAATAATATACTGAAAGTCTTGAAACTTACTGATGATTTATAGATTAGTCTATGTTTTCACGATCCTCTCAGAAACTTGGCGAGTGGGTAATGTATCATAAATGAAAATAATTTGTCACTGAAAAGAACATTAGAAAGCTGCATCATCTGAATGTATAGCTCAGTACACCTGATTTCCACGAAAAGGTTTCACGACACGCATTTGAAAACAATTTACCTCATATCTACTTTATTTCATGTTAGAATACCATTTTATTCGTTATGCATCTCTGATGGCTGCCAGAGAACATTCTGTAGCAGAGTAACATACATTTTACGTTGCTGGCCAGAACAAAATTATGTTATATATGTGCAAAATACCATCAAACTTGTAAAAATTAATAGCAAGTACTGTTGTTGTACCTCCTCCCGTAGTTTTCAGTCCAGTCCTGGCGACCACCCAGGAGCACCCACAGAATACCCTCAGTATGTGTGTGTAAGTTCAAGTGGTAAGACAAGGGAGCAGGGAGGAAAAGCAGTAAAGGAAATTAGTGGCTGGCCCGTTCAAAGTTCGTGGCAGTAACGTGATGTCGCAGGAAGGTACTGCGATGGCAGAGCGGCACATGATCAAATATTTATTTAGAGCTGTGCCAATTCAAATTGGCTTCTGCCGAATTTGCTGATGTTGACCTAATCAGCGCTTCTGCTGATGTAGGAGCTGCAGAAAATTTTCTGTGGATGTTATGAACACAAAATTTTGTGAGTAGTTTTGTTGAGTTGCACTTTCAACACCAGTACACAACATCTGGAAAGTGTTGTGTATGTCTTTATGATACAGTAAGTACCTACATACGTTTGAGGGGTATTTGTGTCTCATTGTGATTCATAGTCTATGGAAGGAAGCAGTGAGGAGGAAGTGGTGTTTTTTTTACACAATAAAGATGGTGGTCTGGAGACTTGGAAGCCTGTTGTATTTATTTGATTCAAATCGTGATAATCCGGACACAACATGACACTATGGACAAATTCAATTGTGATATTAATTAACCGATGATATAAAGAAGAGATGAATGTATTTATGTTTGCATACCAAGAGTACATAGTGATATTTTATCAAGTGTTCATTGCAACGCTGTATAATGGAATTCTTGCAGCCTCCAAAACCATTAAGCTATAAAGGCGACGATGGAAGCAATCAGAAAACATGGAAACAATTATTCAAGGTGTATTTGAAGGCTACAAGAGCTGAAGAAAAGAATGATGAAGTGAAAATAGCAATAGAAGAAATAATTTTCGACGTGATGGGAGAAGAAGCACAAGAGCTGTAAGTTACATTGGATATCTCAACATCGACAACAGATTCCAAGAAATCTGATAAAGTGCTTCAGAGTTCAGAAGATTATTTTCTGGCCAAAACCAACCAAAGTGTGGAACGCCACAAGTTCAACAGTAGAACGCAAGAGGAATATGAAAGAGTGGACTCGTTTGTAACTGCACTAAGGCACTTAAGTGAATATTGTGACTTAGGTGCTTTACGTCATGATGATCTTACTAAAGATTGTATAGTGTACGGCACCAGGGACGCTCGACTTAGAGATATACTTTTACATGAGCCACAGATAACTTTAACGAAGGCAATACAAATTTGTAAGGTAACTGAACAGACGCAGCAACTGCTCAAGTCAATCAATAGTGATAAGGAAGTCCATGCGGTTCAGAAATTGCGAAAGCCGAATCCCAGAGTTACGGAACAAGTCTTTCGGGGTGCAATGGTACAAGAAAGAAGTGTATTCCAGTAAACACAGCATGCCCACCCTGATCAATGCGGCGGACAAAGTCACTATCGTCAAGAGATGCATCAACAGCTTTTACAAAGGGGGAGTGAAGGCACCACATCAACTGCAGGTTACAAGTACAACCAACGAAGGGTTCAACAGTGCAAGTTACACGTCAGGAGCAAGGAGTCGGGCTGCGGCAGACGACATGAAAAATTACAGTGCCCAGCCTTCAATGTGGTATGTCATAAGTGCCATGAAAACAATCATTTTGACTCATGTGTGTAAATCTAGAAAAAGTGTCCAGGAAATTTGATCCTACAGTAGTGTTAACTACAGCTGATAATATCTTGCAAGAGGATTTGGTTTTGGGTTGTACTACAGATCAGGTTGAACATGCTGATAATCTTGAATGTAAGAGTACAAATGTGAACAAGGTTTCACATGATAATGACGTGCATGGGGGTACTGAATGTAAGAGTAAAAAGGTGAACAGAGTTTCTCATGATGATAATAGGCATGTTTTGGGTACTGAATGTACGGATGCCAAACAACTGTTTATCCAGGAAAGGACTAGAGTCAGAATGGTTTTGTAAGCTGAAAGTACTGTGTGAGCCAAGTACCTATGTTAACTTCAAAACTGATACTGGTGTCCAAGTAAATATCATTCATGTTAATATATTTCAGAAGCCGTATTTGAGGAAAAATGCGTTATTAAAGTCTAATGTGAAACTAAAAACATATTCAGGGTCAGACATTGAAGTAGTGGGAGAGTGTGTCTTACGTTGTACAAAGAGTGATGGTATTTCCCAGGTATTGGAATCTCAGGTTACATGAGTAGACAACTCGCCACCCATTCTGGGGTTCGTAACCATTCAACAGTGAGGTATCATAAACAAAGTTGGTGGGGTTAGGTCACTCCAAACACCAACCTCAAGAGTACAACTGTAAACAAGTATTCTAGTGTGTTTGAGGGTCTTGGGAAAATTAATGTTAAACCTTGTGAACTGAAATTGAAGCCTGAAAGTCTGCCACACATGGCAGGGTTTAAGCGTGTGCCATTTGCACTAGAGGGTCAATTAGGTTTATTGGAGATTGTCACAGAACCAGTGGAATAGCTGAATCAAATTGCAATTGTTAGGAAGCCTAATGGGGACTTAAGGTTATATTTAGACCCTCAGCCACTGAATGAATCAATTCAGAGAAAATATCATAGGATGCCTAAAGTATGAGCAGAGTTAGAAGGTTCTGAGTATTTTAATACTCTAGATGTGAATAGAGGGTTTTGGCAGATACAATTTAGTGAAGACAGCTCTAAACTGAGTACTTTCGACACTCCAACATATGGTAAAATAGGATTTACCAGATTACCTTACAGACTTGCATGTGCACCAGAGATTTTTCATAGTATTTTTAGCAGCTTGCTTAAGGATGTACCATGGGTTTTAGTCTACATGGATGATGTAATTGTCTATGGGAAAAGTTTGCAGGCCCACAAATAGCTCTTTGCTAAAGTTCTTGAACAGGCAAGTGAAATGAATGTCACTTTTAACAAGGAAAAATGTACATTTGGGGTAACCGAAGGAAATACATAGGCCACATAATTAATGAGGATGGTATTAAGGTTGATGTAGATAAAGACAAAGCTATCCTGCTCAAACTAACCAAAAGGAGTTGCTTAGGTTCTTACGCATGCTAAATTATGTGGGGAAATTCATGCCAATGCTATCTCAACATACAGCTAAACTCAGAGAACTTTTTAAGTTGGAGTCTCGTTGGACATGGACAAAGTTTTCAAAATTTAAAAAGCATGTTGTCTCTAACACCAGCACTAGAGTACTATAATCCTGCAGAACCATTTAAACTCTCTGTCGATGCATCAAGTAAGGGTTTAGGTGCTGTCTTAATGCAGTCTAAAGGATCATTAGTATATGCATCAAAGACACTTAGTCTCGCTCAACAGAATTGTGCTCAAATAGAGAGGATCTCCTTGCAGTGTTGTATGGCTGTGAGAGATTTCACCAATTTATCTGTGGGAATAAAATTGTAGTTAAAAACGGATCACCACAAACCATTACAGGCAATATTTGCTAAAGCATTAGATAAGTAGTGGCCTCTATGCCTTCAGTGAATGAGAATCAAGCTACAGAACTAGGACATCTCATTCCAGTACACGTTGGGTAAGGAACTTGTAATAGCGCATGCATTGTCACGAGTTAGCTTAGAGGATAAGAATAGTGACTTAATGGAACAAGAGGCCTCCTCCCAAGAAGGTCTTGTAAATACATTACATTCAGGCTTCACACAATATATTGGAAACAATTAAGAACCACCCCTTAAGGGATGCTTCCCTAAGTCAGTTAAAAAACTTAATTCTCGAGAGATGGCCTGATAGGGACATGGAAGTACCAGATGCAGGTAGGCTGTTTTGTTTATAAAGGGAGGAACTTGTGGTCCACAATGACTTAATTTCCAAGAGTAAGCAAGTTATCATATTGAAGCTCATGAGGAAAGATATACTCAGCGCATCCATTATATTCATATGGGAATTCAAAAATGAAAACTGAGAGTTAGGGAGTGTGTGTTTTGGCAACTTGTAATGAGGGAATTAACTAATTTGGTCAACAATTGTCCAGCTTGTAGGGCGACTCAAAACATCAATGGTAATGAAACACATACAAACCAAGCAGTTCCAGAATGCTCATGGCAAAAGTGGCAGCAGATTTAATGCATTTTAAAGGGAACTACCTACTATTAGTAGATTCTTATTCTAAATATCCAGAACTCATTATCTTACTTGACTTAAGCAGTTCACATACCATTACTTGTTTCAAAGAAGTCTCTGCAACGCATGGTATACCTGTGATTTTGTATACAGATGATGGGAAAACAATTTAATTCGGTAGAGTTCCGAAAGTTTGCCACTGAATGGAATTTCCAACATGCGCAACTGTTCACTTACTTACTGATAGGGTCTATTCAACTTGATGCAGTACAGTTTCTTCCAATTCGGGAGTGCGGCATCTCTTTGGACACCAGTCATTCCTGTCGGCGGAGAAGGTACCTTATTCTCAGAGCCATTGGGTAACTGTGGCAAAAAAGGGTATGCGATGGTGTCACTTGTTGTGGATATCGCTCTCGATACAGCCGACGAGCTGCTCTTCCATTACCTTTGGCTGTGCCACACAAGGATCATATCTATGTATTCTGCAAACGTGAGCTCAACCATGTCAATCGGAAACACAAAGGGGCGTGAATTGGGCTCGAGGCAGGGTAGACATCGCGTGCCATCAGGTGATTTTCTGAAGTAACATACTGCCTACCCGGTTACATACCAACACAAGTGCATCCGAGACATTGCACTTTCCCTCAGTGGAAGTGGACGAGTGATAAACCTGATTTGAAATGGTTGTAGAATGGAAACTGTGTGTTTCCGGAAATGTGTTCCTATTTAAAAGATAGTCTACTCAGTCCCCTGGGGAATTTCCGAGCACCTGTATAAAACAAGCACCATTTCTGTTTCAAGCCTATTAACAACAACAAAACATGTAAATAACCTTACAAATGCTTCCTGTTTCCTGACTCCACAAATTAAGTATTTATGTAAATATAGACCAACAATGTTTTTTTTTTGTTTTTATATTTACTTGAACTTACATATTTAGTTGTATTACTCTACTTACTGTTTAGACAATGTAAACTGAAACAAGTTAAAAATTACTTTTAATTGTACTACACTTCACCAATACCATTGTTTGAGTATAATAGTAACCTAAATTCAACTTAAATATAAGCAAAAATATTGTACATACAGCTGAAGCACATCAGTGAATCGGCATTACAGGACCGGAAAATCTGTGAATCTGCACAGTTCTAGATTTACTGTTTCAGTATTTTTTATTAGTTCAAGTGTTTTGTGTAATGGTCAGAGGGAGGGACTGATGTGCGTTCCGCGAGGGCCTTCATATTGAGTTTGCCGAACCGCTTGTTAGTTAACACCTATATCGTAATTAATCATGGAAGCTTTTTTGTTGTCCCCATGAGTGACCACACCATTCGTAGATACATTTAGTTTTTACACCTGAGCTGTGATGCCTCTGGCCAGGCATATGGGGACAGACACATGGTGCCGGCAGCCTTCTGTTTCCAGTCCATTGGAGATTGTGCAGGACTCAACTTTGGATTAATTCCACTAGGAATAACCATAGACTGGCAGCATAACTATATTTTCATGTGTTTGAAGGGCCATGTTATATATGAATCAGATTTAGTGTTGTGTTATGTACCATGTAGTGAGTACAGCCATCAAAACCAGTGACCAAGCATCCGAATGTGCATTCTTATTTAACATCAGTACAAGTTCATTCTTTATAGGTGTGCAGTGTAATCCAAACAGCACTGTAGGTTCTGCAGTGTAAACCAGGTTCTATCCTTTCATGCCCATGCCTGCAAGCCATACACTCAGAATATTTCACCCCACCATGAGGAATCATGCCTTACGTGTGTTAGTCCACCATGACTAACTAGCACCACAAGTATTTAGTCAATTTTGTGCTCTTAATGTGGCAGACATGAGAGAACAGTGTGTGATTGACGTGTGCAGCTCCCAATGTCTACTAGCTCAGTCGTGGGCAGTTGGAACACCGGCAAAGCTCAAGTTACCTGAGTGCTCTCGGGGTGTGCACAAGGACTCGGCACAGTTTTTAAGGCAGTGTGAGATCAGGTAGGTGAGGTATTGAGTTTGGACACATGAGTGGATGGATGGGTGAAGTGAGCAGTTAAAAGGCAAGGCTAGAGACAGGTAGTGTATGTGGCGGAGTTTTGACATGTCATGACCAGAGTTCCTGGCATGCAACAATCACTATTTTGTTGACGATTGAACTAAGACTCGCTGGGAAAAGTTTTACAGAGATGCCCAACATTACCAAAATGCAGTGGAAAGGTTGTTCATGCACAGAGTGTAGCTGTTCCTCAGGATGTCTAATACTACTCCTGGAGGCTGCTGTCCCCAACAACATTGAACACTTCACAGAAGAAATACAGTTATTTCTGATGGCAGTCCACCAGACCCTGCTGGAGAGTACGTGTGACAGGCCATCACCACCTAAAACAGCCTGCAGAGATGGATAGGTGGGGATACGCGGCACGGGGGTAGGAAGATCTAAGAGTGTAACATGGCATGGAGCCCCTGGCACAGCAAGGACAACTCCCCACTAAAACTCACATAGGATGGCTCACAAGATGGACAGCATGCCTTAACTAAGTGTTGTTACTATCCTCAGCTGAAATAGCACTGGTATAGAGACTGCCCAAAGTAGGGAGCAGAGCATGAACAACCCAGAAACTGGCAGTAAGGAGGGCTGAGGACAACTCATGACCAGCAGAAGGCAGTCTTCACTGCGACAGACCCCCTGCAGCAAACGGTGATGGCCATTGATCATATCAACACCATGCACGAGCGACCCTACATCAAGCCGCAAGACTACAGGGAACGACGCAAAATCAAAAAGCAGTTATGTGAAATGCTACAAGATGGGACGATTGAACCACTTTAGAGCAAGTTAAGTTTTTCAATAGTGTTGGTGGGCAAAAAAGATGATACTACATACCAGGTTCTACGTAGACTTCCACGCAGTCAATGATGTGACCTTGTTCCCCCCTTCCCCTGGCCAACCATCCCTGATTAGTGTAGAGGGTTGTTAACTGGAATTGGGATTGCCAAATAGTTGAGCCTGTGGCACCCACACAAGACCGTGTTTCTAGTTCCTGACCAACCATATCACTTCATAGCCATGCTGTCTGCGCAGAAAGGGGCATCTATCAGAGTATAATGGTAAAGTGCTAGAGGGATACATAGGGGAATTCACAACAGCTTACCCCCAAGAGAGGGGATGAGAAACCTGACGAGCCATAGTTCTGATTTTCGTAATCAAATCAAAATCAATCAGCACCATCATCAGAAGGGAACCCAACAACGTACGACCTAACACCAAAAAGGCAATTGACCAACCATTCCGAGAGTTTCTGATGTAAAAGCAGCACCCAAGGGTGAGCAAGTACCTGTTCCAGGCAGCGGTGTTCAGAGGGGTGGACATCGAGGAACTCAGGGTGAATGACCCTGACAGTGTTGCGTAGAGTCCAACTCCAGTGGTGGAGGAACCTGGGATAGACACTGAAGAGAACCTACGCCGCACCAGGGGTGGGTGGGTACATGGTGCCTCCTTAGCCAATGCAACCTTTACGGCACTTGTCGAGGAACCGTAGGTACCTCTACCCCAGAGATTGTTATGGCAATGTTGCCGTGAGCGCTGCTGTGGGCTGGCAGACTTGAAACCAGAGAAGACACAGCCACCCACCAACCAGTTTACATAACCAGCTGTAGACGAGAGGAGATGTAACTTGTGCCCCAGGCAGCTAACCCCAAGCAAGGGCACGAGAACCAGACCTTGGGATCCACAGCACCATGTGATCTACTAGCACGAGTTCAGCTCAACAGACCAATACAAACTCTTCTTTCCCACCAGATTCATCCAGCGCTCCAGGGGCAGTACTGTACGAAAAAACCCACAGACCCCTGCAACTTGTCAGGCCTGGCTTCTTCGGGAATGGGGGTGTTAATGCAAGTGGTAAGCAATGGAGGGATAGCAGTTAGGGACCAAAAAAGGCCCTTTTAAAGTGCATGGCAGAATTATGATGTAACAGGTGGGTACCATGGCACCTGAGCGCCCCGTAATAGTACATATTCTCAAACCCCTCTAGACAGACACGTAATATAATCTTGGTCCTCTGGGCCGAGACAATCCAATGTACTTTAAATATTGGAAACTACGTTTTAATAATATATGTAAAGGATTACAGTATTTTGTTTTTGACTGAAGCGTTAGTGTAGAGCATGGAGGGATACCTGGAGAGATTATCTACCGACCGCCATTTTGCTAGTCTTGGATCAGCAGTGGTGAAAGAAGCGCATTCCACGGGGACCTGCATCTTGAGTTTGTTGAACAGATTCATTAGTTTTTGTATGTATTGTAATTAATTCTGGAACCTTTATTGTTGCTACCATTAAGTGCCCTTACCTCAGTGGACTTATTTACTTTTTATGCCCAAGATGTGGTGCTCCTGGCTAGGCACTTAGTAATAGATGTACGGCGCTGCAAGCCTCTGTTGTCGAATCCATCTGCATCTATTGCCAGCAGAGATGATGTGGGATTCATCTTTGGCATAAATACATGTGACATAACCATAGACTGGCAGCATTACTTTATTTTCACGTATTTGAAGGACCTTGTCATTTTTCATCACATTTAGTGTTGTGTTATGTACAACATGGCATATACAGCCAATAAAACAGAGTGACGGTGACCCCAACAGCAGTGCTGACTTTATTGTTTGTTGTGCGTGCCCGCTAGCCATACTAGTCGAGCATTCTATGCATTCTGAGGACTCATGCTTTGCATATGTTAGTCGACTGCAGCTAACTGGTGCCCTGGGCATTTAATCCATTGTGTACTCTTTTTAATGTGGCTGGCATGTGGTCAAGACACCTCGACCACTCTGGATGGTAGCAGTACTGTATTCTCTCCTCCAATAAAAATGTCAGATCATGAAGATTTGCTTCCAAACAAGTGAAAATCACAATTTTAGTGTTTTTTGTGATGCACAAATACAATTAACTATAATATTTACAGAAAATTAAGAAGGTTGAACATAGTCTATGTCTCAATAAGTTTAACCCGTTCAGTCCTGAATTCATTCACACGCTCAAGTGATGCAATCGTGAAATATTTTGGTGTGACTGTACTTGTCACAACCAACCAACAACGTGCTGCGCACTCTATGCTAACAGCATTAACCATTCACAGAAGCGAGGCACACATGGTTTGGCAAAGCAGATATCTCAAAATGAGGACACTCAAAACACTGAACTCTGATTATTTTGTGTGTACACAGCGACAGGTTAATACATTTTTAGCAATATTTGTTTTAAAAATTCATAGATGTTGCAAATAAAAAAATATGCAAAAATCCCTTTATTTTTAACAATTTTTAAAAATCATGAAAACATTTTATATGTTATTATATTTAATATTTCTTGAAGACACTCATAGTATCTCACTGTGAATTATCTAATTTCATTGAGTTGTTTTTCATGATTTGTACAGCCCAAAAACACTAAAAAATGGTGCTTTTCTGATGTCACTATGCAAAAAGCATTGTGTCTAAAAATGTTTTGTGTGAGGAAATAGTACTTGTTAAGTAATGTCTTCATGTTGAACAATATTTCAAATGAATATAGCATACAGAATTCTTTTGTGGCCAGCTACCTTAATGGCCTGGTCAAGTAAGTAAATGTCTCCTCATAAAGACATGTGACCAACAGCCAAACGAAATTTGCAGATATGCTCGTGGAATGTCAAAACACAGCCTGTCTGTAACTACAGTATTTTCACAACAAACAGCCATCCATATAGACATACATGAAGTGGTTCTCCAGAATTCTGGCCGAGATGGCTGAACAAACCTAGCTTGAGAAGCGCCTTTTACACGTGTTTCAATACGACAAACTAATCTGTTACGTCTCCTAAACTTCATTGAACACACGTCACACGAAAAAGGTTTTTCACCGGTGAGTTTAGAGCCGATCTCGCGGTAAATATGGTTGAACACACTTTGCAAACAAAAGGTTTCTCACCTCTATGAATACGAGTGTGAACAACTAATGCGGAATTCTTAGTAAACTTAGCCGAACATACATCACAAGACAGAGGTTTTTCCCCACTATGTATGTGAACATGATCCCTTAGAGTTGACTTCTGAGCAAATGTAGCTGAACATACTTTGCAGACGAAAGGTCTTTCACCAGTGTGAATACGAATACGAACAATTAAGAAAGAACACAGAGCAAACTCGGCACAGGAGAAAGGTTTTTCACCAGTATGTGTGAGAATATGGTTTTTTAAAGTTTGTCTGCGAGTAAATATGGCTGAACACACCTTGCAAGGAAAAGGTTTCTCACCAGTGTGATTAACATAATGTTGTTTAAGATCTTTACTGGTTCTGAAAGTGGCTGAACACACATTGCAGGAGAAAGGTTTATAATCTGTATGTGTGCGAATGTCAGCAGCCAGGGCAGATTTTCTAAGAAATGTGGCTGAACACCCCTCCTTGTATGAGAACTGTCTTACAGTAATATATATGTTGTTCCACCATTCTGCTTAAGTAGATAACTGGATCTGAACTTGGCTGAACACTGAGAGCATGAGAAAGGTTCTCCATTAGTGTATGTTGGTGTGATTTTGCCTTCTTCACTATTATTTTCTTCACATATGCACTGTGGTTCACTAGTTCTTGGAGCAGCTGGAACAACCAAATTGTAACAAACATATTTAAAGTTTGAAATTCAAAGATTGTAATAATTAGATGCTGAAGGGACCAAAACATAATTTCAAATTAACAAAAAATTCAAATTAAGAAAAACATTGTGCACGAACGAAAATTAAACAATAAAATTGTATGCAATATAAATATGTATATATACATATGTATTTATATGGTTAAAAGTGATTATACATGTATGGTACTGTATTTATAAGTAAGGCTGTCTGTACACAACACATACAGCAGTACATAGTACATTATTTACATTTTTGTAAAAAGATTGAAATTTTTGGCTGTTTTTTCGATTTGAGACTTTGAGCCTCTACAGAATCTTCAAGGATATTAAGTGATTTGGAAACTGTATCACTTAAGTTTTGCTGTGCTTCACAGTATCTCCGTAGCTCATGGATGAACTCCATTGTTTCTACTGAAATCGGCAGAGGCTGCACTGGCAGTTCGGAAGGTTCATCAGATGATCCGTTATTCTGCACCCTGCTGCTCACAACTTCAGCCACAATCTCAGCATCCGTATGCTCCCTGCACAAAACTACGTTGTCGTCCATTGTAACAAACTCTTCATACAAAACTGATGAAGACGTCAAGTCTCCAAAACCCTCCACAACTGGCATGATCTCCTCGTCGTTATCTTCTTGATTTTGATCTCGGATGTCATTCTCGTTTCTTCGCTGTGTAAATCCCGCTTTCTTGAAACAATTTGCAATTGTTTCGCTTTTAACTTTTTACCATGCACGGTTACACATCCGAGATGCCTTGAGAAGGTCAATTTTTACTGTCTTGTCTTTATTAGTGGTTACGATGTTTTCAACAACAAGCCGCCCGTAAAAGTGCTTCAAGTTCTTAATTGCACCCTGATCCATTGGCTGAACAATAGAAGTCATGTTTGGAGGGAAAAACACCACTGTAACATTCTCATCACTTTAACATTTTGTGGGCCGTGCATTTGTCAATAAACAATAAAACTTCCCATTTTTATTTGCTCATTTTACAAGCCATTTTTCAAAGAGTTCACATATCATCCATGACTTTCTATTGGCTTCGTATTCTACTGGTTTGGATTTAACATTTTTAAAACACCTAGGATTGGCGAATTTTCCTATAATCAATAACTGCAATTTTTTAGAACCATCCATATTTGCTCCTAATAAAAATGTTACTTGATCCTCACTAAGCTTACAGCCACTGTAGCTCTTAACCTTAAAAGTTATAGTTTTTTCTGGAGTACACCTGAAAAGCCCGTCCAGTTTCGTCTACATTAAAAATGTTTTTTGGGTCCCTGTCACCATTTCTAACAAATCAGTTTTCCACTCATTAGCCATTTGCACATCAACATCCCCACTCTCACTGCACACAGACTTGAAAACAACTTTATTCCTACTTTTGAAGCCATCCAGCTAACCATGGCTGGCCTTGAAGTCATTTTTTCCCCCAAGACACTTGCAAACTGTTCAGCCTTAGCTCGGATAAGCGGCCCACTAACAGGAATTTTTTTGGTCTCGCACTTGTTTAAACCATTTCAACACACATTCGTCCACTTCTGGATTTTCTGGTCCTCGTGTCCTTTTCCTGTCTTTTCCAATTGAATTCCCTGTGTTCAAAATTTTATCTTTGTTCTCCAGGAAAGTTGACAAAGTGTTCGGTAAAATTCCAAAGTCCTTGGCGATTTCTGATTTTTTCGTTAGTCCTTTTTCCACTTCTTTAATGACAGTAACTTTCTCAGACAATATTACAGAGTTGTAAGTTGCACGTGCAGGTATAGACAGCAACATGACTACGAACCGTACATATACAGAATGCAAAACTAACACACAATCCCGAAGCTGGACTTGCATTCACTATGGTCCGAGGATGTAAGCAGACTGACTTGGCGAAAACAAGGTCAGTCGGCCAGAAGAGTAAACAAACAATAACGGGATTAGGATGGCCAGTACCTGGAAATTGGCCACTCGTGGTCGCTGACTACCATGCCTGCTGTACAGAAGTGTCTCCCACGCCACGCACTGTTGTCACGTCTCCCGCGCTGCACTGTTGCCAAGTCTCTCGTGCCTCGTGCTGAGCATACCTATGTAATATATGATGCGCACCCCACTTTGGCAGTGCTGATTTTGGAATAAAATATGCTTGGTACATGGGTGTTTGACGTTCTGGATGCATATTACACTTTGAATTTTCCAAATAAAATTAGAATTATACATTATATTTTTACATTGATTTCATAGAAAATTCAAGGGACCAGCAAAAAAAGTTCGAATTATCCATGATTTCAAAATAAAGACGTTCGAATTAGTCAAGTTCCACTGTATTGCAGAAACAAATTGTTAATGCCATGGAACAAGTATGCATGTACGCTGTGCATGGGGCGTATAATGCAGTGGGCACAACTTACAGAAATGACTCCAAGGATTAGGGAAAAGGGAGACAAACAAGAAATGGGGCCATGGAAGGAGAGGAGAGGAAGAAGGATGTAGTGGAGAACGAGAAGGGGGAGCGAGAAACTCATCCACAACATTTTGAAGTGTTCTACTAAATCACTTTGTTACAAACCTTGTTTGCATTAAAAGGACAAGCCAACTGCAGTAAATGCAGTGCTGCGGCACAACTATTACTCCCGGTGATGAGGAGTCTGCCACCCTCAGAATTAAGACATAGGCAGCTAGTAGATAGCCTCCAGAAGTTACATATGAATGCTATTCTGATTGCTAATGTATCAGTCACCTCTTACCTCCTCACTTACTTCAGATTGACCACTTACAAACCAGCAAGCTTTTGCGATGGCGAGTGTATTGCATCCTGGGCAAAAACTTGCAAGCCACAATTTAAGGCCTTATTCACAGAGTGACTTAAGGAATACTCAAATTTTCTAACTCAGATAAGTTAGTATAAAAACACTACTACCCTCTTGCATATTTCTCATCTATTCAGAGTTTCTTCACACTTTTTGAATCAAACTTGAAAAATCACCAAGAGGTATAAAATTTTGGGCATTTTATAACTTTGTTAACATAAAAGTATCTTATATTTGATTAAATCTAAGTTTCGTTTACATTTTACATATAAATTACAATACGGCTACTTCATTTACAATTAATATGAATAAAAACAGTGAGAAAATAGGTATTTTGGTAATGCCTAGTCAGAAATAATTCTTATGCAAAATATTATTATAGTGAGTGCATACAAATGCAGTGCTTTGCCCCTTTGGTGTAAATTGCTAGACTGTTAAAATTTGTTTACATAAGGCAGAGGGATATCCTGGAAGTGGAACTTTAGCAGGTCTTCGGAAAAGTTGGAAGTACCTGTGAGTGTACTACACACGTTACTAAGTGTAAAATCCTCTAGACCTTCGCCAGCTCCCTGAACTTTGTCAGAATAAGAACAAGAACATTTTTTGCTGAGAGTCATAAATATTTTCTGTCATCTATTCCATAACTGGGTTACCAAATCTCCCATCCCTCATATAGAGCATGACCTAACCTCTACTGGGGCGACTGAGGCCTAGCTTAATGTGGCTATATTCCTTTTTGTACTGATAGTTCTGTGGCTTTTGGCCAGCAGGAAACAATTTAGGAACGCCAACAACCAATCAGTTGGTCTCGGTGGTGTATACTCATCAGCCGTTCCCGCAGCAGAAATAAACAGTGTCTGATATGCTCAACAAGTTTGTTCTCATGTCATTAGTAATATGTGTGTTTACAACAATAAGGGGATTAATTTGTGAAAAAATTATAGTACGGACGTTTAATTCAGGTGAGAATAATATAATATTGTCCCACCCTCACTCTCTTTGCATCTTTGACAGAATACAGGAATGTTACAGTTTTTTTTGTTGGAATTATTGTTTACCAAAGCCACATTCAATCGTCTGCTACTGCTGATACCACCTGTCCTGCATAACAGTGGTTTCAACAGAAAGTGTATTTTACAACCGAGATGCCACATCTCTCATCAGTGACTCTGCTGTAGTAGTAGATAACTGAAAACTTGTCATTAAACTCAGCTGTTGATAGTAATAAAAAGGACTCCGCCTATGTCTCTCCTCAGAGTATGATATTTAATTTTAATGGCTGTACAAAGCAACTGGAAAAACAAAGATTTTTAACAAGAAAGTTACAAAGAGTATTACATCGAAACCTCATTAATAAAGATTTATTTTAACACAAAGTACTCATTTCCCCATCGAGTGAGACTGGGGATTTAATGTTAATCTTTATGATTCATAAAAACCTTTTGTATTACAATGTTATAGGCTTAACTCCCTTAGCATAACTGGTTAACCAACTGTCTGCTGACTTTCTGAGCATTGAATAGCCTGGTGTTGAAGCTTATGTAGACTCAAGCTTATTAAGGCCCGACTTGCATCGTCCAGTACATGCACATCCAGTTCGATCTTTCGCTTCCTGAATCACTAATGAACAGCATTTGTGACTAACCGCATGTTCCTGATGTAATACTGTATTTATCTATATATCTTACACACCTTTTAATACAATTTTTTGGGTTCTAAAGATGAGTCGTGTAAGATATGAGAGCTAAATGTTTGTGCATTTATTTATGAACTGATTGCATATATAACAACATTAAAAACAACTACATATTTTCAACAGGAAAGTGGTTGATGTGTGAGTTGTGATAAGACAAAATGAGCACTCAATGTTTGTTTTGTAATAAATATTGCTCCTGCCTGAAGAATGAAGTAACGTGCAAGAGGTAACAAGTGAGAGATGAGGACAAAGGAAACAAGCAGAGCAAGTGGTAAGCAAGAGAGAGATTGAGACAAAGGAAGCAAGCCAAGAGAAAGGTAAGCGAGAGGGAGACAGATGAAGGAAGCACGCTGAGCGAGAGGGAGCAAGACACAACAGCACCAAGCCTTGGTCACTTTTGTTTATAAAAGGGGGGGGGGGGGGGGGGGGAGGTGGTTGTGTGTGTGCATGTGTATAAGTGAATGTCCCCCTCCTTTCAATTTTTGAATGCGCCAACTGAATTTCACCAAACTCAGTACATATACAGAACTATGTAAGGACACCTCATTTTTATAGTTTTCGACCACTTACATTCAAAATGGTGGCTATTTCAACATTTAGGGTGATGTCATATCTCTGAAACTATTCAACCAATCTACACCAAATTTTGTATGCTGGCAGAACATCACATAAGCATTATATTTTGAGATGGATATTTTAATTGGTTTGTCATTTTGTAAAATAGTACTACATGAAGAAATAAAGATTTTGCATTACCTCTCTAAAACTATAAAAATGATTCTCATCCAATTTGGCAGGTAAGTAATACTATGACAGACCAAGTAAACATACATGGCTAAACTTGATTAGATACTTATTTTAGCATGGCGGCCATACAAATATTTTAAGTTAATTTGGTATATCTACCATACCATTTAAACAATTTCGACCAAATTTCGTATGCTGAAAGTATCTATAACAAGTATCATATATACCAACACATAACCACTTTTGTTAGCCATTTTGGAATACAGCACCAACCAAATAAATAAAGTTATTATGTCATATATCTGCAAAAAAAAAAAACTGATTCGTACTAAACTTGGCAAACAAATAGTACTGATGAAGATGATGTTAAGTGATATGTTTTAAGCATGTCAGACATTTATTTTCAAAATGACGGCCATATAGCTTTTAAGCTTAGAATGTTATATCATATAAACCATGTAATCAATTCCAGCTTAACTTTGTATATTGGCAGTAGATATTACAACTATCAACTATATATACATGGAGAATCTTTTGTCAGTGTTTCAATTGTCAAAAAAAAAAAAAAACAAAAAAAAAATTCAAATAAAATTCACTATTTTTTTATTAACACTACTGCAAGGGAAGAAGACGCCAATTGGTGCTACGTGGATGTACATGTACATGTAAGTGGATACAGGCTCCGCACCTATAATTGCCTGCTGGGCCAGTGAGAAGGGTTGGCTAGACAGACACTAACAAAGGCACCATGTATGGTCACACAATTTGGAGGCAGCATGCATTAGTGAGGACAGACCCTCATTAGGAAGTAAGACATCGCCCTGGCCTGAGACAATGCTGTAGAGAAGGAAGATGTGATAGGACCTGGTGAGATGGAAAGAAAAATGATGACAAAAGAGAAGAAGATTAAGGTTGAAGTAAAGCAACTGCCTATAGACCACTGCACCCAACTATACAATGTGAAGAACTTGAAGATTTTCTTGTAAATTCTGCTTTCCATAGCATCCAAAACGGAAATGAACTTAAATTTTGTTAAAAATACAGACTATTTTAATAGATTATTTTTTTCATTTAAAAAGTACATTTTAGTAAAATATTTTATAATGATGCAAAATGTATACATTCTTCTTTCACATACAGCGTAGATCGCACTTTTCTGACAATCTTTATGGTGTCTGTACTACCTTTTTAAGTTCTTCATGTTGTATAGTTGGATGCAGTGCTCCATAGGCAGTTGCTTTACTTCAACCTTAAGAAATAAGCATGATATGATGGTCCGAACAAATTTCAGATCCAGACCGGGTTCTGATTAGCCGCCTCTAACGAAAAACACGGGGTGGCTGTGGTGGTATTGTAAAACCCCGCCACCACACGGGAGAACATGATGTTGTCATTTGTTTCCTACTAACAGAAGGCGGGCTATCAGAAAAGCAAGAAGGTGGGGGGACTAACAAAAAATCACCTAAAGCGGGACACTTGGAAGCTACAAAAAATATTACATCACAATTAGTAAAACTGTGTATTCTCTCAGACACATATATGCATGCACACACAATAGCACACATGCATATGCAAACATACTAGGGTTACACACTTTTCCAGATTTGCTAGAAGGGACATTTGTGACGATTTAATGGACATCATCTGTTCCCAATAAAATGATCAAGGAAGACTGAAAGAACTGTTTGAATTCTCTCTTTAATGTGAAAAAGTCAGTATTATACGTCTCAGACAACATTTTCTGTCAACATATACAACAACAAAATATTAGTTGACACTATACTCACAATTCAGTGTGATTTTAATTTCTTATTTAATCAGCTTTGAAACAGATGACACCAACAGACAGTGGAAGAAAAGGCACTGCACACATTTCAGCAAGCGCTACTTCCACAAATGCACTTCTTGACCCCATGACCCCTGTTGGCATCCGTTGTAACTATCTGTGGTCACAGTTAAAGCATCACTGTTAACATAACTGCAACTGCGGACGTGGTAAATTACTAACACTGTGTTTTTTAATGCTCAGGTTAGGTATTTTTGACAAAGTCTAAGAAACCGAATATGACGTCTCATCCTATGTCCGTATGCGATAATGCTTTCAACTCCAGGATACAGACAATCCTGTACAGTACAGGAAAGTTGGCAACCGTAATGTATGCACGCATGCGCACACACAAACAGAAAAAGAAGACAATCTCATAAGTCTCTGCTACCTTCAGAAGACATGCTGAAAGGTATTGGAAGCTTCTGAAATGTTCAACATTGTATCACAATAAAATATGAGCCAAAGTCTTTGGTCCCTATAAAATGTCAGACAAAACTAGGAATAAATGCATAAGGATTAAAACCAATAATTATTTCAATGATCAGTTTGTTAATTGCAGTGTCTATTTCTTACAAATTTTAAAGTTTAACTATTAAATGTTTATTATTTTCACAGTCCTTTGAAGATACTACAAAAATGTCGAATACATAATATATTTTATTTGAGAAATAACAGACGTAATATAAATAGAAAATTTGGAAGTTTTTCACGTGCTTGTTAATCAGACATCTGTTAACACTTTCACCGACGTTGACAACTGTTCCACATTCTGTCCAATACTTCAATCTGTGAATAACTGCAAATATGATGATGAACAGTCACCATGATCGTGACACTCCTCCAAGGGAAAGGAAACATCATCATTCTTGTTATTATAACAAACTGTAGTTAGAAGATGATGAATTTATGAGGGTACATAAACAACATGATAGTGATAACAAAGCCAACTGCAAAGTATGTAACCTTACTGTGTCTAACAAATAGAATGGCATTTACTTAAAACTTATTTGTGAAACTCATAAGGTGAAAAATTACTGTTTTCTAAATCAATACTCAGTATAAATGAAAAACGCCTTCGTAAGATGCAAATACACGATAAATCTCATGATAAAGTTGGTGCATGTCACTTTCCTGCACATTGGGCATGCGCACACTACTTGTCGACTTTGCCCCATCATCGAACAATTTAAACTCATATGAGCAATTCACACGCCTGCTGACAGTAAATTACGTGTCTACAGGATTGCTCCCAGCACAGTGAGCAATTACAGACACGTGAACATTCAATTGAAATTGTACTATCCACTCAAAAGATGACATATGGTTGCCTTTTCCCCTCCTGACAAATTGTATTATACAGCGAGCCACCGACAAGTCAGACGCAGAGAAGCTAGTTTGAAGGGATGCTGCAGGAGGGCAGCACCCTACACACAATGTCGTCACTGCTGCCAGAGCCTCGTGGAGAGGCGATAGATATGTCAACAGTCTCTCGCCAAGGAGATAAGAAATCCTTGGCGCTGCATAAGGTTGTGGACTTAGAATATTTATTCCGGTAGCAGCAGCATATACACACTTGATTTACTGTGTGCTGCCATGTTAAAAATCTGTAGGGTGTATATAGTGTATTTAGAGATAGTGTTATCATGCCGGATAAGGAGTCGAGTGGTCATTGAGATAAGATAGTGTGCTGTGGTATTATCTTTGCGCTGTGGTTTCTGTCTTTTTTATCTTATCTATGGTTTTCCTCTTATCAGTTCCGCAGTTATATAAAGGTTGTAATCTGTTTGTGTAGTTCATTTCGCTCTGTGTCGTTAGAGAAGACACATCAGTATGGTACCTCGTCAGACTCATGTCTCTAGGTATTATCCTAAGAAGGTATCCAGAAATATTTTGTCTTTTACTACGGATGTCAATAAGGACAAAAGGTCCTGGACTGTTAAGGTTGTTGATATAGAGGAGAGCTATATTTTGTTGTTGTTTTTGCACTGTTTTGGTCTTCAAGGAATAACTGCCAAGGCAGGTAGTGGTTTGTTGGAATTGAGTTTCTTCAGAAAGTCGCATATTCAAAAGGAACCTGTGCCTAAGGAACTTAGTGACATTGATCCTCGTGATATAATATGTTGGAAGATGTATCCTGTTCATGAAGGGATGTTATTAGTGTATTTGGTAATGCACCTATGTTCTGGTGTAAGAAGATGAAGTTTGATTGGTGATCAGATTTGGTTTTATCAGAAGTTAGTTGGTACTACTGGTGACATGCATATTCTTGGTCAAGCCAGAATTTTTTGTAAATAATGAGGTGCCAAACAGCAGCTCAGTACAGTTCATCGTCCCTCCAGCCCACAAAGACTGAGGGCATAGAGCCTACAGACGTTGGCCCTCTAGCTTGGATAAAGCTGAGTGCACCAGCATGGGAAGTAGCTGTCATCCTAACCTCGCAGTCTGTAAAAGACTTGCAGAGCAGATCATAACCGGGGCTGTGCATGCTCACTAGGCCTTCCTCATTAGCAGAAGCACTTGGAGAAAACTCCTGAAGGAAGAACGCAGAGGTCTCCTATGATGCTGCAAACACCGTCCACAGCAGAGGACGCCATTGCCAGCCAGAAGTATCTCGACGTCCCCACATGTTCCTTTACCTGCAAGCTAACTCCTTCAGCCTCCGCAGTAGCAGGTCGTGCTGATGTCCCTTGTCCCTTCTGGATCACCCCCCCCCCCCCCCCCCAAATTGGAACCAAGTACAAATTTGAATTAATTAATTCTCTTTGCAATTGTGTATAAGGTTCACCATCACCTGCCTTAAGTTTAATTTCAATTTTAAATTGTTGGTAAAGAGCTACGCATCCCCGTGTACTTTCCCACATATGAATAAAATACATAACTCTGAAAAATGTGAAATCTCTTGTAGCTCATTTACCCTAGAAACATCATTACCTAAATTTTATATTTGTTTCAAGTGGCTCTTTTAACTAGCGACTGCTCACTGAAAGAAACTGACTTTCGAACTTGCTTGGATACCCTATAGCCTGCATAAAGCCATAGACTGCAGAAGACTTAGGAATATCCAAGTATTGTCCAAGGCGCCAGCACCTCCAGTGGGATTCACTCTCAGTTTTCCAGAATCTATCACTTATTACCTCAGTCCCTGTCCGAAAAAAAGAATGGACCCAAGAGGACTTGGGCATACACTTGGTTTCCCGGGGAAGTACGCTCCAGTGTGTTGTGCATTCTAAGAAATGCCACACAAGAACAGAGGTAAAACTAGCCAAAGCCACAGGTTAGCTCAACAGGCACTTCAAAGAGAATTAGAGGTGTTGCCTAAAAATGAAAATTCAGGTACTGCCAGCAAAATTAATCAGACCCCTCCAGGGGTGCCTGAGCTGGGGGGGGGGGGGGGGGGGGGCGCAGGAGCAGTTCCCCCCCACTCGTTTTGAAGGAGGGGCACAACATGTGTTTTGCCCCTCCACTTTATGTGTACACAAGTTTCGAAAAATTAACCCCGTAACATTCCTTCAATTCTATGCCTTCATTACATCATAAAACACCAAGCAGCCATGCAAGTTTTTATTTTAGCATGTTGGCCCTCACAACAACGTACACTGCCGATATAATAGTCCAGTCGTTAAATGCGAGGCGTGGGAGCGAGATGGCGGTTGACTCGACACAAGTCCCGAGCAGTGCCATGACTAATCCCCTCCCTTTTCACATGCCGTCACACTGGCTGGCGCCTGCGCATTATCTACATCCCATACATCATGTGCTTCGTAACTCCTCTCCTGTGTAGAAAAACTATTCTTTCAGCACGTGTGAACAACAGCAATTAGTTTGTCTGTGTCTGCCTGGCCTTCACTCCTCTTCTGTCTGTAGTCGATGCAGATGCACGCTGTAGTGTAAGTATACAATGAGTATTATATAGTGCAGAACGAGAGTGCAATCACTTTTATTTTATTACTGTCCAGTTTCTAACCTCCGCTGTTTGAATACTTATCTGCGAGCCACCATGAAGCAGAAACGTCTACTTCATGCTACTTCATGTCCACAAAGAGAGAACTAGTGTACTAAATCTTAATGATATAATGAGAGAATTTATTTCCCACAAGGACGAAAGAAAGGCCTTATTTGGGAAAGTAGTGGAGTAAATATTCAGTGTATTTATTGAACACTTGTCATATACCTTTACGTTGATGCCATATGATGTTTTAAGTAAACATATATATATTTATATTTAAAATTACAAAAATCTATTAACGAAACAATGAACAATGTATATTTAGGTATGCATGTTCAACATAACTTTACATATTACAAATATTGTTTTATTTTTATTGCCATTATTATATGTAAATATATTAATTCATAGGAAATTACTTGTAAATTTTGTTAATTGTTATAATATTCCACACAGTGTTCTTGAAATAAATCATATGTCAAACATGTTGCATCTCGTTTTTAGTGATGTTTAAAATAACTCGAGGAGAAAAAAAGGACATAATATATATATATAAATATAAATATAAATATATATATATATATATAATATATATATATATATATATATATATATATATATATATATATATATATATATATGGGTTTGCTCCCCACTCAAAAGTTTGCTCCGGCACGCCTGGCACCCCTCCTGAGATTGAACTTCTATTCAGACCTGAGGGAAAGCGACATAACGAACAACCACACACAGGTGAGAATTGTAGTTCCTACTGGGATACCCCACTTGGTATAGACTGGCCCTGGCTCAATCTTGATTATTTCGACACACTAGGGCCACAAGCAATTTATTCCGAACCCATCCCACTGCCTCACTATGATACTCGCATACTAGAACCAGCCCTCACGTGCACAGTTCACACAGAACTAAATACTCACGTAGCTCCCTTAACCTGTCATTACCTGCAGGGTAGTAGCAGTTACCCCGGACTTTGTCCCTGTACGGAAGCCAACCCGACCAGCTCCTTATAAGCATTGGGTATAGTCAGAGGTAACCAAATAATTCATAGCTGGGTTTCCTTTTGTTTGGAGTTTATTTTTTTTTTTTTATCTAGTGACAGCTGGCATCACGAATTTCGACAGCCTTTACGATAGGCTGGACCAGACTCCTGAGCAGGGAGACATTTGTGGTCACGCTTACCCTGGGGTTTGATTCCCCTCCTCCTATTAAGGTCCCTCCACCTAAACAATGTCACTCCAGATCTTCCAAACGTGGAAAGATCCACGACCCCACCAGACAAACAAATTAGTAAATCTACAGACACTAAAGGAGAGAACCGTAATTAGCTAACATTAAAGGGGAATATCAGCACTTGCCCTTTTTGTTTATTCCCCTTCACAGAACATTTAATAATTTCTTGTGGAGCGCAAAGGCTCCAACTAAAACAAGAAGGGTAGTTTGCATCAAGTTAACATAGTATTTGCTTTAAAAAATGTAATACGTCTGAAATACAAGTAAAGACTCCACGAATGACAACAATGCTAATCAACAAATGCTTTCAGTAAAAAATTGTATTTTTATATTTTGTGCTATGTTGTCTGTGTCGTTACATAAGTGTCTCTTGGCTGACTGGAGAACAGGATTTTTAAAAACATGCATTATGTAGGTATGCCATTTAAATTGTTTTAGAACTACACATATTTGTAAACCTATTATCACTGGCATGTGTGCCTTACATGGGTTAGTGACACAGGTAATAATCTGTATGCAAGTTTTTCATGGTAACCTGGTATTGGTTTTGAGCAGTTGGCTAGTTTTTCCAAAATATAAATCTTTAAACTGCATTATTACCACTTGCTTATAGTGAAGAATATCGGCTGCGTATAATATTCATTTCTAGTAAACTAATTTAATAGAATTATGACAAAACAAACCAGGTAAATATGTTGATATGTAACTAATCGCAGCTACTTTCAGAATTTTAAAAATAATGCACCACTTCTGTTCTCCACCAGTTGCTTCTGCTTTCAAATATCTCACCCCTTGCCACTGATAAATAAGTATATGTAAATATATATAAAATATTTAACACACAACTAATGTCACTAATTAAATCAATTTACAAAATACATATTTATTTTTATTGACAATAATACAATGAAAGTCATGAAACTTACTAATGATTTTTAGATATGTATACGTTTTCACAATACTCTCGGAAAACTATCAAAGCAGAAAATATTTTTCACTGAAATGCACATTAGAAAGCTGCATCATCTGAATGTATAGCTCAGGACACCTGATATTTAAAAAAAGGTTTCACAAGTTGTACACTCATCTGCAAAATAAAATTGATAACCCTGTAGGTACCATTACAAAGGCACGTAAATAGGTACAGGCACAGGAAAAGGTTATATGTATACAGAAAATATCAAAACATTGTACCACACTAAGCTTGTATTACACCAACACTTGCCGCATGCACGTAGTGTAGTACTGGACCACCCATACAACAGAAACAGGCTGTGAGAGGTCGGGCATGGAGGAAGACACGCGTGGGAAGTTCTCCTGACGAAGATCCAGCCACAGCTCACAAAACCAACCCTCCAAATTTACAGTAGTTGCTGCTGGCCAACGTTACCATCCCAGGTCCCAAACATTCTCGATGGGTAAGAGGTCTGGGGAACTTGCTGGTCGAGGAAGAATGTTGACATCACGAAGAGGCAGGCCAGAGATACCCATGCTGTGCCCGGCTGGGCATTATCATGTTATAAAGTGGGGTTGTCAAGCTGCACCAATAAAGGGCATGCACATGGTTGCAGATTTTCCTGCACGTATTACAGTTGCCATGAAGGTTCCTACAATCACCACCAGTGGGATGCAAGAATCATAGGGAATGGCACACTACATTATGACACGTCTTTTTGAAGCAATGTGCTCTACAATGAAGCATGGATCACAGCGCTGGTTAGACCAGGACGTCTCCACACTTGAATTTGGCGGTCCTCTGTATCCAGACAGAACCACAATTCTTTGTTCAACACCACTTGTTGCCAGTCCACAAGCTGTCATGTGTCTATTCCCAACAGATGGTCACACATGTTCGGCGATGCTCAGGTCGTAATGGTAGATATCTTAAGAGATGCTGTGACAAAGTCCCACTCTGCTAGCCACCTGGATATGGTACTGTTGGACACAGGCTTATCCCCAGCTGCCTTATGTCCCTGGATGGTGTGCACTGATGCCCTTGGAGAGCTTACAGCATGTCACATGATAAACAATTGTCCGTGCTAGTTGTCCGCTAGGATTGACCCGAGCCTTCTTGATGGGTGTGTGTACCCTCCTGTTCCCACTGTATCCAAAACCGACTCAAAGGATGGAAAGGCACAAGGGTTCAAATGGAGGGCACTGTGTTGAAAATTCCAACCTGCCTCTCGGAGGCCGACGATACAGCTTCTCTCAAACTCATCCAGCTTGCAAAAGGCTTGTCGAATGTGTCATCAGGGCATGATGCGTGTTCACTGAACTTGGCTCTGTGGCCTACACTGTTCACATTGCTACTAAGACCTTATTCAGTGTTTTGCAGCTATGAATGATGGAGGAACACATACAGCCCCCAGTGGCACATCAGCACAAACAAACAACATTAAACACAAATGGCACACATGTCTGAACACTACCATATTGAATATTGGATAATATTAATTGTTACACATCTCAAATGTCTGCCAGCGAATCACAGACTTTCTGTAGCAGAGTAACATACATTTTAATGTCCCCGTGGAGTAATAGAATGTCTCCTCACAAAGACATGAGAACAAAAGCCAAACAAAAGCTGCAGGTATGCTTGTGGGATATAGGCTGTTCACCGATTCACTGTAAAAAGAGTACTTTTAAAGTTAACTTGTTGAAAAAAAAAAAAAAACACTGCACCTTATGTTACTGTATACACTAACATGTAGGCTTCACATTAAGTTGGCCTGAATTACAAAAATAGTTCCAAGCCTTGAGGTGGTACTACGAATATAATGTTTAAATTTATAGCAATTCAAGATAGTTTTTTTTGTTTTGTTTTATATACATTAAAGTACGATCTGACATAATAGTAACACATTAAGGGTCTTAATTACATGCTTTCACTTGACTTAAGAGTAAATTCATTAGGCCCATGGCTATGTTAATTTTACATGTGGCAGCAGAACGATAAAAATGAAGGGATGAGTAGCTCTTCAGTATGGTTTTCAAAAATTTTCAATTTTCAGTTAATAGTCTTTATCAAATCACAGCCTGTGAGTAAATATTTTCATGAAATCCATGAAGGTGAAATGGTAGTCCAGAATTTTGACCAAGTTGGACCAACGTACCTAGCTTGAGAAGCACCTCTTTCATGAGTGTGTATGAGTGTGAATAACTAAGGAGTCACACCTACGAAACTTGGCTGAGCATACATCACATGAGAAAAGTTGTTCAGTGGTTATGTATGGCAGCATGTGAGTTTAAACGTGATCTCCGAGTAAATGCAGCTGAACAGACCTTGCAGGTGAAAGGTCTTTCACCAGTGTGAATACGTCTGTGAACAATTAAGCTAGAAGGGTGAGCAAACTTGGCCGAACATATTCCACATGAGAAAGGTTTTTCACCAGTATGTGTGCGAACATGAAATGTTAGAGCTGATTTCTGAGTAAATGTGGCTGAACATACGTTGCACATGAAAGGTCTTTCACCAGTGTGAATACGTCTGTGATTATTTAAGGTAGAATGCTGAGCAAACTTGGCCGGACATACTGCACACGAAAAAGGTTTTTCACCAGTATGTGTGCGAACATGGAATGTTAGAGCTGATCTCTTAGCAAATGTGGCTGAACACATCTTGCAGGAGTAAGGTTTAGCACCAGTGTGAATTCGAATGTGATCAACTAAGGAAGAACGGTGAGCATACTTGAGCGAACATATTGCACACGAGAAAGGTTTTTTACCAGAGTGAGTTTGAAGGTGACTAGTTAGTGAAGATTTCAGACTAAATTTGGCCGAGCACACGTGGCAAGAAAAACGTTTTTCACCAGTGTGTGTAAGAGAATGTTGTTTTAGCATAGTCGTGGTTCTGAAAGATGCTGAACACACATTACAAGACTGTGGTTTATAATCCGTGTGTGCACGAACATGAATATACAAGGAGGAACTACGACTAAATGTGGCTGAACACTCCTTGCAAGAGAATGGTCTCTTGCCAGTGTGAGTAACAGAATGTCGTTTAAGTTCACTATTGGTTCTGAAAGTGGCCGAACATACGTTGCAAGAGAAAGGTTTATAATCCATGTGCGTGCGAATGTGAGAAGCCAAGGCAGACTTCCGTATGAATGTGGCCGAACACTCGTCGCAGGAGAAAGGTCTTTTAGGAGCATGTGTTGTTCTACTATGCTGCCTTAGTATGTAACTATTTTTAAACTTGGCAGAACACTGCGAGCATGAGAAAGGTTCTCCATTAGTGTCTGTGGGTGTTGTTTTGTCTTCTTTAAAAAAGTTTTCTTCATCGCGGCTCTGAGGTTCACTTCTTCTTGGAGCTGCAGGAAAAAAAAACAAAATTGTAAGCACACTTTAAATGAGAAACATCAAAATTCATAATATTACAAAAACAAGATCGGTGATTTCATGTCCGATCAGCAAGAGTCTCCCAATGAATGACTCAGATATATATATATATATATATATATATATATATATATTATATATATATATATATTTTTATAACATAAATAGGTTATAACACAAATTACTGGTTCCTGAAATCTCATAAAAGATATTAGCTTATAAGTGAATTTTAAATACAACAGTGCATGAAGGTAAGAAAAAATGTTTGTTCTATCAGCTCTGTTTGAACCTTTGTTTTACACAAACTAATCACTTCACAACTACAATAATAATACTTCTAGTATTTCGATTGCTTGGGAATACAAATTTGTCCTTAAAGTCGTGCTCGGCCTCACCAAATTAACTTTATATTTTTCTAAAGTAGTGATACATTAAAAATGTGTATAATTCACAAAAATATTTTTCATAGTTCAAAATATAATTTGCCTATTCCATTTACATTTTGTGAAAGACATACATCAGTACTGATATAGAAATATTACATAATATTGGTATTAGGAGTCTCAGTTGTTTTCTACTTAAATTCTACATAATTAGATGTTTTGTAGAACTTAAAGGTGAAAAGTAACAAGTGATAACATGACAGGAATTTTTTTCATATGTTACTTACTCTGTTCTATAATGAGTACTAAAATGACGTAGTGTTATTATGTTATTGAGACAGAGGAAACAGTTATAAAATATTTTCCACATGTACATTTTGTAACCTAGAACAATGCTGGTTTATCTTGTCATTTTCCTTTGTTGATTCTGACTACTTGGGTTTTTGACGACTCACATCCTGCTGTGAAAACTCCTGACACATCCATTCTCATATCGTGACAAGGACAGCCAGACCACCTAATGTCAATGTGATTCAAACTGTGTAGGTTCAGTGAATCAGTATTCTAATGCAACGACAGAGCGTTCATGTAGTGCATAACTGCTATTGCAATGGAAGTTTGCAGCATAAGAAATTATGTGCAGGATGATGCTTGTCACAAAACTGCTTATACAAAACATTGTCATTTCTATTCGAAAAGTAACCCGCATCAATTTCAAAAGCATATTTTGATTTGGAGGTGTACAATACAAGATATCAGTGACAGTAACGTTGGAGCATTAAACACTATGAACATCCGCTTACATAATTTTCATGTATTTTGTGAGAAGTGTACTTTTCTGCAGAGAACAAGCTATGACCCATTCAGAATATATAAGAAGTCTGTGAAACGAAGCTTACAAGAACCAGACATTTGTACCTTTCATAAAGTAAACCAGGGCAGAAATGGTGCTCCAGAGGTATTACTCGAGTGAAAAATGAAGAGATAATCTATAGCAGTGATGAGGATTGTAATCCAGGAGAGACAAAAACAGTTGAGGAACTTAATACATTTGTAGTATCTGTGGAACTTTACCACTGGAACTACCCGGCTATATCAGTGAAAAAAAATTGATCTTATGGCATAGTGGCAGCCGGCAGTTAAAAAAAATGTCGTGTGCTATTTATGTAGCCAGCTTCAAACCATCTCCCCTCCCCCCCCCCCCATTTTTTTCCCAGCTATGGATAAGTACAGATCCTCCACCACCCATCAAGAAAATATAAGATATAGTGGACTACTAAGTGACTATGTTACCATCAACGTATATTTTGTGAAAAATGTTTGCACATACGTCCGATAGTTTGAATTTTATAAAAATTATATCTACTTTAATATTGAATGTCTGGTCTTGTAACTGGTTTCATTTTGCAAATTCACTACTATTCCAAGCTATTATTCTAAAAAAAACTACAGTGTGATACATTTTCGCCCATAATATGTTACACTATCCATCCTTTATTTTGTTGGGATAAGACAAAAAAACTGGCAGTTTGGTCTCGGAGATAAAGCCGGGTGTTATTCTAAAAACTGACTGGTTTATAAGAAGCTAGAAAACGTATTTGTAACATTACATATATGTCAAATGTCAGAACTGATAAAGAGCAATTTTCATACTCTGCCACCAAATTCAAAATTCATTTATACATTGAAGCAATAGTAGAAAACTAAAATACTCATAACTCACGCCACACAGTTTTTCTTCCAAAAAATGTAATAATATGAATGTTCATTCATTGATATGAAATGTAAATAAGTGAGTTTTAAATGTAAACTACAATTTGTGCATTATTTTTAAACACTTTTTTTTTGTAACCTTGGCAATACTCTTCAGCCTTTTCTCAAGATAACTATCAATTGAAATCAATTGACGCCGACTAACAGCCAGCCGCGCTAAGACCATGACAGCACTCACGTCTTACGTGACACATGGGCATGCACGTGCGTAAGGACGTCTGTCCAGTAACGGAATATTTATTTGAAGTGTGAATTATGTCTCTTGTTTTATTTGCAGGTTCTCAAGTTTTCAAATGTTTAAAATGTATGTTTCATAATATAAGTTGGCTACGACAACAAAACAGCCAGTAAGGGGAAGGTGCAGCGTTACCCCTTCTAGAGCGACACACCCAGGGGGAGAGTGGTACACTTAGGACAGCCTACTGAGGACCGTCAACAGTACGCTGGCACTCACAAAGGGCAGTGTAGTTTCCGTGAATCTTGTACTGACGAAAGCTGTTTACGCGCCTGCACAACAAACTGTGGAGGCCCCCCGGCGTGGTACAATTCAACCAGCACAGTTAGCTCCGCACATACAGTACATAAATCTACATATTAAACATCCATCTAGCTTGGTATAATAACGTTAATAGAATATACACTTAAATATAGTTGCAAATCATATTTACTACACACGTTCTTCACATTTATGCCTTGTCCTATTATACAATGCCCACATTACTTTAAGTGTACACATAATTTAAACAATTGACAGATCAATATTTAAAAAATACCCCATAATAGCAATAACATGTTTCCATACATAATACAGTTACAACTGTTAACGTTACAAATCATTAGCAAAGTGTCACGTTAATAACTACGTACCTCGAAACAAGTGTTGTGTATATTCTGACTCCTGGGAAGGCACATTGGTGTGTGTTTCTGGCATCCGCCCATGTCGATAAATGTACACTGAAGAAATGTGGACTGTTTGAAAGGAATGTGCCAAAAATTACCGAAACACTTAATGATATAATTGGAGCTGTAAAGTTATGCAGCATCGGTAATAGATGCTTAAGTGTACTCAAGTTCTTCAATACCTGAAAGTTCACCATGGTTACATTTCCATGTACGCTACTGTCACTGAAGCTGTCAGTATCATCGCTACTGTCGCTTTCACACTCACAGTCACTGTTACCACCTAAACTAATTACAATCTTCTCCATTTGTTCTTCCAAGCAAAGATAGTTTTTCCAAAACTGCTCTTCTTCTCTCTTCCCATGCAACACTGCTGATTTCCAATCTTTATCAGAAATACTGTTTATGACTTCATCTGTCAGTGGCTTTATTTGGTCGGCTCTTTGCGAAACGTTGCTCTTCGCCACACGAGACTTGGCAATATTCCATATATATTCGATGGCATTTAAGTTGCAGTGATATGGAGGCAGCCGGACTACTTCATGGCCATGTTCTTTATGAAGTTTGTCTATGCAATACTTCGGAACCAGTCATTGACATTTCACAATGAGGAGTAGTTTTGCTTTAGTCATCTCTTCCTCGTATACAATGTTATTTAACTTGAGCCACTCTTGTATTTCTGCCCTATGTGATGTCATTGTAGGGGCTTTGTTTGTCTGCAACGCGTGATAGGATGCATTATCCATTACAATTATGATTATACGGGACAGATTGGGTAAAAGTTTTTCGGATACCCGTTTAGAAAAATTTCCCAAAATTCATCTCAACGTGGTAGTTGCCACTTTTGATTTTAGACTTAAAGATGAGATACGCACCAGGAACAAACCCAGCATGTACAATAATCCGCCGTTGGCTTGCCATGTCATCAGCACACCTGGCGTGTGCGGATCTTGCCAACATTTGCTGACTGTGTACAGAGCATGAATCCATGTTTCGTCTACATAAACCACCGGTAACCTGTTCTCCCCAGACTATCATTTTTTCGCATTTTCCCTAAATAACTTTCCCTCCATGCAACAATGTCTGTTCTCTCCATTACACAAGTCTCTTGTTTCTGCATTTATGGAATCGGAAGCCAATCTTCTTTACGATTTCCTGCAACGTTTCCTTGCTTCCGCGAAAATTAATTTCTGTTCGTAGTACAGAAAGTAACTTCTTTAATGTAGACACTTCTATCCTACGAGCATAAAAAATTTAGACTGTACGTCGAACAACACACAAATCAAAATTATCTAACATAATTTTTCAGGCGTTCCTCTTCCATTTCTTCCCAGGCAGGCGTATATAGTTATTTGCCTGTTAGTTTTCCTACACTGATTACCTTCTGTATTTTACATATTGTTGCCTTAGATTTTCCTGTTGCAGCTGCTGCTCGCTTTGTTGCATTTTCAATTAGATACGTATGATTCCCAGATATCTTCTCTTCATCAACATATGAAATAACGTTTCCTAATATTTTGCGGCTTTCACTATGAACAGTGGAGCGTTTTTTACTACACAAAGCCAGAATGTTATTAACATTTATACAAGCGCTTAAATATATGTACACCTCTGGAACAATCAACTACTTGCGCACTAGTAAATAGGCGCTCCTTCATACTACGTTTATTAACTACCACCAACCAAGACTGGCCTTGTCAATTTTCATGCAGTACAGACTGTACATGTACGTGTCATAGCTGCCCGCCTCTGACTGGTTCGCTGGGTGTTTCCTTCATCCGCCCTCTCTCTCACTCTTGGTCAGACCCGCAGAACCACATTCTTTCGAGATATTTTGTTGTCTCGACCGAGTTATATTGCACAATGTTTGGTTATGAATTCAAAATGTGTGCTGCGCGAAGACTAAGAACATTATTATTTCGGCGTGAACGCTGTCATAAAAGACATTCAATGCATAGAGAAAATTCACAATTTAAATATAAAATGTAAATCCACATTTAAATTATTTATGTGCTATTTATTTCAAAATATAAAAGTTTTACTAGGCGTGCGTAGCACTTCCGCTTGTGTGAACCCCGTAGGCAGCCATGGTAGGTCCACACGACCTCTGCCTCTGGGCAGTCTGTCGAGGAGAGCTGGCGAGGTAAGATGCTGTCATGTAAACACAACAAACTTTTGAACTGACTGAAGTATATTACAATAGCTCACTTTTAGTACACCGGTTAACCTTTGCTTTGCGTATGTTTTGACAGACATTCCTCAGCATTATGCTTCTGCTTTACTTAATAATTTGTGCCCTTGTTGCTTTTTCAATGTAAACGCGGAGAAGGTGGAGAAAATTTTACAGAGGCCACGCGGCCCGCGCAACTTTGAATCAGGTGCCATCCGCCTATGTTAAAGGTGTTTCAGAATAATTTCTGTTTAATTGCTGCGTGCAATTTTAAGGGCTTTGTTTTTATTTATGTATTTAAGGGTGGTTTTCATGTTTAATTGTTTCCCGGCCATATCATTTGAAACCACATGGTTAACAGCCGTCATGTCAATATCGGCGCCATCCATTCGCTTTGAGGGCTTATTTGTGCAATATCATGTGCGCCATAAGTTATTTCAGGGTTCTATGTATTGTTTCATTCAGGGTTCCGTGTATTTTTCATGTAATTGATGCTTCGTATTTATGACCACGCTGTCTTGTTCAAGTTTGATTTTCCAGCCATCAGGCATGATAAAAGCCTATTAAGTGTCTCAATCCACAGGAGAATATTTCCCCCATCAATAATAACAATTTGTCTGACAAAAATTTGCCGTTTTTATGGAGAAATATTGAGATTTCACCTGCACCACGTGATCCGCTATGAATCTTATCCAGCGGCACCCTCGCCATCTAAGCTTGCTTTCACCCATCTGCGCGTTTACTGTGACCATCCATGTCATGTCCCATCTTGTTTCATACATATTTGTGCCATTTATGTAATTTGTACGGTGATATTATTTCCGTCCTAGCCGACTATGTGTATAGGCCATCACCACACTAACCATGTATGGCAAGGCGAGCCCCGGAGAGTCCGCGTTAGATGCCAAATAATCACACGTGTTTGTTCATTTCACAATTCTCTATGCCCTGTCTTCAGGAAGAAATCGGCAGTCCATCCTAGCGGCTGCCGACCCCTTTCCTTGTGAAGATTGTGTTTTAAAATATCACAGAGAAGTCATCCATCTAGGAGTGCGCTAGATTAATTGCAGCCTGGGGAGCACCCGAACGGAGTTAGCTAGACACGTCTGAGTTCAAGCATAAAGTTAACCTTGATGCAATTTGTATGAGTGACAAAAAATAAAAGCAAGTATCACAATGCTTAAAGTATTTCTTTGTAGTGATAGCAACCTCTCTCTCTTTTTCAGTGATAAAAAGTTTAGTAAAGATGTTTAGTAATGAAAAGTGTTTTGTACGTACATTCGGGTGAGACAGACACACAAAACCCACAGCATCCCTGAGAACCCCGAGTCTCAACAGTGCGGTGACTGGGAAACACCGCTGGCGTTCATCTACAGTAAGTTTATTGTGTCAGTGTCACCGTGTCTCGTGTCTCAACCGACGGCATCACAATGAATAAGTTAGTAATTCTATGGATATGTTAATTATAATCTTTATCTTTTAGGGTTATTATCTCTATACTACTATTATTCTACAAGTAAATCTAGTAGTTTAATTTTTATAAAACTTACTTACAATTGAATGTTTTTTAAATAGTACAGTAGCTATATAACTCATGTAAATGATATAAAACTACAAGCACTGTAATGATAAATACTGAACAAGAGCTCCACTAATTATAGACATTCGTCTCATTCCAGAACATAAGCTAGAGTTTTGGTTTGACGTTTCTGAGCCTAAGTCTGGTAGCAATATCAATACATGCTGGATTTGTTGGGGTTGTACAAGAAAATTTAGAAGTGTTTTTCAGTTTATGTAACAGAAATGAAAATTTTAAGAAACACATACATTCTCGGTTTCAGGTTTTACAAACAAAATATATCTAATGAATGATATAGTCTACAAGATACTTGTTTAGTTATCAGAACTGATGAACTGTAGGCTTTGTGTTCAGCTATGGCAATGTAACACATTACAGCACATAGAAAATCCATAAGTATTGAGCCTGATTAGTGTACAGTGTCTGCCAAAAATAATGTTCCTGTTCATTATATAAACAATTGTGAATGCAGAGTGTGAATGGATCAAAGTCATGGACAGATGCAAAAACCTAGTACTAATATTTATTTGATCACTCATCAAATACAAACGGATAATATTGTTGATTGTTGTTATAATTAGTACCGGATTATAAAGTTCAAAATCTTGAAAAACATCTCCATTAATCCGTTCCCCATTGGAAGCTACTTTCTCGGAGCCCTGCTAAATATCTACTTGCAGGCTCGTTTCGTATCCTTCCCCCAAATGTAAACAAATATTGCCATGTGACTGCCATGTAGCATCTGTCAAAATCATTGTTTACATGACATTGTGTGTGTACATGTGTTCGTATGCTTACGCTACACCTAAACATAAACACTGAAATGTGATTTCTACTTTTATACCTGCCAAATGTGTTGTTTACTGCTTACAGCTTTTCAAAGAATTCTGTCTTAGGTCTGATTCAAAAACAATTTCGTACGAATATTCACATTTTAGGCAGGCCTATAACATTATTTACGTCAGCTTTATGACATTTTAAAAATGTCTGAATTAACTATAGTTCTTACGGTTATGTTACATTAACATATTTGTTTTCCACAACATAGCACATTACAGGTAGTGCATGTTAATATTTTGCCGCGACTGTGTTAAACACTGTTACAACTGCGGGATAATGAACTATAGTATTTAACTTTTTGTTATTGATATGTGTTGGGTTATTTCTTTAAAAGGACGGACTCAATTCGAATAATGAAGGAATAGACAGTCCAATGAAAAAGCGACATTAAAATCAAGCACGCAACTCGTGTCGCTCATTTTTTGCTATAGAAACTTAAAATATAGCGGTGAACATGCACTCAAATAAGCCTACCGTAACTTTTATTCCACTCATATTAATATGTATTGCTACTTACAGTATATTATGTTTATTGAAATTTATTGGGGCTGGGCTTGGTTATTTTGTTGGGATTGGTGGTAAATCACGTTACACGACTGTGTTTCAAACACCCACCAGGGCAAAGGTACAACGTTGTGATAAACAAACATACGTGGATGTAAATAAATAACTTCTTCATAAAAACAGTTCACATTTACAACGTATAAATAGTTCACATCAAATATTTGAAATCACACATACACAGATTCAGCAAAACTATCACCAAACAGCCATGCCACGCTATTTCACACGCATCGGTTAACAAAACACACCGTAACAGTACGTTTATTACTGCCGCGGAAACACAGATTTATCACAACTTCGTAACTTGCTTAGGTAGGTTTAAAATACACAACGTCTACAGACGTGATGTAATTTAAAGTATTTTTCAAAGTATAATTTATGCTTCGTTTGGTAAAACAGCAACACGCCATGAAATCATGGCTCGCCACATCTGCCAACTTCACTTTGTTTATGCCCCGTCATCATGTCTAAATATATTAAAATAAGTATTCAAACATTAAAATCTCTTTTAAGTTGCAAATTAAAAATTAAAAATGATTATTTTGTTGTAATAAGTATGAAATATGCTACAATTAAAAACATGTAGAATTTCTCACGTTCTAGCAAATTGAAACTTCCCGAGTGTGAAAGAGACAAAGACAGAGAGAGAGCGATAAGCCTCGCTCAGCAGACAGTTGCTTCAAAATTGTTTTCACGGGATAAAAAAACACAGTGCTATTACTGCCCACTTACAATATTTTCCGCTGTTGTTTTAAACTGTAAAAAATGAGATATGTTGCCATTGGGGCTACCTAAATATTGAAATATTTCAATGGCACCATTTAATTTACAAATAGTGTACTAAAAAACTAGGTTAAAATAATATTTTAACTGTGAACTATTTCTTACCGCCCATTGCCAACACGTCCCTGTTCTTGCTGTTGTTAATATTCATATTTAAAAAGAAATAAATATTACAAGTTATAGAAGATATTAAGGTAAAGTTCCATTTATTCAATAATACAGTACTCTAAAGTTAACCACAGTGTTATATATTTGTGGAATACATGTTATTGAAAAAAACAGGTTGACATGTTATGCCTAGAGTGTTTTTCAAAGGTTGATTTTCATATATATATATATATATATAACTCTATAGCAGATATTATTATTAAAAACTAGAATCACAAAGAAGACAGACTACCCAGGTATATTTTGACACTGCAATACACAAGTTACTTTTGATACCAAATTACACTTGCCTCACTCAATCATATTCAAAATTCACAGTTGAGAAAAAAAAATATATATATATATATATATATCTCTTTACACACACACACACACACTTGTGTATTGCAGTATCAAAATATACCTAGGCAGTCTGTCTTCTTTGTGATTCTAGCTTTTAATAATAATATCTGCTATAGAGTAAACATCTGTTGACTAATAACTATCAACATTTTTTTTAACTCTGTGCAGATACAATATTGGAGAAAAGTAATGAAGATAACAGAAAGCAGAAAGTTCGCAGCTGCCGACGACTGAAATATTTTCGAAATTCTACGCACCATAAGAAAGAAACCACGAGAGGTAATGGTTTAAGAGACGCATATAAATAAAATTTGGCATTTATTATTCATTTCATACGCATAACACCCATCTATTTCTTAAAATAAAAATATCTCCACCTTCGTCCATTTTTCCTATGTACAGCCAGAAAAATAATCAAAACAGACCATTGCTTACAATTTTTTTCCATTGGAAATATATTCAGTAAAGAAAAGATTACGATTGCAACATGGTTAAAAAATATAAGTGATTTGCTAGTAAAATAGGTGTATTCTATACTAAGGCTTAAATATAATCTTTATTTATAACTTTGAAGGTCATTAGTTTAATTTTAATTCTTAATATAGTCTTATTGTTAAGGTAGTTAGAAACAATCTTACAGTTGTAATGACTGTTAAAGGTATTGTTGGTCTATGGATTATTGAAATTATTTGAGTGGATAGATTTTGAGTAACGATGAGTTACATTTGAAAGAATTTGGCGGCGCAAGGCAAGCATGCAGTGCTTTTGAGTTTGCCTACGTGCAGAAGCTGAGAGAGCACGGAGGAGGTGCAGATAAGGGTGAGATTCCAGTGTTTCTTTGCGGCTCTGGTCAGAGCAAGAGACTGGCTGGAGGAGCAGCAGCTGTGCTCAGCTGCAGTAAAGCACTGAGGTGCTGCGCGCAATGCAAAAAACCTGCAAATAATTATCTCTGGCCACAATATCAGCTATAACCGAGTAATATTGCATTGTTAAAGGAAAAAAAGCATCAATTATGCATCAATAATATATGCAATATGCATCAATAATACGTAATATTTGAAACATTGATAAAATAAAATATTCTGCAAAACGTATGAAAATTTGGTTAGTGCTAGAGCCCTGAACCACAGTCTCGTGCACCGCCACTGTTGTGGCAGAAGAAAGCTCTATGAAGATGAAGTGGCTAAGAAACGTAAAGTCCATGAAGCATTTGAAATCCCAGATAAAGAATTTACCACAACTGAAAAATAATCAACTACCTGTGTTAAATGTTCAGATCTTGGTATTATAATAAATTACCTTAAGGCCAAATGTGCATTATCAACAATGCAAAAAAAATATCTGTATTGTCTCTTGTTCCTGCCAGTTGGTACATTTAAAAAACAGCTGCCGTGTGTTGCCCTATAGAACTACAGACATGGTCAAAGTGGTTTAATGTGCGCTAGGTTAGGCGCGCTTGGTTTAGGACTGCAGTTATGATTTTGAATTAGGTTTCTGGCTGGCTGGCTTGAGCTGGCGGCTCTTGGAGAAGGGTGGTGTGCACTGGTACTTCACTGACCAACACAGTACTGTCGGTTCCACTCCGCTGCTTCTCTACTCCAGAACTAGGCATGGGCCACCCCGTACCTAACCTCTGTGCCCACGAGTAGAGCATGTACCATGGGGTGGTAGTCGTTGGCTAGGTGAATGTGTGCAGGGAAGTATATGAACATAACACTGGAGGAGAAGGCCTTTCCATTTGATAGGCGGTCTGAGCTCTCTCCCATTCTATTTGTCTGCTAAGTGCAGAGGGGTCTGATATGCAAACTCGCTTGGTGGCGGCAGAGGCCACCTTTTGCTCCTTCCTCTGTGAGATGTGCCTTTTCCTAAAAGGCATAGACACTTAAGTACACTCTCCGATTGACGTGAACTGAGACGGATCCCTAGCTCAGTGTACATCCAATAGTGGTTGACGGCACAAGCTCACTGCTCTAATCAGTACCCTGCCACTGGCACGCAAACCTAAAGTGGTGAGCCATGTGGGCCATCTTCCTACCACTATTGGGTGTGGTTGCAAAAGAGGTTAGGCCTTCGGTCCCAGGCAAATACTCCTTCCAGCACCACAACCTGAGGTGACTGTCTTGCCCCTCTTAGATGAGTTTCTAGGATTCTACCATTCTATTCACTAGCATGTCTAGAATGGATGGCCGTCAAATGGTGTGTGTCTGACGTACAGATTTCTGAATGGAATCTGCAGTCCTACTCTATGGTTCGTACTTGTATAGCAACACCCAGTCTTGGTTGACGTCGTAAGGCAATATCATTTCTACTGGTCGGAGGAAATACCTCTAGAATATAAATCCTCAGTGAAAGGAACAAACTGTATTTATTAGAACTGATAAATAAAGTGACACGTGCTACCTTCTAACAAAGAAAAATGTAATTTAGAAGTAACCTATGGTAAACAGGTGTAGGCGACCTGCTCCTAGACTAACCAAGATGACGAATGACTTTGACAGCTATGAAAATAACTCGGTCGCAGCTACTCTAACCAAGGGGCATCTAGAAGAGACTTTACAAAAAGGTGACCATTACTTTAAGAGCAGTGGATGTAGTTGCCTCTATCAGCATGTAGAGGCGGATGCTGAACCAGGAGGAACAGCAGCGGAAGGTGTATTGGTGTCTGCATGTTGTTGAAGGAGAGCTTCTGGAAGATACTGATGGTGGTATATGTCAATGTAGCTTCTGGTAGCTAGTGGAAGAGGCTGCAGAAGCCTCTGATAAACATCAGTGGAACTTCTGGTAGCCAGTGGTAGAGGCTACAGGAGCCTCTGGTGGCTGCTGTCGAGAGAGCCCTAACATACAAAGTGTTGAGGCAAGCTATTGGAGAAGGAAATAACTCCCGACCTCTGGCTTGCCTGGCATTATATAGTGCTGTTGGCATCTGGCTAATGATGTCTGTCAGAACACCTGCTCTTGGTTTCTTTTATTCTGGGCATCTCGTGACAGTTTGAGTGGTGCTTCACGGCAGATGTGGTGGCTCGTGACAGAGTGTGGGGTGCCTCGTGATAGTTTTTCCCTGGTAAGTCATCACACTTCAGGAAGGCTGGGGCGAAAGGTGTGACGTGGCTTCACACGTGGCGGCTTGGTGGTTCACAGCATTGGGGGGGGGGGGGGGGGAAGAGCGTGCTTCTTGATGGAATCACCTTCCAAGGTACTGGTGATCGATCTAAGGACACTCGTGAAAGATGTTGCCGGATTTGACCCTTCCTTGGGTTACTTAGAAATACATGAAGCCAATGAGTCGTAATTGTTTACTAAATAAACGGGAATACGGCATGCGTCACTGCTAAGAATTTAATGTCACTCAGTATGTAGTAAGACAAGCTAGGAAACTCCAGGAAGCAAAAGGTGTATTACCTGATATGTAGAGAAAAGTTGTTGCGAGAAAAGTTGACTGTTTGCTAGGATTAAACTTACTGTACATATGTTCAAAAGTTTTCTTTCCTTATTTACTGACATGCATGATTGAAGCTACTACCCCATTTCACCGGGCCAATAAGGACTCTGATAACATAAGGCAGAACATTCGTGATTGGTCTGCAAAGCACTTAGCCGAGTCAAAACCTTGTTAATCAAATCATGAACAGAGTTATAGAAAATATGTTGGCTGAAAAATTTTCGTGATTTTCCATTGTCTCTACTGATATGAAACAGTGTCATGTTGGTAAAGTTCTCGCTGTATAAATCTAGGACATAGTGATAAGTTTTCATGAAGATAATCTAAATAGTAAGTAGATTGTGCCCAGGTAAAAAGGACTATGTATCTACGAGGACTGTTGATGACAAAATACTCCGGCAGAAATGGTTATTGTTGTGTAATATTTCAGAGCTATATACATAATTTACGCAACAAAATCCCAAAAGAAAAGTAGGCTAGTCTAAATTTTTTGATTTGAGGCCAAAATAGGTTGTGCTTGTTTCTTCCAGGGGAACACACCATGTGTACGTGTGCCAAATTCATCAGAATGCTAAACATATATTAAATGCTTCATCACTATGACACCTAGATCACAAAAGAAGCCATGAATCTTATAGTTTGTGACACTCACAGCAACGTTTGTATGATGCATAGACATGAAAAATATCCAGGAAAGAAAAATCTAGAACAATTATTAAAGAATAATAAAATAGAAAAGCAAATGGATGATGATGACAGCATGCCATTGATGCACGACTGCCTTAGGCTGACAGGGGGTCACAGCAGTCAATTATAGATTTGTTTGTGTAGCCAGTTATACATGATTAAGTGATGTCCGGGGCAGTGCCGGCGTAGAGGGCAGGTCGCACGGCCTGTCTACTGGGCACAAAGTCCGATGCTGCTTTCACAGCCTGGCGGAGAGCAGGCACACTGCCACAGGTTTACCTGACTGGATGGCAGCCCAGGGTGGCCCCGACTCAGGGTTTGGCGATGCCGAAGGGTATTTCCTAGCCCCTGCAGATAGCGACAACTATTGGGTGGCGATAGCCGTTGGGAGGAAGCTGGCAGGCAAGGCCACTCCAGCTGTCAGGCAGCATGAGCTCTGCCCCGTGGGGAGCAGTTGGAGCTGGGTTGCAACTCAGATAAGCTTTGGAGGTGCTAGCTGCACTTTTTACCTTCTGCTGAGAACCACTCTTATGAATGTATTGCATAAGGAACGTACAATTACCGGCCTCGCAAGAGTGAAGCAGATGACGAGGGTCCCTAGCTTTGTGTACTTCCAAGGCCGCAGCTGCACAGCCAAGAGTCGTGCCCTGTGATCCTTCGTCCCGTAGTGATTACAGAGCTATGGATTTCCTCAGGCTGCACGTCAACGACACTTGGGTGTGTGTCCTGTAACAGAGGGGGGGAGGGGTTTGGCTTAGGGGGGAGGTGCCCCCTCCCTAAAGATCAGGGGTTTAATTCAAAATAATAAAACTAAATCCTTATCTCCCTCTACCTCCCTGGTGGCTCGGCAAGATTCAATTAATGGGATTACGCTCCTGAGGCACATGGGTTGGCGCCTGGCTAAGGTGGGGTTTTCTTCACGTTGGAAAAATCACTTGGGGTGTCTATATCCTAGACCAAGGGGAAAGGGGGGTAAACCTGTAGCATTGCAATATGTTATAATTTATATATTCAGGTAATTATTTTTATTTGCTGTATTTTTGTGTAAACGATAGTAATTGATTTAATATCTAGGAGATTGTGGCAGTAAGTATTTGTTTTTATTTTGTACACATTCGTTTTTCCAAATTTATTATTTTACTTGAGTCCTTGCATGAGTAGTATAATCATCATAGGATGACAGTGCAACTTTTTCAAGTGGTTAGCAAGCAAGACACGTAGCCGTGTATTGCACCATATCACGAATCTCAGGGTACTGATGTCACAGTTTGCCGATGTGACCCGAGACAGCGCACATTGTAATACTTTGATTTCGAGACCCACGTCAGAGTTCATGGGTATTTTTAGACATTAGCGCACTTTGCTAAGCCATGATTGGACCATGTTTACTTGATGCAACATTTCAGGCAGCAAAAATAGGGTTAGCATGGATTTTTCGTTGTCACAGTTTTATAGTTGTCACATCACATAAGATTTCCACAGTTTCAAGTTCATCTCAGTTTGTCAGTCATTCAGTTCAGAGATGTAGTGTTCGTGCAGGACAGCGAGTGATCATGCTGCCATTCTGTCTCTTCATTCATTTTCTTTAATTTATTATGAGTGTCAATTGTTTGTGAAGAGACAACAATAAACTTCAGTTAACAATTAAAATCATCTTTCATTTATTTTATGTTGGCACTCCTGATAACAACAAAATTTCAAGTGTTCAATTATTTATTTATTTATTACTACGAGTCTCAAACTTTGACTGAGCTAGTCGAGCTAGTGTTTGCTGTGGACTCCTACAAGTATTCATACAGCACACACTACAAGTGTCGACCGAGAGGTGACATATTACAAACCCTAGAGTGAATTTTACCAGGTCTTCTGAGCAGGAAGTTCTGGTTCTGTGCACTCTCAGATACTTCAACAAAAATGCGACATCAGATTCACAGGGTGTATTAAGGGCAGTTATGTTACTAATTGGCCAGGTTTTTAGTCCTGCTTCGGGAGCTGACCATTATATATTATTGGCCACATGGGCCACCTGACTGGGACAAAATTCTCAACAACACTTGCAAGGCAACGTTTTGGCGGGCACTGTACCTTACTGAACGGGGTTGGAGGGGCCCTCCTCTTTGATGGCCGGCTCACGCGGTGGGTGAGCTCTGGGACAGCGCCCAATGTCAGTTGTGGTGGTGCAGGACAGCGGACCTGGTTGACAGGGTTAAGAGGGCTAGTATGGAGTCGGGGGCAATAAAGTCCAAGGACGGCATTCCCTTCCTACACTATAAAAGCTACGGCCAGATGGGCCATAAATGGCCCGAATTAGGGGACAGGTAATTGAGGTAGATTATTGGTTTGAGATTACTGCTCTCGGATTCTGATGAATTTAAATTATTTCCCTGAGAGCTTTCCTGCGCTGTTTACTTATACTTCCATGCTTTACATAAGGCGTTTATACCATACTGAAAACTCTTTGAGGAGAAGCAAGCATGAATGACGGTCCTCAGGTGTACTTCCAGTATACAGTCCAGTCACTCTCCGTAGCCACCGTCTGGCCCTTTCAAACTGGGACTGACTGAGAGAGATGCACAAGTGTCTGGATCCTGGATGTGGCACCCACATGAAGTTCAGCCAGTGGCAGAGGTGTTCAATTTTTCTTCCAGCCTTTGCAGACTGGAAAAGAGAAGTAGAACACCTGGTCTCACCAAATTCTGTGTGAACTACCCAGGGGCAGGCCTCGGTTTGCCGTTACTAAAGTGTTTTGGTATTGATCTTAATGATATAGTCGCACTTTACTTGTTCTTTCTCTGTCTGGTTGATAACGTTAGAAACTGAATTCTTACAGAAATCAAGGTTCAAACTATGGCAAAATAAATAATACCCTTCAATTGAATTTAAATTACATTCTATAATGACGTACTTAGCGAAATGCAGGGTGAGTTCACACTAGCTCCTGCAGTAAAATATTTACGTAATAATAAAAATAAAGTTAGAAAGTTATTCCAGGCAAAGGCGTCCTGCGCAAAATTAAGTGTCTCAATAACATGAAAATAAGCAATCACCTTTTAATATGCTATACCTAACTTAATGGGGATTGTTCTAAAGAAACCTAACCTGTATTTGATGTCATCGCAACCTGCTACCAAATGGGACACTGGAGGAATACCAGAGGGTGGGTGGTAGGCATGGACAATGCCTTAAGTAGCTTCTGGAAGGCGGCGGCAGAGTCTGTGGGGTCACCGATGGTGGTTGACTTCTTGTTACGTCTTCTTAATTGTGCATACGAAGCATGGTCTAGCGGTCAGCTATGTCCTTGAAATATGTCTTCAGCCTTTTCAGACTGGAAGGAAGGATAGCTGCTACTTACCCTTGGCCTAATGGTCGTCGCACCCTTACGAAAGTTCTTCAGCCTTCATAGACTGGAAAAGAGGGCAGGTGACCACTTAACACTACTGTTGGCCTCGACCTTGTTCAGACTGGAGGGACAGCGACTGCCCCGAACCTGGGATGGCTCCTCCTATTTATACAAAATTTTCATCATGTTGGCTTCCAGAGGGGTGGTTAGCCTCTCTCGCTGGGGTTGTTTTCATGCTTGGTGGCAGTGCCAACCTTTTCTTATCTCCTGTGTTAGAGGCGTTGACATATTTTATCATCTCGGCACAAGATGCTCGAGGCTGTGATGCTATAATGGAATGAGTGCTGCACTCCTACAGCAATCTGTGGGGCTTGCTTATCTTCGGGAAGGGTGTCCACTGTTTGTCGAACAGTAAAATCCTGCACTGGAGTTACGGCGACAAGGTGATTCTTTTGAGTAGACAGTACAATCTCTCCAATTACGTGTCTGTAATCACTCGTTGTGCAGTGTCTGGATCCTGTAGGCATGTGATATATTGTATTATTTGCAAGTATGACTTTCCCAAGTGAGCGCTGGTGCTCGATGATGGGGTGAAGTCGCAAGTATATTGCGCATGCCCAAAGCGCAGGAATGCATCATGCATATGTCCAAAAGAGTCAGACCTCCAGGACTAACTTTTATGCCCTCCGGCCCAGTTCAGAGCAGTGGACGGAGTATAGGTTGGCTTGGCTGACTAGCCGCCTTGTGGATGTCTTTCGAGTAGTGGGAGCTATACCTTACTGTACATGAGGTGTACAGTACTGGTGGCCTTCTAATGGGTGTGTTGTTGACATACGTGTGTCCCAGTGAAAGGCGCTCGCAGTCCTACACTATGGTTCATACTTGGTTGAGCACGGTCTCCTGCTTCACTCTGATGGGTATGGTGTCTATATAGGACTAACACAGTTACACTAAGAAACAAGCACTCAGAAATAAATGAGAATATGTACATATTCTAAAAAGAATATACACAGTGGCCCATGAACAAAATTAGAGTACTTGAATCCACGTAAAGGAGACATGGGCCTAACTGAACAAGGTGATATGGCTAGGTAGCTATGAAATAACTGGCCTTAACTAATTCTAACCGTTGTCCAGAAGGGACCGTTGAGCACCACTACCAGAAAGGTAGTGGTGTTGAGATTGCCGTTACCAGCAGGTAAGACGAGCTTGAGGTGTCCAGAAGGGACCGTCGAGAACCACTACAGGAGGTGGTAGTGTTGGTGCAATTGCCGTTACCAGCAGGTAAGGCAAGAGGGTTGACTGCGTCTTTGGGAGCTGGTAGTGAAGAACCTCTGGAAGGTTTTGAAAAAAGTGTTGTTGAAGTCGCTGAAGAACTTCTGGTAGGTCGTGAGGACCTGGTGGTCAGCAAAGCGCTCTAACACCAAGAGTGGTAGTGCGAACTGCTGGAGTAGGCTCCTTCCAGCACAGTTCAGAGTGATGGAAGGAGCTAGGCATACTGATATCTTTGGGCAGCGCACAGACTTATATTCTCCCTGTCCGCAGGACCTCTGAGAAGTGGGGGTGTGGAAGAAGGGGGGGGGGGGGGGGTGACAAACGCCGCCCCTCGAGCTGTCTACTGCAGTCATCTGCTGATGTAGCAATCATCATTCCATGGTAATGCTGATGACATCCATTCGCACGCCATAGAACTACATAACCTTGTGTGGCGGACTTGACAGCTCGGTCAATAGTACAGTCTCCCTTACGGGAGGTTGACGTGATGTCTGACTTAGAGTGAAGGGTGAACAGTACAAGATGGATGTACGTGTCAGTAACAAGGCTCTTGTTAAAAGGGTGTATCCTGCAGGCATGTGACCAACCTTTAGTACTACTGTAAGTGAAGTGAAGGAACGTTCAGATGAGGCGAAGTCATGTGTGTAGTAGATTTAGATAATATGTCATTCATCACCATAGAAGCAGTGAAAATTGAATATGCAGTGTCACTAACAACAAAGCCCTGATTTCATAGATGCATACTGTGAAAAGGCAGGTAAATTGACAGCACACAGTTTTACATTAACTGCTAAGATATCATATAAAATACTTTAAGGATAAATCTGAAGACCAGTGAATTAGTTATCATGTTGGATTTTTCAGAAAACTATACTTTCATTGTGCAGGATGCTGTTCAGGGATGAGATAACAGCCAGGCCACTTGTCATACATTTGCAGTATATTTACGTAGCAAAGTGGAGGATGTATCTTTTACGAGTATGTGCATATTCAGTGATCACTGGTTCCGTGATAGTGTTGCTGTTTATACCCACTTGCAATGTATGAAAAATTTTAACAAGGAAAAGCAGCCAAAGTAACACATGTCAAATACTTTAATAATGAGGCACCAAGCAAGTACAAGAAATGTAAGAACTTAAAAAAAATATTAGCATGCATTACCATAATTTTGGACTACATGCAGAATGGATTTTTTTTTTTGCCACAAGTCATTGTAAAAACACTTATGATGGGATTGGAGGCACTAGTAAGTGTTCAGCGGCAATGGCTAATCTACAGCATCCAACATACGATCAATCATCACCCCAGATCAATTGTTTTTTTGGGGTCTGGATAATATCAATGAAATTGGATCATTTTTCTGTCCAAAGAAGAAGTTAAAGGACATGAAGAGAGTCAACATGAAAGAGTGAAGACAGTAAAGACTGCTGCAGGAACAAGACGTCACCATTTCTTTTCACCAGTCAGTTTCTGTGAACTCAACATGAGTAGGATGTCTAACTAAAGCTATTGCTTAGAAACAGCGGTGAGTGTGGATAGCAATGAACATGCTATTGACAATGTTGCGCCCGGGTGTTGCGTTGCAGTTGCGTACGACAGCAAATGGTATCTTCGCTGTGAGGTTCAGTGTAATTCTGACGAGGGTGACATTTTAGTGAACTACATGGCACCAGCAAGTCCTTCAAGATCATTCCCATGGCCTCAGAGCAAGGATGAAGTGTGGATTACAAATGAACATATTTTGATGACAACACCAGTCCCTACCACACTCAGAGGAAGGCAGTACAATATTAAATAAAATCTAGAGAAAATGGCAAATGCATGGAATAACTTCATGAAAACATAAATGGTACATGATTGCTCATATTACCGGTGAACTATAAATTTTGTGTGCAATATTATGTTCTATAAACATTTCCTGCTTCTCAATAACACCATAGAATAGAGTAAGTAAAATATAAAAAATTCCTGTAGTAATATCACTTGTCACTTTATGCCTATAAGTTCTACAAAACAGCCAATTATATAGAAAAAAAAAAAAAATTCAAGCAAAAAACAAAGATGGCTCCTAATACCTGCACAGTATTATGTAATTATATTTTTCTACAACAGTACTAGTGTATGTCTTCCAGAAAGTGTATACGGGATAGGCAAATTGAATTTTGAAATATGAAAGAATTTTTTTGCGATTTATACACATTTTTAACACAGTACATTATACGTCACTACTTTAGAAATATAAAAGCTTTATTTGGTGACACCCAGTACTAATTTTTGGACAAATTTGTATTCCCAAGTAATTGAACAACAACTATTATTATTATTGTGGTTGTGAATTGACTACTTTGTGCAAAAAAAAGTTTCAAACATAGCTGTTAGAACCAACGTGTTTTCTTAACTTAGTGCACTGTTGCATTAAATAATGCATACATCAGCTAATGTGTAACCTATCTTTTGTGAAGGTATCCTATCACATTTTTAATTTGAAAGTTTGTTTGTTAATTTTTTCCCTGTTTGTTTACATTGTGATGTAAATATTTTTTGTTTGTTTATAATAGTCTTTATTTTCATACTGAAAACATACATAAGAGCCCCTAGTTAATTTAAATTAACTGTTGTAAGTTTAATCTGAAGAATCTTTTTTTGGGAACCATGACAGAGGACAGAGCATCGTAATTTCCATAATGCATTTGCAGTAATTTTGCTGGTCTACTGTCCTAACTCAGGAAATTGAGTATCTGGTAGAGTTTACCCAGTGATTGTATTACCTCGAACATTTGAAGAAGAGATTTGAGTGTATGCAAATTAGGTTTATTGGTGCTCTGAAGTATTAAACAAGACTAACTGCATACATGGATGAGAAGTACGACTTTTGGACACAGCACATGTAAAGAAGTTACGATCAACGACAAAATAAGTAAGCTTCTTCAGTCTAGTAATCATTTATGACTTATTTATAATTTTATGAACATTTAGTAAATAGTTAATTACTATGAAATTTCACTGCTTTATAAAATTGAGGAGTATTAAATTTTCGTGTTCGAACTTTCAGAACGTCACATTTATAAGGCATTATAAAAAAAATTCCCAGAGGCCTCTCTTAGAACTGGTGCTCTACTGAAAAGCTGACTAGTCTAATACTCACATTTTAAAAGTGTTACTTTTGTGAAACAAGAACTCTAATTAATTTTTATCAACTGAATCAAGCAAGAAATATTTTAAATGACGACGCTGTGATGTGATTAATGATAAATTTGATAGTCTTGGCAACGTTTCAGAATAACGATCATTGAAATTCATGTATACTAGGGTCAGTGTCTTCCAACAACCTTTTAGTTTGCATGCAATGATCAATAAAAGGTAATACAATCTTTTATGTGAAATGAATGATTTCAATTTTCTCAAATAATTAATGTCTTTTTTCGATGATATGTATTAATATTTAAGCACAAGAGGAATTGCCTTTAAAATTTTATACACAATTTGCATGGGAAACTTGCATGTGCATGTCTTATGTGTAGCATTGAACCTAAGCCAGTGATAGTTTATGTTTGTTATTGACCATTTTTTTTATTCATAAAGGTAAAATGGATTCAACGAAGTATTATGTTTGCATAGTTCTCTTTATATTTTGAATTCTGAATGCTGAGTGCTACATATTTCGGATTTCTTTCCATGCATTACCTCATGAGACACTCACTCTACACACACTCTGGAATTTTAGGGACAAGTACTTAATATTATAAGCAATTTATATTTAAAAAATTTAAAAAAATATCTGAGTCACTTATTTGGAAACTTTCTGAAAATCTATTGAATTGACATGGAAAGACCCATATGTCAATACTAAGGAATATATGCATTTGTGTTGTGCATAATAGTTATAAATGGTAGGCGCAACATAGAGGAAGATCTCTACAGAGCAAGAAGGCTTGGATGAGAGAAAAAGAAGACAAACAGGAGATGGGTGGTATCTGGAGAGGGGAGGAGAGAAGAGAGAGGAAAATATTGAGAAGAGGGAGGAGTATATGGAGAAAAGGGAGGACAGAGAGAGAAAGACTGTCTCATCCACAAAAATTTAAAGTGTACACTAGTGAATAACAACTGAGTACAAGTATTCACGGGTTGGAACTGTGGACAGACCAAGGAGAAATTTTTAATCCACAAAAGTGCAATGCAGGACAAACCAGCTTTTGGTCCCTTCACCTAAGATTTCCGCAGCAATCGGTTTTAAGCTGGTTATTTATGTAAACATCTAATAAATTGGTGTGTAGTATGTTAAACATGCCACCGAGTGGTTTGATGGAATTGTGCTTCTTCCGGAAGTCTCATGTTGACAAGGATCCTGCGCCTAAAGAAATTGGTGATATTGATGTTCGTGATATAATATGCTGTAAGATTTTTCCAGTTCATGAGGGGAAGGTTGATAGTATTGCTGTAATGAGTGTATTTGGTAATGTGTTGATGTATTCATATAAGAAGATGAAGATGGAGCGAGGTGATCAGATTTGGTTGTATCGGAAATTAGTTGGTACTACTGGCGACATGCATATTCATGGCCATATGGAATTGTATTTTAATCCGTCATAAATATATAAGTTTGTATTAAAATCCGTAATAAAGTCTGTAACTAGCAAACGGTAATTAGCATATTTTCTTAATTTTCTATTATTTAGTTTCATACTATTAAAGTCCTGGTTTGTTTCAAATGGTGTCCACTTTGTTTTAATAATAGTTTATATTGCTATAAAATAAGAAGATGTAATTTAAGGCAATTTCATAAAAAGAAGTAACATCCATACCCCATACTGACCCTTGCACCAGCAAGGAAAACTCTGATATACATTGAACACTGATATTCTGGACAACTAGTGATGCATGGGACATTGTAATACATTGACATAATCATTGATGCATGAGATATATTACAAATTATAAATGTAATAGATTATTGGATCCAGTTCGAACTGGTTCCATGTGGTTGTGGAGTGCAAACATTTAGTTACATAATATATGTTTGTGTGTAAGTACCAGGTAATAATAATTTTTATGTATATAATCAATATGTTTAGTATAATTGTTTTCTGCATATAGTATATATTGTAATATCATTTGAATTATAGAAATTGTTCAATTAGTATAGTATTTATGAATTTTTGAAGTTACTACTGCATACATTAAAATTTTCAAAATGGCAGTCATATAGATATTGTAGGTTTATTTGGTATAATTACAATAAAATTTGACCAATTTAAACCTAATTTTGTATGCTAACAGTATCTATTACAAGCATCAAATAACACAAAAAACCAAAATTTTGTCCAATATTTTTTAAGATAGTGCTACACGTGTTAATCACGTTTTTGTGTAATTTCTCAGGGAAAAAATTGACATAGTTCTACCAAAGTTGACAATCATGTAGCACCATGGAAGGTAATGTAAACTGATAAACTTTGAGAAGGTCAGACACACATATTTTCAAAATGGTGGCAATATAAATATTTTAGCTTAAAATTTTCATCCATGAAATTACACAACAAATTTCAACCTAACTTTGTATGCTGGCAATATTAATTATATCCATAAAAATTGTCTATGCAAAGCCTCATTTATCCGCCATTTTGTAAGATACTCCCTAACGAAGTAACACAATCAACCAATTTCTTCCAAATTTGGCAAAGAAGGTTCACTAAAATTTATTTGCACCCACGTAGAGGAAAGTACGCTCATTGGTTATCAGTACCTTCTTGTTTATAGAACGGCAATACAATGTTGATTTGATGAAATATTAGTGCATTTTTATATGTTGACATATTCCGAGAGAAATAATGCCCTAGTCAGAAACACAGTTCTTCCCCTTGTCGCAAAATAAAAGCCTAAAAACAGCACGCCTGTTCTGGCAGTATTGCTTTTAACCAAAAGTCGGCAACTGGTTCCAAATAAAGCAACACCATACTCTGGTCGAGCTTCCGCAGACCAAGTGAGAGAGAGAGAGAGAGAGACTTGTATGGCTGGTGGATTGATATCCACGTCGAGTTCAGACTTCTCATTTATTACTAATGAGTCCTCTCCTTATACCAATGTCACATGGGCGCCAAAAACAATGCATGTGCTGCTCTGCCAGTCCACCCTGGAGCTAGTAGCCTGCAAGGTTTGCACCATTTCATTGGTTACCAACAGGACACTTTCTCTAAAACACTCAAAACAACTTGATCATCACAAAAAGTTTAATTACTACACAATGACTAAAACGTCATTTAAAGAGTTGCTGTGGAAGACCAGACGGAGTCTTACTCGGAATAATACAAATATGAGACTATCCATATCATGTAACAAACTGCTCACCTTAGCACTGACGTAAGAAGAATGTAATATACATATGTATGTTCTACTACACATACATATTTTCAATCAATAGTATACTGCAAGAAAACTGATTGTCCAAAGTACAGTTACCTAACAAAATATTAGTATACACACTTTTTTCATAGATTTTTAAATGATGTATCTGTTCAAATCTTGCTGACTTACAAATTAAACTAATACCTCTTAACTTTAACATTATTTGCAATAAGTATTGGTATCTTCACGACTGAAATGAGCAAGTATCAAGTTACATGTAGAGTATTGGATGTGAGTGGTGATAATAGTTGTACTGATGGAAGTAAGGAGTGTGTCTCAGGTTCATGGGAGTTTGGCAAGTGTGTCTGAATGATGTTTGGTGAGACTAGACAATGGGTGTTTGCAAGTGTGTGTGGGGGGGTGAGATGGTATTGGTGATTAGTGTGGTTGAATAGAGCTTTGTCGGAATGTGATAATGGGTTGGGAAGGTTGGAAGTTTTAGAGATGGGGCTGTAAATATAATTAATTAGGTTCGTTGAAGGCATGCTGAGGTTGGATATGTTATTTAAATGGAAATGCAGCTAGGGAAGGCAAAACAAGTGGTGGCAGATGATAAGCTTGTAATGAATGAGGATCCGCAAGCATTTGAAAACTGCTCATAAACTGCATACTTAATTAAATTATTTTTTCGAGGAATTCAGTTTTTTTACAGATGGAAGCATTGCTTTAAAAAAAGTCACTAACAACATCACCACCATTATAGACTCTTTGCTGGGTCTTTAATTCTAAGGCACTCTGAATATAACTTGAGAGATTGGACTTGGTGCTAGTCGCTGGCTTTCATTTCTAGGCGCATGCTTTTCTAGGTGCAACTACTGTTGGCTAATTCTTCTGAGGGAAAGAGAAAAGAAAAAATTAATATTTTCTTTATTCTGAATTTTTTATAAGGCACTGTGCTTAGATCGCAGTCCAGTTCCATGGAAGTAAGTTCGAATCCTACTAGTCACAACATTTTTGCATAGTATTATAATGTTTAAATGTAATGTTTTATTAATTTAACGTATATGTGTACACCGAATCACTTTTGACAAAGTTATAAGATGTAGGAAGTATGGTGGATAATGCAGTTGTGTGATGGTTTACTCAGGGAAGTTCAGTCTTTTTCCTTGTCTTCATTCTGTAGCAGCTCCAACCCCATATAACCTCACGTAATCCATTCTTTACGTTGTCCGAATTTCCAGGTCTGTTCTTCATAAAGTGATGAAATACATGCCAGTCCATAGCATTGCGTTTATACACATTTTTATCACTTTTTTAATTGTTTTTCAGGTTCACTTTTTGTTAAATTCCCCAGTTTCATTTGTCACTGAGTGTAACTGTCCAAATTTTTCCTTTCATGCCACGGTTTAGAAGTACTGGCTTTATCAGTTTAAATGTGAGGCTGTAATACGAGAGTGTTATCTGTAATACGTGTCACTTTTGAGATTAAGGTTTTTTTCACAATTCCCTTGCCATCAGCACTTTTGTATTTACACACAGCGGCAGAATGTAATGAACAGCCAATAGGAGGCCACAAGTGTATTTTTTTATTTATGTTGTGGAGGGGGTCTTCTGCATGCACCGGAGCTGCGGGCAGAGAACCCAGGAATTGTTCTTATATTCAAACAACCTTTGTGGAGGTAACTACCTCACGGACCAACTTTGCCGGCATCCACAAGCGCCGCCGACCAGAACTTTTCTTTTTCAATTTAAATCTATCTTTGAGTAACAAGTACTTTCGGAACTACGACAACTATTTCTGTCAAACTCAATTTCTGTGGGTGCGGGAGGTTGCTAGGCGCCACGGGGGAAGGTTTTCTTCCCACTTGTCTTTGTAAATTTTCCTCGCGAGTCAAGATGTAACTTTGAATCTTATGTGACTGCTACTGTGACTTCATACCTGCGTTAATACACATGAGAAGAGAGATGTGTCGGTTTATGTCCTACGGACATACCTGTACTGTGTTTGACCGTCCGTAAATAAATCGTCTCGAATCCGACATAGATTGTTCCTTTTTTTTTATTTAGAATTCCATTAAGTATTGACAGTGTGCCTTTAGTGACTGATGCTAACCGGAATCCAACATTTTTTTTTATGCAGAGAGTGTAACTTGTTTGTGGCCTAGCAAGTTGATGCTATGCTGCAAGTCCTCTCTTATCAGGTAATATTGTTAACTTTGCCTGGCAGCAGGAATAACACGGTGATGTTCTTTTCTAATTATTTTCCATTATTGTCAGGTGTGCATTTTTACAAAAATAATGAAGGTAAGTACATAGCTGGGCTTGTCTCGTCGACAGTGAGCGTATTAGAGACAGACAAAATTAATGACTATTGTGTGGTTTGTTTACGTTGTTGCTGTAAGAGGTTTGTGACCCTGCCGGGGTGGTGCTCACTGTCACTATGACATGCTGTCTAAGTGGCAACGGGTTCATGGGCACCAATTAGCGGCAAGGCTAACAATGATGAGAGCATGGGTCAGGGTGAAGTTCTACTTGCCTGTCTAGCAACGGTGAGCACTGGAAACAGCAGTCCAACCACCTGGTGGCTAGGCCCGCACACTGTCGAGTTACAGTTGGAATTACACTATACGTCCTCTTATCACGCGGGCAAAAATGGGGTAGGACAAACGTCTCTAGAACACAGTTACAATTAGTTTGAGTTTTATTGCCCGGCAACTGCATGTTACACTGGAACATGTAGTACAATGGAGTAGCGGGGAAAAAAAACCCAGTCTCTCTCAATCTGAGACATTAATAGGATACCTGCACGAGACACTCACTGCCTGGAATAATAAACTATTTGAAAACTTAACCGGAGTCGCCCAGTCCCATAAGCACTAAGATCCCTGAACCTACACACAAGGTGCAGGAATTAAAATAAAATATTAAGTTAAACAAGTCCACCACGGTGTGAGGGACGTGAGGGCTAAAACTAGAAAAGGTTTAGGTAACTTACAGATTAAAACAGCACTACTGTATCAGACACAAAACTTATAGGCCCCATCGTGACACTCACATCTTCCCTCGACCATGGCTCCATCTAGACTGCCCGTCATGGAAATGGACGGCGGAAGAGGGGCTAGCTTCCGTCAGCCGTATATAGACATACAAACCCTAATTAAAAACAATCAAACATAAGTTGGCCAAATAACAATTAATTATTCCCTTAATTATTGCATTGGTTCTTTTAGTTCCGCAATGTCCCATTTTTGTTTTTAATGTTCTGCCAGTCTTAGTCCAGAGAGTTTTGAGAGTATGGATGGCCTGCTGGGTTTACTGTTACGCCGTTGCCTTGACCTTGGTTTGCAAGATGCTCTGCTAAGCCTCCATCCCTATCTCATGCTGTGTCTTGCACAACCACTACACTTGTTACACAGAAGGTTACTCTGCCATATATTGTGATGGTGGGGAGGGGGGCAGAGGTCACAACACTTCACACTACCAGGGTTCCCTCCGCCTGTTCCTTCCACTGCCATCAGAACCAAGCTAAAGGCAGGGGCCTGAGGTCCCCCAATGACATCGTAATAAAAATCTATTACAACGTTAAGTACGTTGAATTCATCATCACTAACTGAAAATTATTTCTCTTCAGATACTTTGCATCTGGTAACAGCTTCACTGATTAACAAAAAAAATACTGTATATATTGGTGTACAGCGGGGAATGTAGTACGTCAACTGTGTGCTGCTACATGGAATGTCATGAAATAAGAATGCATCCCAAGTTCTACAGAAGATAAGAAGCTTGACATTGCCAATGATTTTGAAACGCACATATTTTCCGCAATACACAGGTGGCGTTGACAGCAAACATATAGGGATAGTTAAACCCTACAATCCTGGGTCTCTCTTATAACAAAACCATTATTATTGTCCATTCATGGTGACGCAGGCTAACAGCCAGCGGCGCTAGAGCCCATGGTGCTCACCATGCACGTTTCACATGTACATGCACGTGCGCAAAGAGGCTCAAATCTGAACTTTCCTAATGGAATATTATTTTTGCAGTGTAAAATGTGTCTTATTTTATTTTCAGAGTTTGAAATGTCTTAAAATGTTTTAAAGTGTTTGTTGTCAATTTGAAAATGTTTGGTTATGAATTCAAAGTACGTGCCACACGGAGATTAAGAAAAGTAATATTCCGGCATGAACACCATCATAAAAAGACACTAAAATAATACAGAAAATTAACAAGAATATTCTAAACTGTAAAGCAATATTTAAATTATTTGTGCCAATTCTATTTTAAATATATAAAATATTTTACTCAGCATGCATAGCACTTCCACTTATGTGAACCCCGTAGGCAGCCATGGTAGGTCGGTGCGATGCTTGCCTCTGGGCAGTCTGTTTAGGAGAGCTCGCGAGATAAGACGTCACATACACACAACTTTTGGGCACTGATGTAGATTTCATTAGAACTTTTAGCATACCGGTTAACATTTACTTGTGTACGTTATGCCAGACATTTCCCAGCATTATACTTCCGCTTAACTAATTTATTTCACCCTTGTGGCATTTTTCAACTTAATCGAGGAGAAGGAGGAGAAAGATGTCGGAGAGGTCATGCGACCCGCGAAACTTGAATCAGGCCCCATCCACTTCTGCTAAAGGCATTCCATCGTAATTTCTATATTATTACTGCGTGCAATTTCAAGGGCTTTGTTTTCATGTATGTATTTAAGGGTATTTTTCATGTTTGAATATTTTACGGCAACATCACGTACAACCACGTGGTTAACCGATGCCAAGTCTATGTCTGCGCCATCATTGCGTTTTGAGAGCTTATTTATGTAATATCAAGTGTGCAATAATTTATTTCAAAGTTATATATATTGTCATTCAGGGTTCCGTGTAATCTTCACGTAAATTGATGATTTTGTGTTTGACCACGCTGTCACTTTAATGTTTGCTTTTTCCGCCATCAGGCACGCTACAAGCCTGTCATCACTTCAATCGTAAAGAGAATAATTTTCTCAACAAGAATAATAATTTGTCAGAATTTAATTTGCGGTTTCCACAAAGAAATATTGCAATTTCACCTGCACCATATGGTCCGCTACGAACTTTATCCAGAGGCATCCGCGCCATCTAAACTTATTTTCATGCATGTGCGTGTTTATTGTGAATACTCATCTTATGCCCCATCATCTTCTAAGGGTATTTATGTAATTTGTGTAATTTTGTATTTTGTGTATGGTAACATTACTTCTGCCCTAGCTGGCTATGTCTATAGGCCGTCACCACACTACCCATGTGCTGGAGGGCGAGCCCAGATGAATTTGCGTTAGTGATGCCAAGTAATCACACGTGTTGATGTATCATTATTGTTTCATTTTGTAATTCGCAATGTCCTATCGTCAGGGAAAAATCGTCAGTCCACCCTAGCGGCTGTTGACTCTCTTCCCTTGTGAAGATTGTGTTTTCATACACTGCCATGAGATCATCCATCTAGGCGTACGCTAGAGTAATTGTATGCTGGGAAGCACCCAAGCGGAGTTACGTAGACATGACTGAGTGTATTATTAAATTTCATGGCATGTTGATTTGTACGTATGGTATAAATAAAACAAGTCTCACAGTGATTCATAGTGTCCTTGCTACCTGTGTTTTTTAATTGCTAAAAATATTTAGTATTGAAGTTTAGTATTGCAAACGTGTATCATAAGTACACTCGGGTGAGACGGACACACAGAACCCACAGCATCCCTGAGAACCCTGAGTCTCAAAAGTGTGGTGATTGGGAAGAACCGCTGGCACCCATATCATCAGTAAGTAATTTGTATCATCGTTCATCTCATGTCTCACCCGACTGTGTCAATGGTTTCTTCAGACATTTTGAAACAAACCCTTGAAAAATGACCCCAGATTTACGATGTCTGCCTGTGTTCTAAACACATCATATACAATAAACATTTAATACTGTTATCATCATTGAGTATTCTAATTTTTATTGAACAAAAGATTCCCTTGTATGCTGTGTACGTTGTGTCAAAATTATAATGTTTGTTTTATAATAAATACAAAATAAAAGTGATGTGAACACTGATACGTTGGCAACGACTAGTAAGAAATAGTTTATTGTAAAATTATAATTAATTGAGTTCTGATTCGTAATGTGTTGTGTTAATATTGCTTACTTAAGTATTTTCATTTCCCCGTACCACTGATAGAATCATATTTCATTGTTATGCATTAAAAAAATATATTTTTTTGCTGTCTGATCAGCAAAAATTATGGTGCATAGGCCCTAGTCTCTTCATTTTTTCTCCCCATAACGTAAAAAAGCACATTGTTGATTTTGTTTCTTTCTTTCTGAACTTGTATTGTCATTCACATTTGTTCAATTTTTCTGCGCTTGCAGGAGGGGAATTATAGTTTGTTTTCTATTTTATACCAAATTTTACACTTCTATAAAAAAAAATTACTGTTGGAATGAAATTTTAATGTTAAAAGACTTGTTAAATTTGTATTTGGATGTGATTGAAGGACAGTTACGACTTTGAAACTAACAAAATTGATGTGAATAATTACTTGACGTATTACTTATTTTTATCATTCCAACAAGAAATACTTACAGTTATCAAATAAAGTTTGAACACAGACTTTTAACACACCTGGTAAAGTGACAAAGTTGTGATAAACATGCTTTTACTTCAGGTCTAAATATGTTTAAACATGCAATATTTTGACTGGACAGACCATGTGAAGTTATAATGAAATGGTTATTCAGGATACCTTACGTTGGTTACGTGTATGTGTGAAGGCAGGTTTTGACGTCATAAATTTGTATCTAAGTATGAATGACGTTTATACATCGTGTAGCACTTGCCCTTCCTCCAGTCTCTTCATTAACTCTGGTTTCCAATACTCTCTACTCGAACCAACATCTAACACTGGATTACTATAGTAGGAGGTAAGGGGTGTCACAGTGGGGTGCTCAAGATGGTGGCTAAATAAGATATATTATAAAAATATATAACTAATATTACAAAATTAAAGTATGAAACACAATGCATTTACGTTTACTGAACAATGGCATACATTTACGTTAGTTAAGGTTACAGGAACAGTAGTCACGTAAATATCACACATATAGTCGCAGCTAATTCCCTAACCTTGCCGTAATTATTATTACAAGGGGGAAAGGGATGATGGCTCGTTACGAGAATGGCTCCCTACCACAAACGCGTTAATGCTCACCCAAGTCTGTAGATCTGGTTGGCCTCAGAACTCCTCTGGGGCCTAGGGTCGTCTGTTGCCTTCATCTTCAGCCTACAATCTCAGTCACTACCACTCGTCATTGAACCTTGGTGCCATCTGGGGGAGAAGGGGGCACCGCTATGCGGGAACGCTTTTATATCTGGGCCAACTGGGGTATGTTCATAAAAATATACTTGGCCACCAGCTATACCCCGCACAATCTTAGGCGGTGTAGCAATGTCACGTTATCGCTACACTCTACACAACCCCCTCCCCCCCATCAAGATAACAGTCATCCCGGCTGTAGAAGTGAGATCATTGTTGGAGAACATAGCATAGTGTGTGAGTGAGAGAGACACAAGTATCCTGGGGTACATCAGTGTTGTGGAAGCAGAGGAGCTCAAGGCAATGGAGAACGTCACGCATGGTGGCATACCCGGAGGACTTATGCATGGTATCAAGGGAGCAATTGCAAGTAGGAGCCACCGTCGAAAAACAAAATCTAAAAAAAAATTTTGTGATACACACATTGATTTTGAAAAATACATAACAATCTTAAAGCTTAAGGTAATTTGTGAGGCAAGGCAGGGTAGTTTGAAAATACATTACAGTGATACAAAGTATTGGCTAGCCATGTAATGACAATCTAAGTTCTGAACATGTTGTAAGCGACACGTGGGTGAGGGGAAAGGCATGTGTCCATGGCCACATTTAGTAATTATTTACAAAGATACCTCCAATAGCTAGGCAGTGGGCACGGGTAGGCGGAAGGTTGGAATAAGTGTGCCGTTAGTGAACACTTGACAACGTGCCAGCAAAGTTAAAAGGTACTGCTGTCTGGCTTAAGTTACATTTGAAAAATACAATACTATGTGCCATTGTTTGCCTGTAGTAGGGCAGTAATAATATAGTTTGTTTTAAGAGAAAATACAACAAGACCAATGGTTGGCAACACAAATGACGTGCGTAACATAATTTAAGTTTGAGCAGTTAGCTGCGCCAAGCAAGTGCACGCTCAACTGTTGACAACACAGTGTGATGTAAGCCGCGCACTGCATGATTGTGTACAGTGAATATTGTCTACATAATACACTCTTGAATAGTGGGATAAATATATCTACCTAGCCCAGATAAGTATAAACGTACACTTTAGTGCGATTGAGAATAAAATGTTTAACTTATGTACACACTCAGTGGTATTTGTAACTTACGTCTACGTATGGACATTGGAACTGAATTTTACATTTAAAAAATAGATTCCTTATAAGATAATAAACACTGTGGGTTATAACATAAAACATGTGAAAACATAGGAAAACAGAAAATTGATAGGCACAGACACTATTGCGAGAAACTTTATATTCAGTAGGTGGTAGTCCTGCATCTGGGGCTGAAAGTTTGATTTCTCTCATTATGCACTGTTTTGTACGTATATGACACCTACACAGGAGTGTCAAGTTTGTTGAAGCACACAGAATATTGTGAAAGCACTATTATTATGTGGCACTGTCTTTGTAATAAAGTTCGTAACACTGTAACTTGTTCATAAGTGTCTTTCACTTGTACGTGATTGTGTCGAGAGAGATATAGGGCACTCTACCATAACGGTTAAGTTGAATTAATATTAGCACTTGGCGAGAATTACAGTATTATGCCTTAAGGCAACATTAACAATAAAAAAAAAGATATATAACTTATTATGAAAAAGAATTGGTAAATACATTTAATGTTGAGAATAGCATACTTAATCTATACACTCTAACATAGTTACAAACATCTTACATGCTAGTGGTAGGTTTTGTAAATAATTTTATTGAACATCATACGTACAAAAACATACGAAAATCTGCAGATATGGGAAATGGAAAATAAAGGGGCAGAGTACTCCTCTAAAAAATAGCTTACAAACTAGAAATAAAAGTCATACCAGTGGCAGAACTTGTGAATTTCTGGATATGAATAAGGTAAGTTCACTATACGCAAGATATCTCTGCACACAAGGCAGGACGTTATCGAAAAATTCTTACTTGTAAACTCAGTATGTGATAATATCACTTGCAAGTGCATTTCCCTAGAATAGTTTTTCTTTAACTGGGAATGCCATGTGGCTGATAACTGAATAAAACATAAATATATATAACTTTAGGCGTAAGTGACAAGCAACATAAACAACAATATTGCAATTCTCCTCAATAGGGAGTAAAAATAATTAACCTTAACAGTCCACGTGATATCAAAATTTATATTCTGAATTGAAAGTACTGTATAAAGAGGTGCTACTGCTCTCAAGGCAAGAATATAATGTCAAAATCTCAATAGAAATAATACGCTGCATAATAGGTGGGTGAAGTATTTGCAAACAAATTACTCTAACAGTTACTGTAACTGTAAGGTATACTGAATTAAATAGTAATAAAGGCCCGTAGACCTAAGTAACAAGTACTCGTCAACACACATAATGCCAGGAGCCATTCTATCTGAACTCCCAATGATATATAAGTAAGCAGAGATCCTAGGTCACTGATAATAACTTCATATCAGCCCTATGTAAAAGGCAATATTGGACTCATTTTCAGTAGTGAATGTTTAAAGCAATAAAATCACACTGCAACCAGGAGGGGTTACCTCGTATCTGACTGTAAAATAATATATATATATATATATATATATATATATATATATATATATATATATATATATATATATATATATATATATATATATATATATATATATATATATATATATATATATATATATATATATATATATATATATATATATATATATTGAAACTCTCGTAAAATTGTAACAGTAGTGTAAACTGCAATAACACAAACATGTAATCATAGTAATTCATATTGTGCAAGAAATACATGCAGCTTAAGTTTCGTAATAGTCAAAAACTGTAGGCCTAAGCTCAAAGACTGTAATATCACCTATAATGCCAGGAGGCGTTATACCTGAATGCACAAAATGACTTTAACTAGAAATGAAAATCTGCTGGTCAATATAAGATTCATATAAAAGCAAATAATCAAATAACTTACCTACACACAAAAACTACATGCTGAGGCGAGTGAATGTAATCAACACACTTGAATAATGTAAGTACGAATAGGGATAACACAGCCTGCCTAAGATATAGGAATGTGTAAAATTAATCTGAGGTGAATCACTGTATATCATGTAATATTACTTAGTTCTCTGGTGACGTTGTGGAAGCTCCTCAGGCCTTATGTGAAACCCAACTGAAAATCGTTGAGTAAAAAAAAAATACGAACAGTACACACAAGGGAGAATGCGAAGACTTCAGTAAACATAGGACAAGATATAACTGGATAGCATTATTGCGGCATAAAATATATAGGCAAATTAAGTGAACCTGCTAGAAGGCTTGGCAAAGGGACGAAAATAAAACCTTAAGTGTAGACCTTTAGGTGTAAGTTGTAATTACATGATACCATAGTGAAAATAAAATTTTGCTGTAAAAGGCAGCTTTGACATCATGTAAAAGTGAAGTTAAATATAATTGATTGGCGCAAAAGGTACATGATAACAAAAGTGAAAACACAACGTAAATTATCTGATATCCTATAAAAATAAACAAGGTGGCACAGAGCAGTATTCTGACGATTGTTTTTCTTGGAATGGCATGTAGGGTGACTCATCTTACTGTGGCATCTAGCCTTAAAATAATCATATTAAACAGGGTCCACAAGATAAAATAGCTGCGGGGACAGAAACTTACCACTCAGAGTAACTAACACATCTTGTAGAATGCATAATAAAGGAAGGTAATCATATACATAAATAAAATTGTAGAATCTATTTTCATAAAATACAGAAATTGCACACAAGAGAAAAAAATTAGTAATTTGGAAAGAAAAACTCCATTCGACGCTTGTGCACTGAAATGAATATAACACAATACATAATTAATGCAGAAGGAGGAGGGGGGGGGGGGGGGATTAAAATGAAATATCGGTGTGGCAATAATCATTCTAACTACCTCTGTGAGGACATAAAACAAACATAGACAAATACTTAAATACGACAGAGAATTATTTAATTGTATATCAAATATGAAATCTTCATGCTCGTGGCTAATGATAGACTGGGTAGGGAGATATTAATGGGCATCTTTCAGCTCTGTGGTAACAGCAGATGCGTATATAGCGGACGTCAGACTGCGTTGTGATGTAACATACGCCCGCTGTCGGCGATAAGTCGCGGGTATGGAGAATTCAACTGTTGCAACGAAAGAACAAAACCACTAGGTTGCTATTGAGATGTGGGCAGAGATAGCACCCTGCCACGTGGGCGTGGCAAGACCCTGGCCGGCCGCAGCCATGACAATAATCGGCGCATGCGCGAGGCGATTCCGCCCATGCGCATTGCTGCCAACCCCGGTGGGCGGCGAGAAGAGCATCGCAGCTACGCAGTGTGGCGGTGAGAGGTGACAAGTATAGTTGACAGGCCTGGTATCCCCTCTACTGTGTGGCAGCTGTGGAACAGAAGCACGAAGGTGGGCTGAGAGGCAGGAACTCGACGTGGAAGGCACGGTATGACTGCTACTTGCTGCATCACGCGTGCTTATTCGGAACCTGGTCAGCACCTCCCAGTTGCCGTACGCCTCGGCTCCCTTGCAGTGATGTGAGGACACAGACAGCTTAGCACCCACAGTTTAGCACATAACGTACAACAGAATAATAGAAACTGTAACACATTTTTACTCATATATTAGCCACTGATACAGAAAAGACACAATATACAGAGCGACATTACTATAAACTATTAACGGGTGTACGCCAACTTGGTGTGGCTGGTACAAACAGTGTCGAACTTAGGGACACCAGATTTGTTCATCTGTACTCGAACAGTCAATTCACCTAAAACATCTGTAATACGATACAGGCAGCAAAAGCGATGGATAAGGGCTTTGTCTCCCGAGGTTACGTACCCAGACATAGTCGCTAACACGTAAGGTATGTTTTCCTGTGTGTTTTATCAAATTGGGCTTCCTGAAGGATCTAAACCTGAATTAAAATGCATCTCGCAGTTTCATGAGAGGCTAAAAGTTGCTCACATCAGTTATGCCACCGTTCTGTAAATTTAGTGGCTACTACCTGGGCTGGCAGGACTGCTTCTACCCCATGAAGCAAATAGAAGGGCATAAACTTAATAGAACTATTAATGCTAGTATTGTGGTTGAACTGAATGAATGGAACATACAGATCCCAGTTTAATTGGTCCGCACTCACACAAGCTGTAAGCTGTTCCCCAATGGAGCGATTATTATTTTAGACTAAACCGTTACAACGGGGGTTGCATGCAGTGGTAGTGAGCTTTTTGATAACACCAAGTGACTTGAGGAGGTTGTTAATAAGTTCATTTTGAAAACTGGTTCCCCGATCCGTAAGTATCTGTTCTGGGCAACTGAACTGCAAGATAACTTCCTTTATAAATTCAGCACAGGTGGCTGTATCAATAGACGGAACTGGTTTGGCACAAACATAGTGGGTGGCGTATTCCCGTCATTACCAAAATATACTTATTTTATGGGCTGTGGCAGGTAAAGGCCCTTTAGCATCCAGAGCCCACGTTTTCAAAAGTGGCTGCAGAGGTATTGTTAACTGGCCCACAGGTTGTGAGGTGATGGCTTTAATTTTCTGGCATTCAGGGCAGGACTGAACATACTTCTTAACATCAGCGGCCATTGTGTCCCAAAAATAAGATTGTTTAATTTTCTGCAATGTTTTAAGCACACCAAAATGACCTCCCCCAAATATGGCGTTGTAATGGGCCTGGATGACTTTGGGGACATATAATTTAGGGACAAGTGTTAACTTAGACGACCCCTGGGGTGAGTGGACCTTTAAAAATATTTCCCCGTTGGTGGCTATACCATAGCGATGACTCAACCTAGGATATTTCGTATCGGCTTGTTCTGGGTTTAATAAGGCCTGGTTCAGATTGCGAATATGGGGGTCATTATCGTATTTGCCAATGAAGGAAGAAGTAGGAACAGCGACAGTACACAGATGGAACACTGACTCGTCATCAATTTGAATATACTCCTGGGCGTGTGTATAGACAGGGAGAAAATGAATAACATCATTAAAAAGGACAATAAGAATAGTACATATAAAGACTGGTTCAATGCATGTCGTGGCGAGTGTGGAGGTATGCCTTTGTCTAATTACTTCAACGTTAACTTGGTAGAGGGTAGTGATGATTTTGATAATCAAATGAATAGGAAAAATGTCCTCCTTAGCTATTGCAGTGGCGATTCTGTCCCTCTCACTTGGGCCGTTCGCTGAAATAAAATGGTGTTTAACATCGTCCCAGTGTTGTCTAATATACTTAGCCACAGAAGCTTTAATTTCGGACGCCTTGTCAGGGTTCTGGAAAATGGCTTCGGCAAGGGCCTTAAAAAGGGAAGTGCAGTTCATTATGTCGTCTTTGACTATGTATTCAATGTTGTGGACTGTGAACATTTGTGTGGCGACCTGTGGGGCTGTGGGGATGCGGCTTAATGCATCGGAAAGGGTATTCACTTAAGTCAAATTCACTTAAGGCAATAGCCATTTTTGAATGTGTGCATTATGATTTGCCATAGAACGTAGATACCTCAGGCTAGCGTGGTCGGTTTCAATTGCAAATTTGCGCCCATACAAATACTGATGAAAGTGAGTACATAAGTATTTTAAAGCTGCTAGCTCTCGCTCTGTGGTGCTCTAGCACCCCTCCTGAGTAGAAAATTTCTTATATGTGAATGCTATGAAATTTCTTTGTTTAGAGTGTGGGCCAAGTTGTATGAGCGCCGTGTTGCTGGCGCCGCAAGCTAGAATTATCTTATTGCCCTCGTTAAATTTTTGCAGTAATGGTGCCTGAAGAATGGCTCATTTCAAACGTAAGGAATTTTGGTGCCCTTTTTCCCATTTAAAAGTAGTAGTATGCTTGGTCAGATCAATCAACGGCTGTGCAATGAATGCTTAATGCAAAACATATTGTCGCAGGTAGGAAGTCGTCCCAAGAAAGGTGCGAAGTTGTTTGAGATTAGTAGGGGGGGGGGGGGGCATATTTTGATTGCAGCTACCTTGTCGGGGTCTGTGGACATGCCTTGGGGCGTGATGTTGTGGCCTAAAACATTAACTGTTTGTTGGACGAACAAACACTTTGTGGTATTGACTTTAACAATGAATTGGCATAATCTTTAGAAGACTTCATGGATCTTAGCGATATGTTCCTCAATGGTACTACCTAATATAAAAATATCGTCAATGTTTGTTGATGAACATTTGGAAATATTGGGGTGAGGTGCTGAGGCCCATTGGCATTCTTCGATATTCAAATAATCCCACCGCATCGATACTAAAAGCCAATTTGTGACGACCCTGAGGGCGAACGGGGATGCTATAAAAGTCAGAAAATAAGTCAAGACTGGTGATGAAAAGGAAATGTTGTAAAGCATTTAAAAAATGTTCTCGGTTCGTGGTAGCGGATATTGCACCCTAGTAAGATGTTGATTAAGTTTTCGAAAATCTGCCAAAAATCGAAGGCCGCCATTTTTTTTGGAGATGACAAAGCTAGGGGCAGAACATGGGGAACCAACTTCTTGGATAATTCCTTCATTAACAATATCTTTGATTTGAAGTAAAAGGTCATCACGTGCCTTGGGACTGATTCAATAGGCATGAGTAGAAATGAGTTTGTCAGTGTCTAAGTCTAGCTTAGTCTCAAAATCCCTCACTTCAGTGAGCTCTAATATAGAATTAGCAAAACGATCATTATAATGCTCTATGATGTCTTGAATGGTTCGTTTCTGGGCAGGAGAAAGGTTATTGTTAATGGAAGGACCCTGAGGGGGTTGATTCTCAAAGGCCTCGATAGCATTGCAACAATGGATAATGGACGAGTAGTCAGGCATTTGTGCGCTATCGGAAACAATTGGGATTTCTGTGATTTTATTCTCATCGTGGGCATGGATAAAGAGAATATTGTATTTTAAGATACGGATAACGTCATATTTCTTAAGAAAGTCCACATCCAAAATTATGTCTTGTTGGAGGTTGGCAAGAACTAAAAATTTCTGTGGATAAGTGTGACCGTCGACATTTAAATTGATAGTAGTTTAAAATTTACAAGGGGATAAAATCAACGTGGCTGCAACTAATGTTATATTTTCTCTGAAGGGAAGAAGGAGCTGATCTGATAAAACAGTGCTAGTCACACAGCTGCATGAACACCCTGTGTCTACCAACACATAGTATTGCTTGCCCCTAACCGAAACAAGAACGCATGGCTTTGCAGTGCTAATAACTTTCAGCTGAAATGGTGAAAGAGGCGCAGCGTGCACTGGTTTTCGTGTGAGAGGCACGGCTCCGCACAGTTTGTTTTGAAACAAATGTTCATCATTGCAGCCCCTGGCACTTTTGGTTTACCTAAGATGTGACAAATTTCTGATGATGTATTTTCTATGTCTTTCGTAATTTTTGGAGAAGAAACATTTGTTCCAACTAATTTCTTACTCTTATCTTACGTGGACAATCATTTATCAGACAATAAGAAGATTTTCAACTATTCCCTAGCATTGACACACAGGTACATGGAATGTACTTTCTGTATTCTGTCAAACAAATGGAGAATATTCCATAGGCCTTTACATATCAGTGTTCATTTCGTGGATGAAATAGTCAAAGCCTGCTGTGTTTTACATATGTCCACGATCATGATGGATTTCAGGTGTTTGGGTACACAATGCCTGGTTTTCTTCTGATTATTGTCTGATTAAATGTCAAGTACTGGTTAGGACCATTTTCTGTTTCCCAATATACAGTTAACATTAATCAGTCGATTAGCAGACTGTAACCAATGGTTAAGTTAAACACAAAAAGAGGTTCCGATTAGCGAGCTAATCAGAACATTCGTAACAAACATTTTAGGTTATGTGAGTACATCAAATTGAATGTGATGTCAAAAAATTATTTATGAAGTCGAATATGTTTGTATATCAGGTTATGTGAGCATTGTATTAATTATATAATGTTTTTTCAGGTTTAATGGGCATTTTCACATTGGAAAATACTACTAAAAATTAACCGTATAAATAAATAGGCACCAAAGTTTGCAAACAGTGACAGCACAATTGCTAAATAATCCAGGAGTATTTTTCCCTTGCTGTGATGATGACAAATGATTTGAGATGATGATAAAGAAATAGTAGATTTCATAAATAGGACAAGAATATTTGGTATACTGCATAGACCTACATTTGATTAATGCTTGACCTAGGCCTACACTAGTAGCTACACAAGGATATGTTATAAAATTTGGTGTCTTAAGTTACGTGCCTTTGTAAGTTGTGATATAACTTACATGTGAAAAATATTTTTCATACTTCTGTGTTTCATTATAGGTAAATTTTTTTGCTGGATTTTTATATGCATTTGTAGGCAATGCTGTATATTATTGTAAGTTATTTTTTGCCCTGTTTACAGTATGATGTGGAGCCAAAAGAGAATTTGGATGACTACAACTGATATTAACAAATTGAATAATGCCAAAAAGAATTTTCTCTAGTTTCATAATACATAATTATTGTTCATAATTTACGTATGTTTGTTTCTGCAGTTAATTTTTCTTTTGGTTTTAAAACTACATTGAACACTCTCATATGTAACATAATTAAACCCAAATAAATTCACATTACGTAACTGATTTTGATGCCGGCTAACAGCCAGCGGCGCTAAAGCCCATGATGGCGCTCACGTGTCACGTATCCCGCACGTGCGCAAGGAGGCCGATAATTTTGAACTTTCCTATAAATGTCAATTTCAGGGTAAAATGTGTTGTATCATCTTTAAATTGTTTAATATGTCTTAAAATGTTTTAAAGTGATTGTACTAATTTGAATTGTTTGGTTATGAATATTCCAAGTGCCCATGGCGCCGAGATTAAGAACACTTAATATTCTGGCATGAACGCCATCACAAAGAGACATTAAAATAATACTAAAATTCATAAGAAAATTATAGAAATGTAAAACAATATCTAATTTTATTTGTGCCATTTTATTTTCAATATAAAATATTTCACTCGGCGTGCATAGCACTTCCGCTTATGTGAACCCCGTAGGCGGCCATGGTAGGTCCGTGCGACGCTTGTATTTGGACAGTCTGTCGGGGAGAGCTAGCAAACTAAGACACTGTCACGAGCGCACTACAACTTTTGTTCACTGATTTAGGTTTCCATAATCAATGTAGTTTACTGGCTAATCTTTGCTTGTGTACATTTTTGCCACACAATTCCCCAGCATTATGCTTCCAGTTTACTAATTCTTACGTCCTTCTGGCATTTTTAACTTAATCGAGGGGAAAGAGGAGAAAGATGTCAGAGAGGTCACGTGACCCGCACATTTTGAATCAGACGCCATCTACCCATGTTTATGGCATTTCAGTGTAACTTCTGCATAATTATTATACACAATTTTAAGACCTTTATTTTTATGTATGCATTTAAGGGTAATTTTGTGTTTGAATATTTTACAGCAACATCACGTATAACCACGTGGCCGACTGAAGCCAAGCCATTGTATACGCCATCAGTGTGTTTTAAGAGCTTATTTATATAACATTGTATGTGCAATCATTTATTTCAGGGTTCTATGTCAGTTTTATTCAGGGTTCAATGTAGTTTTCACGTAAATTGAGGCTTTTTGTACTTGACCACGCAGTCACAGTAATGTTTGATTTCACCGCCATCAGGCATGTTGCAAGCCTATAACAATGCTAATTGTAAAGAGAACTACTTGCTCAACACAAATAATATTTTATCTGACTTTAGTTTGCCATTTCCACACAGAAATATTGCAATTCCACCTGCACCATGTGGTCCGCTACAAACTTCATCCAGCGGCATCCGCGCCACCTAAGCTTGCTTTCACACATGTGCGTGTTTATTGTGAATATTCATCTCGCATCCCATCTTATTTCATGTCTCATTCAAGGGTCTATGTAATTGTGTAATTAGTGTATGGTGCAATTACTCCCATCCTAGCCGGCTCTGTGTATAGGCCGTCACCACACTACCCACATGCTGGAGGGCGAACCCCGGCGAGTTTGCGTTAGTGATGTCGAGTAATCAGTCATGTTAATGTGTATTAAGGTTATTCATTTGTAATTCACCATGTCCTGTCTTCAGGGAAGAACCATCAGTCCACCCTAGCAGCTGTCTGCCCTCTTCCCTTGTGAAGGCTGTGCTTTCACGCACCTCAATGAATTCATCCATTTAGACGTGTGCTAGGTTAATTACAGATTGGGGAGCACCCAAGCAGAACTGGCTAGTCATGACAGATAACCATTCCATTGGCACATTGATGTGTATAAACAATATCAATAAAAACAAGTCTTCAGTGAACTCAATTTTTATTCAGTAGTGACAGTATCCTAGCCACATATGTTTTATATATTGTTTATTTCAGTGATTTTATTCAAAGTTTAGTATTGCCAATGTGTTTGTAAGTACGCACGGGTGAGACAGACACACAGAACCCACAACATCCCTGAGAACCCTGAGTCTCAACAGTGCGGTGATTGGGAAGCACCGCTGGTGCCCAAATTACCAGTAAGTATTTGTGTCATCGTTCATCTCGTGTCTCACCCAACAGTGTCAATTTGTTTTATGTTACTGAAATCAATGAATTTATGGATACAGTAGTTATGATGACAATGTTAGGTCTGTAGTTGAACGTAGACACAATTTGCTTCAGACACACCAGACTTTTACTACGTAGTGTTTAAAGTAAAGACTTGCGAGTTGGCGTAACTTTTATACAATAAATGAGCAATATGCATTATTGCAACTTTTCAATGTTAGTTATAGTCACATCACCATGTGTGATGTTACGGTAATACCAGTTCAATTGTGTTGGTTCTGTACATACTTTTGTAGGCTACGTTCTTTGACATTTAAGGTTTATGTTAAATATTCAGATTGTTAAATCATTTTGTAAGTTATATTGTATACTTTATTAGGGTGTGTTACATACTTGTTTAGCAAGATGGATATTTTTGGACATTCGCTATTGCGATGCAGATGTCTGTCATGAAAAAAATAGGACAGACATCTGTGTCACAATGGCGAATGTCCAAAAATCTCCATCTTGTCATTCACTCCCATTGCACTATTCATTCAAAGATCATACTTGTGTAGGTTTTTATACAGGCTACTTGCCTGCCTTTGTTTTCAGGAATTATTTTGTACCACCCATTGACCAACCGCTAGTATCCTTGAGATTTTATGCATCGGATGGATATTACATAGCTGTGGGAGATTACTTTGGCATCGACAAAAATACTGTGGGCCGTATGCTAACAAAGGTAACCACTGTAATTACAATGCTGCTGAGAGAATATACGAAGTTAACAAAAAATGATGGAGACTCTATACAGCTACAGCAAGAATTTTACAATGTGGCAAGGTTCCTGAAGGTTATCGGAGCCATGGACTGTGCACACGTTACAATTATTTCAAAAGAATGTTTAATATTATCATACTTCGCTTTGAGAGTTTTCAAGCCACATGAAAACACATCACACATTGAATTGAATTCTTGTTAATGTCTTCTCCAGTCATCTTCTTTCCGTTTCCAGGTAAAAGCATAGGTTCTTTTGCATTCAATAAAACCAGAAGTATTTCTCTGCAAGAGAAATAAGGAATTCAGTTTCCGCAGATACAAAATTCTCTACACGCGGCCGCTTATTTCCATCCACGTTAAACACTTCACTAGCACCGGTAAATGAACAAATGAAGATCTCAATGCGGCCAATTACGAGCCGAGACTTCACGGCATGGTTGTCACATTTACCTTAATCCATGGTGATCTAACCATCAGATCAAATCATAATGAGAAACTTTTCAAAACTAATCAGAACTAAATATTTCTGTTTAAATTAATCAATTCGATTAGATAACCAGAACTTTTAAACATATATTGTGAAAATGGGCATAATATTCTTGGAATTAAAGATATATTATTATTCCAAAATTGACAATGTTTGGAGCCAGGCTAATGTGATAAAACATGATACTTTTGTGTACTTTGCCAGTGAAAATGGGGAAATAATGTGACACTATATGGCAACATCATACTTGCCAACTTTTCAAAACAGAAATTAGAAAAAACATAAAAATTTTAATTTTTGGCAAAAAATTACACAATGTTTTGCCTGTAACCTTTTTAGTCTACCACGGACTTCTAACAATTGTTACACAACTTTTTATGAAAATTGACAGTAAAAAAATGTACAGTATGTGCACAAAATCACACTTAACCAAAAACAATTATTATAACTTACCTGATGCTCTTGTCCAAATAAATATGTAAAACCTTCTAAGATAGACTATAAAATAAAAACACTTCTCTTCAATGCACACCAATAGTTTTTAAATGCAACACTATACTAAAAGTTAAGCTTTACACTTAAGTGATTCGGCCCAATACCTTCTTTGGTCTCCATAACCATTTTGTCCACGATTGCTGTGGTTATTGTCCTTCCATAAGCATATTTTTCGTATAGCTCCATTTGAAGTCTCACTGTTAGCAAAAAAAAGTGTTTATTTTGTCATTACTTTCAACACACCTTACAGAGTTTGTGTGTTTCTGAGACAGCGAGTGTTCTAAAATATCATTTTTTCCACCATTGCCAACATTTATATCAAAGCGGTAAATACTACAAAACGTGAATTTGCTTCCTCTCTCAGAATTCAAAATAACAGAAACCTCATTAGAATAGGTGTCATGGAATGCTTGCAAATTATGCTTGTCAGATTAAACATTCATGATAACGGCGTTCTACAGTACACATAGTTCACTAACCACAATTAAGCCATGAAACACGAACGCACTTTTTGACTCACTGGTAACCAAATGGTTCAACTTCACACATTTTCACTTTGTCTTCATTGCCGTTACAGCCATAAGCAAAGACGTTCCGAAAACAGAGACTGGTTATCAAACAAAGATATATCCTCATTAATGCATCACAAGTATCAGCCAAATTGTTAAAAACTATGGCTTACTACAATATTTTCTAACGCTTACTTTCCGCCATTTTGTGCACATGATACAAAATTCGTGATTGGTCGAGAGCAGCCAATAACAAATATGAACAAAATTCTGGCTTAACATCAAAACACCTAACCTTCACCCATGCAAACAATAACAAACACAGTCATTGTTTTTGTTGGATTGTCCGAAAAAATCGTAAAATGTTTGTCATAAGCCTATAATAGTAGATCAGTACAGTTTTTCCTACATTTTCAACGCAACACAACAATGCAGAACTGACGTATTCAGAAACGCTGTGCTACATATCACTGTTCTAAGGTTCAAATATGCAATGCCACAACAGCAAAACCTGTTTTTTTTTAACCAATGCATATTACACATTTATCTGCGTAAGTTTGAGTAAGTCTATGCTACTTGTATCCACGCACGTAAGTAGGATTGTTAAAAGACCATACATACATTAGAAATAGGAATGAACAAGCCTATCATAGTATTATAGTTCCTAGAAACTGTTTAAAATAGTGGATATGTTAGAAAGCTTCTAGGAACTGTATAAAACTACAGTAAAACATTCACACTCAAATACCATACTGCAATTCTTAACACATAAGATGCTCACTTTGTTTTGAGAACAATATGATTTTACAATATATTAAAGAAAGGGCCATGTTTATGTTTTTAATGTTTTGTAATACACGTAAACATTAGCTAATTTCTTTTCATACACACATTTCTAAACACACATGTGGAACATACAGTTCTATAAAATATGAAAGCACAAGTTTTACTGAATCATTTGTTTTTCAAAATATGGACCTTTCTTTCCGAGAACCACACAGTTGTGTTTCACTTACCAATTACAAATTGTTCTTCTTTCCGTTTTGTCTTGAAATCCAGTTATGTGTTTTTGTCTTTATGTTTCTGAAGATGGATCCCACAGCTCCCAATACTTGCGCTGGTCTCACCACGCAGGTCCCACCACGTCATGGGAAAGACGCAAAATGATTTCAAGATGCATGTGCGCAACGCACGTCAACTTTGGCACATGTGCTTGTGTGACAGCTTCTATTCAGGGTATGCACTCTTATGACACACATGCAATTGCACCCATATGAATTGGCCTTACATGCTGTTGTGGTGTGGGCAACCCATTGCTTTGGAGCTTGTGTGAATACACCAGCTCATATTAAAAGAGAGAGAGAGAGGTTGCGGAGGCTAGTAGTAATTTAATAGATAATATATTAATGATTGCAAATACAGAGTAGCTAAGTAACACGCTCCCCCAGTGCAATATAAAGTATTCAAGTATAATGTAAAGTGTTGTATGATTTATATTGTAAGTTTAATTATGGTTTTAATTAAATGACGGAAAGATTTTAATATAATGTTCACCTCTGAGTTAGGAATAACCCCTACTTGTAGGTTAAAAATGTAAACTAATAAATATCCACAACCATTTATAATCAGTAACATTGGTGGAGAAGCCTCACGTTTCCACCCTCTTAGCAGAGTGAGAATTTATTAAACAATTAAATTCCCCTAAAGTAATATTTCATATTTTGAAATATTAAGTTGAGTTAGAAAGAAGAAACTGTTGCGAGGGACAGGTAGAAAACCACCTCCTCCAACAATTTTAGACAATCTCCTCTCACCCACGCATATTAAATATTGCAAGTTAATACCACTATAGGTAGATAATGAATATTGTGACAAACATGCGTAAATCACAAAATGTGATTACATTTCAGGATAAAGAGAAGTAGTTAACGTAATAATCAAAAGCATATGTGAGCGATGGACGGATTAGGTAAATGAAATAGAATATGATAAGATGTGGGGTTTTACAAAATTAAATATTACTGTTTGGATCATAATGTGAATTACATTGTGACAATAATAAGGAAGTATGTATGAAATATATTAAGTGCATTAGTGATATGTATAATAGTTCAAGCTAATTTATGAAGGTAATTTAATGACAAATAGCAGTTAAGTCAGCCATATGTTCAGCTCACAAGCGGTCAGAACGCACGACCCAGTGACAACGCCGCAGTAACGTGGTACAAGTTCCAAGAGTTCCAAGAGAGCACACCAGCGTAGCCATATGTTCAGCTCACAAGCGGTCAGAACGCACGACCCAGTGACAACGCCGCAGTAACGTGGTACAAGTTCCAAGAGTTCCAAGAGAGCACACCAGCGTAGACATATGTCATGGCAGATACAGTGCAATAATTCACGCATTTCCCTTAGAGTCATATATCACTTTTGTTCGTTTCATTTGTACACATATCGGACACATTTAGATAGGAAAGCAACCAGGCCTTGACAGAAATGTGATGGTTGGCAACTACTTGAGTTTGAAATAAGTATTTATAACTTATGTTAAACAACATACATCACTCTTTTTCAAATATATAATATTTATAAGTATTTTGTAACGAAAAACCGAAATATTAAATACATTATGTTTAAAAATTTAAAGGATAAGTTGTCTAAAAAAAAAGAAAAGTGGGGGGAAAAGGGAGAGAGTGTGATCAAATTAAAATTAATGTTTATATGGTTACAGAAAGTATGAGATTTGCTCCCCTTCTGAAAACAAGACATCAGCAACTTCGGAAGCAGAGCTGCCTGCTTGCCTTGTAAATGAGCTTGTTTCTTGTGTTGTAGGAATATTTTATCTGCAGTTGTTAATTATTTTTGTATTTGCTTTCATTAAATATAATTGTGCCTTTTCAGTGCATCTTCTTCAGTGAAATGTAAAATCAGCTTGTATCAAATGCTTGTTAAAACAGCTTGAACTAACATTTTTGACTGTCTTGAAGCACCACAAATATAATTTACATTCTCAAAGTGGAAAAAGGACTACGGTTCTGCAAATATATTATTTTGCATCAGAGGCGGACACACAAGATTTTAGAATGAGTAATCATCAAAAATTGTAATACATACAAGCGAGTTGTGATTAAGTTTGAGAGATGTGAAAATAGTGTATTTAAAAACATTTAATTATAATATTTTTAATGCATGTGGCCTTAAAAAAAATCCCTTTCAACTCTATTTTGTGGTGTGAGAAAAATATTTTTTAAAAATAGAAAATAGGGACTATTCCAACTTTTTCTGCCTACCGCATGATAGTATGATCAAATTTTAAGACTCGTGCTGTAGTTCTTTCTTTGCGTGTGTGTGTGTGCACTTTCATGCGTACGTGTGCGTGGGCGCTGGCTCACATGTGTGTGTGTAACTCTATAATAACATATTTTAAAATATACTACAGTTTTGCACAGAGAAAACAGACACTGCTATGTTGATGTGCCTGTGATGTCACTGTACATTTGTTCTCTGTTGTTTACATGCAAATACCTTAGCGGATAACACATGCATTTGGAAAGATTATTATATTTTCTTCTGGAGAATTTTAATGTTATTGCTGCATCACCAAACACCAGCAAGAGTTGCATCTATGCAAGAATACAAGTAATTGTACTTCTCATAAGATACATGCAAATATTTTAAGTTAAAAAACAGAAAGTGAAATGTGTCTAAACATAGTAAGAGGTGTAAAATACTATGCAATTTGAGACAGAAGTACAAGTTCATTTCAGCATTAAGTAAATGTGTTATTTTCCTACCATAATTGTACTGGCCTAATTTGTAACACCATAATGTTTATTTTAAAGGCAGTACATGTATGCCCAATGATAAATCGCTGTTACGTATCATAAAAACGTATAAAGTGGTTTTCACTATAACACAGGTATGTGTTTTTGCACTTTGTTAATAAACTACCAAAGTGTTCTTTACCAGATATAAATATTAATAATGTTATCTTTGATAATTGCTTCATAATTATGAGGCAATATACTCTTGTTTAAGACTTGGCTACAACTGTGTTGACGCTACAGTAACACATTACATTAAGTCGTTAATCCATGGAGAGTAATGGCTCTGGCTACTAACAACTTTAAACGTTGCGGTGATGCTAAATGTAAAAGGGAATGCATAAAAGTTGGCCAAAATTCAATTCTTCGCATTTAACATTTAATGCCAGCCAATCAGAATTCAAGAAATCACAGACAAGGGAAAACAAATAGTACAGACGCTTGGCAACAGATGTTGCCAAGATGTAACTATGAAGTCTGCAGAACCCTTTTTTTACAAAAGGGTTTTTTAAATTACAAATACTATTTAAAGTAGGTGTTTGTATATATCAACCTACTTAATTTTAATTTTATACATGTTAGTGTCAATTGTAGACAAGGCTTTATACCTGGTACATAGACCTATGTTTAAAGTATTTCTTCAATAATAAATCTGTACAAGCTAATTTTATCCATACAGACCTAATCTTTAGTCATTAGTTTTTAGGACAATAGTCGACTCTCGATGTTTCATTACTCAGGGGACTGCCAAAAAATATCCATACATGCGGGATTTCAGTAGATGAGGTTTCTAACATGTACATCAACAGACTAAAACTTCCAACATTATAAAACTTTACGTTGAGTATAGTACGAGCTGTACATTATCTGGAATAATGTTTAACTAACAAACACATTAAGAATGGGAACTTCGGGAAAAGTATTATTGTAAATAATACATTAAAAAATTCCACCTAAACTCGTTTGGATAAAGAAAATAATGTCTCAAAATACTGTATATAACTAATTGTAATCAGACACCAAATGCAAGCTGACCTAAAACTTTCAAACCCTCTGAAAACGAAAATAATATGACACCGAACGCAAGTCACATTTTGAATGTCCCACGCGCACTTGTACCAGCTGAGAAAGCACAGAGAACTTATCGATCAGGCAGTGTGTTCACGGTGGCTGGTGGAGGAGGGATGGCAGTGGGTGGATTACCCCTCCACGCCGCTACATGTTGCAGACATGCACACGTGGCAAATGTCAATAATTAAAGTAATTAATCACATTTTAACTGCATAGTAAACTTGTACTTTTGTCAAATAGACACTTCAAAAGATGCGTGTCTACTGAAATAAATTAATATAAATCCTCTGATTTCCCCACAAGAAGTTACTGAAAATGAACTTTACACTTATAATACAAGTCGCTCGATGTTCAAACAATTTTTGGTGACAAGGGGAGCTCAAGTATATGCTTCTGGGCATATCATTTTATTCGCTTGAGTTAAATAAATATTACATTTTAAAAATCATGCTAATTTTATGCCAGATACAATGAAACACCAACCTTATGGTGAAAAAGACCTTTACTCACAAAAGAAAATATCTTTGTAAATAATAATTCCTTGTTAAAATGTTTTGAATAATATTTTCAGGCAAAACCATTTGCTTTGAAATACAAGTGATGATAGGTGCAACTATTTTTGGTGACGGATAATCTTGATAAAATTTTTACGTTCTCCAGGCACAATTTATTTGCTCATAGGCTGGCGTGTAAAGGCAAGCACGCACGACCAAGAGGTTCAGAGATTCCCTTCTCAATGGCATGTAAGGGGAGGAAAGAAGGTGGGCAGTAGAGAGACAGAAAGAGGGGTGAGCTAGGTTGCTAGGTAACCACTTCCCCTCTCGTAGGCATAGAAGGGGAAGCAGCAAGCTAGTCTTGTACATTGCACCACACCGCAGTGTCAGACAGAAGTACTGGGAAGACAGACGTTGTACCGCAGAGCTGTGGTAAACGGCAGCGCGCATTCCTTCTTCACATCCTGTTACTAGACTTTGCATAAACAACCAGCTTAAAAACTATAGTAGCTGGAAATCTTAGGTGACGGGACCAGAAATATACTTCATCAACGCACCATGCGATAAACTATAAAAGCACGTTATGTTAAAATTATTTTAATAAGAACTTTGCCAAGACCCCAAAGAAATTGTCAGTGGATGCAATTTATCAGTACATGCGATAACAATACATTGACTGTAATTACAAAATACTGTGATACCAAAATAACACAACCAAATATTATACCTATGGAAATAGAATGTGAAATGTGCCTGAAAAATCTCGAAGTTTTAGAGAATTGAGAGGCATGTGTTTGCAGGATAATATTGAAATTAAGTATAATGACATGAGAATAAAAGAAAAGTGCTTATTCATTAGAGTAATATTCTTGGATAAAATATTTACCCACAAGTTTAAATTCATTGCCTATTGCTGTACTAAAATGGTGTTTTGAAATGCCTACAACATTTCAAACATCAATGAAGGCGATTGCAACTGAAGCAAATCAGGTCAAAACAATCCATAGGCCTAAATTTTGCAAGAAACATAAATTTTCAAAAACCGATTTCGTCCCTATTTAAAAGTTTTTCTGTAGTCCACAGTAACTGGCCGACAATACATTCATTCGCATACTGATGCTAATATGGTGGAAATTAAATTTTGCAAAAAAAAAAGTTTACATACCCTCCAAAATTGTTTATTACTCGGTTCTGTACGAGCAGTGACATATTTATCACATTTTATCCTTCCAGTGAAGATAAAACTTTTCATGTTCTTGTCCATCTCATAAAAGTGGGGTAAAAATTGACAGACGTGACCAACCTTACAAGTAGGTAAACAGTAAATTTTCTTGTTTATGAAGAATTGTAGCAGTTGATGATTGCTGCGGGATGTATGTTGGTAAGTTGGCGCTTTTGATGATGGCTTTGGAAGAAAGTGGTACTCAGAACTAAAAGTTCTAACTGAAAACTTTAATTGTACTTTATAGAAAGGATTTCACTTCCCTGCTATAAAAATATTAAATTCTCTACTATCTGAGTATCAAATACTGTGCTGGAGCAATAACGCAAAGAAAAATTGTTTTTAATATCTATAGTATTTTAATGAATACTTTAATCATATTAAGTAGTCACAGCTGCCAATACTAAGGAAAATGTACTTATGATGATTTGTATGTGGAACTTTCATATTGAATTGTGATTTTATTTATATAAAATGTTTATAATTTAAGTGTATGTATGGACATGTCTCATATCCTGTGTGTCTGTGACATGCTATAGGATCAACCCATGTAAATAAAACAATAAACAATAAGCATAGTTGGTTGTAGGTACAGTTTTTGTGTGTTTTCTTGAGCAAACTGTAATCTTATTGGCACGTGTTTACTGCTTTGTAAAAGACTCATTCCACAATTTTCCTTGACCACAGTCAGCAACAAAGCAACACAAATATAATTCACATTTCTAAGTTTAAGTTTGTTGGTTTTAGGAAACGTGTAGAAGTGTTGATTTTACTGAAAGATTCTGCAAATTAATTACTTAATGTCAGTGACGAACAAGCACGATTTTAGTGAAGTAATAGTGCAAGGATTTCCTTAGAAAAACATGTGTTCCAAGAGGTTGCAAATTACAAACAGAACTTTAATTATCGTGTTTTGTAAATAATATATTTATGAACTGTTACTAAAATTTATGAATTGCATGTGGCCTAAAAAAGTTAAACTTTCAACTCTCTTGTAGTTTGTAAATAATATATGTTTATTTGGCATATAACGTAAATCCAACGAATGGAGGGTTAAATTTGGCCAAAGTGTGTGTTTATTGCTGCATCTGTATGAACAGCGATATACATATTACGTTATGTTTTTTCATTAAAGTTAAAACTTTCCAAGTTGTAATAATTTTAATGTTATTTATAAATGAGCAATTTTCCACTGCTCCACCAAAACAATAGGTACAATACAAAATGAGAATTGTGTTGCAAGAAGAATTGCAAATCAATGCTGTCTCATGAAAGCCTTTAAATTAAAAAGCAAACCCTCCCCAGATTAAAAATAAATACAACCCCATCTGTAATATCCTTACACTACTTGTTGGACCAAAGTTAGCTAATATCAGGCTTCAAAACAAAAGCATTTTTTACAAACACTTGTCTTCTTCACTGGTGGAACCTGTGGCAGAAATATACATGGCTATGCTACTTATGTTTTACAATAATGATAATACATATTTGTGTTTTGACAATAATCTAATAATTTTTATCAGACCATGCCTAACTTTCAGATATTTATTTAGTGTATGAATAACCTGTTATTTTCTAAGGAATTGAAAACAAAACGCCTTGGGTGCTACATCTCAGGATGATTTGCATCCCATTTTTTTGGCTAATTCTGATGGTAATGTGAGCTGATATCTGCAGTTGTGCGGAATTAACTTTAATTGGAACATGCCTACCTTTTAAAATATTATTTAGTAAATGAATAACAATTTATTTCCTAGCAAACTATAAACAAAACGTTTAGTCGGGTACAGTTTCTCAGGCTGATTCACAGTCCCATTTTTAAGCCAATTTTAACAGTAGTGAGTATTCTTACATACAGTTTTGAAGTGCTCGTCGTCTGTTGATTTACCTTGCTCCTATCACATGCAGGAAAATAATCATAATTTCCCTTCCCTCTTGCTGTATCACGCATAACGTTTAGCTTCTGTATTCTTATTATGAAAGATGTTTAGCAACATGTTTGTGGCTATCCAAGCTAGGTATATTAGTTGTCTAATATAAAAATGTAAAAATTAAAAATAAAAACTTTTTAAAATGATGTTTCATTTGTAATACAGCACAACGTTTTTGTCTCACCTGTTCTAACAGCATTTACACACGAAAAAATGTGTACTGTATTAATCTAGAGTTTGTTAACAGCAGTGTCAAAGAAAGACAAGTCTTTATTCCCCCTTTCAGCAGTTTCGCCAAGTGATTTTACAGTATTTACCTGAATGCAAGACAAGGATTATTTCCTTCTTTGAATTCATTTTGCTTTCATATATTAAGGTTATTTTGGGATGTTGACGCATGACGCCTTTTTACCATTATTATTAAATCGACTTCTACTCATCAGTGCGCATCACTCAGCCGCACACGACAATCTCAGCAGACTGGCTAAGTTTTGCAAAATGAGTGCATGGGTAAATGACGTTAACTATATACAAATGTGTACAATCAGCATCTACATAAAAATAGAAAATAGTGCATATAGGCTGTTCACGTTAAAGTGAACACTTTTGAAGCCCGAGTAATTTTTTCCTTTCAGCCATTTTTAATTCTTTACCCACTTTTTTTACAATAAATATAGCCATATAAGTAATAAACACAATGTTTATATTCCACTGCACTCGGAAGTTAACGCTTAAGGTTGCAATAAAATATATTTCTCGACTATTATTCCAGATGAGAGGGCTTTCAAAAATACTCACTTTACCGTGAATAGCTTATAGCCTTTGGTTTGTTTGTGATTTCTTTAGGGAGTTTACACAATGCAAAATAGTTTTAAAAGATTGCAAATTATTTACAACAATAATTAGAGAATGTTTTGCAACTTTTTGATGTGATTCTACACAAAGCTAGTTAGTTTAGGAAAAGTTTCAAAAATATTTAAAACAATAAATTAAAACTTTGAATTGATTTTACACAATGTTCAGAAAATGTATGATGATTTTCCTCAGGTGACTCTATATAATGCAAACTGGTTCAAAAAAGGGACTTTTAAATTGTTCATAGAAAAATTGACACTTCTGTCCATTTCTTGTTACAAGAATTGGTTGGCTTCATGTTATGTATTTATCACTGTGAGTCGTCTTATTAATAAATATGTAGTACTGACACTGAGAGGACTCCAAATGTGTTCACGTAAAAGAATTTATGAATGGCTTGTCTGGCCAGTTACATAATTAACTGAATAGGTTAAAAGGTTTAACTCACTGATATTGTGGATCTTAAAAGTGAGTTCACACTAGAATATTGCGCTATGGTGAGCATCCAGAATAATTTGTAATCATGTAATGGCACTGTTTGAGATTATTTTATGTACAATTGACAGGTCCGTGTTTAATTATGGTAGTAAGGTGGGATAGCGTATTGACTGCTAACAAAATCACTTTGTCTATATGGAGCCCTTCACGCACTCTTTCTGAGATCTCTTCCTGTTCAGCAGTCATCCCCGCTTTCTCAATTGCACATGCTGTGTATACAACCAGATGAAGTGGGCCTACAGGGTGCCTCTCAGTACTGGCCTGGCAGGCGCAGGGTGGCTGCACTCTCCATGTTGGCTCAGCCAGCGTGGAAGGCTCGTTCCCAGCAATGGTCGTGGGCTGACCAGCAGATACCGGGAGACGATCAGAGGCCGTGTTGTCGTGATGAGCTGCTGCCTGGGTGGCCAACGGAGGTAGCGGTTCTGTCCTCGGCTGCTGGGGCCAGAGACACAAAAGCCAGCTCGGGGCCCCGTCTTGATGGTGTGCTGGCTGTGGAAATCCTCTCGTTCTCAAAGTTGCACTGGAGAATCGGCCTCAGCGTAGAGCAAACACCGGGGCCTTGTTGACTGTCTGGGGCAGTGTCTGCGACAAGCTATCTTCTCCTGCCCCTCCGGTTAGCGGTGCTGGAGTTAGGGGTCTGCTCGGGACCCCCGTCTTGACAGCACTGGTAGGTGTCTCCTTCCCTCGTTTGGGAAGCTAAGCTAGCAGATCGGCCCTGTGTAACAAAGTCCCTTCCTTCTCCTTTCTTAGAACTCTCAGACTCTCCTATTGATACTCTCTTGACCTACTCATCAAACACAATATAGTCACTGTAGATGGAAGGTTGATACTGGGGATGTAGCTGTCGATGGTCAGACTAATAAGGGAGAATACTGGTTCAAATAACACATTTATTATAACAACAATTAAGCTTGAATTACTACAGTACAACTACTCGATAAGGAACAAATTTCAATTATCTTTAAGTAATTATTATACTCTTGACAGCACAAACATTAGAACGATATTAGACTGTAGATAGACTCTAACCCTAGTCTTGCAAGCTTTCTTACGTTAAGGAATTCAGAATGGGGACTTGTGAACTAAACGTTACGCCCTACTGCACCGCGGGTTATGCTCACCATTCAACTCACTGCTGCAAGGACCTAAAGCTCTTCTAGTCCTGATCCTGATTTGGTAAGTTGCCTTCTGCGTCGCGTTGCCATCTGGGGTAACTGGGGTGGGGTGATGCCTTGGAAGGTGCTTAAATACTCTGGGGAACTGGAGCATGTTTTACAAACATTTCACTCGGCTACAAACTATAGTACATAGTACCTTAGACGGTATGCGTGCGACGCCTAGTTGCCGCTACACCTGGCGTCTAGCGACGCCGGGACCTCGGTGACCGTCTGAGACAGTATAAGGGACAGGCTGTCTTCTCCTGACCCTCCGGTTGGTGGTGCCGGAGTTAGGGGTTGGCTTGTGACCCCCGTCTCGGCGGCACTGGTGGATTGCTCCTTCCATCGTCCTGGAAGCTGTGCTGGCAGATCAACCCTGGCATCAAGCGACACCGGGACCTTGCCGTGGTGGATCGATACAGCCTCTCATGCAGGGAGCTGCGCTGGCAAACCGGCCCTGGAAATGAGTGACTCCGTCGTGTGGGGTAGTGAATGGGCCTCTTCGCCCACCCCTCCGACTGATGGAACCTCAGTTTCTACAGCATCTGAGAGTGGCCCCTCCCCTCGTCCAAGAAGCCTGGAAAACGTCAGGTGACGTAGAGACCTGGGTGCTGGAGGTCTCTGCGCTGGGTAGCATCACGGCTGGCCGAGTCACCATGCTGTCCACGTAGATTGCAGCCGATGGTACCAGCTGAACCGAAGCCTCCAGGATGGCCTTGTCATGGCTGGCAGTACTGGTATGTGCCTCTCTTGGAAGGTGGAGTCACAGTGGTAGCTGCAACATCATCCAGTGCTGGAGTCTTCTTGCTGACGTGGCCCGTCATGGATGGTGTTGCTGGAGTGGCCAATTGAAGTAGTGGGACCTGAAATCCTGTTGTCTCGATGGCTGGTTCTTCATTCATCTCGGTGATGGGGCTTGGCGGAGTCCATTTATTGTGCGGCTCGCGGTCCAATGGACTTTGCCAAGAGATTTTGTTGGTACTCTGAGTTCACCTTCTTTGTCAGGCTGTGGCTTTTCAGGCTCTCTCGAAGGTGCTCCTTGGGCTTCTGGAGCATTGGTTGGTACTGGGTCGTCCATGTCATCTGATGGTTCGGAGGCCACTGCTGCAGTGATGTGGACCTCTGGGCCAAAGGTCTCTTGAGAAGGGCTGAATTTGTCCTTTGTCTGGGACTTGTATCGACATGACGTCATCAGGCTCTTTGGGCCTGGCTTCTGGTCTTTTTCAATGGGTTTCCAGCCGGTTGGTTCATCACTATCTGTAACTGAAGAAGCAGCACCAGTTCCTTTGGTCCTCGTGGTGGAACTGGATGCTGAAAGGTCACGTCACTGCTTGGTTCTCAGGGGATACCTCCCTCTGACGTGCACCTAGCGTTGCTCACAGTCCACTATACACTTTTATTTTTGGAGCCAGGGCTGTCCCAAAATAACAGCTTCCATTATTTTGGGTGCCACTAGGAACTCCACATGGGTGGTCATCTGGTCGATACGGACTACTTATTTTGCCTTCAACCAGTAAGAGGTGGTCAGGCCATGCCATCTGTACTTTGCTGTCATGAGGCATCAGGTGAGCTCTTTGTTGAGGCATGAGCAAGTTTCTCCGGATAAAATTCCCCTAGGCTGTGGTGTCTATCACGGCTGCGGTCGCTTGCCAGTGGATTCTTACTTTAATCAGGGAAGGTTGTGGGGAGCTGGATCCGTCATCCAAAGTTTGTAGCTTGATGTCGGGCTTGTTTTTCAATTTTCCTTAACTTGTTTGGGGGGGGGGGGGTTGTCTTCTATCTTCCCTTTCCAGCCAGCTGGCTTTTCAGGACAATCTCGGTTTAGATGCCTCTTGGGACAAAACCAGCATTTTGAGAGCAGCGGGGTGGCACTGGGAGGGGGCAGGCACGACCTTGTCTTCTTCCCTTCTTCCGGCTTCCCATCGGCATAGCGGAGAAGTGGAGCTGTGGGTTGCTTATGGAGACATGCACTAAGTAAGTAGGGGAGGGCATTCAGCCTGTCATTCTCACGTCCTTCCCCCTCTGTCTCTGTCTGCGGTCTAGCTCATCCTGCTCATAGTAATTGTGTTCAGTCTCCTTTCCTCGCTTTATCAATTCTTCCACCATATGTGGTTTTGGACAATGTAGTACATTCCTGAGCTTTGGTAAGAGTTGTCTTGTTACTTGTCGCATACAGCTCTTCTTGTTTTCGTTAGGGAAGATGCTGCAAAACATTTGCACATTGCAGCATATAAATACCTCAGCCTCTTTGTCTGGGGTTTTAAGTGACAGCAGAAATCCGTGGTGAGGTTTACAAGTACCTATTCTCCAGTAAATTGTGTGGCAAGTCGGCTACTGAACTGACCCCATTCAGTGATAAATTCACTGTACTTGTTCCACCAAATAATGACTTGTTCCACCAAATGACTTGTTCCACCAAATAAGTGCTTGGCACTTAAGTTTTACCTGCACTTGGCTTACCTACTGCCTGGGTGGAATGTAATTTTCTTTGAATTCTCGCTCGCATTCCACTATGAACAGTAGCAAGTCTTCAAGCGGACATCCCACAAATTCGGGGATTTGGGATTCCCGTGCATCTGGTGATACTTGTGAGGGGAACTGGCCCTGGGTTGTGCGGTCTGTATTCAGTGGAATGCAAAAATACCTCGCATCTTTAGACCATACCAGGTCTAGTTACTCACTCATCAGGCCACCAGATACAGCTGTATGGTATGGTTCCACACATAGTTTACTGCGTACTATGAGGGTCCCGCATCCTTGGCAAGTTATCCAGCTACGAAAAGCTGTTTGCCGAGTGTGACAGTCCTCACACCAGTATTCTAGACCATCTATGAATCTGGCTTCATCTGTCCAGCCTAGGCAGGTGTAGTGAAAACTCCTCTGGCAGTGGATGCAGTCTATGCAGTGTATCGCAGGGCCAGGTCAATTAGGATTCAAACAGCGGTCTGGTTCAGTTTCAGTTATTGTGTTGCCCGCTGGCTCAGGCTCATACCAGTCTGTGTCTAACATGATTGCCTGGTTTCTTGTGCACCATGGGATGTTTACAGACTCCCCGAAGTCTGAGCGGTAGGCGGTTCAGCTCCCGGCTAGGTTACTTGGCTAGGGGTCATGCAGGCATGGTTTTGCTTGAATAGCTTTCGTACTCAAGATGCTAGGCCCCCGGTTGGGCACCAGATAAAAACCACCTCTTTTGACGCATGACGTCCTGGGGGCAACTGAGGTACATTATGGTCCCAAGGTGTTCTTGGAGGGTGCTAGGGCAGATGCAACCCGGGGGTTATACTTGGACTCTCTATAGTCCTTGTGCAGTACTGGAGCATGACCAGTGCACAGTAATGACGTGGTTGCTTTTTGGCAGGGCATGAAATCGGGTATGGAAAGTATGGCTTTACGTTTCGGTGGGATCACTTTCATTTTGAGTTTCCTGGGCTACGCGTGACCTACGGAGGTTGCTGTGATTCGGACCGGGATGTGACCGGTTGGGCCCCTGAATCTGCTGTGCTGGTCGGTGTGTGCTCGCAGGAACTGGTTGACACTGGAGCTGGCCGACTGATTGGCGTCCCCCAAAACCACAAGTTATCTAGGCCAAGTGACCTGTCCTGTCTGCTTATGTAGGCCAAGATTACTAGGTATGATGTGCCATTAACTCTAGTAGGTGGCATGAAGAGAGATGGTTCGTAGGCTGGTGAGATAGGCCTCTCTAAGCAGCGTACAGCTGGCACCTGTTCCCGGGGACCGAGGTGCTCAAGACCAGTGGGGAATTGGCTAGGCTCCTGCTGATATTTAGAGACAGTCTCAGTCCTTTTTACCCTCTTACTGGTGGTACCACTACGAAAGGAGAAGAGCATGAGGAAAGAGTATCTGCAATCAGAACCCACGGAAGTGGAGCAGGTGACGCTGTGGTCCTACTCGGGTGTACGACCACGTACCATCTCCGCCAACCCAATGTGGTATTCCTATCTCAGTAACCGGCACCAGAAGCACGGTGGAGAGAGCAAACACCAGGCTGACAAGCTAACCCCAAGATGAGTACGTAGTGTCAGGGCTCTACCGTTCTGTACACCGTGGTGCACATAAAGAGTGGCCATCCAGAATGTGTGTGTGTACTCTACTGATGTGTTTGGCGGTTCAGAATAAAATTCCATGTCATCTGCTGTGACTCCCTCAGATGGAGCTGTGTCTACAGAGAAGGGTACTATGGATATGGGAAAGATACACTTAAGTGGAGTAAAAGTTTGTTTATTCCATTTAAGGAAATAAACAAGGTGGTGTTGCACTACCTCCTATTAAAGGAATCTTAACCGAAGCTGACTACACATTGACAGGTGAAGGAAACCTGTTCCTAGACTAGTGGGGTAGGTAGACGAAGTGTTATGAAAATAAGTTAAACTTGACTAACAGTACAGTGTTGCCGTGAAGGGGCCAGAAATGTCTAAGTGTTTGACTATGTTAGGCGACGACTGGTAAGGACTGGTAGAACAGTAGGAGTCTTCAGCACCAGGAGTGCGGTGAAGACCAAGAGAGGAGTCACAAGCATGGTGGAGGAACAGAACAGACTGGCATTCCAAGTGCCAGACCCCAGTATTTATACTCTTCCTGGCTCGCCCTTGATTGTGGTGTGGAAGGGGTAACGGCGATTCTTGATCTCTGGGCGTGTGATGTCACCAGCTGACGCTGAATTCAGGGCTGCATGCTGTGATTGTACTAGTGGTGCCATCCACCGGTGCACTTTAGTACTTGGATGATCTTGATGCATAGTCTCGGTGGCTCGGCCGGTGAATAGAACACATCATCAGGTGTGGAGTGTCCATCTTTGGCGTGGGTAGACAGTACAAGTTCTGACATCTCGTAGGATGAAGTACCAACCAAACTCCGTTGACATGTGCAGCTGAGTGATGCGCAATGATGAGTAGAAATAGATTTATTAATGGTGAAACACGTCATGCATCAACGTTTTGATGAAAACAGAAAAATGTTTACATATGTGTCAATTATTGATTTTTGGCTAATAATATTGTTTTCGCTGGCAAAAATGTTTAATAATTATTATTTTTATTTCCACAAAGTGTTGAGATGCGGCATTAGACTTCGCAACTGCGAACATAATGTAAACAGAGCATATTATCAACGTGTCCGCAAGAAAATGTCATAGATATCTATATCACAAGAGGTGTGTGTTCTGAAACGTTACTAGCTCGAGCTACACACAGCAAATTTTAGCGTTTAGCCTAGTAAGTCACCATTATTTTCTGTACAAGATTGGCAAGCTCATTCATCTCAATATATTGATTGCTTAATACAGAAGTCTGGGAGTGTTCAGATTGTTATTACAATTATGACATTTTTTTACGTTGAACACGAACACCATACATTGCTAATTGTTAAAGGTGGTAGCAGATGAAATGGATAATCTGGAAAGATATGGAACTTCTAGTTCTTAGTTTCTTGCAATCTTCGGGTCTACCGCAGTGCAAATTTTAAATTGATGGTGATCAGACATGCAGAATGAAGCAACAACAGTACACTTGCTCAGCGTGACTGGATTTCTGATGCCAACAACTGAAAATTGTGAAAGATGAAAGAAGAACTTAAAAAATGCAAATTGTACCTGCAAGATTTTTAGCGGACCTAAAAAGGGTTGTTTCGCTGAACTGGAAAGAACTCTTGTTCAATATATGCAGAGAAGCGAAACAAAGAACTTCCTATCACTGCAGAGATTATAAAAATAGTGGCATCAGTAATAATGCAAAATATTATTTAAGAAATGTTTTATTCCTTTCATGTATGTTAGTGATAATAATATTGGAAGTTAGTGATAATAATATTGGAAGTTAGTGATAATGACAGTAGGTGAAATGTGATATTTTTTAAATTTTGTACAAGAAAACTGATTCAAGGGATATATTTCTCTGATTTTATTCTATAATAGTAACTGAGGTAGAATTTTTTTTTAATTTTGTTCAAAATTAGATGAAATAATTAAAATTTTTGTGCCTCATATTTCTATTGGCAGATATTGTCTACCAAAAAGTTTTTTTCCTATGAACAGAGTATCAAAATCTGAGATCATCTTGCATTTGAATCGTCTTGCATTCGGGTAAATACGGTATTAGCCTACTTTTCGAAGGAGCAAAATGCTTATGAGATCACTTTCCTGTCTGTGTATGTGCATGTCTGTGCATGTATATGTGTGTCTCCTCCCTTTTCTATTTTTGAATGAGTAAACCAAATTTAATCAGTAAGGACACCTGACTTATATAGTTTTCGACAACACCAGGCACTAAATATCAAAATTGTGGCCATTTTTTAATTTTGGGCTATTAAACATATCTCAGAAACCATTCAACTGATTAAAACCAAATTTTGTATACTGGCAGCGCAAGTTGAACACATCGAGTAAAGATGTGAAAATAGTTTTTGGTCCACCTTTTTAGAAGATAGAACCATATTAAAAAATTAAACTTTTCAGTTATATCATGATAATTACTCCAAACCAATTTTCACCAAATTTGGCAAGTATGTAGTACTATAATAGGCCAGGTAGTTTTAGGAATGTGAACTTAATTATAATTAGACACTTATTTTTAAAATGATGGCCATACAAATATTTTAGGTTTATTTGGTATAACTACCATTGATACCGTTTAACTAATTTTAACCAAATTTTGTATGCTATTACAAGCATCATATATGTACAAACATTTTTGTTCACCAATTTTGTACAATAGCGCTAAATGAATTAATAAAGTTTTTGTGAAATATCTCTCAAAAAAATGGACAGATTGCTACCAAATTTGGCACACTAGTAATACTGCGGTAGGTGATGTTAAACAATATGTTTAGAACATGCCAGACACTTTTCAAAATGGTGACCATATATTTATTTCAGTTTTGTATGTTATATTGATGAAATCACGTTTTGCTGGCTGTATATATTACAATCATCAAACGTGTCCACACAAAATCTCTTTTGCCCCCATTTTGTAAAATAGTATCACATGACAAATTAAAATGATGCAATATCTCCAAAAAACAACTAATTTTTACAGAATTTGGCAAATAAGAACCACTACGCCAGGCCATGCACACTGATAAACTCTTGAGAGTGTAGGACACACATATTTTCAACATAGAAGCCATATAACCATTTTAGATCACAATTTTTTTTATGTAAGAAACTAAAAAACTAATTTCAACCTATGTACGCTGACAGTATCCAATTACATCCAAAAAAATTGTCTATGCAAAGTCTCATTTCTCCACCATTTTGTAAGATAGCACCACATGAAATAATACAACTTTTACATTGTATCTCAGGAAGCAATAAACCAATATATTTCAAATTTAGCAAAGAAGTTGTAATGTGGTAAGCCATATTAATTTGTGTGTTTTAAATCTGTAAGTCTCTTATTTTCCAAATGGTGCCTATACAAACATTTTTGCTTAGTGTGCTATATCTACAAAACTATGTAACAGATTTAAATTTAACTTTGTACATTGTATCCATGACAATCACGGAATGTGATAAAACATAAACTTTTTGTCATACATTAAGAAGATCATCAAATGAACAATGTAATATCTCGAGAAACAATAAACTGATTCATATAAAAATTTCACGAAGTATTGCTACCAGTAGGGTATATAAATTAAAGTGTGTTATGTGCAGCAGGCATGTTACATTGGGGTTTGCATAAATAATTAAGTTTAGTTTGTAATATCTATGAAACGTTTCAACAAAATTCAAACAAATTTTGTATGCAAACAGTATTAATTAGAAGCATCATTTATGCATACATAGATCCTCTTTTCCAGTCAACTAATTTCCAACAAATTTTGCATAACTACAGATGGCCATGTAAAGTTGCATTATTTAAATAGAGTCAGAAATAGATTTTTTAAAATGACGGCCATATAAATATTTAGATATATTTGGCATATCTATTTAACAATTTATGCAACATTTTTATGCTGACAGTATCTATGTATTAGGAACATCCTATACAGAAACTCTTTCTAAACTTTTTTTATAAGATAACCCTTTTTAAAAAAAGAATAGTTTTATGCCGTATCTCGGAGAGCAATCAAACAATTTACACCTAATTTTTTACACAAGTTATGTTATGGTAGGCTACGTAAACTTACCAAAATGATTGCAGTGTAAATAATTCAGGTTAGCAAACCTATCATTCAAAACATTAGACTAATTACATCTTAAGTTACTGCTCTGAATCCTACCTCCGTGATGCAGTAGAATGCACGCTAGTTTAATTTTATGACTTTTTCTGAATTCAAACCCTGGGTGAGTCATTTGTGTATTTTAATTGTCTTGGTACTGCTTCACATGTTTCTGGTTTCTTCACTAATGATATTGCTGTAAATGAGATGTTAATCAATGCCTACCTGCTATTTAAGCTTTTAAGAATTTCACTAAACTTTATTTGCACCCATGTAGAGGAAAGTAGACTCATTCGTTATCAGTAATTTCTTTTTATTATGTAGTTTCACAAAGTGCGGCTTCCGGGCTACGTAACTCTATAGAGTGTAACTTGAGCGAGTGAAGAGATTTGGGCAGCACTCAACATCAAGGACTTGATAGCCGATGAGTATGAAGTGAGGTGAGTATGGAGCAGTGCCGGAATGAAGGGGCTGGGATAATGGGAGATACCTGAGAAAACCCGCCGACCAGCAGCATCGTCCGGCATGATTCCCAATTGCGAAAATCCAGAGAGTGTAACTTGAGTACGGGCAGGCCGGCAAGTGTGTGTGGGTAAACATTGGCAACCATAATGAAGAGGCGACTAGTCACGTGTTAGTGAATGTTGTCTATTTTGAGATATTTCCCTCTTCAGAATCGTATAGCAGTGGCAAAGAGTATCACAACAGTTGAAGACCAAAATAAATGCAACAAATATTAATTTAAACATTGTATTGATAAAGCCACTTCTAAATTGTTAAAGACAAGTACAGTGTACAATAAGTAATAAAAATTTAAAAAAACTATTATTATATATTATTATTATTATTTGGATAGCTGAAAAGTATTCAAACAATTTTTTAAATGTTTTTTGCTATTTACTTTGTGCTATGGTGTCATCATTCTGTGGCTAATCATGCTGCACATCAATTTCAAAGTGCATATTAATAGCACAAAAATACTTGACTGAAAACTACCGACTGCTCAGTATGTAATATGTAATGATTATTGCTCCATTAGTCAAAATTGTAACTCATTTGATAATGCCTCTCTCTGTGAAGCAGTGACTGAATGGAATTATACACTGTGGACACAGAAGGAGCAAACAGACGAGAGGCTTGAGTAAACTAGTATATCCACCTGTACTAGCGCTCTACCAAACCTGCATGCTCTGGCTTCCAACCTGTTCCTACGCTGTTCACAGTAAGTGCACACTTTCGAAAGCCACGCTTGAATAAAACCACTGTCCGTTGGTGCGCGTATTTCGGACATACGGAGTGGCAAGATCCAGGATGACTGACACATGGCTTTGACGCGGCGTGTGCCGCTGTGACCCCAGTTGCTCCCTCCTCCTCCTCCTGCCCTCGTGGTACATCCTGCTCTTCAGCCTTGGTGGCCAGGGCATTGGACAACTGTCAACAAGACGTTTGGGTCAGTATGATGTGGTTTTTAAGACTGTGCTTACTCAAGCTTTTGTGTTTGTTCTCGTGGCTTAGTATTAATAGTTTCAAAACGTTGTTAAGTTTTGAGAAATATTATATTAGCAAATGAAAATGGAAAAATTGTGTGGTAGCCGCATACCTAAACAAATTCTCGCAGCAGAAATTTCCCTGGACGATGCACAGTTTGAATGAGGAACGGGAATGCAGATGTACAAGAAAAGAACCAGTGGACATAAAGTACACTCATTTTGTAATGTTCATTTCATAACTGACAATGATTATGAAAATAACTTGTAAAACAGATTACAAATTACGACTGCCACGTATCGGAAAAAGTTGAAGGGAAACTGCAATCCAAAGTAAGCTGTAGTGCTCATGTCGGATACATTACGTCGATGATGTTGTGTCCGGAGAATTTTTGTGCCAGGAAAAACTAAGTTTTTCTTGGAAACTTTGGAAAAATTGCTCAAATAAATAAACTAAAATAGTTGATAGTGCTTTTGTATTGTTGTTTGTAAAACTTGTAGTAACTAGTAAATTAACTATATTATAACAGTGCTAAAGATTTTTAAAAATTAAGACTTTGCTTTTGTATCAAACTAAACAATTTTTCTACATAGTTATGAAAAATTCAAATTGTACGATTATTTGTTAAGAACATTAAAAAAATTCTGAATCAGAAAGTGAATATGAAACTTATGGATCAATGCATCAACTCCCTTTGTCAGATGAACAGTGCTCAAGTTTCAAAATAAATCATAGTACATACTCTTGTATTTCTGTTTGTAGTGACTAGTCGTAACCAGTAAACTTGTAAAGTTATAAATAGTTAACTAGTAGTTACTAGTAATTAAATAAATTAGAACAATGCTTTAAGTTTCTTAAGAATAAGACTGTGTTTTTGTACAATATTAAAAATCTTAATAATTCCAATTTTCCCCTATTTTTTCATGGTTGTCTGGGAAAAACTGAAAAATTCTTGTTCCTCCCCCCCCCCCCCAAAGTTCCATGTTTTTTCCCCAAGTGTTTTCATCTGTAGTTGGGACAGCTGCACATATGTAGTATATACCTAGTGTAACTAGCGACATTTATAAATTTCAATCTCCTGCCTTCAACTTGTTGCTGGTGATGGTATTACTGAAGAAGGCCTCATAGGAGTTCATGTTTTCGCCAGTTCCATGCAAAATGGTGCAGAGGTGAGCATCGTTTATTATGTGCAGTGTGTACTCTGTGTGCGTTTAAATATTACAGTCCATCAAAGCCAAACACTGTCTGAATGGAAAACATGAATCTACAGTCTGCACTTATGCACATTTGCAAAGTAATATGCTCAGGGTCCACTCATATTCCGCATCTGGTATGTATGGCCTTCATCCAATAAGCATTAGACACCTTGGTTCTTAAGATCTTGCTGTTAAGAGCTGCCCAAATATCTCTCCACTTCAGCATTAGGTTCCGTAACGAAGAGTTTTTAAAAGAAAATTACAAATTTCCTAACAATGCCAGATTGTTTGCACTTCAAAAAAAAGGAAAAGGATTGGTTTTTCAACCCACATATACATTACTTGTAAGTGGCTTGCCTGTGACATACAAAATTTTATAAATATCTGAGAAACATCCCTTAGTGAACCACATTCTATTCCGTTACCTCATACATGATGAGGCATAACATTTTACAAGTTTAATATCTTAAACCAAAATATGAAACAGTCATTAAATTACTTGAAATTCATCCAAATACAGGTTTATTTTATTTTTGAGAGTGGTGGACTAATAACAAGTTTATAATTTATTCCTTGAAGTATATTCATTCTTGTAACATAACTGTTATCGTTGTAAAGTCCCACATATGAACAAAGCAAGAGTCTTGACAAACAAAACTATCTGTGCGGACACATACCTTGGACATCTTCATGAACACTAGAAACTACTTTCTCTTCAATAGTTATCTCTTCCTCCTTATATTCCCTCTTTACATGATCATATTCCAAATCAACTGAGACTGGCTGTGAGACTTCTTGACAGCTGCTGTCTAACTGTAACATTGCACCCCAGCAATATCATGTAACATTGCACCCTAGCAATGTAATGTAACATTGCACCCCAGCAATATCATGTAACATTGCACCCCAGCAATATCATGTAACATTGCACCCCAACAATATCATGTAACATTGCACCCCAGCAATATCATGAAACATTGCACCCCAGCAATGTCATGTGACATTGCACCCCAGCAATATCATGTAACATTACACCCCAGCAATCTAATGTAACATTGCACCCCAGCAATGTCATGTAACATTGCACCGCAGCAATATCATGTAACATCGCACCCCAACAATGTCATGTAACATTGCACCCCAGCAATATCATGTAACATTACACCCCAGCAATCTAATGTAACATTGCACCCCAGCAATATCATGTAACATTGCACCCTAGCAATGTAATGTAACATTGCACCCCAGCAATATCATGTAACATTGCACCCCCAGCAATATCATGTAACATTGCACCCCAGCAATATCATGTAACATTGACACCCCAGCAATATCATGAAAACATTGCCACCCCAGCAATGTCATGTGACATTGCAACCCAGCATATATTCATGTAACATTACACCCCAGCAATCTAATGTAACATTGCACCCCCAGTCAATGTCATGTAACATTGCACCGCCAGCAATATCAATGTTAAACATTGCACCCCAACAATGTCATGTAATCATTGCACCCCAGCAATATCATGTAACATTACACCCCAGCAAATCTAATTGTAACATTGCACCCCAGCAATGTCATGTAACATTGCACCCCAGCTATTAATACATGTAACATTACACCCCAGCAATCTAATGTAACATCGCACCCCAGCAATGTCATATAAACATTACACCCCAGTAATCAAATGTAACATTGCACCCCAGCAATGTCATGTAACATTGAACCCCAGCAATATCATGTAACATTACACCCCAGTAATCTAATGTAACATTGCACCCCAGCAATATCACATAACATTACACCCCAGCAATATCATGTAACATTACACCCCAGCAATATCATGTAAATTACACCGCAGCAATCTAATGTAACATTGCACCCCAGCAATATCATGTAACATTAACACCCAGCCAATCTAATGTAACATTGCACCGCAGCAATATCATGTAACATTACACACCACCAATCTAATGTAACATTGCACAACAGCAATATCATGTAACATTACACCCCAGCAAACTAATGTAAAATTGCACCCCAGCAATGTCATGTAACATTGAACCCCAGCAATATCATTCAACATTGCACCCTAGCAATGTCATGTAACATTGCACCCCAGCAATATCATGTAACATTACACCCAGCAATCTAATGTAACATGGCACCCCAGCAATATCATGTAACATTGAACCCCAGCAATGTCATGTAACATTGCACCCTAGCAATATCATGTAACATTGCACCCTACCAATGTCATGTAACATTACACCCAAACAATTCATGTAACATTGCACCCAAGCAATATCATGTAACACTGCACCCAAGCAATATCATGTAACATTGCACCCCAGCAATGTCATGTAACATTGCACCCCAACAATGTCATGTGACATTGCACCCCAGCAATATCATGTAACATTACACCCCAGCAATCTAATGTAACATTGCACCCCAGCAATGTCATGTAACATTGCACTGCAGCAATATCATGTAATATTGCACCCCAACAATGTCATGTAACATTGCACCCCAGCAATATCATGTAACATTACACCCCAGCAATCTAATGTAACATTGCACCCCAGCAATATCATGTAACATTGAACCCCAGCAATATCATGTAACATTGCACCCTAGCAACTGCATCCCAGCAATATCATGTAACATTACACCCAGCAATCTAATGTAACATTGCACCCCAGCAATGTCATGTAACATTGCACCCCAGCAATATCATGTAACATTACACCCAGCAATCTAATGTAACATTGCACCCCAGCAATATCATGTAACATTACACCCCAACAATCTAATGTAATATTGCACCCCAGCAATATCATGTAACATTACACCCAAGCAATCTATGTAACATTGCACCCCAGCAATATCATGTAACATTGAACCCCAGCAATATCATATAACATTGCACCCTTGCAACTGCACCCAGCAATATCATGTAACATTACACCCAGCAATCTAATGTAACATTTCAACCCAGCAATGTCATGTAACATTGCACCCCAGCAATATCATGTAACATTACACCCCAGCAATCTAATGTAACATTGCACCCCAGCAATATCATGTAACATTACACCCCAGCAATCTAATGTAAAATTGCACCCCAGCAATGTCATGTAACATTGAACCCCAGCAATATCATGTAACAATGCACCCTAGCAATGTCATGTAACATTGCACCCCAGCAATATCATGTAACATTGCACCCCAGCAATATCATGTAACATTGCACCCCAGCAATGTCAAGTAACATTGCACCCCAGCAATATCATGTAACATTGCACCCTAGCAATGTCATGTAACATTACACCCAAACAATATCATGTAACGTTGCACCCAAGCAATATCATGTAACATTGCACCCCAGCAATATCATGTAACATTGCACCCCAGCAATGTCATGTAACATTGCACCCAAGCAATATCATGTAACATTGCACCCCAGCAATGTCATGTAACATTGCACCCAAGCAATATCATGTAACATTGCACCCCAGCAATGTAATGTAACATCGCATTCAAGCAATATCATGTAACATTGCACCCCAGCAATGTAATGTAACATCGCACCCAAGCAATATCATGTAACATTACACCCCAGCAATGTAATGTAACATCACAACCCAGCAATATCATGTAACATTGCACTCCAGCAATGTCATGTAACATTGCACCCCAGCAATATCATGTAACATTACACCCCAGCAATCTAATGTAACATTGCACCCCAGCAATATCATGTAACATTACACCCCAGCAATCTAATGTAAAATTGCACCCCAGCAATGTCATGTAACATTGAACCCCAGCAATATCATGTAACACTGCACCCTAGCAATTGCACCCCAGCAATATAATGTAACATTACACCCCAGCAATCTAATGTAACATTGCACCCAATAATGTCATGTAACATTGCACCCCAGCAATATCATGTAACATTACACCCCAGCAATCTAATGTAACATTGCACCCCAGCAATATCATGTAACATTACACCCCAGCAATATCGTGTAACATTACACCCCAGCAATCTAATGAACCATTGCACCCCAGCAATGTCATGTGACATTGCACCCCAGCAATATCATGTAACATTACACCCCAGCAATCTAATGTAACATTGCACCCCAGCAATATCATGTAACATTGCACCCCAGCAATGTCATGTAACATTGCACCCCAGCAATGTCATGTAACATTGCACCCCAGCAATATCATGTAACATTACACCCCAGCAATCTAATGTAATATTGCACCCCAGCAATATCATGTAACATTACACCCCAGCAATCTAATGTAACATTGCACCTCAGCAATGTCATGTAACATTGCACCCCAGCAATATCATGTAACATTACACCCCAGCAATCTAATGTAACATTGCACCCCAGCAATATTATGTAATATTACACCCCAGCAATCTAATGTAACATTGCACCCCAGCAATATCATGTAACATTACACCCCAGCAATCTAATGTAAAATTGCACCCCAGCAATGTCATGTAACATTGAACCCCAGCAATATCATGTAACATTGCACCCTAGCAATGTCATGTAACATTGCACCCCAGCAATATCATGTAACATTGCACCCCAGCAATGTAATGTAACATTACACCCCAGCAATGTCATCAATGCCAGACTGAGACAGTGAGAACTCAGGGCAGTAAAACATATTTCTAAGGAGAACACACCAGAGGCATAAGAAGCCTGGATGTATGGTTTGTTTCTAGTTCTCTTGGGAGAAGGTGGGGATAAGGTTGGTATTAAAGACTAGAGCCCTTGCATCCCTATCATCGTGAACAGACTTCTATTACCAGCTGGGTCACACATAGATTTTTGAATGAGGAAATAGAACTGGACAAAACTGCTTGTTGGCAGGTTCTTCCTGGAATATCCCATTTTCTTCACTCTTGCATTCCGGCGCTGCTCCACATCCACCTTGCTTCACCCTCATTGGCTCTCAAGTACTCAATGTCCAGAGCAACCCAAACTTCTCTACTCTTGGGAGAAGAAACGAGGGGCAGATATGCATGCCATCCATGGGAAATCACTGTCATGGTTGCATGCAAATTACAACTAAAAGCAATTTTATTTACCAAAAACCATCTTTGAGTTACGGTCTCTCTGCTTAGTGTGTCATGAAAAACGTGAAATTTCTAAAGTTTTCAAAAATATTTAGCTATGTGGTTCTTCCCTTTGTGGTCCATATTGTAATTATTTATTTTAAGTGGCTCGACACGTAAACTAATTGAATAGTCCTATCTATGGTACTGCACACTTCTGAAAGACTTATTAAGTGAACGCCTACACAGGTGGGAAGACGTTCAAGGCCTGAGATGTACGCTGTATCTGCTACAACGTACTTGAACACCGCACTGCGTACTCACCAGTTCATCAGCCACCTCTTCTTTGATTGTCATTGGCACGGTTACCACCTCGAAAGGTTCCGTCTTCACACAGATGTCCTCATCCATTCCCTGCAAAATTAATCAGTCACACATTAGGGGCAGGCACATACCCAAGTAAGTAAATTCATACCTCAGAGACTGCCAACTTGATTCAACTTCCTACCATACTGATTTTACATGCACTACAGTAATAATTATATTATTCTACCCCTACTGGACACTCGTACCAACAAAGCGGTCCTCAAACATTTCATCACTGAGTATCACTTGGCATTATTGTGATCATTATGCATATCACTTAAATTACTTTGGGTGGTGCATTTTAAGGCTTTCTGAGAGAAGATTTTTTTGCCTTGGTAATAACGTAAATACACAGAAAATTCATTATTTCTTAATGATATACAATATAAGCGTGCCCAAACTTTGTTGTGCTTCCGTCACAAAGAATAAGGAAGGATGTTAAAGGGAGGGAGGGAGGGAGGGAGGGAGGGAGGGAGGGAGGGAGGGAGGGAGGGAGGGAGGGAGGGAGGGAGGGAGGTAGTGGATTCAAAAAATTAACCTAAAATCACTATTTTTACAATGTACCTTTAATTATTACATTTGAATGTCACAAGCTGCATATGAATGAAAAAGTAAATAAAAGAGCATAAATCTCTGGCTATATTGTCAAAGCTCCGAGTATCGAGAAGTAACTACTACCTGTATTCAAAAAGCAACACATTTTTTGCAAAAAACATATTTTGCCAAAACTTAGACATTTTTGAACAGGAAGGCGTACCTTAATGTACCACCAATTGGGAGCCCCTTTACTAATAAATGGATTTTCAATTAGAGTAGACTCTCAATTATCCGCGAGTGGATTATCCGCTTTGCGGCTTAACAGCGGCATATTCAGAAAGATAAAAATAAATTTTGGAAATCAACTCAAACACTGCCAGAACCACGTTATTTCATAAAACGCCCATCTTAACTAATGAAATTCATAACAGGCAATCTCTGAAAATAACTGTGGAATGAAATACGTTTGTTTATCGATGCAAATACAGGTCAAAATGTGTTCCCGATGGCGCAGTTACATCACAAGACAGCGAGCTGACAACATCGCCCAACTTGCTAGCCTAGCTGCCGCCTGCCAGATATAGCCGGAACCCAGCGCGACCGCCGCATTCCTCCCACGTATCGAATTTCCACGGTCAGCGTCAGTTTTATCTTGCCAGTCAGTAGTTACGTTCGGTTTTGTTATTGCTCATTTTCAATTGAAAAATGTCTAGGTAATGTAATCATGTGGTTTTAAATTTACAGCGGAAGCTGGAAATTTGTATGGAGTGGGAAAAAACAACAATTCGGGATATACGAAACAATAAATCCAAACTTATTGAGTTTGCGAGCAGTGCGGACTCGACAAGTGGATTGTCGAATACGAAAACGATGAAACTATCGACGTACGCGGAGCTATATAAGGCTATGCTGAAGTAGTTTAACCAGAAACTTGCCGCGGGAACGCCAATGTCGGGCTTAGTGTGTGTGAAACAAGCCAAATATTATTTTGAAGAACTGGAAATGGAAGGTGAAACTTGTTTCCTACATTAAACACTGTTTTCCACACGCTGAAACAGCCGGCTGTATGCACGCACTGGACAGTGTGTGAGTGTGTGAGCATGCGTGTGTGTGTGTGAAACAGGTGACAGGTTTGCTTCCCCTCTCTAGGGGGGGGGGGGGGGAGGTGGCCTGTTGCCTAGCAACTGAGAGACGTCAGCCTGCCTTCCCTCTTACGCAACTTCAGATTCCAATACCACTCAACGATAAACACCACACGCATCCCGCTGCGTTGTATGTATTAATTGTAGCTGCGCATTTCTTGTAACGTTCATGAGAAAAACTACTGTGATTACCCGCATATTTCACACACTTTATATTCTGGTTTTGTAAGTTAAAAATCAGGCGTGCATAAATTACGCATTTTAGTTTAATTTCTTGGTTTGTTAATTAACAGAGTAAGGAAATTATGCGAGGCTGTAAATATGCGGGTATATAGATTAGTATGTCAAGGATAGGCTAGTTTTCACACTGAAATAGCCAGTATTAAGTTATGACCATACGAAACTTAGTGTTGGAAAAACTGTATTTTTCTCTTAGTACGCGGATTATCCACCATTTTGGGTTATCCGCGGCAATCGCGGATAATCAAGTGTCGACTGTATAAACATAAATGCTAAAAGTCATGGAATAGTGGTCTAGTCACATGTAGGCCTCCTCTAGCCCGGCGAAGTGCAACAACTTGCCATAGCATTGATTCCACAAATGGACGAAACACCTGCGGAGAGATGTTAACCCATGCCATCTGGATAGCTACCCACATCTCTCTGGTGTTTGTAGGTGCAGGATCTTGGGTGTGAATGTACCTATCCACCACGTCCCACAAATGCTCAATGGGATTCATATCAAGCAAATGCGATGGCCAGAGCAGTCGTTGAAACTTACCAGAATGCTGCTCAAATCAATTATGAACAATTTGGGCCTGATGGTGACATGGTGCACTGTCCTGCTGGAATATCCCACCATTGTAGGGACATGGGAAGTCCAGGGAGGACTGCCAATGGTCACCGACCAGTTCAACTATGTCCGAGTACAACTGATGTACGCCTGAGCAATTTCCACAACATCGTGGTATAGTGATGCCACTAACTATTACCATCACATACTGCGAACACATGACTTTCAGCATGTCATTCTACTATGTAATTTGAAGACTGCTGACTTAACTAAATGTGTTTGTATGTATTCATATCCGACACACATTAAAAAACCAATGAAATAAAAGTAATTGGATGACATAAAATGGTCCTTCGTGAAAATTTTACTGTCAATCTGTGAAACTCAAAAACTACATAACAGTCAAACCTATGATGGCGGTTTGTAATTATTTAAAGAAAAGTTAGGTTATTTTGTTTCCAGGACAGCAATGCTTTAGTATTTTTGTTTGATCTTCACCAGTAAACTGCAGTATGTGATACTGGAAGGCAGTCAAGTTAGTATAAGGCTTTAAAGTGGCCGCCAGGTTGAAGGAATTTTGCACACCTGAGCCCTAAAACCATAAACCATGTGAGTACTAGGGGCGACAGAGACATGCACATCAACTCTCTCATCGCCTCTACACGCTACCGCATGCCAAACTGCTGCGCACCCTATGGGCGACTTCGACCTATAAACGAGCTAGGAAGAGCTCGAGGCAAGTCATAACAGTGGCAGACTACCATTCACGTGGCAATAGAGTTGACTCCATGTGTTGGACAACCTCGGACACAATTATAATTAACGCGTTTGATTGTAATATTGTACTGCCCGCCTAGATTCCGACATGCGGTCGCCACTCCCTTGAACAAAGATTGTTTTACCCAATGAGCCATTGCCCAGAGATAACGGAGAAGGAAGTTACAAGAGGCACCACAGGATCGCAGCACTCCTGCTGCCCCGCAACATCACACCCGCCAAGCCTTGAGCGGAGGTTGTAAACTTGTCACCAGCCTCGACTCAGGGTGAGAAGGAATCTGCAGCTGCGTTCTAATCCTACGATAACCAGTCCCTGTGGAGAAAGGCTATTATCCACCGCACCTCCGGAAGAGTCTTGAAGCACTGATCTTGGACTATATACGGAGGCACAGAAAGGCCTCTAGCCAGAGTTCGCCGGCTCACCGGCCGCACACGTCAGCGAGCTCTTCCTGGTCTGACCAAGACCTCCTCCAATCTCGCAGCTTGCTAAAGACTCTACCTCACCTGCAGTAGGAGAAGCAAATAAATTACAGTGAGTGTAAAATTTGCTGAACATCAACCATTATCACATAAAAGGCTATGCATTTCTTTTCCCATGTATACACTTGTAATAAAAACATAACCAAAACATTCCTTGAAATGTACTTAAACATGATACGCTATTAGAACCTAAACAAATTATTTCTATGGTTATTTAAAAAATTAATCATAGAAAGTTTTGTCACACTCTGGCTCAATAAGTATTCAAACAGTTAGCATGACAACAATTTTAAGCAAGCACACAGCATGGAAATACTAGAAAGTGGATCCTCTAGAACACCCCAAAGTACTTTCAAACTCTCCCACAGTCCCCAGACATAAACCCCATTGAACATCTACGAGATCAACTTGAAAAACGAATTCGAACGAGTGACATTTCTTCCAAAGAAGAACTGAAAAGAGCACTCTCAGAAGAATTGAACAACATTCCCGCTGCCACTGAATCAAATTAGGTGTCCTGAATGCCCAGAAGACTCCAGGCTATTACTGACTGTTACGGCTATCCCACGATGTATTAAAATGTGTGAGTGTGATGTAACCAGTGTAGTGTACATCACTATTCAAATACTCATTGCGCCAGGGTGTGAGGAAATCTTTTATGTTTTTTTTTTATAAACATGGAAACATGTTTAGTTTCTAATACGGTATCATGTTTACATTTGAAGGAATATATAAAATGACAGAAATCAAGTACTCACAGTGTAGTACTTGTTGAGAGAGAGAGAGAGAGAGAGAGAGAGAGAGGAGAGAGAGAGAGGAGAGAGAGAGAGAGAGAGAGAGAGAGAGAGAGAGAGAGAGAGAGAGAGAGAGAGAGAGAGAGAGAGAGAGAGAGAGAGAGAGAGGAGAGAGGAGAGAGAGAGGAGAGAGAGAGAGAGAGGAGAGAGAGAGAGGAGAGAGAGAGAGAGAGAGAGAGAGAGAGAGAGAGAGAGAGAGGAGAGAGAGAGGAGAGAGAGAGAGAGAGAGAGAGAGGAGAGAGAGAGAGAGAGGAGAGAATATATATATGTTGTAATTGCCTCGGATGGGGTATGTGTGGTTAGTGAGTCTGCTGTTGAAAGAAGTTGAGAGTTGGTGAAATGGCACAGGAGCCACAGCGAGAGCTGTAGCAGTGGTGGGACACCTTGGAGGTGATAGTTTGGTTGGCATGATGGTGGACTTCAGCTTTAGACGAACTAGTTTGTTGCAGAGGTTAGGTGGCTTTTTGAAGACCAATCTAGGTGGTTTGGAGAGCAGGTCTTGTGTTTCCGGTGAAGAAGCTAGAATTTTTATCCAGAGGGGAGACTGTTTCTGAGACTATTTAAGCCTTCATGATATGAGACCACCAGGGGTATATCAGAGTGGCTGACCTTGGTTTGTGTTCCGGTATTTGAGATGACTTGCTGTATCTGTTTGTGGACGAGTGGCCGGGGTAGCCCCTGCCGAGGAATGCTCTGGCTATTTGTTCACACTCTTAGTTGAGATTGAATTTTGGAAAATACTAAGAGTGCCTGCAGTGGAAGCCATCCCTAAAATTTTCATGCTTTTGAGTCCATTTTAAACATAGATTTTCGCAAGTTGGACAAAAAGCACTTGGTGAACTTTGGATGGCTATGCAAAAAGTGTTTTCATCACAAATTTTACACACAATTGTGTTTGGTAAAGGTAAGTGTTGATATATTTAATTAGAAATGTGTGTATCCAGTGCAATAAACAGTGTTGTACGTAGATAATGTTAGGGCAGGATTCTGTAGCAGGTAACAAATCTTTAACATTTGTAATTATTAATTGGATACGTTTTCTGTTTGTAGTGAAATGCTGAATTAGGTTGTTGTAGGTAAGTGTGTTAGGTTAGGGATAGTATGTTTAGGCGGTATTCAATACAGCACAATGTATAATATAGCACAAATTGTATTTAGCTACACTGCAAATGTGATTATGTTAAAACAATACTTTCAAGTGGTCAAAATATGCACTGTAGCGTCATATGGTGGCGATACACCGCCTTAGGTCGGGCGGAGTATAGATGGTGGCCGGGCACATTTGTTTTATAAACACGTCCCACTTCGCCCGGCTATAGATCTAGCAGGCCGGTGCCCCCCGAGATGGCGACGAGACCACGACTTGTATTGGCTGAAGACGAGGGCACCAACCTACTACAGGCAAGAGGGGTTCCGAGGCCAACCGTCCAGAAGCTAAGGGTGAGCATAATTCACGTAGCAGTAGGGACCAATGCTAGTATCGAGTCACCGTCCCCATTCCCCATTGCAGTAAATTCTATCCGCAAGGATACGGAATAGCTGCGTACTTCATGTCAGTAATAAGTCTTAGAGTGATTCAGTGTATTAACTCCATCTTGTTAATCTGTGTAAATGTATTGTAAATTATAAGTAATTGTTGTTTCATTCAAATATACATTTTCATCTCACTTAGTTATTCAGCTATCAGTGAGTCAAACCCCCAAGAGCCCCCTTGCCACCTCTAAGGTCAACTTGAGTAACTGAGATGGAACTAGAATGTGCAGTCTATATGTCAGGAGGTAGGGAGGGTGTTTCAGCATGCATTACAGTGATTCATAGATACACGGCCTATGATAAACCACGGTGTGGCTGAACTACAGAAAACCTGCTGGGGTGATGTTAAACAACTCAAGATATTTATTTTCGTACCATTTGGCAAAGGAACAGAGAGTGGGGGCAGTGTATTTAAATTCTGAATTGTATCTGGCCATGTTGTGTTTGCTATTACTTCACCAAATTATGCCACAGCTAATATTTTGATAATATTGTGATTCGTCGATTACAAATATCATACATAACTTTAGGAGCGAAATAGTATTTTGACTATGATCACGTTGTGGTTGAAGTGTACTTTGTGATACCTGCGTTATGGCATAGTATACGTGAACAGGTGGGCACAAGTGTATTTCCCGATATCATAAATGGTATCGCGTAGTACAATAGCCCCACGCTTGTTGTAATGCAACATTATGAGTACTCTTTCAATAATGAGTTGATGATTTTTACCTATATTTTCCCGAACTGAACATAACCAAGCACATTATTCAGATGTACGAAATTAACTTTAAATTACCAGCAAATTAAACGTAACTAGAAAATAACACACTACCAAATCTGAACGAATATATTTGCTTCTAGGACCGAGCTATATCACAATTGTTGCAGACGACACAAAACAGTGCAACGACAAGTCAACAATGAAAACAAAAAAACAAATATTAAGCATCGACGTGAATTAGGGATAAGTATCGATGGTCGAATGAATCGAAACATCGATAATTTTGGACCGATGGTCGATGTTTTTTCTCCAATGCTGAATTACACGATACTATCGGCCAACGATAGTTATTTATACGATAGTATCGAAACATCGATATTTCGACACCGAAGTATGGATGGTTTGCGATGGCCTAATAATAGATACCCGCTTTTGAGTCTACAGAAAATAATGATCCGAGTAGTATTATAATAAACTATTTTCCTAGATATCTACCTCCCAGGCTGGGATTCCCCTTTATTTTTAACTCCCCAGGGCTGGGGTTTCCCTATAAGTGTATTCTACCTTCCTGATGGAGCGTCCAGGTTTAGTCGTGGTCATTTCCTCTGTCAGTAACCAATGAGATTCGGGTGAGGATCCCATGGTGTGAACTTCCATTCTGCTTGACTACATAATTTTTTATATTTTGTCTCTTGAAGATACATTTGTGTTCTATCGATTTGATAGGTATGCCTACCAAAAGTAAGTGGTGGGATTTTTTTTTTTGTAAAATTGGATGATAAATCTGCAAAGTGTACTGTGTGCGAAAATACTAAAAACTTCGGGGAAAACCAGTAATCTTAAGTGTGACATTGAGTCAAAGCATCAGTCTTTACTCTCTATGTAGCGATGTGTGTTTCATTAAGACCTGGGAGAAAAAGAGTGCGATGTTCCTGATAGCAAAAACTTATCTCCACAACTCAAGAAACAGTAAACAGCTGACTATTCAATGGAAGAACCATTAACATCAACACTTCTTTTTCGAAATCAGGTATGTCGTCAACGCCTACCCACAAGCCGACAAAACAGCTGTTGTTTCGACAAACAGTGAAAGAAGCCTTCATAAGTGTAGCATATTTTCAGGAAGGTGGCACAAAGCATACTGATAAATAACTAATGCCATTGTGCATGTGCTAGTTAAAGACAACTTGCCATATGTAACAGTGGAAAAACCAGCATTTTTTAAACTTCTAAAAGTCACTGCTCAACAGAAAAGGCCACCTTCTCGGAAAATTATTAAAAAACTGATCGAAGACAAGTATGATTGTATTGCTTATGTTTACAAAGGGAAGTTTGCATTGTTAACGAGTTACACTATAACCACTGACATATGGACTGACACTATGCAAACTAGGAGTTTCCTGGGCACAGCCATTCATTATATAGAGGGGAAGAAATGATCACTTGTACACTGGCTGTGATACAACTAGATACCAATCATACGTCAGAGTACATTTCAACCCAATTGATAGAGTTGTTAGGTGAGTGGCGATTGGACCCTGAGAATGTTCACTGTGCTGTCACTGATACTGCAGCAAACATGATAAAAGTCATACAATTAGCATTTAGGAGAAATAACCACATGTGCTATCTAGCCCATATCTTAAACTTGACAGGGCAACATGCTGTGGACAAAGAGAAAAATCAGAAATTATTGCTAAGGTGAACAATATTGTGTCTTGGTTCAAGCGTTGTGTTGTCGCAAGAGATGAGTTGATGGATGTAAGTCATTCTGAGCTCCCATGTAAATTATGTTGTATTTCGTCACACTTCTCTAAAGCCTCAATCTGCAGTTGGGTTGGCATTGAACGCTGCACTTTCCGCTCAGATTAACAACAGATTATCTGCTTGTGAAATAATCACTTTCCTCTCTGTAGCAACCATACTTGACACATACTTTAAAATCATGTACTTCAAAAGGTTGTTGCAAAAACCGCGAATGAAGTCAAGCGCCTCATAAACATCTCTAAGTCTCCAGCCATCTCATCTGAAGATTCAGATCCTGACGAATGTGTAACTTCGGATAATTCTAGCTTGTTTGCACACCATAGCAGACTGGTACACACTACAATGAGAAAGTCTGCACCTCTCTTAGCAGAAATCGATATGCCTGACCAGCTAGCAGTTTATTTAAGAGGGTCGGCAGAACCTGATGTTAAGAAAAGCCATTAAAATACTAGACTGGTATGAGCGTAGCTGCTCCAGAACTCAGTCAAGCGGCCTTGAAATTTCTTGGCTCTGTTGCAATATCAGTGGCATCTGAAGGGGTGTTTTCGGCCACAGAGCGTATTGTTACTCAAGACAGAAAATGGTTGGAAAGGAGAGTTTTATCAAAATTGGTATTTTTGCAAATAGGCAATGAAGATTTGTTCTTTAAACATTATTTACTTGGCTTAGAGATATTCGTCATGCCCATGCTCAGTAATTGTTGTTTTTGCAAATGGTCAGTGAAGATTCATTCTTTTAAATATTATTTACTTGACCAAGAGATATTCGTCCATATCCTTGTACGGTAATTGTTTTTGCAACAGTCAATGAAGTGTTACATTTTTATTTACTTGGCCTAGAAATATTTGGCATTATCCAAGTGCAGTAATTTATGTTTATGCAAATGGCCAATAAATATTTGTTGTTTAAATTTTTTATTTACTTGTTATAGAAATATTCAGCAATATCGTAAAGTAATTGTTTTTGTAACGGTTAATGAAGATTTGTTCTTTTAAATATTATTTACTTGGCCTAGAGATTGTCATCCATACCTATGTACAGTAATTGTTTTTGCAACTGTCAATGCATATTTGTTGTACCGTATTAATTTTTTATTTAATTGGCACGATTTCTTGTATTAGTAAATAATCAATAAAGATGTGTTAAATTTCCAATGTCCAATGTGTTAGATGTTCATTTAGTTGCACTAGAAATATTCATCAATATCCATGTGTGTTGGTAACATATTACTCTTTGTTTAGTTAATACATTTTTTTTTTTTTTTTTTTACATATGAAAGATTTAATTTTCATGTATTATACAGTCCGTGGCACATAATTCTCTGTAAATCTCGTGCTTTCGGAATTAAGGTCGAACTACCTTTCGTAAATGAAATAAATTAGTGTCAAACTGTAAAAAAAAAAAAAAAAAAAAAAAAGGCCGCTATTAGGAATTTTAAACAAAGCATGAATGTGTTGATACCACATGGTATATATTTTAGTTGCTTTTTTTTTTTTTTTTTTTTTTTTTTTTTTTTTTTTTTGCCTTTCTATTGCCATTAAATCGTTGTTACAAGTTGTAATAGACATAAACATCGATGGACACAAACATCAATGTTTACCATTGATACTATCGATTATTCAGAAATTTCGATTATTCACGGCCGATGAATTCAAGATATCGATGTTTACTGTCGTGTACAACCATCGATGTCTGCATCGATGTTTTCCTTTCGATGACGGATCCCTAACTTGGAGCATTGTCTAGCGTAGACAACCAACGAACCCATCAAGACTTCTGTTATGTATAACTTGGATTCCTATTCTGAGGTTTTATGACTAAACACTGACGAATTAAAAATTGTACGACTGTACGACCCGATAAGCGCACGGAAAATTAACAATAAATTATTTTACAGTTTATAATGTAATTAGAAACTGTTAGTATAGCCAATCAGAATAGTTGAAGACAAAAACAACCGACATAACCTGGAAATATGGACACCAGTAGAGATTTTTCCATTAAATTATTTGTGATTACTGCTTGTGTAATCGTTTTGAAAAACTCGTGATAGCTTACTGAATGAGAAGCAGATGTCTACATTGGGCATTTACATCAATAAATCTGAAAAGGTAAATTAAAGAGAATTTAATAACCTCTTCCAAGAAGGAAGAGGCCATGGACAGATCTGTAAATTAAGAGGATACTGTCTCTCAATTAAAATAGTTACTATCATACATAACATAAATAAAAGATGTAACCACAGTTACCCGACGAAAATAAATGTCACTGGGCTCTGATTCGCTACCTTGTCTTGACATGTACTGAAAAATATAACAATATCTTAAGCCTAGTACACACGGTCATCTTTCTTGTACAAGAAAGTGGGCAGGTTCTTGTACATCTCAACTTGATTTATGTTAACAGTCACCAAGTATGCTAGTTACTAGCACACAAGAGCTTGTGTACTAGCTAGTACCATATATGGACGATCCTATTTTTCATCATATTTCTTGTACAAGTCGAATGTAAACAAAACATATAATGTGTGCCATGCTCCCCTTCGCTTAAGACCATTTGTCTGGCCAAACACTACACAGTCACTGCAACAGGGATGCGCAATCTGCAAATGTGCATGGCGCACCAAGTATTTGTATAGTGGGTCGATTGCAAGTGAAACCTAGGGCATACCGGGGCAGCGGAAACGGTGCCTGCCCAAAAGAAAGTAGCAAGACTCCGCAAGGAGGATTGATAAAGAAAGAAAACCTTGCAATGCACTGAATAATGGGCTTACAGCTAATGCTGTCATGGTTATTATTTTTTATGTTAATAAAGAGTTTATTTTCTTGGTTCTTTTGTCCTACCAGTGTTGTGTTATTTTCTCAGCGGGTGCATATTTACATTTACATTGTACACTGTGTCCAAATTCAGTTCACCAGTGCTATGTATGTGTGTATCATCCAGGGTCAATATGCAATTTAAAGCATCATGTAATATTAAGTTTTCAGCAAGTAGAGCAAGAGTTTACGTGTCATTCAGGAAGTAGTTCCGACCTTGGAGCGCAAGCCAGCCCTCGCCCGCTCATGGCAGGGATGTGAGTTTATTAAGCATCTGATATGCACAGAGCGTGATTGTGTGTGACCGCAAGCTCAGTGTTTCCAGCATGCAGGGCAGCATGCATCATTTGGGACTTATCACTTCACTGCAATAGCTTAATTATTCTGCAACTGTTTCGTTTTCTTGCCAGTCGGTACACCACACTCACTTCCCCATGGTTTAGCATACCCCAAGGAATATTAAGACTTTTGTAGGTTTTCTGCATGACGCAAGTCAGTTTCAAGGTGTAACAGCGATGACCGGACTATGTCATCATAGCTTGTGTCAAGTGTCTCCCAGAGAGGAATGTTAAGTATGCCGGATAAAGGTGTTAAGGCGACGGGCCCCAACAATACGTCCATTCAGTGCAAGTGTTTTCAGCAGGATTTAAATAAGTATGTATCAGAGATTTTGTACATTATCAGTATTTGAGTGTGGGTAGTCCTGAAAATCCACATCGCGAGATATTATCGTAGTTAGTAGTTTACCACCAAAACATCACTGAAATAGTACAGTATGTAATCAGCCAATGGGTCACCATTCAGTAAACACAAAACAATATCATTGCTCTGGCCTTAACTATGGAAAGGCAAAGTTTAACAATTCTGCAGGAGATTTTGTCTCGGCATACGGTTCGCAAACCTGAGGTCATCAAGAGTCATTGTGATACATCATCCACCATCATGCTTCGTCTTTACGATGCCTGGTGCCTAGTCAGTTAATTATTCATTTCTACAGACCTCACATTTCAACGCCTAAGAAACCCTATCCAACGCATTTCTGTAGCACCGCATGCAAAATTTGTATTGCTGATCTCTCTCCGAAATATGAAAGCTCTCTCAATTATTAAAGTTCTTACAGAACAAATTTGTGAAAATGTTCAGTGCTCTCCTAGAAATTGTCACAGATAATGCCAGGTACTTTTTCGATGTGCCATCAAGCACTTTACGCCCAGTCCCTATCACCCTAGCGGAAACCAGGTTGAAAGGTTTAATAAGAACGTAAAGGCATGTTTGACTATATTGTACAACCAGGATCATATACAGTAAGACCGCAATTTAGATTTTATCAATGTTGGCTTTCCTTCTGCATTTCATGATTCTACGGGTTGTCCCCCTGTCTTCTTTCCTGGGTCGTGCCTTCACCCATCCGTTTTTGAATATTGGGAATGTTCCTCCCCTTCTCTCTTCTCTGAGCTCTGCTGAGCGGGACCACCTTTTGGGAGACATATCTCATTGTCTGAGCATTGCTAAGCAGCAAGTGTTAACTAAATTGGAGAATGGCATAGATGTACCTAAATTTTCCGTCGGTAATTTGGTATTGTGTATAAACTTTGATCTTACTGATTTGTCACAGGATGTAACGGGAAAGCTGATCCCAAAATTTAGCGGTCCGTTTCGTCTAGAGAAATTTCTCACACCAAATACTGTCCAGTTAGTCCACATTGATACTGGGATAGTTTGTAGAAAGACTCACTTGAGTCACATCAAAGTATACATTGCTCATCAATATTTTTCGTTGTAACTTTCGACTCTCTTGTCTTGCAAGTTGTATCTCCCTATTCCCTTATTCCTTATTTTGTTTATCCTGGGTTTGTTTGTTCCATGGATCGTGTTCCTGCACTGCCGACGTGCTGACCTGAGTTGAGTGTGCGCTATAGCTTCGTCGATGATCCTGCTCTTAAGATGCTGAACTTTTGTGATGTGTCACCTCCCTGGATGCTTGTTCCCTTATGATGCTTGAACTTTGGACCAGACTTCTTTTACATCAAGATCAGCCCGAGAAGAATCCACATCTGCTTGTGGGCTAGTGATGCCCTTGTTTTGGAAAGTGCTCAGGGACTAACGTCGCACATGTTGTGATTGTGTGTATTGACTGTGTACCATGTGGATACTATGTAACTCATCTGACTCTCAGCTGATCTTTCGACTTAACTTTTCTTTGTTACTTTCTTCACTTCTATCCTCTATGACTTTGTTCTTCAGTGACTGTTATGTGTTGAGTATTTGTTTTCAGATTTAGGATACCAGGGCAACCTAAATGGGTGGGAGTTGCGATGTCACTTTGTCACTGAACTATTTTCCAACACCAGTTTCTAGCTATGTGTGCAAGCTCCTCAGGCAACACGTTCCCCTCCTCTGTTCACCCTCCTTGCCTTCCCCTCATCTCTTCGGCACCTCCCACGGCTTGCTGGGCCTGACAGTCGTACATCGTGACACTTGCTCCTCACTCGCCGGCCCAGTCAGACCTAGCTTCGGGACTTGTCACGTTTGCCTCACCAACATTATGTGTCGATGGGAACAAGTCAGATCTCACCGGTTACTTCTGCACTAAGTCTAGGGGTTTAGCCCCTTTTTCGACTGGCAGTCCTGATCCCTGATATAATTGGTAAGCTTTGGACATGGGATGCAGGTAATTTTTTAAGTTCAACATTATAAATGATTTTGGGACATTTTGCACAGGAAGATTCCAAGGGTAAGGAGTTTAATTGGCTTGCCCGTGCAGGCTGGTAATGTAGATGGCCTTTTGTGAGTGCCAGTCCGATGTAAAGTTGAATGGTATTGATTGACTTGTGGTCATTACTTAGCACTGAATCTGGTTTGTCATTTTTTTTTCATGAAAGGGGCAGTAACTTATTTTGGTACGATTGAATACCTGAAATTCTTCTTACCTTAGGGACGAGCATTAGTTACTCTGAAATGCCAGTCTGGTTATACATCGGCTTTGACAGGGCACTTGGTGTCGCCAGGAGTATGCTGGAGTGGAATTACAGGTTTTACTGCCCCATTAGAGTGAGGCTAGATATTTTTTAATGAATTCTTCAGATTGTGTTCTGGTCAGTAACTTTAACATAGTTAAAGGGAGGCGGCTTCCCCATTATTCCTTTTATTTTGAAGCCCCATTCGAGGGTTTGAATTGGCTTTCCTTGCTACCAGATTCTTGTCCGGTTTAGAACAGTTTGTCAATGATTTTTTATGTTAAATGTTGACTTTTCTCACTCCCTGCATGTTCCCTTCGGTGGCTACATATCAATTATTGAATGTTCGATGGTAATATATTGTTAAATGTGTGACACTTAGCAAATTTTCTTGGACGAAGTTGGATATTTTTATTGCCTGTCAGCTATGCACGAAGAATGACAACTAGTAGACGCACTGACAATTTCAATTTATTCTTATGAGTCATAAATAACTCTCTGGTTGAATATGTCTTCCACAGTTGTCAATGCTTGTTAATGCTGTGGCACAGGTAGATCTGCTACTTTTATGATGAAAGTGTTTTTCCGAGTTAGAGTTTTAAAAGGTTTAAAAAACTGTGCTGTCAGACGACTGGTCATGGTGCGAGCATGTTACATGAATGGGTTACCGCTAATTTCAGCATAAGGAACTATACCATTGCAGAATTTTCAGTAAACCCGTTCTTTAAAAGTTTTGCCGTAGGTTACGCATTTGTGCTAAAGTTTTTTGTGAATAATGATTCTAGTCAAGCTCTGCAGAGGAGAACTGTGAATTTGAAAGGTGTGTAATATTGTAATTACTGGAGGCATTGCATGAAATATTAATGGTCAAATTCTAATGATGTTTGTTGAAGATAATTGCTAGAGGACTAAGCTTGTTGAATTTTATATGAAATCATTTCAAAGCACTAGTGTTATGATATGGCATGGTTGAGATCAAAACTTACTGTGATTTTGGAGTGTTAGGGGTATTCCCTGGTTTATTTGGTGTAATTGGGCTCGAGTGAAAGATGCCCTAAATATTGATTTTTATTGAAATATTTCAAATAGTAGTATAGTATATTGCATTTAAAGTATTCATTGTGTGATCGTTCTCTTGGTGTATGTGTATACTGGATTAGTGATTTATTTAATTGGTATTCGCGTATTGAATTATGCAGATGAGAATTATTGTTAAATGTACCTGATGCGGAATTGGAGAAACCACAAGTATCTTTTTAATGATAAATATCTTTGATATTACATTGATATGATGAATTGCTCATTATGTTAAAATATTCGATTAATGTAAATAAATATGTAGACATGTTCATGAATAAAATTTTACATGCTAGCCCCACTTTTGATATGACTGGAGTAGCTCAATTACATGCTTGTATAAATTTTGAACGGAAAACAATACTGTATGTTAAGTGTATGGTTTATGGCCGTGAAATAATTGGGCATGTCCATGAGTAAAAGATTTGTATGTAGTTTAATCTTTGATCGGCTTGGATCGAATTTTTACAATTTGTAAAACACTGAACTGTATTTAATATTGCCAAAGTAGTATGCATTTATGGGCTGTAATATTATGCTAATCTCTTTAAGGTTTTTTATTACTGGTTTCAAATTTATTTACTGCTTGAGAGAATTATGAGCGTGCTTGTACACTGTGGTGATTTCAGTTTATGAATGTCTGCGTGTAATCATACTTTGAAGAAAGCAAAAAAAAAAAAAAAAAAAAAAAGTGTATTTTATTGTATATTGTGTATTGGAACTGCGTGTTCTTACAAAAAAAATTCTTGTTCTCAATTTATGGCACAGATTCTCACAAACATTTCAAAATCTTCATGCGGCAGTTGGTTTTCGGTAAAAAGGCTAACCTGTGTTTGTATAGTAGCCAAGGTGCTGGTTTACCTTGTAGAAAATTTGGTAACGAACTGTTCCCAGGTTATCTGATACTCCTCCACAGCTCTTCACCAAACTCTTGCATCACCTGTCAACTGTTCTCCCACCACACTCGGCCATTCTTCCATTGCTACACCATACTGTTGCAACCTCTGAGCACACTCCTCGATAAACGCTCTCGGGTGCTCTGTGCCATGTCCCCCAAAACTAGGAAGGATCTGCAATTTTGGAGGTGTTTTGTAAGGGATGATATAGGGATATGGAGGTGGGCATGGTTAGAGGGTTGAGGATGTTGCGGCAGGTTATTGGGTTGGTAAGCGTAATATGTTAGGAATAGGTGGTAGTAAGGTTAAGGTTCGTAGTTGTCTGATTGGCTCGAACACTGTCGTTTGAACTAGTGGTTGTTCCATTATGTCTGTCAGTCCATTCAGCAGCCTCGTATACATTTGACAATGAGAGGGTTGTTTCAGGGTTCTCCCCCACTCACACATAGCATTTACATGATATTCCTGACACTGATGGTATTCGTCCTTCTTGTTAATGGCCCTGTTGGTCAGCGCTCATGTACCTTGCATTGTGTAGTCCCATGCCATGTTGTTGTCCAATGGTGTTGAGCTGTTACTGCAGGTTCTTCCTAAGGTTAGGCAACACTGAATCCCACACAATCTGTCCCAAACTCGAACTTATTCTTTCTGCGTAATTGAGTGTTCTCTCCGACTGTCTGTTCCAGTAACGCGTACCAGGTGCCAGACCTCGCTCTGGTCCCTCACAAATTAGGTTCGAAATACATTTTCGGCACATGAGTGCCCCACTGGTTGGCTGCACTGGTTCGTTGTGTATGCCTCCAGAATGTGTCCAGGCTGGCACCAGCAAATATTTTCCAAGTATTCATACTTGGCGAGCGGATCACTGCCTGTTAATTTTCTTGCAATTTCTGCACATCACTGCTTGCCAATACTCCATCGCGAAGACACGTACACATCGTGGTTGACCATCGCAGTTACGTGGCTGCACGTGGATCTTCAGAGGGGCTATGGCCCTCCTGCTCGCGCATTTGTCCTATGCCTGTAGATAAGGTTTCTTGGTTAAGTTGGTCGTGATTGCTGTCGGGGTTAGATGAACATGTGCTCAACTCCCTCGGTGCACAATGCGGACGACCGAGATAGTTCGCGGAACAGTGGCTAGAGGGTAATACATTCCGTTACCATTCCCGGAATGCCAGTGGAGACTGCCGACTCAATATCCATGTTCGCCAACGTCATAAATTGGTAGTTACATGCTTGGTACCCACATGGCCATGGCATTTAGCCACATAGGAATTGGGCACTATTTGATGCCTAGCAAGGTTCGGCATGTGGCTAGTTAAAGTACGGGCATGCCGAGTCTATGATGACGTGTTTCACATAGGGCTGAGAGGAAAATTAGTAATTATTTAATGGGCCCCAGCAAACTTCCAAGGGAAATCCCCTTGGGTTAACACGAGATGTTGGAATGTTAATATGTTTGTTTGTTATGTTAAAATTAATTGGTCGAATGTCATTATTTTAAGTGTTTGTCTAAAAATCACGACCAATCTAATGTAAAATGGTATTTGTTAGACAAGTATTGGTGCGTAAGATTTTTATAACACACAATGTAAGTCGGAAAGAATATGATACTCCTTTTTAGGACCGTGGTAGAAAAGGCCATGCTAATGACATTGTGCTCCCTAGCATTTAATTTCGGTAGTAGTTGTAAGCATTGAAAACACTTTGCCAAACATAAATGCTCTTGAACTTTGGATATTCAGGCTCCCCAGCATGCCGTTACTGAACACACTTCCCACACAGCACAAGGGTATCATGAAAATGTCCCAAATATATTCTTGCAGGGATATTGGAATATCCCATTGAAATTCCTAGATATTCTAACCATATTGTAGTGCCACGGGTATTCCGTAAAATTTGCGGTGCCTGCAGCAGGAAATTGTATCCCCTCTGATACAACCTGCGGTGATTTCAGAACTAGGTGACTGTGATTGTTAAACACTTTTGATGGGAAATACAACCTGTTTTTTATGATATTTTAGTCCTATGACTCCTGGAATTATGCGCTGTATCACGCATTATTTGCCTGTCACATGATTTCGATATCGACTTTGGGGCCGTGTGCAAAGTTCCATTTCATTGGCTGACACACTAACCTAGCTCTCTCATTGGTTGACGATTCTTCTCGCTCTGACTTCTCATTGGTAGGAAATGGCTCATGCACGACTTCTTGGTGGAGGGAGACTTCTCCCGACTACACTCATGTTGCTTTGTTATGCCATGCACGGCCTGAGGATGGGACTTCAGCAGAGAATGCCAGAGACTGCACATCACCGCCTGGGACGACTCACCTGAGCTGCGCTGAGACTCCACCCTTCTTCATCACCGTGGCTCTAATATGTTCTTGCTTCTAGTCGAATTTTTATTTTGTTTTATATCGACATGTTCCATGTCAACTTCTGCCACATCGCCAAGTAAGTATATGTATAAATGCAAGTGTAGATGTTTCAGTGTTTGATTTGATTAAATGTGTTTAATTGACTTAGATTATTTCTTATTGAGTGTTTGTGCTCAGCCCTAGACCGCTCGGGCATCACAAACTGGTGGCAGCGTTTTGGATAGTTACTCCAGATGGCTGTAACTGAACCCACTACGAAGGGTTATAGGTTGTAGGTGATAGGGGTTAGGTGTTAGGTCGTTGAAAACAGTGTTAGGTTTTCCTCTGGCGAATTTAAATTCAGATGTTTAATTTTGTTCGAACATTGTATTATGAATGCGAATCTTGAAGTTGTAATTGAATTGAGCAGTGTTGCTAAGTGGGACTTTTTAATGTGTCCTGAACCATTTAGAATAGAGGCACATTTCAGTCGACGAATCTAATACGATAGTATGTGAATGAGGAGATTTACAGGGTTGTAACAAACATGTGTACATGTACTGCACTCTTGGGTTAGAGTTGAATTTTGCAGAAATTATCTGAATTCAGCCCCACTTCTTTGCTGTATTTCACAAAAGTACTAAAGCATTATGATAAGACGCTTATTATTTTTTCAGAGGTAAGAAGAGTATGTAGTAGAGTTTATGGTTTTAACAATATACGTTGTTTTAACATGTAGTACTGAGGCATTGAAGGGTTTAGAAGAGTACTCATATAAATTAATTCAGAAATTTTTCCAAAAGCACACATTTTTTGTCCTGTCTCATGAAGAGCCATTTTGTGCTAAGTTGAATTCATTAACTACAGGTTTAGGACTGGAAGTAAGTTTCAAGGGAAAACCAAAGCGATCTTTTCCGACTCCTGCTTATAAAGTATTTGAGTACGAAAATTCTTCTGGACGAGTAGTGTTGGAAATTGAAATTCGTACAGTGAAGAGGTTCATACCTCGAGATCATGTTTATTAAGAATTTGAGAAAGAAGCGCTTGACATAGTTGCGAATACAGAGCCTTCGACTTCGCAAGACGCGAACATAAAACACGAACAAGCAAATACTAATTTTTCACGTTCGGAACATATTGCCGTTCCAAAGAGAGAAAATTTGAATACAATTCATGTAACTAAACCTATAAGTAGTAGTACGCATTACGATACTCCAAAGAAACGGACTCACGATCGTAAGACTTGGATTCCTCTTTCGAAATTTAAATGAATAAAATTTAATTAATAATATTAGCAATTTTCTGGTTTACATAGACGATGAAAGACGTCAACTAGCCCACGCTAAACCAGCACAAGCTCAAGTACCAGCTCAAGTTAAAGATTTGGCAGTTATTTCATTAGTTGAAAAATGGACTGGCGAAAAAGTTTCGTTACCGGTACACGACTTTCTAGAAAGTGTAGAAAAAACAGTAAGCCTAGGAAATCTCTCAGACAAGGACAAAATGAAACTAGCGAAAATGAAATTGAAAGGTTTAGCATCGCGTTTTGTTTGCGACATGTCCAAGATTAAGAAGGGACATAACATTTAAAATGTTGAAAGATGAGTTGAACAACAGATTCAGGGAAAATCAGCTGTTGTAATTTGATTATTACATGATGCACAATGTAAGGCAGAAACATAATGAGAATGTGCAGACATTCGCAGATAGATGTCGTAAATTATGTGAGAGAACATTTCAGCATTCAGATGATCCAGAGAAACAGGAAATTTTGAATCAGGAAGCTTATAAAAAAAAGAGGTTATTAGCAGCTTTCACTGACAGGTTACATCATAACGTAGGTCAGCAGTTAAGATATAAAATACCACAAAACCATGGTCGATGCTGAGCGTATGGCTATAGTGTTAGAGGTTACAGAGGCGCATCAGGAATGCAAAACAAAATTTGATGATCCTCAGAGGAGGAGAAAGGTGTATAACATTGTCTCCCAGCAAACAAGTGTGGCATGGAGTAACGTGAAAAGTGGCGAAAATACTTCCTTTAACAGAAGTTTTGTAGGAGGTTATAACTCATGTTACCATGATTCGAAAGATAGCAATAACAGTAGAAAGAGTTTATCGGGAGCAGGTGTTTCTCCCAAGAACATGAGTTACAGACCTGAACAAGATAATAACTGTAATATTAGACGTTTTAATTGCAGACATTTTGAGCACATGATCAGAGAATGCCGAAGTTTAGGAACCACACAATGAGCCGCAGTACCTAGGAACATAAGGCACATCATTAGATAAACTAGCAAGAATGTAGGTAATAATCACCCAAATGCGAGAAGCCAAGTGTCAGCCCTGGGAACCACACTGCGGTAATTACAATTGTTGGGGGAAAAGAAACTATAGTATCAGTTCTTGTCGAGGGTCAGTCACACTGGTTCTTAATTGACAGAGGGTCCGATATATCTCTCATTCGACCTAGCATAAGTGGGAATATTATCGATGAATCTCAGTTAGGAGCGAAATGCGTAACTGGGGACTCTCTCCAGATCGCAGGTACCCAGTATGTAGAGTTGTGGGTAAATGGTCAATGTTACCCATATTGATTCCTTGTGTGCGCATCAGAGCTTCCTTTCGAGGGAATATTTGGAACCGATTTTCTCCATTATTATGATGCCAGTATCGTCTTGAAATAACAGACATTGTATCTCAAAAATATGATTGATGTATATAGATATAATTCAATTACTTGCAATATTGAGGAAGAGCAGCAGAAACAAGTTGAAAGCCTAGCAAACTCTGAGTTTGAATTCGGAACAGTGAATAGTAGTCAATATAATGAAGTGAAAATGATACACACACAATTCTGCCACCAAAATCGGATAATGTGATAGATGTTGCTTTGCACACAGCAGGTTAGGACGCTGACTCGACATTGCTTCTTGTCGAACCGACATTGGCGAATGTACCGGGCATCCATGCAGCAAGGGCAATATGTAACTTAATTCTTACCAGCGAGAGCCTCCCAGAGAACGAGGTGTATTGTAGGAGCAGTACGGCTTTAAATTCTATAGGGATATGTACTAGATTCAGTGAGACGAATCAGGAGGATAGGGTTAACGATCATCAGGATACCTGTGTAGTTGGCAATAAGGCACTTATGAGGGTGAGTGACCAGTGTGATATTCCCTTTGTTTCAGGTCAAAGGGATGAGTCCCAGTGTTTCGCTCCTCATCGATATCACATCAAAGGGGGCAAGACGACATGGAGTCCTAGTCAACGGAACATGCAGGAGCGACATGTGAAGTAGGTGGTCATGTCGAGAGAACTACTGACAGGATAGGTCTAGAGTTAGTTGAGGGTTCAAGGAAACCTCATGGTGAAGGATCAAGGAAACCTCACAGAGCGTTAGTAAAATCAGTAAGGGCAGTGACAAAAATCGTGAACATTACTAATGAGATGATCTACGTACCAAAGGGTATGATAATAGGATTTGCTACACTTGTCAATGACATTGCTGGAGTACTATGCATAAATAGCGTACCCCGAATATCCGAGAGAAGTTGTATAAATCTTGGGTCGGAACAGTGATTTAGTGTCGCCACAAATAGAACTATGGGAGAAAATCCTCGCAGATGTCCCTAGAAACAAAGATAAAAAGTGTTCGCTTCCAGGCTCCGAAGCAGTAATTCCCTCGAGTTGTGTTGGCCATACAGTGAGTGAGTTAGTAAGCGAGGTCATGGAACAGGACAGATTTTGTTGCTGTGTCCCCAAAATCCGCCGAGATAGAGTATGCCGAGCAGAGGCAGTACTGATTCCAATTGAAAACCCCGAGTCCTGTCGCAAAAATTTGATATGTTGTGTTAATTTGAGATGTAGTAAAAATTTTAAGAGTCGAGATGATTTGAAGTGTTATGATAATTTGAGATGTCAGAGTAATCTGAATACTAGTACAAATAGAGAAGTTAACTTTGAAAATATGCGCATAAATGAAAAATCGGTACCGATGTCAGATTATTCATGTAAATTGAGAATAATTGAGCCAAATTATTTATGAACTCAGGGTAGACAGCGTTGTAAGACTCGCACGGAAAATACGTGTAAATCATTGAATAGAAAGAATAAAAGATTAAATGAGCCAAATTGTTTAGCGAATCAAGATACTCAGAGTTTTGAAACTCACATGGCAAATAGTACTAAATCAGTGAAGCAGAGGGCAAAATGCTACCAGAACTACCAAAAGATGAATTTATGGAGGCAGATAAAATTGTTAGAGATAAATTGAAACGTCTGAGCAAGAGTGATTTTAATATAATGTTCCAGTGATAATGAAGTTTGCATATATATTTCAAGTGGGCAGTTGTTCAAATTTTTGGTGCACGAATTCGTTGAAACATAAGATAGATACAGGAGAGGCCAGACGAATAAAGCAGAATCCATATAGAGTCCTGCATGCATTGATACCAGTACTTGTAAAGCAAATAAATGACATGCTTTATAATTTATAAAAATATTACTTCAGATAGTTAATCACCTTGGCAGTTTCCCGTAGTAATGGCGAAACAGAAAAATAAAGACAGTTCTTTTAAGATGAGATTTTGTATAGATTTCCATCAGTTTAATAAAGTTACAAAGCAGGATCCTTTTCCAATTGTGAATGCTACAGAGACGTTAGATTCCTTGCACGGGTCGGAATATTTTTCAACATTGGACTTAGCGAGTAGCTACTTCCAAATTGAGTTTGAAGAAAGTGATAGGGATAAAACTAGTTTTGCTACATTTATGGGGAAATATAAATTAAATAGACTCCTGTTTGGACTGTGTAATGCCCCAGCTACATTTGAGAGGTTAATGGAGAATTATGTTCTATCAGTTTTGTTAGGTGATCAGTGTTAAGTATACTTGACATTATAATATTTAGTAGTACTGTGAGAGAACATGCCGAGGGCATAAGTAAAGTATTGGAAAGACTAGAGGACGCTAATTGCGAGTCCAGCCTAGTAAATATTCGTTTGTACAAGACAGTTAGGACATGTCTTAAGTTCAAAAGATGTAGAACCAAATCAGAAAAATCTACAAGCAATTAAAAAACTCCCCAGAACAAAAATGTCACAGAAGTTCGCTCAGTTGTAGGTTTATTTAAGTTTTATAGGAAATTTGTATTGAATTTCGCTGAAATGGTGAGACCATTGATGAAATTAACTAAGAAAGACGAACCATTCATTTGGAGAGCAGAACAAGATGAAACTTTCATAATGTTAAGAGAAAAATTAATTTCATATTCGATGGCTACCGGAGCAAGACCCGACTCAAGACCACGTCCAGGGTGATCTATGATGCGTCTACCTGCACCACGAAGCACTTATCAAAGGACGGTAGAGTAAGAACAGCAGAAGAACTTAGATTATATTTTAATTTGGAGAAGGCCTCCTCCTGTTCCGGCCCCCACACAAACAACTCTCCCTTTCTTTTCAAAGCATTTAACATGGCTGCTAACTCGAAATAATGCTCTGTAAACCAAGAATAATACCTAAGTACTCCTAAGAACCTCTGAACCCCTTTAAAGTTTTTAGGTCAGAGAAAGTTGACAATAGGCTCAATCCGATCTGGGCCACCAAAAGATGTCCTTCACAGAGCACACGCCCCATAAATATTACATGGTTGGATCCCAAGAGTACTTTGTCTGGATTCACAGTCAAACTAACTTGTCTCATCTTCTCCAGGACCTGTTTCAGATGTGCTAAATGGGATTCCATGTCGTCACTGTACACTGTGATATCGTCCACATATTTAAATATGAATTTATATTTAAATTAGGATAAGATTAAATCTAACATTCTGGATAATTCCTGGATACCAGAATTCGCGCCCATAGGTGTCCTTGTGAACTCAATTGCCTCAGGATATACTGAAAGCTGTAAACTGATGACAGGGAGGATCGAGCAGTCATAGGTGGAAGCTATTATTCAGATCTAAAACTGAAAAAAATCTTTAGCCTTCCCCAAATATTGTAACGCGCAGTCGATTTTGAGTAGAGGGAACGGATCCTTATGTATTTTCTTGTTTATTAAGGCATGAGTTACTACTAACCGGTATTTATCACTGCCACATTTGTGAACCAGGAACCTGGGAGAGCAATAATCGGAAGTGGATGAAACGATGACACAAGCAGCCAGTAGTTTATCATTAATTTCGTGAAATGCTTTCAATTTAGGGGGAGGATGTTTGAAATGGCGATTGTGGACAGGAATATCGTCGTTAACCGAAAACCTATAAGGTAAGATGTCACACTTGCCAATGTGCGAAGAAATCACATCGCTAAATTCCTCTTTCATTTCCTGAAGTCGAGCCAAAAATTCTTTCTGAGCCTGATCCTGTTCATTGGACAATACTGTTGAAGGAACATTATTAACTGGAAGGGCCACTCTAATATTAGGCGCGAATCCAAAAGCAAATATCCTTCATCAAGGTGTACACTAGCCTTTGTGTGCCCTAAAAATTCCAGCCCTAAAATTAAATCATATGAGAGGCGAGGCAGGATCCAAAAAGGAAAACACTCAGAAGATATTCCAATTTTGAAATGTAATTTAACTACCGAATCTGACTGAATTATTTCCCCTGGGGCTATGCACATCCGCTTCCTGGAAATGAGACTGACATGAAGACTGTGAGAAACTTTTAATTTTTGAAGTTTCTTAAGAAAAGCTCTACCGATAACACAAACAGTCACGCTGGTATCGAATAAGGCAGAGTAGTTATTATTACCAATATTAACACGTACCGAACAATTTTACAACTTACGTGCAGCTTTCACAGGAACTTAACCAAGGACGCCACCTCTTCCTTCGGTCACACGTTGTTTCCCGACTTCACACACACATTTCGTAGGTGGCCGACCTCTCTACAGCGGAAACATCTCTTGTTGATAGGGCAAGGAGGAATTTTCCTATTTCGAAAGGTATGCCCTTTCTCAAGACAATTAGCCAAATGCAGCATAATTGCGGATTATTATTGCTAGTTAGTAGTGCACGAACATCATGAGCCATATTCATAGTCATTAAATTGCCACGGCACACCGTTGGCGGATTATAAAGGCAAGTTGGTTTTTTGTGTGTGTGTGTTAGGGGGGGGGGGCTTATCTCTGATGATAATCGCTCGCTGCTGCGAGCTTTCCCTGCATATTCACAGCAAAATGGTGTAACTCCATGATATTTACCAGTTTAGGTTCCATATCACTTAATATTTTAACGAGAGGTGCTTAATTCCCAGTATCCAGTATGGCACTAATTAAATCTGCCTCTGATAATCCCACACACAAGGCATCATTGCATGCACACATGGATTCTACAATTCTGGGGTTAGCTCATTTGGTTTTTGGTAGCGAAAAAGTATCTCTGTTCATACTCGCCCCTTAAATTTATTTAGAGGAAACAAAGCCTGGATGATGCTGCTTTAAAAATTATTAAAACTTCCACCCGAGGAAAGATACAATTTCCTCACGTAACAGTTGAAGTACGAGGCCTTCACATTTCAGAACTACTGCGTGCAAAATTATGTCTTGTGAACACATACCCAAACTAACTATTTTTACTATCGCAATGAAGAAGAATAGCATACAAGCTGGGTCCAAGGAAGTTAAGCTAGGTACACGGTCCAGGGAGGAAAGCAATAATTTGTCTAGGCGAATAGAAGTGGAAGTCCAGACTCAGCAGCGGGACGGCCAGCAGGGAGGCGGCATGAGCCATGGGACGGACCGCACCCTGAACAACAGCAACCGCAACAATAGCAGCGACATTTTCCGGGAAGCTATACAACAAAAGTGTTCAAGTACGATCAGAAATTTCAAGGTGCACCGAGGTCAAGCGGTCAGAAACCACAAGAGAATAATGCACCAGAGCATAATGGCAGTGCAAGTAGAATGTAGAATCCGAACTAAACATCGCAATGGTCGTGCCTATATTATCCTACAGAGCAATACCACTGTCACAACAACTACCCCAAACATCCGCATCTAGACTGGAACAAGAAGACTGCAGGTGCAAGGAAGCAGGGCACACCAGCTGAATTGCACAGGTGTGTCCTTATGCTTCTCTGTGCTGCACTGATCGTGATCACTGACCGACGACCTAGTGCACTCTCTTCCATTCGGTAGAGCGCACAGCCCTGCTGCGGTGATGTTGCATGTCACGGCCAGACAAACGTTCTTTGGGGTGAAGTCATGTCTCACATGTCTCACTTCACTGCAATACCTTAATTATGCAGTAACCATTCATGTTCTCGCCACCCAGTACAACACCCTCACTTACCCGTGGATTTGCATCGCCCGGGAAGCTTAAATATTCCGTAAGTTTCTGCATGATGGAAGTAAGTTTCACAGCGTAACTGCGATGTCCGGTCTACGTCATCACAGCATGTTCCAAGTGTCTCCCGGAGAGGAGTGTTAAGTAAGCCGAAGAAAGACCCTGATAGCTCATCAAAGTGTAAGTAATTTCAGTCGCCACAAGGTGTTTAAGGGGACGAGCCCTAACAATACCTGCATTCAGTGCAAGTGTTTTCAGCAGGACCTAACATAAGCAGTATCAGACTGAATCAGTATGGGCGTGTGGGTCGCCCTGATAATCCACATTGCGAGACGTCATCGTAATTAGCAGTTTCCCACCAAAACGTTACTAACAGCACTGCGTGTAATCATCTAATATGTTACCGTTCAGTAAACAATAGTATTGCTTCACCCTTAACTGTGTAAAGGAAAAGTTCAACAATTATATGGGAGTTCTTGTCCGGGCGTATGGCCCGCATTTGTGAGGTCATCAAGAGTCATCATGCTACAGCATTATCCAATATAGTGGCCTCACCTTGACAACGCCTAGCGTCTAGTCGGGTAATTCCGTAATTACCACAGACCTCTCATTTCACCACCTGTGAAATCCTATCCAACCTATTTACACGCCACTGCACGCCATCATTCCATATTGTTTAGTATTTGTGTAGTATTTATAGCATTTGTGTAGTAAATATAGTAATATAGTAGATATAATAAAATATAGTATTATACAATTTCATTTTTTAAATATCACAACTAAATCGGAAAATGAAATAGTGAGATGGTTAAAATTTTATGTTTAGGTCTTTCCTTCCCAATTTCCTAAACGAAAGGAGAAAAGTACACATCTACAATGATACCATACATTTCTCGAACTTCAATTCGTATGGTTTTTCCATTTAAATAGATTTCTTATAAACGTCCAATGCCAAACATAGTTTCTTTTGTACTGTTTGCATTATTCTTAAAAGCAATATTGGAGGCGCTCGACAGTTTTGCAAACTAATCTATGATTTCCACTGGTGAAATTCTCTGCATTTGGAAATTCGGCTACAAACTGCAGTAAAAATAAAATAAGTGTACTTATTTCGCGAATGCACATTGAACTCATTTATCAAATGTCTACACTCTGAAAAGTTCAAATAGCTATTTTATCACTACACGCTCATAATTTCACTGCCAATCTCTTAACTCTTAACTTGATTCGACTGACTGATCATGGAAACATGCACAAGTTATTTTTCCTATTGCCAATATAGTTTATTTATATGGGAAGAATTAATAGAAAAAGTAAATATGTTTGTTACTGTGAAAAATAATTCTCATCTAATTTGTTTGAAATTCAACTTGTTCAGTTGGAATGTCTCCTTGTCGACATGCCATGGCACTTCAAATAAAAAACTCATGGGTTATTGAATATTCAGCTAACATTTCTTGTTTCCGCTATGTCTGAATATTTTTCCAAAGTTCCAAACTGCTATTTGAAAAGTTTGTGAATAACCGTCACTATTCGAAAAAAGTCGAATGAAATAACAGTTATGATTGTTTAATTTAATTTTAGCAATAACTTTCAAACTATCGATTAAATCCAAAAAATTTTCGACTGCCGTACTAATCGAATGTTATTGGGGCAGCCCACCCGGCACCCACTGTAACTTACGGGTGACAACTATTCAGAGAATATAATCCGCTCATAATAATTTTATTTAGTTAAAGGTAACCGCTTGAAAAATTGTATTATTTGTGCAATGTGTAAATCTTACATGTAAACAAGAAGAAAAATGGTAAGACATTAATTCCATATTTTTTGACCATAATGGGGAAGAATTTTTGTAGAATCCGATACCACGTTGTTTACATTATTGTCATGTCACCAATATGACGTCAAATGTTTTTTTTTTCATTGCCCAACACCTTAGCTATGACAGTCTAACGGGGTATACACGGAATGTGGGAGTTATGCCGGAAACGCATATAGCATTTGTAGACGTTGGTGTCGGGAATTAACACTAACGTCCATATGTATTACTGTACTACCCGATACCACATATGGTATCGAGTAGTACTTTTGAGCCCATCCGCCCAAGTGTACCTCGCGATACCACAGCGTGATCATAGTCCTATAAATTACCATTTCACAGGCCATACTAACGTATGGTACTTGTAACCTACGAATCACATTTCTTGGTACTTCAGCCACATCTTGTTTATCACTGGTCGTGTGTGGTCGATTCACTGTAATGGATGCATATTTCGAATATAGTCATTAATTTGCTAATTTCCCGCCCAATGTATATCTGTAAACGACAAATCACAATTTCGGGTAGTTCAGCCACACTTTGTTTATCACTGGTTGTGTGTCGAATCACTGTAAAGGCCTGGCTACAATCACTGTTAGAAATAACAATAAAAAATTGAACCCACACTTGTATATGGTAGCAGCTACAACACAACATAACGGCATAAGATGGCGGCCTGCTCATGGTAGTGGCGTAAAGATGATTGGATATTTTCAGTTCTCTTACATAGAGTTCTACGCCGACCAATCGCGAGACAACGTTTCCAACAGTCAGTGCAGTGCAAGCTTGTAACAAGAACATGGTATATAATTTAACTTTGCGGTACAGTTCCAATTTCCATTTATGTAAATGGTCAACACAGTTATTAATATGTTTACCACAATTTAACCCAAAACACTATTTTGCGAAACTTTCTTCATCACAGGTGGATAAACAAAAGTAAATATCAGATTAGCCAACATACTCTTTGTAAATATCTGCAATACATGTACAGCCTGTCTTTTTTATTTTGTGCTGGTTTCTCATTAGTCATGTAACAGTTTTCTTATTGTTGTTGTAACCAGTACATGTTCATACTTCCATGGTAATGCCACTTTTATTTTGATACGGTGATGCTATGGTGATTGTAGCCTAGGCTTTATTAGTTTGGTTAGTTTTCGAACATAGTCTTTAACAGTATTAGCCCTTTTGATACAAGGTTTTACGTTTCTCCTTTGCTAGCAGAAATATACAACTGTTTCCAAATAGTACACATACATTATATAAAATATACTCATGAGGTCTACATTGTATATTTGATGTTATGTTGCGTAATTAAAACATTCATTTATTGTGTGTTGAAAATATGTAGTTTTCTGATTATTAATCGTAAATTGTCACACTTCATAATTAGCGAAACTGACGATTGTCTACGTCCATACTAAGAATGCAATGTAAACAAAACACGCATCATAAATGAAGTTATACGCATAAAGGATGGGCAAGAAATAAGTAGGTAGCAGAAGCAGATCCGAATACTTCAGAGCACTGCCGATGATGCCAGAACGACCATGATATATGATGCACCTTATTGGCTCCTGAAGAAGGTGAAGGGAATTGAAGTTGCAATGCAGCGAAGTCTTGTATATTTAATTCCAGCTGTGATTATTGGTGCAAGTGCAGAGTAATTCTCATCGCTCTACGCTACGTCAGTGCAAATGTCAAGTGTTATATTTAATTGGCCCCTTGGAGACCGATTAAATAATGCTATCGAGAGGTGTAATGCAAAATTTGCTACTGCATTGCTCCATTGTGGGAATAAACACACATTAAACCTTATATGATTTAATGGATGCAAAGAGGAACACAGTTTACGTTACTTTGCACTGCAGTAGTGAAAATTCTCCCCACATGTGTCTCACTGAGTGCAACTTCTTTAGCGTAGTTGATTCCCTTCCTGACTAGTACTACACTAACCACTGTTCTTGCCTTGGGGAACTTCACCTTAATGTGTTTCAACAACCCCCTTAACTCTTGCTCCACTTCTCCCCACTTCTCCCCACATGTGTCTCACTGAGTGGAACTTCTGTAGCATAGTTGACTCCCTTCCTGACTAGTACTACACTAACCACTGTTCTTGCCTTGGGGAACTTCACCTTAATGTGTTTCAACAACCCCCTTAACTCCTCTGCATCTCCCCACATGTGTCTCACTGAGTGCAACTTCTTTAGCGTAGTTGATTCCCTTCCTGACTAGTACTACACTAACCACTGTTCTTGCCTTGGGGAACTTCACCTTAATGTGTTTCAACAACCCCCTTAACTCCTGCTCCACTTCTCCCCACATGTGTCTCACTGAGTGCAACTTCTTAGCGTAGTTGACTCCCTTCCTGACTAGTACTACACTAACCACTGTTCTTGCCTTGGGGAACTTCACCTTAATGTGTTCAAACAACCCCCTTAACTCTTGCTCCACTTCTCCCCACTTCTCCCCACATGTGTCTCACTGAGTGGAACTTCTGTAGCATAGTTGACTCCCTTCCTGACTAGTACTACACTAACCACTGTTCTTGCCTTGGGGAACTTCACCTTAATGTGTTTCAACAACCCCCTTAACTCCTCTGCATCTCCCCACATGTGTCTCACTGAGTGCAACTTCTTTAGCGTAGTTGATCCCTTCCTGACTAGTACTACACTAACCACTGTTCTTGCCTTGGGGAACTTCACCTTAATGTGTTTCAACAAACCCCCTTAACTCCTTGCTCCACTTTCTCCCCCACATGTGTCTCACTGAGTGCAACTTCTTTAGCGTAGTTGACTCCCTTCCTGACTAGTACTACACTAACCACTGTTCTTGCCTTGGGGAACTTCACCTTAATGTGTTTCAACAACCCCCTTAACTCCTGCTCCACTTCTCCCCACATGTGTCTCACTGAGTGCAACTTCTTTAGCGTAGTTGACTCCCTTCCTGACTAGTCTACACTAACCACTGTTCTTGCCTTGGGGAACTTCACCTTAATGTGTTTCAACAACCCCCTTAACTCTTGCTCCACTTCTCCCCACATGTGTCTCACTGAGTGCAACTTCTTTATCGTAGTTGACTCCCTTCCTGACTAGTACTACACTAACCACTGTTCTTGCCTTGGGGAACTTCACCTTAATGTATTTCAACAACCCCCTTAACTCCTGCTCCACTTCTCCCCACATTGTCTCACTGAGTGCAACTTCTTAGCTAGTTGACTCCCTTCCTGACTAGTACTACACTAACCACTGTCTTGCCTGGGGAACTTCACCTTAATGTGTTTCAACAACCCCCTTAACTCCTCTACATCTCCCCACAATGTTCCACTGAGTGCAACTTCTTTAGCGTAGTTGACTCCCTTCCTGACTAGTACTACACTAACCACTGTTCTTGCCTTGGGGAACTTCACCTAATGTGTTTCAACAACCCCCTTAACTCCTGCTCCACTTCTCCCCACATGTGTCTCACTGAGTGCAACTTCTTTAGCGTAGTTGACTCCCTTCCTGACTAGTACTACACTAACCACTGTTCTTGCCTTGGGGAACTTCACCTTAATGTGTTTCAACAACCCCCTTAACTCCTGCTCCACTTCTCCCCACATGTGTCTCACTGAGTGCAACTTCTTTAGCGTAGTTGACTCCCTTCCTGACTAGTACTACACTAACCACTGTTCTTGCCTTGGGGAACTTCACCTTAATGTGTTTCAACAACCCCCTTAACTCTTGCTCCACTTCTCCCCACATGTGTCTCACTGAGTGCAACTTCTTTAGCGTAGTTGACTCCCTTCCTGACTAGTACTACACTAACCACTGTTCTTGCCTTGGGGAACTTCACCTTAATGTTTTCAACAACCCCCTTAACTCTCTGCTCCACTTCTCCCCACATGTGTCTCACTGAGTGCAACTTCTTTAGCGTAGTTGACTCCCTTCCTGACTAGTACTACACTAACCACTGTTCTTGCCTTGGGGAACTTCACCTTAATGTGTTTCAACAACCCCCTTAACTCCTGCTCCACTTCTCCCCACATGTGTCTCACTGAGTGCAACTTCTTTAGCGTAGTTGACTCCCTTCCTGACTAGTACTACACTAACCACTGTTCTTGCCTTGGGGAACTTCACCTTAATGTGTTTCAACAACCCCCTTAACTCCTGCTCCACTTCTCCCCACATGTGTCTCACTGAGTGCTACTTCTTTAGCGTAGTTGACTCCCTTCCTGACTAGTACTACACTAACCACTGTTCTTGCCGTGGGGAACTTCACCTTAATTTGTTTCAACAACCCCCTTAACTTCTGCTCCACTTCTCCCCACATGTGTCTCACTGAGTGCAACTTCTTTAGCGTAGTTGACTCCCTTCCTGACTAGTACTACACTAACCACTGTTCTTGCCTTGGGGAACTTCACCTTAATTTGTTTCAACAACCCCCTTAACTCTTGCTCCACTTCTCCCCACATGTGTCTCACTGAGTGCAACTTCTTTAGCGTAGTTGACTCCCTTCCTGACTAGTACTACACTAACCACTGTTCTTGCCGTGGGGAACTTCACCTTAATTTGTTTCAACAACCCCCTTAACTTCTGCTCCACTTCTCCCCACATGTGTCTCACTGAGTGCAACTTCTTTAGCATAGTTAATTCCCTTCCTGACTAGTACTACACTAACCACTGTTCTTGCCTTGGGGAACTTCACCTTAATGTGTTTCAACAACCCCCTTAACTCCTGCTCCACTTCTCCCCACATGTGTCTCACTGAGTGCAACTTATTTAGCGTAGTTGACTCCCTTCCTGACTAGTACTACACTAACCACTGTTCTTGCCTTGGGGAACTTCACCTTAATTTGTTTCAACAACCCCCTTAACTCTTGCTCCACTTCTCCCCACATGTGTCTCACTGAGTGCAACTTCTTTAGCGTAGTTGACTCCCTTCCTGACTAGTACTACACTAACCACTGTTCTTGCCTTGGGGAACTTCACCTTAATGTGTTTCAACAACCCCCTTAACTCCTGCTCCACTTCATCTACTTTCTTACGACATAAGTCCTTGCTACCATTTTAACTGCCACATTTCCCTCATTTGTGAATTATGGATTAATGTTACAAGTGTTGCCAAAATAATTGTGGAACAGAAATGATTAGAAATAGTAATTTGTAACATGTACATTGTAACTTGTGGAACAGGGCCCTGAAGTCTGGAATATATTCTTGGCTACCAAATCTTGGTGTGTGACAACTCTTAATAAACTTTTTAAATTTTCATCTGTTAACTAAGTTGTTAGTTTGTATTTACTCAACTTTTGAGGAAAAAAAGTTTGTTCACAAATATAATTTTTAAAATTCCATCAGACTTGACTGTTTATTCTTTGTTGTACACACATTGACGTGGCTTAGTGCACGCGAGAGGCGTACAATGCCAGATTACCTTAAAGATGTTCCAGCTCATCGATGGATGCAGATACAGTTAGTAGAGTTCCCAGGACACCAACTCCTGTACAGTCTTGGAGGAGCATGAGATCTTGTATCTCAGGGTCATTATAGGTCTACAGCCTGTGACGGCATGCCCGCGCAGCGCACATCTTACGAATTAGTTAGAAAAGTCATAGCTTTACTTTAAACACAGTTCCCGAGGTGGAAAATACTTTACTGTAAATAAGACACAAGTTTGAAACAACAAAATATATTACTAGAAAGATTACACGTGGTGAAATACAATTTCCCAATGTCTGAAGCTGGCATGGCACATGAGGCATGCCAAGGGCTTATGCAGCGAAAATGGTTTAACCACATCAATGTGAAATTGCGGTAAAGAAACTCTCTGGGGTCGCGAGTCGTTGGAGAGGAGGATCGACACCCGGGAGAGCAAAAGATAACAAAAGGTTCCAGCAAATTAAGGTCTTTAAACTATTGATACCCTAAATTATTAACAAACACTTTATGAAGCTCCCATGGCACACGACGTGGAGTGGCGCACATCTGCCCTCGAAGACCCATTAGACCAGACTAAAGATGGTGGCGTGTAGGTATCATTAGCAATGGACACCTTCCCGCCAGCATCTCGAAGGAAATGTTTACACTGGGCAAAATGCAACCACTTCACATACAAGAACAACTGTGAGCATGAAAATAATCAGGAGATTATATTACGTGGATTGGCATTGTAAAGCTTCTTCTGAAAAGTCTTTCGTAGCTGTTGCTAAGTGTCTCAAGAAAATACATATTACGCTTTAATGCCGGGACAGGCAAGCATAAGACATAAATACACTGTAATACAAATTAGCAAAACAAATTACACATGAAAACCCTTTGCAAACAGCGAGATAAATTTAATGTAAAACTTAATACATGAGCTGTTGTAAATTTGTTCCTTGAACTTGGCAATGTGGCTGCCGGAACTGCAAGCGTCTTTGAATGTTTATTTTGCTAAAACATGAAATCAATTACCTGCACTCAAAAAACAAAACAACAGACAACATAGCACTTGGAAGATTATAAAAGTAATTTAGTGTGTTTCAGATTGTGTCTGTGTGAATACATGTAGACCACATGGGTGAGTACTCATCAGTAAAATACATATTAAGGCAGGGATGCAAGGAGGAGATAACACAACCTTGGGCATGCATTAGACTCTGCTGTAAGGGGGTTACACTTAAGAAATAGGCAATCCGCCGGTTACTCTTGGTAAGCGGGTATCTTTAAGAACGAACAGATCACTAACTCGTTTATGCTCGAACGGCATGCTTCACTTAACACGTTGTGCGGTCCATGCAGCAGCGAGCACTATCTAGCTGACCCCCAAGTGGCGCACAGAGCGAGGACAGCATCAAAATGATGTCTAAATGGCTCAGCCACACACCATTTTCACGTTTAATTCGTAAACATTCTGAATGCAGGTTATGTTTCCAGTTTCTGTGTAATGAGGTGGGGCAACGTAGATATGAGCAAGGGCCGTGAGTTTGATATGCCTCGTCTACTTCTGTACATTGTGAGCATGTGTTTTGAATATCTGGTTACAAGAAAGTAGCTCCAGTGTGATTGATTTTCAGATGTTTTACTTCCATATCAGCTTTCATGTGGCGATTGACAGAGAACTCTTAAAAAAAATTAAACGTGCAATTTTTTTTTCAAAACTGTAGGATTCCAGTTTCACTGCATTTCAGAAGTGGTGTGGGGTCCAGCAAATGATTAATTAGTTTTCCATGTAACTGATAGAATTAGGGAATTGTAGTTTTAAATAAAATTATTGACAAAGCATTATTGACATGACTATAGTGCGTATTTAAACTTGTTGACATTCTGGGGAAACTCTTGTATACTAAAGTGGGAAAACTATTTTCCAACTGTTGCTCCAATAGGAGCCTATGGTTGAGCGGACTTTGCGTAGATATTAACTCTTGTATACTAAAGTGGGAAAACTATTTTCCAACTGTTGCTCCAATAGGAGCCTATGGTTGAGCGGACTTTGCGTAGATATTAACTCTTGTATACTAAAGTGGGAAAACTATTTTCCAACTGTTGCTCCAATAGGAGCCTATGGTTGAGCGGACTTTGCGTAGATATTAACTCTTGTATACTAAAGTGGGAAAACTATTTTCCAACTGTTGCTCCAATAGGAGCCTATGGTTGAGCGGACTTTGCGTAGATATTAACTCTTGTATACTAAAGTGGGAAAACTATTTTCCAACTGTTGCTCCAATAGGAGCCTATGGTTGAGCGGACTTTGCGTAGATATTAACTCTTGTATACTAAAGTGGGAAAACTATTTTCCAACTGTTGCTCCAATAGGAGGCTATGGTTGAGCTGACTTTGCGTAGATATTAACTCTTGTATACTAAAGTGGGAAAACTATTTTCCAACTGTTTGCTCCAATAGGAGCCTATGGTTGAGCGGACTTTGCGTAGATATTAACTCTTGTATACTAAAGTGGGAAAACTATTTTCCAACTGTTGCTCCAATAGGAGCCTATGGTTGAGCGGACTTTGCGTAGATATTAACTCTTGTATACTAAAGTGGGAAAACTATTTTCCAACTGTTGCTCCAATAGGAGCCTATGGTTGAGCGGACTTTGCGTAGATATTAACTCTTGTATACTAAAGTGGGAAAACTATTTTCCAACTGTTGCTCCAATAGGAGCCTATGGTTGAGCAGACTTTGCGTAGATATTGCAGTATGTAAGTGTGTAATGCAGTCTGGAATGTGTCAGTGTTCTTCTATCAGTGTTTACCTCAGTGTAGGTAGTCTCGCTACGAGCAGAAAGTTATAATTGTTTGTTAACAGCACTAGTAATTGAAATGAGTGTATATTTAATACTACTAATATCTACTAATGTATAGTTAGACATAGTTGTTTAAGTTGCTGGCATGTAACATAGTTGCCAGTTACCCAGACAACCTTATGTAAACATATGTAGATACATTAAGATAAGGAAGATGAACTATGTATAGAGTAAAGGAGTATCTTAAATACTAGTCTCTCATAGAACAAGTGTGTATTCGGGTTTTCACAACTCTGCAGTGCAAATACATGTAATATTATGACTCCAGTTTATGAATCTGAGCAGTAATTCATTGTAAGAAGGCAAGAGCGGTCAGAAGTTGAGGCTGTGTTATCGAAAAACCGGCTTTTTGCACACTCTCAGCCATTTTTGTGTTAGCAGTTAGCTTCTCATTCCAAAGAAAGGAACGACATGTGTTTCAGAAACAGCCATGACTGTATTAGGAACTTGTACCTACTTCTCAACTGCTGTGTGTATGTTAAGTAATATGGAATTTGCTATTAAGGTGTATCATTTATTAAAAGTATGAATGTGTGTGCGAGAAAGTCCAACACTAGCCATGAATATCGGATGTGTCCAGTAGCAGTAAGCACACACTTCATCATCAGTATGCTCTACGTGTGTTTGTTGTATCAGTAGTGTGTGAGCTAGGCTCAGCTGTGTGTAGGTACTGCGTACTTGTGTTCACTCAGCGTGGTTATTGTTCCAGAAAATGACTGAAGTCACAGTGAAGCAGGAGCCGTGCTTCATAACGTTCCCGAGTGTCAAGGAGGAGTTGAAGGAGTCCATGGTAAGTGCTGTTGGAAGGAACTTCTCTTCTCTTGTGTACATGCCCCTGCCTGTAGTCAAGGTCGAGAGCATCAGAAAGCATTCATCCGTAGTGTAATGAGATGGCACACAGTAATAGGTAGGGACTGAAATTCTCTTCCTTGTAAACTAGAGTCCTCCAGGAAAATATTGAGAAAAAAATAAGATTGAGAATGTGTTGTTCTAGTCCATCCTTTACAAACTAGAGTAATTATACTTGTTAATAACAATAAAGTTAGGAGCAGACATTACATTCAAAATTGCATGTATATTTTGTTATTACTTACAATATTGGTTAAGTGTGTAATTTCCCTTTTGGTAAATAGAAACGGAATGATTAATTTGGTGTTGTGTGTGTGTGTGTGTGGGTACACACACACATGCACGCACACGTGCACACACACACACACACACACACAGAGCTGATCCCAGTAAGTGTTGTTCCACCTATTTTTTAAAATTAAAAATCCATAATTAATATGTATATAACGCCATCTGTTGTATTTAAATTTAAAACATGATGTGTAAATCTCATATGTAATGTGTTTCGTAAAGATAATTGTTTTTAGATATAAATGTATTATATTTTACATGTTATTTCATTCAATTGACATAATAAATCCGTAACTAAACATTCAACACCGCTTATTAAATGATTTTTCATACGTTTTTGTTGCACAATGACAAACTCATGTCTAATTATTAGATACACATAGAAGTTCATAGCACCAGCTTTTTTTTTTCAGCACCTCTTGGTGGCTTTCTTCGTTTATAATTGAAATGCTATCCATTCCTCTCCTTCCCAGAATATAAGTGGATATTGTAAAGCATCGTATGATCAATGTGTGCCTTGTATGCTTTGAACTGTGTTGTTTCTGCACATATTAGAATCTGTTTGGCGTGCACGTGCTTCTCGATTTTGTGTTCGTGCCTCTTCAGTTTGTGCAGCGCGTGTTCACGTTCTATTTTGCCTCTCCTCTCTATTACGTTGGGTACGTCGACTGATGTTTGACAGTGGTATTGCGGGCATTTTTGTCTTTTATATCAACAAACATTTCCTGCAAGTATGAGCAAAGTCGGCCTATAAATATTGAAGTTAGACTCCAACGCCATCCATTGGAACCTAACCTACCGAATGCAAAGCACAATAAAACAATTTCTTTTAGATCAACAAACATTTCCTTCAAGTATGAGTAAAATCGGTCCATGAGTATAGAAGTTAGACTCCAGCACCACCTATTGGAATGAAACATGACTTGAAACCTTACTTGCCACCTCAATAATATATGGTGTGAATATGTTTTCAATTGGTCCAGCGGTTTGTCAGTGATGATGCGGTTTAGTCACGCACAATGGATTGTATACATATATATCTGTAAAAAATACATAACACATAATCAGGGATTGAAAAACAACTCCACGTGAACAAGCATATGCATGTCGCCAGTAGTACCAACTAATTTCCGATACAACCAAATCTGATCAACAAGTTACATTATTTTTTGTTACAAGATTCAGAAGCCCAGGTTGCAAAGTCTATCGGCAAAAGAAGAAAAAAATTTAATAAATTGGCTTTCCTGAAATTATTATGCTGCTGAGGGATAATCACAAAACGTGCAACAGTGCGAATACCATCCTAAGAAACGGGCACACTGCTTAGCTCATGAAGGCATCAGAGAGTTAGGCCGCTTGGATCCCCAGTTTGAATCGCTACACAAAATATTGAATGCAAAAATTAACGGAGTCTGAACAGAAAAAATATAATTACCAAAGTGCAAAATAAAATTATCTTTGGGGAAACACTTTCCCAAAATGGCAAAAAAACTGGGTCAAGTGTAAAACACGATACCAAAGTTTTGTATATAAGTGTGACGTAGTTAGTGACGTCCTAATCAGCCCAAAGTGTGTTTTGGAAATTAACAATAGAAGAAAAAATGGTGATATCACATTTAAGCTATTTTTTTACGCTGGCCATTGCCTGCTATTATTTTTCATTGCCATTGTAGTATACACTGCCACATGGTCGTGGATTTGCCGTGACCATTATAATTTTTGTGTTAATAAACACACACACATTGTTTGGCAGTAGTATTTATACACTGTTAAACACTGTAAAAACATACAAAATGAGGTGTGTACATTTCAAAATCCTTATAATTAATTTGCTACAGCTGAGTATTTTTGATTTTGTAAGTTATAAGACTGTATTTTTTCTTTGTATTGTAGAATAATTAAAAAATCCGTCCCGAGTGGTCGCTTTTTCAATTAATAGGTACTAGTTTACGTGTTCAGAGTCCATTTTCTTACGCATAAGTGTGTCATAAAATTGATACATATAGAGTGATAAAATAGTAAACATTATATAAAATAAAGTGGTTTAGAATAAATAGAGTGAAAATAGTGATTGAACTGTAGAACAAAATATGATCTATAGTGTAAGGAGTTAATATAAAAATTTGTGGTGCATTATAGTGTTGTGTTGGACGTAAATATGCTATTATATTGTATTAGTTCTGCGGTGACGAATTTATTGTTTTCATTTGGCTAACTGCAAAACAAACAAGCAAGTACAGTGTTGTAAAATCAGTGACTTTTTCAATGTAAATAATGTTTATGAATATGCATAATTTTTCAAGTGTCGCCAGTTAGAAGGGGAGTCTGCAGATGTTTTCATAAATAATGTGTACTGATTAGTAGAGACATGCGAACTGCAAAGCCTTAAGGAGGAACTGTTAACTGTTTTAGTCATTAGTGTAGCAGAAGATAAGTTATATGAGACCCAACAATTGGACCATAACCTCACATCAGATGCTGTGAAAGTAATTCAACAAGTGGAGGCAGTGCATGTCTAGCAGCAGTTAGTCTCTGAAAACCATGCCATTGTTGATGTCAGTCGTAACAGGTTTCCTCCTAACCTCAACAGATGGCCTAAGGTAGAGTTAGAGCTTATGGGAGTCCTTACAGGGATTGAGGGATGTTTAGGAATATTAAATGGAAGAAGCGGCAATGGAAATATGTTCAATTCTCTGGTACATTCAGCTGCAGGTGCAAGGGGTTAGAACAACATTCAAACTAGATGTGGGGGCAGACGTGGCAGTCATTGGTAGATAGCTGAGTCACAAGCTAGAGCTGTCAGTGTGCAAAATAGGTAAGAAACTTTTTGGGGCGGTGGGTATTGCCATAGTGCTCTTGACACTCGGTGACCACAATGTTACGCGAGACATTTATGTGGTGAATGACCAATGCCTGCCTCTGTTGGGACGACCTGCAATCAGGCCACTCAATATTATCTCTGTGAGATTGTCTGTAGAAGTCATGGATATTGTGACTATATGTGGATAAATTCCCAATGGTGTTTCAAGGGTTAGGAAAGCTCAAACAAGAATATTGTATTACAAAATAAGATGTTGCTACCTGGTAGCCCTAGAGATGTTACGCTGCCCCTGAGAAAGAAAATTAAAGAAGAACTAGACAGCATAGAAACAGAGGGAGTTGTTACCCCTGTTCATGCTCCAACAGAATGGTGTGCACCAATTGTCATGGTTCCAAAGAAAATTGGATCTTTTATTGTTTGTGTGGACTACACAGAACTCAACAGGTTTTTTAACAGGAAAATACTACAGCTTCCTTCAGTGGTAGAGTCTTTGGCTCAACTGCAGAATGCTATTTTATTTATGTTCTGAATGCTTCGAAGGGGTTTTGGCAAATTCCACTCTCACAGTACAGTTGCACTACTCACAACATTCATCACTTCATTTGGACAATAGAATTGTAACCAGCTACCATTTGGAATAAATGGAGGGCCTGAACATTACTAGTGCCAGATGCGACAGATGGTTGGAGGTCTGATGGGAGTGGTAAGCGAGGTGGATGATGTACTGGTATGCGGCAACACAATATAGGAACATGATCACAGGCTGGAAACTCTACTGAGGAAGTCGACATAGAATGGAGTTACGCTTAACAAAGAAACATGTATGTTCAATGAGACAACAGTGAAGTTTCTGGGCCACATTGTAAGTGAAGACACAGTGCAACCAGATCCTGGGAAAACAAAGGCTATAACAGACATCCTGGAACTGACACCAACATTATGGAAATTGGGTAATTTATAAGTATGGGAAATTATTTAATTAAATTTATCCCACAGCATAAAATACAACCTTTGCAGGTGCCGCTGCACCAGGACATTGGGCGAGTATGTGTTGCATCTCAACAAGAAGCTGTGAGGAAATTAAAGGAAAAAATTACCAAATAGCTGATGCTGGCTCTGTACTCACAAACTATGGAAACATGCATGTCAGCAGATGCTTCATCATAATGTTCAGGATGCGTGCTAGAGCAGTGCCATAATGGGGTACGGAAACCAGTGGCATATGCCTCAAGAAGCTTGAGTGGATTGGGGAAGCACTGCGCAGATTGAGAAGGAGGCCCTAGCAATCACATGTGAAAGATTTAGAGACTATATGGTGCCCAAATAACTATAGTGACAGACCATAAGCCCTTAGTCAACGTGATACTAAGCAAACCAGTGTCTGAACTCACAGCTTGACTTCAGCAAATGCAAAAGCATTTCATGTGTTTGATTACACCATCTTGCACATAACAGGAAATAAGTTTTTTTTTTCCAGATGCACTTTCACGAGCTCCAGTAGAGTAGCCAAGGAACAACCACCAGGATATTCTGGGAAGTGTCCTTTTTTTAAAAAGAAAATGCTTCAGGGTTTTAAGAATACTTGTTCACCATTTTGACCCCATAGGGGCCGGCTAACATACCAGAATGGATTAATTATGTATGGGGCACAGATTTTCATACTTAAGGTTTTACGTTTTGAGGTGCTATACACAAAATACAGCAGGGCCACATAGACATTGTGAAGTGCCTTCTGCTGGCCCAACATCATATAGGACATCAAGGCACTAATGGACAACTGTACACAGTGTTTGCAACAGCAGTGGCAGTGAGTGGAGTCCCTGTTACCCTCGCCACTGCCAGAGCGACTCTGGTCATTGGTGGGAGTGGACGTAATGGAATTGCAAGGGGAACAATACTTGGTAGTACAGGATTATTACACTACACTAGGTATTTGGAAGTGGTACGCCTAAACCGCTTGACATCTGAAGCTGTTATTACATAGTTGAACATATTTGCCAGGCATGGCATACCAGAGACTGTGCCTTGTGATGGAGGAACTCAGTTTACTTCTTGGGAGTTCCAGGAGTTCTCAAAAAAATATGGATTTGAGCACCTCATATGAAGTCTAAAGTTTGCCCAGTCTAACTATGCTGTCGAAAGTGAAGTAGCAGTTTCCCAAGAAAATCTTACCTAAAACAGGAGATCCGAATCTCGGACTGCTTGCATATTAGGCCATACCACTAGAATAAGGATTATAACCAGTAGAATTGTTTGGTAGAAGACTGCAGACTACACTACCAGTGATGCCGACTTCTTTGGAACCACAGTGTAACCCATCGACATTACAGTCAATGCAACACGGGGATGGTCTATTGAAGGGACAGAGCAAGCAAAACTACGACAAATGGCATGGTGCCAAAGACCTAGAACCCTTGAAACTCTGCACTCTGGTGTGTGTGCAGATCTGAAAAGATATGGAACCGTGTTGGGACTAACAAGTTATCCTAGGTCCTACCAACTTAGTACAGACTCATGCATAATCCGGTGAAACAGGCAACAGTTAATACAAACGCTGACAGAGAGCAAGGAGGATGTGTTTGAACTACATTCACCACCTCAGTGACCCTGTGATATTTTGAAAAATATGCAAAACTCGAGTTCTCATGCCAAGTACAGTGCAGACTTATATAACTATAGTATTTTACATAAAATGAAAACAAATTTTTAATACATAGATTATAATATCTTGCAATTTAATGTTCTTAATAATCTGATATGTATTAGAACAAAACTACTGTATTTATCTTATGCCAGATGAAGAAGGGTGGCAACCGCCGGGCAGTATAAATAGTGGGACACTCCAGAGGTCGCGACTAGTCTTCCAGTATTTGATGTCTGTCTCCTACCTTGGTCCTTCATCGTGCACTAGTGGTGCCAAATGCCTAACTTCTCTTCTGAACTCTTCACCGCGCCTCTCGAAGGGTCAAAGATTCCTCTCTTTCACCAGTCTACAGAAGAACCTATGTAGTCAACTTATGTCTCCTGTAACACCTTGACACGTACCGGTCCCTTCTGGACAAGCATAGTATAGCTGGGGAAAGTTGTTACGTCAGTTAAACAGCTACTTGCAATACTGCTTTTCATTTAGCTTTGCGCAGGTAGCCTTTACGTGCTTCATGTAGGGTTTTTTACCTTCTGCAAGCTCTAGGGGATAGGAGGTAGTACCTTCACCATCCTTGTTTATTTCCGTCAAGCAAAATAAACATTGACTATCTTACTTTTGAATATCACTTCCGTATTGTATTACCTATCCCCGTAGACATCAACCTTAAATGGGGGACGGCAGGTACCGGGGTTTTATTCTTCCCGTAACGACACCTCACACTACCCACAGAACAATCTTCGACTGCCACCCATTCACCGCACTCGTGTGGTGAATGGTAGAGCCCCGATACTAGGATACCGCTTCCTTAGAGGTTGGACTGCCGGTCTGGGATTTGCCCTTCTCATCGTGCACTAGTAGTGCAGAGAAGGGTACTTCCTCGGATCTGGGGGGACCAGCATCCCTGGGACACTCACCACACCAGAGTTGGAAGGCTACTCGTTCTCTGAACCTAGTGTAGTGAACGGTAGAGCCACGACACTAGGGACGTGCTCCTGGTAGGATTGGCTTGTCAGCTCGGAGGTTGCCTTTCTCATCACGCACTAGTGGTGCCAAGAGAGGTAGCACTCTGGGTCTGGGGAGAACAACCCTACTGCGACCTCACCATGTTGGGCCCACTACTGGAGTTTGAGAGTGAGATTATGGTATGGTCAGTGGCTCCCAGTACCCAAACTATCTACAGGCTTACACGACAACTGCCTCACTCCGACCAGGTCTGATCATAGGTATTGGCCCTAATTCCATTTACCCACAGTGGTGGTATTCAAAAGATGGTGAAACGGACAAGGGCTGCCTCTAAATCTCCCCGTGGGCTTAAATTCCTTCCTGACTGGTTCGAGCTACTTATTCCATGAGGGAAGCTGCAGTACTCCTTCGGCTCACCGCTCCAGCTCCACCCGCCGCCATACCAAGTTAGTCAAAGGGCACCATCTGGTAGTTCAAGCCTTTTTCTACTGCACCGACAGTATTCACAGAAGGAACACCCCCTCACTCAGTGGGGCACCCAACCTGCCCTGCCCAGCACCTTGTCTGCCCGTGTACCAAATATCACACTAGCCGATAACGACCGTACCACAGAAACGACTCCTAGTATATCTCATGATGAGTCAAAACCAATTCAGTCACAGGGATCACTTTGCCGAGGTATACCCACACGAGCAAACCTGCATGCCCGCCGAGTGGTTTTAGCTGAACCTGATATTGTTCCCAGTCGACAACTAACGAGGCCAGTTTCATACACGGGCTGAGCCCCTTCCCACACAGAGAATAAGTCACATGCCACAAGGTTGCGCCTAGCTTAGCATCTGACCAACATCATTTTGGGCTGGTGACGGAACTAACCATTATAGTCCGTCACGCATCAAGTCTATCGAATGGATGCTGCCTTGTGCGCAGTTGAGCACTGCAGAATGCATAAAAATGTTGAAGAATGAATGTGGAAGATGGTAAAAATATTGATGTGGTTTTCAGGTCGTGGAGTCTCGAGAAATTCTCCGAATTGCCAGCAAGCAAGTGCGTAAACTGGATGGTGAAGTCTAGCTTTGCTCCTGAGAAACCGGGTACATCATTGTTGGGCTACAGACTGGAAGACAGCACAATTTGAGAGTGAGCCGTTCACAGTCAAATAGAATATGGGAAAATATTTTTGAATAGCGAAAGCTACCTGTACATTGACATGAACATGAACTTTGAGAATGGATAGTACCTGCTGGCATATCAGATGTACACTCAATTCCAAAATGCATGTTATGGGTATACCCAATTCACGATATTGAGCCCTGATACTTTCAAGAGTTTGGCCCAGCTCATGGTATTCAATCTGAGTAAACAGGATGAGCATATTACCTCCAATGTGATCAACTGCAGTATCAAATTCACTACACGTGGAAATATTTCTACCAACACTTACGTATTCTGCCTGATATTTCACGACTGGCTTGTATCATACAATTGCTGAGACAATACCATCAAAATACTGTAGTGAGTGCAGCTGAGAATATATAAATATAACTGCTCACATACTATAACTGTTTAGTTGTCTTCGAGCATCATCAGTTTCAAGATGTACTGTAATCTGCAGAGTTTCCCGAGTCAAAATGGCTTCGTGCTGAAGGAGGTCGCAGTGTCCTACAACGATGATGGTAAAACACAAACCCACTCCTTCCGCCCTCGGTATCCATGGAAACTGTTGGACGAGAAGAGCAAGAAAACAAACATCTGGTTGAGCAAGTACTACCATGGACTGGAATAGGACGAAGGCAAGAGTCTATACCACCAGATGGGAAATGTGCTTCATGATGTACTGATGCAGTACCTAAAGGTTTTGATTTATGTGGCGAGGCCCAAGCAGAAAAAAATGGCTTAGCGACTTGTGTAAATTTGAAGTGAAGATTATTGATGTGCAGGCTCAGTATGGATGTCCTTCGCTTCGCAAGCTCTTTAAAATGTACGCGATTTGCATTGGCATGTCTGCGGCAGGTCGAAACCTGACTGGGCCTGCGCACTGAAGAACATACAGCTGCTGCGCAAATGGTGCACCTCATCCTTGGACCAGGAATCAGGTGCCTATGAGTAGACACAAAATTGTCCAAATCAAAGCATATTAATAAAAATTATAATTTTTTTGCTGATTATGTATATTTTATTATGTGTACAGTAAATTTTATGTAAAGAAATATACTGTGTTTTATTGATTTTATAAAAAAACTACGCTTTATATAAAAATTATTTTTAATAAAAATACTCTCATTTAGGAATAAAATAAAAATATTAAATATGACAGTTTACATACTTTGCAGGAATGATCAATGTCACCATTCGGTACAGGCTGATACAGTGTGGCATAATCGAGAAATTAACATCACCTATGTGTTGAAAATATAAACCAATATGGAGGGTGCCAACAGTGCATCTGTACTTTAAAAAACACAAACAAATATGGGTGGGTGAATGAATACACTAGTGCCACCTAGGTGATGTAAACATATAAAATCCAACGCGGTAGTCAAACAAAGGGGCAAGACAAACTCCAAAATAAATGACTAACAAAAAAAAACATGGTGGCTGTAACGCCTACCAAGATGGTGGCTGTGACACCTACCAAGGTGGCAGACTGCACCGACCAACATGGCTGTCAGCCACGTCTATCGAGATGGTGGACTGCACCAACCAAGATGGCTGAATGAGTATGGGATTTTTTAGAATTTTTTGTATGGAAAAAAGGGAAGTTTCGAGTGTAAAAGGGAAATTGTTAGGAAAAATGGACACCGGGGATCAAAATTTCAAAATAATTTTTTAATAATATTTTTTTGGAATTTTTTAGATATTTGTATTTTTTTATTTTTGGAATTTTTTTTTAATTTCATGGTCAAAGGTCATTGGGGTCAAGGTTGAGGTCACTGGCTTCCAAGGTGGCACTGGGTGACGTCACAACATGGCGGCCGGCCAGCTCCTATGCTCCTATCTCAGATCCCGTTGGCTGAAAGTCATAATCCTGCTACTGATATCTGTTATCAAAGCATTGAATTCTGCAAATGAAAAATATAGTTGCAAGACAAGATTCTGCAAATGCAAGACAAGATGCTGAAAAGCCAGACGAGGTGCTGAAATGCAAGAAAGAATCTAAAAAAGTAAGGCGAAATGCCGACTCTACCATCACCTTGTTTATATTGCCCATGACGTAATCGTGAAACTCAAACCCTATACATGCGTTGACCATGCACATGTTAGATGAAGCGAACCAAGAAATTGCCTTCACCTGATGTCAGCATCGATCTTTCACCAATTCTCTGCAATGCTCCAACTATAAAAATCAGAATGCCAAGGAATTATACAGGAATAGGTTCATCTCGAACGTTGTTAACGTTTTTAATTGTGTGAGAGAGTGGCTGAAGGGATCAAAAGTGCTGTATTTAGCACGCAGTAATATTGTGCGTATTTATGACATACATTTTTCACTAATCTATGACAGCAACTATGAATGTTAATGTTTATTGCAAGGGATTGGGTCCCTAAAAGTAGTAAACTTTTAATTTAATTTTCGTTTTAAATGCTATTTCATATATATATATATATATATATATATATATATATATATATATATATATATATATATATATATATAGACACACACATACACACACACACACAATTTCATATAAAGCGATTTTGGATGTGGTCGGGTCGAATGTATGTCAAGGTAGTTCTGGAAATTGTATACCCTTGACACCACCTTCAACTGGCAACCACATAGCGCCTCCATTTCTGAACCTGGTCTATTTGTTCATATAACACACTCTAAATTTCCTGATGCGAAAATTATATATAAAATTACATTTTCTCGTCTATCTATAAGCAACTAGACATAATTTCGTAAAACTATTGACACTTGCAATGTCGGTTGAGCAGTCTTTTCAGTTGTCAAATTTCCACAATTTCGTCTGTTGGATTTTGGTGCTGGTTGACCATAACTAAATTGGACGATTTCGGGTATGCACGACCACGTAAAGTGATTTCATATTTGGTCAAGCCAAAATGGAAGAGAGCATGGGTAGATTTGAAGGGAAAGGTGTCCAGCTGCTCACTTAACATCCTCTCCAACTGGCAATCGCATAGCATCTTCATCTCTGAACCAGGCCTATATGCTCTGATAATACACTCGAACCTACCTGATGCCGAAAGGGTCGCCGATTGGATCTATGAATAAGTGCTACCATCTTTGAGAAAGAACAGTCAGTATAAAATTGACATGGCCAAAAAAATGAAGAAATAATGGAAGTTTAACCACGGCTTACTCGAGGCGAAAAAACCACAGATGTTTGGCAATGAAGAATTGATAATTGTCAGATAATATTCTGAAAAAGCAAGACAAGATGCTGTGGTACTCTGTCATCACATTGCAGACATTGCCCAGGGAATGATCGTCAAACCCAAATACATTAATTAATTACATGCACTTGCTGGACGAAGTGAACTGAGAAATCACTTTCACCCGAATTCTGAAAAACCTCAACGATAAAAATACAAATGCCAAGGAATTGTTCTCCAAGAGCGTAAGGAATAAGATTTTGGTCTTTGTTCTTGTATCTTATTCCTTATGCTTTTGGAGAAGACATATTGATCCTTTGAATGCTCAACCCCAACATTCAGTAGAGTTGGCAGCATGGGAAAAGGAAGTGTGATCGTAGTGCAATCTGATTGGTTGTTTGGTGAAGGGGGTTGGCAATCACAGCACATGCTGGTGAGTTTTCTCTAAAGTAATCCAGCCTCTCCAGAATCACCAAGTCCTTTGGAATGATAAAGCGAAACATAGTTGAGTATATAAGTAAAGTGAGTACGACTTTATAAACCAGTGGGTTTCAATGTTCTGCTCTTGCAAATGGTATGATGCTTAGGGTGTCCTCCCTGGAGCACTGCACACTGCATCTAATGTATGAGTTGGAAATAGCAGAACACATAACTGTCTCTCCTATTACATGTTAGTAAAGTTTTTTAGTGGGCACAGGTATAAAGCAAGTAGAGTTTGCATTCCTCACAGAGTCCAAATTATTTATGAGGAAACTTGCCTGAATGCATCGTGATGCCCCCCCCCCCCCCCGTACTTCACCACTTCCAGTATGTACCTTCACTTCCCCTCCTCCCAACGCACTACCAAATCTGCCTATTTAATTTAAGTGTGAAATCTGGAAAAATACTGTAGTCATGGTCGAGTATTAAAAGGATCAACATCTATTCTCCAAGAGCATAATGAATAAAGAAACAACAAATATGAAAAGGTATAGATGTTGTGTATATTCTATGTATATTTTGTGTGTGTGGTGAAAAATCTCTTTTGTTATTCTTTGTGAGGGGACATGATTCTGATTTACGATCTGCTGCCGAGTGCAAATGAAAACGTCTACCACCAGGCAGTACTCTCGTCAGTATGCGACAAGATGGCGGCATGGTAAGTCGGTTGAATGCTCGTGTCTCAGGATCGGAATGAAACCGTGGTCCTCCGATTAAGTAACTCTTTTCTTGTCTCTATCAAACGTCTTTGGTTCTCCGGGCCAGAAAAATGTCTTTACAAGGCTGAAGATTTAGTGTGACTGAAACAGTGCTTATGTGTATGTGATCGTGTTTACCAACTCTAAACGCTGATGCCATGATAGCCACCGCCTGTGTATTTCTCATCTCGTTAAGTGGAGTACATCTCCTCATGTCTTGTATGTTTCTTTATTTCTTTTTTTGTGTTTTGGTGGAAGTTGCAGTATTTCTTCAGTGAGGTTTTTTTTTCCATTGAGGTTATGTGTCGTCATTTTGGCGCTATTATTGTGTGGCCATTATCCCATACAATAGGATAATCATCTTGTATGTCCTTACTGTTTTTGTTCTCTCAGTGTGTTATTTTCAGTTGCCTGGCCAGTATAACATATCGTTTAAAGTTTGTAATTATTTTGTTGCATTGTACATAGCCTATCATGAGTTTCAAGGCATTTGTATTCAAGAGAACAGGTTAAAACAAATAAGGCGTGCCCCAAGATTTCATAATTCTTCTCTGTCTACCCTGGTTTTATATACGAGAGCTAGTTTGTATTTCTTTCTTGCCACTGAAGTCGAGCAAGCATGGACGACCACCATTGTCTCACCATTAAATGTGCGTGTGCCTAAAATCAATCTGCCAACCTTTTCCGGACAATGGGACGAATGGCGTAATTTTTGCCAACTCTTTCAGGCAACGATACATGATAATCAAACTCTCGCTGACATCGAAAAATTTAAATACTTGGTGAGTTGCTTGAAGGGTGATGCATTTCAAGTGACAAAAAATATTCCATTCACTTCAGAAATTATTCAGTTACATGGGATATCTGACTTCTCAATTTCAAAATTCCAGAAAGCTGACCACCTTATACAGCAGTAGAATTATAGATTTACCGGTAGTTAACTCTGCTCATGAGTCTGTCTTGCAATTTATAAATACGTTTCTAGAAAATGCCTGTGCGTTGGAGGGACTAGGACATTCTATTAACAAAAGCAACCCTATTCTGGTCACCATTTTACTGCAAAAGTTGGATTTGCCACTACACACAAAATTTGAAAATTCTCGCTCAGAAGAAATTTCAAGCTTCTTTCCAGAGGTGGATGAGCTAGTCAAATTTTTGCAGTTAGAAGTGGCTAGAATGGAGAGTGCCCATGATGTTGGGGTAAAAAATAGCTCTGCTCCAGCCAAAAATACAGTCAGGTCAACCCACAATAAAGCTGTTCTACTATCTAACTCTCTGTCAGCTTCGACTAAATGAGTGTGTTGTCACCAGATGTCCCATTCTATTTATCGATGTCCAGACATTCTGGGTAAATCCTTTAGTGAGAGGCTGCAGTTGGTGCGCAGCAAATGACTGTGTTTCAATTGTCTCGCGTCTGCTCACATGCTAGCTAATTGTTCTTCACAGCTTACGTGCAGTCGGTTTCCGTAGAAGCACCACTCATTGCTACATGTAGATCAGATGTTTAATGAAGGGTCTTCAGAATCAGTTCCAGAGGCAACCTTCCATTCACCAACAAATGTTGCTCCTCTCAGTCTCAGAACTCAACATTTGTTTGCCTTTTAGCATGTAAAAGTGCTTGTACCACTGTGTTGTTGTCTACTGCACTAGTTAAGAGTCGGGTTTCAAATGGTTAGTACCACAACTGTTGGGCAATGTTAGATAGTGCGGCACAAGGAAATTTTGTCTCTGAAAGTCTGGCTAAAAAAATGTGTCTGCCTTGTTCCCAGAGTATTGACCAAGTATCGGGCTTGTCTCAGTACCATGTTAAAGTTCATGGTATTGTCACTACTCCAATTGCACCGGTGGCTGCTCACTCGTCTTTAGCCTCTCAGTCATTGTTAGTTTCAAAAACCACCCATTTACTGCCTCCTACTCAAGCCAATTGCACCGGTGGCTGCTCACTCGTCTTTAGCCTCTCAGTCATTGTTAGTTTCAAAAACCACCCATTTACTGCCTCCTACTCAAGTGGACATAGGTATTCGGCAAAAGGTTTTCTCTTTTCCACTTGCTGATCCAGCGTTCGACACCCCTGGAATGGTAGATCTCATTTTGGGTGCAGAGGTTGTTTCTGAGGTTCTCATGGGAGGCAAATTCAGTCTGGGAGAAGGTTTGCCAGTTGCACTTGAAAATGAGTTTGGCTGGATTTTGATGGTAAAATGTACAGGAGCAGCATCTCAGACGATGGGATGAATGATCCCACTCACTGCTTTGCTGTGTGTGACCTCATTAATTGCAACACTTAGAAAATTCTGGGAGTTGGAAGAACACCTTGTGCTTAAGCAATCCTCCCCTGATGATTTGGCATGTGAAACACATTACGTAGACACACATTATCAGCTCCCCTGTGGACGCTCTGGGGTACGTCTTCCCTTTCGTTAAGAGGTAGTCCCAGGGAACTTGCTGATGGTTGCTGATAGACAATTAAAGTCACCGGAATGCCGCCTCCTCACTCAACTTGATATTTGTTGAATGTATGGGGAGGTTATGGAAGAATGTAAAAGTCTGCATCACATAGAACGGTGGCATGGACATTGGATACAAAAACCAGGAGTGTTCTTTATTCCTCATCATGAAGTGCTGAAGTCCACTAGTTCAACAACCAAACGCAGAGTAGTTTTCAATGCTAGTGCTAAACCGCCCCATGGACATTCATTGAATGACTGTTTGTTTTCTGGTCCCAAACTTCAGGCTGATATCACTGACATTATTTGTAAATGTAGGATCCACTCAGTAGTCTTCTGTTGTGATGTGAAGCAGATGTATCGCCAGATCCTTGTACATCCAAATAACAGAAAATATCAATTGATCCTGTGGTGCCCTGACCCCGCGCAGGAATTGCAGGCCTTTCAGTTGAACACTGTGACTTTTGGTGTATAATGCTCCCCTTTCTTGACAATACGAACACTGCACCAGTTGGTTGAGGATGAAGGTAACCTTTACCCCTGTGCCTCAAAGGTTCTGATAAATGAAACTTTCGTTGATGGAATTGTCACTGGAGTTACCTCCCTTGAAGATACTCTGCTCTTGCAGAAGGAGCTGATTGCATTATTGAAAAAAGGTGGGTTTGAGCTCCGCAAATCTTAACTAACTGGCCAGAGCTGTTGGAAGGGCTATCCAAAGCAGATTGTGAAACACTTACGTTTCATGATTGTACTCAATCATTTGGTGTTCTTGGAATTCAGGGGCCGGTTACCAGTGACACTTTCGCTTACTGTGTGGGTAATATATCAAAAGTGAATTCCAAACGAGCTGTTCTGTCGTGCATTGCTAGAATATTTGATCCATTGGGATGGCTCTCTCCTATTGTGATGTGGGCAAAGGTATTCATGCAGTTGTTGGGGCTGCAGGGGCTGGCTTGGGATGATCCACTACGATCATCTTTCTGTCAGGAATGGCACTCTCAGCAGGGCATCCGCTTTCCATACCTCATCCCTTTGCCTGTCCTGAGGCTGTAGACTTGCAACATCATGGCTTCTCAGATGCATCCAAAAGGGGCTGTTCAGCTGTGGTGTACCTCCGCTCTGTCAGTGCAAGCGAGCAAATTACGGTCAGTATAGTGATTACCAAGACCAAAGTTGCTCCTCTGAAACGTGTCTTTCCACCCTGCCTGGAATTGTGTGGTGCTCACCTCTTATCAAGGCTTTTATCTCATTGTCTGCAGCTTCTTGGGCAGGCATAGAAAAAATTATCGGTGAATGCATGGTCAGACTGAAGTGTAACACTTGCTTGATTCAAAAGCCCTCCTCTCCCCCCCCCCCCCTCCTTTTTATTCTCACGACCTATGTTGCTAATAGAGTCACTCAGATTCAAGTATGGACATCTCCAAACTTGTGGCATCATGTACGCTTCACTGACAACCCTGCTGACTGTGCCTTGCGAGGTTTGTTATCAAAACAATTGACCCTCGAGCACATGTGGTGGTTCAGACCCAGGTGGTTGGCACTTCCTACTTCTCAATGGCCAGAAACCGAACTCCCATCAATACCCTTGCAGGACTTACCCGATGTGAAGCCACTTGATTCAGCAGCATTAATTGTTAATGATCCAGCTACTTTTATGTCAGTGTTTGAAACCTTTTCTTAATGGTTGAAGCTATAACACACAGTTACATGGATCATGAGATTCTTCTACTGAGCTAAAGGAGTGCATTGCTGTGAAGGTCCTCTGACTCCTGCTGAAATCACTCTGGCCACTCACTGAATTTGTTGGGTGATCCAATAAACCACCTTTCAGAAGCAAATTTAATTGCTACTCAAAAGGAAACCATGCTCACCTCGCATCCAGCGTTTGTTGCCCTTTCTTGACTTGAGGGGGTTAATCAGGGCGGGTGGGTGTCTCGAAAACTCGTCCCTGTCTGATAGCACCGTACACCCTATCATACTCCCCCATGATATCCAAGTGGTCAATTTGTTGATCAACCATTACCACTTGGCATTTTTACATCCTGCCCTCCTACTACTGCAAGCAATGTTAGCCCAGAAATTTTGGATCTTGTCTGCTAGAAACCTGGTTCGGTTGTGTGTCCATAAATGCATAAAATGTTTTTGTTGCAAACCTAAATTTACTCCTCAGCTCATGGGTGATCTCCCCACAGCTCGAGTTACACCCAGCCCTCCTTATACTTGCACTGGAGTAGATTTCACAGGTTCCTTTACCATTAGGCACAGCAAATTGAGGAAAACACATTCTCAGAAAGCCTATATTTGTGTGTTCATCTGTTTTTCCACCAAGCCAGAACATTTAGAGATTGTGTCTGACTTGACTGCTGAGGCCTTCTAAGCAGTTCTCAACCAGTTGTTTGCTCGTAGAAGTATCTGCTCAGATTTTTACATTGAATGTGGCACTAATTTTGCGGGTGCTGCTTCTCAGTTGCAAAAAACGTAGCAGAATTTCCTTAGATCAGATGACTTGTGAATGGCTATTTAATGTTTTTCCCTGGCTCATCACATTAACTTTCATTTCAACACATTTGCCGCTCCACATCAAGGTGGTGTTTGGGAAGCGGCGGTGAAATCAGCAAAGACTGTTTTAAGGAAAGTAATGGGAAACCAAATATTGACCTTCGAAGAGCTCACTACAGTCACTACCCATCTGGAAGCAGCATTAAATTCACGTCCATTGCCTCCCCTATCTAATGACCCTACTGAGATTGCTCTCACTCCAGGACACATTTTGATTGGGAGACCTCTCGTGACGTTCCCGGAGGAAGACTATACACATGACAATATGAACCACCTCCAGCGATGGAGATTAGTTCAAGCCATCAGCCAGTACTTCTGGAAGAGGTGGCATAGTGTGTACCTCCACACACTGGAAAATGGACTATCTCACAGAAGAACCTGGTTCCTGGTGATCTTGTCCTTGTGCAAAACGATAATGTTCCCCCATTATGTTGGTGCATGGCTCGAGTGGTGGAAGTTTTTCCGGGTACGGACAACTGGGTAAGGGTGGCCAGAATAAAGACAGCGAATGGGGAATTGGTGCGTCCGGTGAACGAGCTCTGTTTGCTCCCTCTGGAAACTGTGAACTAACCTGTTGCTGTTCAAGTGTGTTTAATTATTTGTCAAATAGTCATTTTAGACGGGCGGAAAATTTTGTGTATATTCTATGTGTATTTTGTGTGTGTGTGAGAAACCTTTTTTGTTATTCTTTGTGCGGGGACATGCTTTGATCTACGATCTGCTGCCGAGTGCAAATGAAAACATCTACCACCAAGCAGTGCTCTCGTCAGTATGCAACAAGATGGCGGCATGGTAAGTCGGTTGAATGCTCTTGTCTCGGGATAAAACCGTGGTTCTCCGATTAAGTAACTCTTTTCTTGTCTCTATCAAACAATAAATAGTTAATACATATACCTTAGTTTATATATATATATAAACAGTATGATGGACCGCAAAGATTGCTTAGAGGATTGCCATGTTTCAGAACAGCAAACGTGTGCTAATAGTGAGAAATAGTGTGCAATTGGTACAGGGAACATATAAGTTCAGGTCAATGGCAAGGGGAATGTGGAAACCATTCAAGGTGTTACTTACGTGCCCAATCTAGCGACAAATTTATTATCTATTAGTGCGAATATCAAGAAAGGCATGGTGGCAGTGCTATTGTTGAGGATTGTCAGATTTATAAAGATGCTGAAGACAAGTGTGACTGAAGTGAGGAGCATCTATAAACTGAACGTGGTCCTATCAATCAAAGCTAATCTTGCAGTGAAGCGTAACACATAGATACTGTGGCACTTGAGTTGGCATAATCTGAAGCTACTGGCATGGCATTAGGTATAGACTTTGTGAGTGAAAATGAGAAGTCCTGCATCCCTTCGTCTTGAAGGAAAGCACTCAAAAAAACCTTTTGACACAAAAGGATCTAAGAAAGCTGAACACAATCTAGAACTTATTCACACAGTTTTGTGCGGGCCAATGGAAAAAGCGTCCATAAATGGCGCACTATATTTACTGACATTTATCGACGATGCCACCCAAAAGACTTTTTAAATTCATACTTCATTAAGTCAAAAGATGAAGTGCCAAGCAAGTTCTGTGAATTCATGGCCATGGCAGAAAACAAAACTGAAATGAAAGTCAAAATACTTCGGTCTGACAATGGAAAGGAATATGTTAACCAAGTGATGCATAGGATACTTGGAATGGCTGGGATAAAGCACCAGTTAACAGTCTAGTACACTTCAAAGCAAAATGGAGTGGCAGAGAGAGCGAATAGGACCATTTTATAGAAAGCTCACTCAATGTTGCAAGATGCCGCTTGGATTAAAAAATATTAGGCTGATGCTTTTAACGCTGCTATTTATCTAAAGAACAGATCATCGACAAAGGCCGTAAAGGACGTGACCCCTGAAGAAGTGTGGTCGAGAAAAAAAGGTGGATCTGAGCAAGTTGAGTGTGTTCTGATGGACACCTTTTTGCATGTACACAAACAGCAGGGAAATGAATGGGATGCCAAGAGCAGAAGTATGATATTCTTCGGATACTATGAAAATTCAAATGGGTACAGACTAATTGATCTCAAGAGTTCCAAAAGAATCCATAGGTCCCTCTATGTTGTGTTCAATGAAGGGGAATCTTGATTTGTAGAGTGACTGATGAAATAGAAGTATCCACGGTGAAATTCGCTCAACCAGAATGTGAAGCGGGGACTGAAATGCATCTTGAATGACTCTCACCAGATTTTCGTGGCTTTGCGCTACCACCTTTGTCCAGGAACAATCTTAACATTGAAGACACCATATCAGTGCAGCAGTTGGCAGAACAGGGATGTCATAATCAACAAGAAGTTTTGAAGTGTCCACGAGAAAGTGGAGAAAGAATGTTACCAAGAAGGGAAAGGTGTCCAAAGAAGTTCACTGACATGGTTACATACCAAACTGTGTGCGACATTGATGAGCCAAAGTCTGACACAGATGCACTCTCAAGGGGAAATAAGCACAAGTGGCAACCTACAATGCAAGATGAGTATCATTGACTGGTCAAAAATGATGCATGGATCCTGGACTGACAACCCTGAGAACAAAAAGGTTGTAAAGAACAAGTGTGTATTCAAGGTGAAGAGGGTTGAAGATGGCGGTGTCACTCGATACAAAGCTCTGGCGGTCAAGAAGGTATTCACCCAGGAAGCTGGGATTGATTATGGAGAACCCTTCCCCCCTAATGGTACGAAACTCAACGGTCAGGACACCTACTGGCACCTGCAGCTGAACGGGAATGGGACATAAACCATCTGGATTAGGGATGGGTCAATATTACATTTTCTCGATACTTGATACTAGTTTCGATACCAAAACATTTCCACGGTATTCAATAATGATACTTTTACCTATACCAATTTAAAATTGTCATGAACACAAAACAACTTGGCCAATAAAATTGCTCATTTTACTAGTGCCGTTCACACACTGAAACTATATAAAAACCCACATTACACTGGAAACAAATGGTGGACGGCCTGTAACCCAAACGTCCTTAACCAATGATAAACCAACACAGTCTCCTTCGATTCTGTAGAATCACGTTTTCACAGTAAAAGCTGTAATCAATCTTTGAGGAAAGTGATAGCCCAGTACACACTTATTTTGCAGTTTTTAAGTTTTATTTTGTGACTACAAGGAAATTATTGTAATGATAAAAATAGTAATTATGTGATACACCTCTTGTGATCTAGACCCCGGAATACGCGGGCTAGGCCATGACAGGTGTATCATATAATTATGGTATTTTTTGTGGATATTTAATAATGTAGTAGCATCATAGCCTGTGGAATCCACGGGTTAGGTCACGACGTATCAGATAGTTATGAAATGTATTTTTGTGAATATTTAATAATGCAGTTGCTTCCAATAATTATGGTATGTGTGGGATGTACAGTAATTACTCAATTTGCTCGCTCATGCCTATTGGTGCTCGCTCACAACTCTCTTCCTGCTTTATTGTACCTCAATTATGTACCATAAAAGTAAATTTTGTCAAAAATTGTAACTGTGGTATGTATGGGTTGCGTAAAATCAACTCAAGGTGCTCGCAGCTGTGTGAATATTATGTTATGAATAAGATATGGTATATTATGGTACACTTGTACTTTTAAAATTTAATTACTTGTAAACTGTTTGTCCGATCTCAACCTGCGAAGGCTTTTTGGAATGCTCGCTGCCAGCTGAGATAATTATGGTACACATTAAAAAATAGTTAATATCTTGTGAACTGTTGGACATAGGTCAAATTTGATGGGTGCGTTGGAATACCCAAAGGGCACAGATTAAATTGTGGTACACTTTTTGAAAATATCGTATAAGTTTACATTTTGAAAGTATATTAAACATCCAAAAGTTATGGTACATCTGTACCATAATTATGGCACAAGAAAATAGGTGATAAATGTAGATAAAATGATGGTACATTTTTCAAAAGTATTGTATGTATTCCGAAAGTTATGGTATGCTCATACCATAATTATGGCACAAGAAGATGGGTGTTATAATCCAATACTTTTGGGTATTCTTATGCGATACTCGATACTATAAAGTATCGAGGGTATCGCGGTATAGAGGATCCCATCCCTAATCAATGTTGCAACAACCTTCGTAAATGGTGAGCTGGAGGAGGAAGTGTTCATGGAACAACCAGAGGGTTTTGTCATTGCAGTCGTGGAAACAAAGCTATGTACACTTAAGAAAGAGTTGTATGGCTATAAACAGTCATCCAGAGTATGGGATGAGTGACTGCATGCAATGCCTGAGATGGGCTATAAAGTGTCTGATGATGAACCCTGCTAATACAGGAAGGCTTGCAAAGAAAACATTGGCATTGTTGCAGTATATGTTGATGACCTTGTAATTTTTTCAAACATGAGAAGGAAAAAGTGAAGCTCATGGACAAAATAATGAATTGATTCAAATACAGGGATCTTGTAGAAGCAAGAAATTGCCTTGGACTGAGAATCTAGCGTAAAAGAGAGAAGGGAGAGATCTGTGTCGATTGGTGCAAATACTTATCCCTAATCGTATATAGATTCGGAATGACTGACTGCATACCAATCAGCATTCTACTGGATGCAAATTGCTACACGAGTAAATTAAACCTCATTGACAGTGTGGACCTGTGTTTACTGTACCAATGCTTGGTAGGTTCATTAATGTATTTAGTTGTGTGGACAAGACCTGTGAGTGTACTGAGTCAATTTAACAAACTGTATAATGAGGAACACTGGAAGGCTGCAAAGAGATTTTTAAGGTACTTGAAAGGCACTTCCAGCTACTGACTCGTGTACAGAAGAACAGGAAACATCTTCGGTTACGTGGATGATGATTGGGCCAGTGACATGCAAGACAGAAGATTGTATACAGGTTTTGTATTTCAGTTAGGAGCAGCTGTCACCTGGGAGTCAAGGCGGGCAGCAGCGAACAGTAGCTTTATCCGGCACAGAGGCTGAGTACATGGCCTTGTGCGAGGCAGCCAAGGAGGCTAGCTATATCATAAGTCTGCTGCATGAACTGCTTGGGGAGAAAACCAACATTGTGTTACTGGATACCAACCAAGGATCTCAGAAGTTGGCAAATATTCCAGTGTTCTACAACAGGACGAAGCAAATTGACGGTCACCATCACTTCATCAGGGATGCTGTCAAGATGAAGCTGGTCAACCTATCCTATCCGAGAGGATGATTGCCGACATCTTGACCAAAGGACTACGTAGTGGTAAACACAGTGTATGTATAAAGCTTAGGCATTGTGTCTCCAGATTGAGGGAGAGTGTTGATGGACTTGGTATATAGTGTTGCTGGACTTGGTGTTTAGTGTTGCTGGACTTGGTGTTTAGTGTTGCTGTTGTCACCTTTGTTCTGCATGTGTATCATCTAACCATTATGTGGAGTAGTAAATAAAGTTTTAATGTGATGCTGTACTTAATAATGATAACAATATAGTAGTTACTATAAAAAAAACAGGTTTACATCTTACAGGTAGGGTGATTTTTCAAAGGTTTGTTGCAAAAATCCTAAGAAACCAGGATTGGACTATAGCTTTAATTCCATCATACAGTATTGTAAAAACATCATGTGAATTCATTCATCAGATTTCCTGCATTTTCAGATGTGTATGTTCTCCATTGTACGAAACACTTTATACCTACATGTTGCTTCATCGCAAGTAGTCAAAATTAATAATTACCTTAGGGAAAATTGGTGTTTATGTTGTATTTTCATGGGGAATACTTTACCAGTGTTTATCAATGTGTTGGAAAACACTTTGCATGTATCTTGTAAACTTTTCATTCAGTGAGGTAAGCTACTTGAAACTCAGTCATGTAGAGCTCCACTCCCTTTGTTGAAGAATAGTGGAGGTAAATTCTTTTGGAACACAAGTTAATGGAGCTAAGAGTTTGTATTTATAGGAGAGAAGTTTATGGCCTTAAAGTTTGGCTTCATAACCTCTCTTGTAGAAGTGAAAATGAGTAGTGGCCGTGTTGCGTCCTTAGGCAGCAAGCGTGGAGCAAGTCACAGTTGTATGCTGGCACATACAATAGTGTTGGTGCATGTTTAATCCGTCATGAATTGGTGTACAAGTGATGGCAGTATGTACAGAAAGTTCACTGGCTGTTGCTATGTTTCAGGTGGAGATTAAAGACGAAATAGAAATATTTGATGAAGTAATAGAACTCAATGCAGGCTCCCCTCAACCAGCCACAGTGTTTGACTCACACCGTAGCAGCAACCAGGTGAGTGTGGAGACTTCCTCCAGTATAACTTTTAGCGTTGTTTAATTCAAACAGTGTAACTACACTGGTAAGGAAAATTGCATCAAAATCATTTCATTCAACCGGATATTACGTCAGACTAGTTGACAGTGAACATTTCATTCAACCGGTGTAGCTACACTGGTGTAATTTGGTGCAGCAAAATCTACTCCTGCTCTGGAGGAGGTGTAGCTGGTTTAGTGTAATAAAATGTGCGTGAAATTTGTATGCGTCTGTTGAATAGTTTTAGTGTTGGATGAAGGTTGTTTCAATTCTTCATAACAGTGGAAGAGCACTTGTAAATGGAAATAACGAATGTATGTCCTATTCAATTAACAGTAAGTGTCAAAAGTGGACATTCAGATATTTCCACATCGTTGTATGAAGTATACATAACCTTAACACTCCACAGTTTCTGAATGTTCATGTTAGAAATGTGCAGCAAATTGTTAGCAAATGGAAATACTTTTAAGGTAAATGGCTTCTTGTTTGCACAGAAATTTATCTCTCGAATTGAGCTATGAACTTCGACCATTGATCCTTCGATACGTAAGTGAAACTTCAGTATTAATTGCTTCTTTGGATGGTTTAAACATGTACTCTGTTGATGGTCAAACATATTACCGGAGTTGTCAACTACCCGTATTTGACTTTATTGTAATAACGTAGCTTGGCTGCTAGCGTGGGGCAGGATATGCCGAATATGAGAAAAACTCTGATGCTTGGCTATAAATGTAGTAAAGATGTATTTCCGGGGGTGCCAGCTCATTTAAAGCATTTATGAGCACATGGAGATGATATCTTAGGGCAGTAGCAGGTCGTCAGACATGTGGCGATACCTTTGCAGCACACTTTATCGAAAGAAGTTAAGAAGAGTTTACTGAGCACACTTAAACAGTTCACAAGTTGAGCACATGGGTTTTCTGGATGGGCTGGATCCCAAGGTTACGTTAAATATTAAGAAATAAAATAAGACGAGGTACATTTGAACTAGGTATATTGACTGAGCCAGAGCACGCATATAGTCAGTGATACAAAATCCCTCAAATGAAGCAGGCATGACATACCAGGCCTGCCATAGGCCAACACGGAACAATTTACTTAACAGCACAGGGAAAACTTAATGGTGTTACACTCTCCGGGCCCGCGAGTTTGGCGTAGAGGAAGGTGCATCTGCGGGAGGAGCAAATAAAATGAAACTGTTCCTGTAATTAATAGACTTAGTATTTCAGCTAACATTGTTGATGCAAAATGATGAAGGTCCCACGGTGCGCGACACACGGCCACCCTCATAGGCGTACAACTCTAACTTGAAGATGGTGATCTTGCCTTTGGTTATACGGCAGGACGTCACTCACTTCTGCCCCAGCAGCATTACCTAAGCTTTGGCTGGTTTGTTTTTCTGCCACGTCTTCTTTGATGGCAGGTGGGCATGGTTCATTAACATAGTCAGGAATGGACATGGCCCGAATATTGTCCCTATGGACCTTGCACCTTGTTGGCCCAATCTGTATCAAATACGACATTTGACAGATTTTCTCTAGGATTCTGTGTGGATCAGTCCACTTGGGGGCAAGTCCCGCTCAAAATTTTTTTTGGCAGTTGACAGGTGGTGCATGCACACGTAAACGAAATCACCCGGTAACTAGGGCAGGGCATAGGTGGTAGTCTTGTTTCTGGCAGCCATTTTTTAACATGACATTTCTGATTAGCGCGCGCTTCGTGGTGACGCAGCCTTTACTCCGCTTCTCTTACTTCAAAGTCTGTAATCAGGTTCACGGCATGTAAACTACTGTAGTGCCCCGATGGCTATGAGCCTTGACAGCAGAGAGAGAGCATTTTCCTGAATTATTTTTCGCAACATATCAAGTTCTGCTGTGCCTGCAGCAGGAAGCTGTATCCGCTCTGATAATGCCTGCGGTCATTTCAGCACCATGTAATTGCGATTCAAACCATTTTTTGATGGGAAACACATCCTGTTTTTCAAGATATTTCAGTCCCATGACTCCTGAGTCACTTGCTGTATCACGCTCGTATTTTCCCATCAGATGATTTCAATATCACACTTTGGGGCCATGTGCAAAGTTTCAGTTGATTGGCTGATGCCCTAACCTCACTCTCTTATTGGCTGGCGACTTCCCTCGCCCTGACTTCTCATTGGTGAGAGACTGCTCATGCGCAACTTCTTGGTGGAGGGAGATTTCTCCCCACTACACTCATGTTGCTTTATTATGCCATGCATGGCCTGAGGACGAGAGACTTCAGCAGAGGACACCAGAGACTGCACATCACCGCCTGGGACTACTTGCCTGAGCTGTGCTGAGACTCCACCTCCATGACAGTGGCTCCGTTATGATTTTGCTTCTAGTTAAGATTTTGTTTTACTTTATAATACTATGTACCACATCAACTCACTCGACATAGCCAAGCAAGTAATTGCATAATTGCAAGTGTATACGTTTCAGTGCTTTAATTTTATTAAATGTATTAAATTGACTTAGCTTATTTCTTATTGAGTGTTTGTGCTCAGCCCTAGACTGCTCGGGCATCACACTACCCCAGACTTGCTAGGCCTGCACCACACAACTCAGCAGGAGATTTCGTGGTGGCTTTGTTGGTGAGGTTATGTAAACAGAAAGGTATGTCGGGTATGTGCTGCACCCATGTTGTATGATCTTCTCCTACCCTAAGGTGCAGTTGGTCCCTCACTTCGTAGTTTGTGCATTCTGTGTGGTTCACACATGCGTGGTAAATGTTAGTTGTGTGATGTTCAACAGGCCATTCTGTACACAACCCCCTCAATGCGGTCCAGAAAACTGGGTGGCATTATCACTGAAGAGTGTTTTGTGGTAACCCCAGCAGGGAAAAACTCCTTTTTCATGGTGGCAGCAATGTGGCATATGTGTGCGCTTGGTAATGCATACAGTTTGCACCAACGTGCAAACAAATAATTTACTACAAGTATGAAACACTTCCCATCTGATGAGCGAGGGTAAGGGCCAATGAGGTTAAGGATGATAGCTTCGAATGGTCATTGTGACAACGTTGGTTGTTGTTGGGCTGTCCCGTCAGATCTGTGTTTTGTAAACATTACGCTCACTGCTTTGGCGCACGCGTTCTCCAACGTCTTTTGCGAGGCCAGGCCGCAAATAGGATGACCTAATGTTACGACAGTTTGAGCTATGCCGGGGTGTCCAGACAAGACTGTTGTTATGAGCGACATGAATGACATTGACTTTATACTTGAACAAATATTGTTCAATACTTTTAGGGACCAAACAGGAGATAGCACTTTCCCATGTTTAAATTACACTCTGCTTTCAGGGGAACAGAACACTTCCCCACAGTAAACACACATGTAGGAGTTTACTCTTAGAGAGACGGGTCATTTTGGTCATGGGACGGTTCACTGACTTGTTCAAGCATTAACGACTTAACTGATGCGTACACTAATGCACAGTCGTGCGTGCATTGCTGACGCACGAGCGGAGCAGCTTTGGTATGCCTCCCGAGCAGGACAGTGAGGGCAACTTCAGTCAATATTGTAATTTTCTCCAGGGCCACATAATGCAGAAGATTTAGAGGAGTTAAAAATAATGAAAGCATAGCTACAGTATTTGTTGAAAGGATGGGTGTGTGGAATGTTGTGGTAAGGTTATAGCTTCGTACTCGCTGATTTTGAGGAAGGGTAAACTCAAACAATTAAAAGGTATCCTATATATTGCTTATTTGTTGTATCTGTTTTTTATATAGCTCATATTGTATTGTTACGACATGTATGTTTGGGGTTAAAAAAAAATTCCGTTATTTTGGGTTAAATTAACTTTTTTTTTGGTAAGCGTGATGTCTTTAGTGTTATTTTACTTGCCCTCTCTCTCTTTTTTGTTCCGAAGCCCTAGATTTTATGACAGCGGGAAGTTTCCTATTCCTTTGTTTTTTGTTAAGATGCAATAGGCCTACTCTTAAATAATATTTATTTAGTATTTTCATTTGGAGCTCCCTTCCTTGGAGGTTAGGTTAGGGAATTAGGCTGTTTTTGTTTGGTTAATGCCTCCTGATTACTCATTCATTTTGTTTGATAAGAAACATGAGTTTCTTTGTTTTTTTGTAAGTAATGTGGTGAGGATTGATTTAATCATCTTTATTTAAAAATTTGGTTTTGGGAAGCCATTTTCGAAAATCAGTTTGTGTTGAGCATGTGTCATGTTTTGACTTTTTGGCCTTACATTTGATGTCGAGGTTCTATTTGAAAGTTAACTGATAATGTCTCGTTACGAATTTATTCCTTTAATTTTAGATTTTTTTTAGGTTGAACAGTTATTCTTAATTTGCCAACTTAATTTGTTTCATTTTTATTTTAAGATTAGATCATTTAAGTTATGGTGGAATTGAATTAGGAATCAGTTTCTTACTGTTTTATTTCTATTTTCTGTAAGATTAAAGGCCTTTTATTTTTGACTGCCGAAGTTCTTAAGGAACTGAGGTCACTCGTATTTTTTAATTTGAAAAAGTTTTGTCACCATAAGGATCAGCAGACTTCTTCTGAAGTGACGGCAGCTGGCCGTATTTTTCTTGGCCGAGGTGCTGGTTATTTTTCCCCTTTCAACAGTTCGGAAGAATTGTTATCTTCTGCTCGTACAAAGCACAGGCTTCAACTATGAGCTACGTCGACTCTTTCCTTGATAAAGCTGGGATGTTGTGATGATCAGTACACTTTGCCGCTAAGCTTGTAAGGGGAAATGGGAGTTTGGCTTTGAGCTATCGAGGTATCGATAGTGGTGGTAGCTGGCTCTGATTGGCCAGCCATGATGTCGGCCGCGGCCGTGACGTCAGCAAGGCAGCTGGTATTATCGGCTGTGAGTAACGAGGTCAAGGAGTTGTGAGTGGGACAGCGGCAGTTGAGTGCGAGCAGCTGGGTGAGCGGTTGTAGGCAGTGTGGCACTGGTGTGCTGCCTGGGAGGAGGCCGAGCCCATGTGGTCATGACGAGTACTGGGTAAAACTTTGGTGTGGTGCATGGTTGGGATGTTCTTCCCGGCTTTGCAGGAAGAATGGCCCCGGCCATGCCTTTTAGTAGGTTAAGTTGATTGTAAGTTTTTAGTAAATAAGGGGCTTAGTTGATAGAAGGTGGTGTAGTACGCATCATGCTAGGTGCGTGGGTGTAGGATGTGTCGAGAGACTGGGGTAGAAGCTTTATAGGTAAATATGCCTTGCTCATCAGCTCTGGCCAAGGACAATTGAGGTTAGGTTTCTTTTATTTTAAGTAATTATCATTGACTTGGGATGGAACCTTCGTTTTTGCAGTTGTGTTGTTTTTCAGACATCGTAGAGGAAATTTAAATGTAAGGTCATGTGTGTTTGTAGTACGTGGTATTTTAATTGCTCCACAGGTTGTTGTGTTCGTATGTGGCTGAGTTGGGTTGGTACTACTGCTCTGAAGTAAACAGAGGTCTATGTTATGTTTCCTGATACTTTTTGACAGGTTCCTCCCTAAAACAAAATTTTGTGTGTTTTCAATTATACATTTTTAAAGTCATTTGACCTTTTCTTTGGTTTCTAAAATAATTCTTGTTCAAGTTCTTTAAAAGCATATTTCATTATCCTGGTCAATCTATCTATACTAGGAATAAATTCTATAAGCGCACATAAATAAAGTAACATTAAATTTTCTCTTGTGTGATTTTCATTTAAGCCCTAGGGAGCTAATGGATGGTTGAGCGCTATTGCTATAGCTACTTTAAGCTAATGTATTTACAAATATTCTGATGCACTGACCCAAAATAATTTTGGTTAAGGTAACTTCATATTGGTGTAAAGTAATTTTACTTGTAACTGAACATCATTGTTAAAGGAGGCAGTCTACCCAAAATCCATTTGAAGCATACTAAATACCTTTTTTTTTCTTTTGTTTATACTCACATCTGGTGAGTTAAATTCTGGAATAATAATGAGAAGGGCATCCTACAGCAAATTCTTTTATTACTTAACTCAAACACTGGTTAGGCCAGTGAGATTTCGATTTCTATTATATATATATATATATTTTTTTTTCTGGTTGTTTATTTAATTGGGTAATAAGTTTAACCTAATAAATCTGTGACCTTGTACTAATTGTAACTTATGTTTAGATTTCAGTAACCTAAATTTATATCTTGTATTTTCGGTTTTGCCACTGCAAAACCCCATCCGTTTCAATACTAAACTAATTTATTATTTTTAATTGTGTTGTTTTGTTATTGAAATAAAACAAGTACTTTTATTTTTTTAAAAATATTATTTGTTTCTTGCTAGTTGTTAAGGACCCCGCCCTTTCTTTTTTCTTTTGAATCTCTCAGCATCTCGCAACAAGTAGCATAGTATTTAGGAATTGGGTGCCTGAAGAAGGATAGTTAATTTACTTAAGGTAGCTTAAATACACATTGCCTTGTCTCTCTGTCAAAGTCAGACCCCTGAAGTGTTTGCGGTATCCTGTTGCATTCTGAGTGAGTAAAACCCCTCATTACCCCCATAACCCCCCTCCCCCTCTCTGTTCCCTACTTTGGCTTTTGGGTTTAAATGAGCCTTTTCTGGTTTCCAAGCAAGTATTTAGGGTACAGGGTATCATGCTGGCCCTGCTGAGTAAAAGTTAAGCATGTGGTGGAGGCTTTGCAGGTTAGATTTTGGTGTTGGCTCATTTTTCTATTTTTGCCAGTTCTAAATTTTATCCCTACCCCTCCTTTATTCCTCTCCCTCCCCACCTACCTCCGTTACATTTGGTGTAGTCTCCAGGTAGTTTAAATTTTCTTTGGTTACAACTGGAGATCACATTTCCTCTCTGTCTCCCGTTACAGTATTATCATGAGCTTGGGAATTAATATAACTATTTTACGTGTAACTACTCTTCATAAAAAATCATTCCCGAAGACACAATTGTATTAATTCTGCTTTGTATGAAACTCCACAGCATGAAAATGAAAGTGTGTTGGATAAAATCAAACATCAATTCTATGCAAAATATCCCAAGAAACCTATATGGATAGCCCACTACACATCTGAATAAACTTTTTCTAGATAAACTATGCTGTATAACATATGCCACTAAATGTTCAGTTACTTACTATTAGACCTACCCTGTTAACAAATATCCTAGTAGTACCACTTATGTAGGGCAGTGATTATTACTCTTGTAACTTTAACATAATGAATGTTATTAATTGGTGTGTATGCTACAAAAATGCACAATTTGTTGGCTGCAAAAAACTCATTTGGTATGTTCATTTAAGAACTAGATGATACAATTCTGCATTACTCCTGCTAGGTGTCACAATCCATAATTGATCTGGGATTTTTTTTCAAGGGCTGTACAGGCAGGTACAGTCTAATTTTTGTGTAACATGAATCAGGTAAATTTATTTACAGTGTACACTATTTGATGCCTAATGCATTGTTTGAATGTAAAGTGTAGTGATACATGTTAACCAATTCACAAATGGCATTGAAATTTATAATAAAACCGAAAACATATAGGCATCCATAAACAAAATTACATAATTTGTCAGCTTTTCATATAACTTTTATATCCTCAGTAAAAGAAGGGAATGTATGGCCTATGAGCTTCTGTCTAGCTATTATGAATTATGTTGCTGTACAGTTTATAACAACCAATACTCAATAAAGGCATTGTATAGTTCCCTATAACAAATTTACACTCAAATGAAAACTTAAATTTGTATTCTTATTTTAGCATTCAATATTTGTAGACATGGGTTTTAATATTGAGAATCTGGGAAAATATTAAGCACTTTATGAAGAATGTACATTAATTAATTAAAAAAATTGAGAAATTAAATAAAATTCACAGTGGACATTGCAGTTTTAATGCCAACAGTAACTGATGTTCACTAGAATGTGTTTCATTCAAAGAAGCTTAAGTGTTTTATACAGCTTTCAGTGTATAATAACCTACAATGTGATGTGTATTGTATTTGGCACCATGTTTTTTGTGGATATCTTCAGCAACTAGAAGTCAGCAAATTCTTGCTGCATATTTTAATATTTCCTTTTGGTTGTAGGAGTCTCTCTGAATCTGCCCATAGTACCTTCGTAGTAACATTGTTCCTTAATACAGACCAAGCAGTTCTCAACACTAGGTGTGGATATCACCTTGGGACATGCTACGAGAGATCTAAAAGAAACTTGGCTGGTGAATCTGCTGCTAATTAATTTAGAAGAACCAAGTGACAATATGTACTCTTGGTGCAGTTCATAAAGGCTTTCCGATACTCTCACACCAATCTTAACTAAACAGACTCAATGTATTTCTTATGTTATTCTCATTGATAGGCTTTAAGTGAAGTCCATTAGTTATTTACACATTTTATTTTCAAATTAAATATTATTCACCAGATGATAAAACAGGATAGGAAAATTATGCACAACAACAAAATACATTAATTATAAACATCAATTTTTTTATTATATTTCAATGCTAATTATTAAAACACATTGTTGTTAGCATAGTGGGCCATCAATAACATAACAATAAACTATAAAAAGAATACAACATTTATAAAACCTCAACAAAATATAGTACTACTACAAACAGTTAACCCCATAATAAGAAGTTTTTTTCTCAAGTATTTTAAGCTGTTTACATTTCAACTCTGAATCAGCTGTTCTTCCCATCTTGAAAATGTTAGCGTGAACAAGTGAACATTATTCGGGGCTTGTTTTTAAAATATGATAAAATGAAAACCACACCCCAATGTTGGAAATACAGTGATACCGTAATTCGGATTACTTGGCACCTACTGGGGTAACTTTGCAACACTCAAAATGTTTGTTTTGGTGCCAGGATTAGACAAAGAAACAGAGAACTGTAGATAAATATTTTAAATTTTTAATGTGATCTACCCCAGGTAATGTTTGCTAAGTCTTCACCAAATATGTGGCTGGAATACAAACTTTGGGTGGTGCAAAGTAACACAAGCAGGAGCAAAGTAACCCAAGCAGGAGCAGAGTAACCCAAGCAGGAGCAAAGTAACACAAGCAGGAGCAAAGTAACCCAAGAAGGAGCAGAGTAACCCAAGAAGGAGCAGAGTAACCCAAGAAGGAGCAGAGTAACCCAAGCAGGAGTAAAGTAACCCAAGAAGGAGGAAAGTAACCCAAGCAGGAGCAAAGTAACCCAAGCAGGAGCAGAGTAACCCAAGAAGGAGCAGAGTAACCCAAGCAGGAGTAAAGTAACCCAAGAAGGAGGAAAGTAACCCAAGCAGGAGCAAAGTAACCCAAGCAGGAGCAGAGTAACCCAAGAAGGAGCAGAGTAACCCAAGCAGGAGCAAAGTAACACAAGCAGGAGCAAAGTAACCCAAGCAGGAGCAGAGTAACCCAAGAAGGAGCAGAGTAACCCAAGAAGGAGCAGAGTAACCCAAGCAGGAGTAAAGTAACCCAAGAAGGAGGAAAGTAACCCAAGCAGGAGCAAAGTAACCCAAGCAGGAGAAGAGTAACCCAAGAAGGAGCAGAGTAACCCAAGCAGGAGTAAAGTAACCCAAGAAGGAGGAAAGTAACCCAAGCAGGAGCAAAGTAACCCAAGCAGGAGCAGAGTAACCCAAGAAGGAGCAGAGTAACCCAAGAAGGAGCAGAGTAACCCAAGCAGGAGCAGAGTAACCCAAGCAGGAGCAGAGTAACCCAAGAAGGAGCAGAGTAACCCAAGCAGGAGTAAAGTAACCCAAGAAGGAGGAAAGTAACCCAAGCAGGAGCAAAGTAACCCAAGCAGGAGCAGAGTAACCCAAGCAGGAGTAAAGTAACCCAAGAAGGAGGAAAGTAACCCAAGCAGGGGCAAAGTAACTCAAGAAGGAGGAAAGTAACACAAGCAGGAGGAAAGTAACACAAGCAGGAGCAGAGTAACCCAAGCAGGAGCAGAGTAACCCAAGAAGGAGCAGAGTAACCCAAGCAGGAGTAAAGTAACCCAAGCAGGAGTAAAGTAACCCAAGCACGAGTAAAGTAACCCAAGCAGGAGTAAAGTAACCCAAGCAGGAGCAAAGTAACCCAAGCAGGAGCAAAGTAACCCAAGCAGGAGCAAAGTAACCCAAGCAGGAGCAAAGTAACCCAAGCAGGAGCAAAGTAACATAAGAAGTAGCAAAGTAACCCAAGCAGGAGCAAAGTAACATAAGAAGTAGCAAAGTAACCCAAGCAGGAGCAAAGTAACCCAAGCAGGAGCAAAGTAACCCAAAAAGGAGCAAAGTAACACAGGCAGGAACAAAGTAACCCAGGCAGGAGCAAAGTAACATAAGAAGTAGCAAAGTAACCCAAGCAGGAGCAAAGTAACATAAGAAGTAGCAAAGTAACCCAAGCAGGAGCAAAGTAACACAGGCAGGAACAAAGTAACCCAGGCAGGAGCAAAGTAACACAAGCAGGAAGAAAAGTAATCCAAGCAGGCTTATGGCACCGATCTAACTGAACTTTTATGAGTGTCTCAGTTGTCATGTTTGGAATGTATGAAATAAAAACGTGCAGGAGAATTATTTCCCAAAAGAAAATATAGATATACAAAATAGCTTTCCAGCTGTTTTTTTACTTGGCAAGTGTTTGAGACAAAAATGTTACCTGGGATACCATTTACCTTTACAGTGTTTAATGTGGAAGAGATTACGTGTATAACTGAGAGTGTTAGTTATCTCACAGTACAATGTAAACATTAAATTGAACCAGTATGACTTATGCTTACTATAAGGACATAACACTTGTAGCATTGCAGTTTATACACATTTTTATCACTTTTATAATTGTTTTTCAATTTCACTTTTAGTTAAAATTCACTGTTTCATTTGTCAGTGAGTGTAATTGTCAAAATTTCTCCTTTCATGCCACATGGTAGAAGTAAGCGCTTTATCACTTTTAGTGGGAGGTTGTATTTCAAGTGTTATCTGTATTATGTGGCTCTTTCGAATTCTCAGGCTTCAGAGCAAGGTGATGTGACTTTTGAGATTAGGTTTTTTTCATGGTTCCCGTGCCATCGGCAGTTTTGTAGTTTCAAGAAGCGGTGTGATGTAATGTTCAGCCACTAGAAGGTCGCGAGCCCCGGCCAATTGTGTATTTTTAGATTCGTAATTTGGAGTTGGGCAGCTGCATGCGCCGAGCTGCGGGCAGCGAGCCCAGGGAGTGTTCTTAATATTAGTACAACTGCAGAAACAACATGTCGTTTGTGAGTGAGATTTTTTTTCATCAAGTGAACAACTGAGATAGAGACATGTACTGAAGATAGTAGTGTGGGAGGCCGATAGGCATCAAAAGGGAAGGTTTGTTTTTCGTCCCCCTTGCCTTTTTTAATTTTTCCTTGCGAGTCGAGATGAATAGTTGAACTTAATCGCTGCTGTGACTCTGTACCTGTGAGTGTTTAATGAGAAGGAAGACGGGTGTGTGTGATGTTATACTGACATAAAATGTAACAAAAATCTAGTATAATTCCGACACGGATATTTCCTGTTATTATTTCTACAAAACCAGGTGAACCAATTTTTGTGCTCTACGTGACTAAGGCTAGCAGAACCCAACGTAAGTGCTGAAGATATGTAAATTGCATTGTAGCATAGCGAGTAAGATGCTATGTTGCAAAATGTCACGCGAACATGTAGACAGAGTCTGCGACAACACTTGCATGAACTTGTAATTGTGGCTGAAGGCCACATTACACACTGTCTTGAAAGAAGTTTGATGCTGTCGGGTGAGACACGAGACGAGCGACGACACTAATACTTACTGGTAATATGGATGCCAGTGGTGCTTCTCAGTCACCGCACTATTGAGACTCAGGGTTCACAGGGATGCTGTGGGTTCTGTGTGTCCCTCTCACTCTTGTGTACTTTCAGACACGTTGGCAATACTAAACTTTTACTAAACATCACTTTCATAATAAGCACTTAATAAAATACGTGTGGCTAGGACACTTGTCACTACTGAATAAAAGAGGTAGGTTCACTGTAGACTTGTTTTTATTATTATTGCTCGTACAGATCAATGTGCCAATGAAATTATGATACCCTCGGTCATGACTAGCCAATTCCGCTTGGGTGCTCCACAGCCCGCAATTAATCTAGCGCACGCCTAGAAGGATGATCTCACCGAGGTGCGTGAAAGCACAGCCTTCACAAGGGAAGAGGGCCGACAGCCCCTAGGTAGACTGACGGTTTTTCCCTGAAGACATGACATGGTGAATTACAAATGAAAACACTTGATGAAACATATTAACACGTGTGATAACCTGGCATCACTAACGAAAACTCGTCTGGGCTTGGCCGCCAGCACGTGGGTAGTGTGGTGACTGACTATACACAGAGTCGGCTAGAATGGAAGTGATTGTTCACAAATTACAAAATACATAAACCCTCAAAATATATGTGAAACAAGACGAGTATTCTCAATAAACACACAAATGTGTGAAAACATGCTTAGGTGTCGCAGATGCCGCTGGATGAAGTTTGTAGCGAACCACGTGGTACAGTTGAAATTGCAATTTTTCTTCTTGAAAACGGCAAATTAAATTCATACGAAATATTAGTCTGGTCGAGAAAATTATTCTCTTCATGATTGAAATTATTACAGGCCTGTAGCATACCTGATAGCGGAAGAGTCAAACATTAAATTGACAGCTTGGGTCAAACACAAAAGCATCCATTTATGTGAAAATTACAGGGAACCCTGACAGAATTTAACATAGAACCCTGAATAAAATATTGCACATACGATGTTACATAAATAAGCTCTCTAAACGCAATGATGGCGTAGACATATACTTGGCGTTGGTTACCCACGTGGTTGTACGTGATGTTGCCGTAAAATATTCAAACATGAAAAATACCCTTAAATACATATATGAAAACAAAGCCCTTAAAATTGCACGTAGCAATAATACAGAAATTACACTGGAACGTCATAAACATAGGCAGATGGCGCCTGATTCAAGTTACATGGCTTGCGTGACCTCTCCGACATCTTTCTCCTCCTTCTCCTCTATTAAGTAGAAAATACCACAAGGGTGAAATTAATTAGTTAAGCGGAAGCATAATGCTGGGGAAATGTCTGGCAAAACGTACACAAGCAAAGGTTAACCGGTATACTAAAAGTCCTATTGAAATCTACATCAGTGAACAAAAGGTTGTAGTGTGTACGTGACAGTGTCTTACCTCGCCAGCTCTCCTCGACAGACTGTCCATAGGCAAGCGTCGCACGGACCTACCATGGCCGCCTACGGGGTTCACATAAGCGGAATTACTATGCACGCCGAGTAAAATATTTTACTGTTGAAATAAAAATGGCACAAATATATTAAATATTGTTTTACATTTTATAATTCTTATGAATTTTTCATATTAATTTAGTGTCTCTTTATGACCACGTTCATGCCGGAATATCAGTGTTCTTAATTTTGGTGCTACGGGTACTTTGAATTTCATTACCATACATTTTCAAATTGACGACAAACACTTTAAAACATTTTAAGACATTTAAAACCCTGAAAATAAAAATACAAGACACATTTTACACTGCCAAATAATATTTACGTGAAAGTTCATAATATTGGCCTCATTGTGCACGTGCAGGTACAGGTGACACGTGCATGGTGGAGTGCTGTCATGGGCACTAGCGCTGCTGGCTGTTACCGTGTCAAACAACCCATCTCTCGATGGTCATGGTGCGGGCAATGCAACATTGCTCCGGTGGGCGCTGCCCGGCTGGTTGCCGGTCGAGGGTAAAGAAAACAGGGCCTCGGAGGCCGTCTGTTTCTATGGCGTTTGCAGGGGGTTGGGTTTGTTGGCAGGAACAACATTGTGGGTACGTGGTGGTGACTGCTTGCCTCTTGCGAGTGCTGTGTTGCGATTTGTTGACGCCTGATGTCGCACTCACTGCCCTACTATTCTTTGCGCACGTGAACAAGAGACTTTAAACAACATTACTCATTTAAATATAAAAAAATTGCCAATGAAAGAAAAATAATTCAAGAATATCTTTAGAATGTTTGTCGAGATGTTTGGTGGATCAGCAGTTTACATTTATGCTGTTATCTTTCAGGTAAATTTCTACAATGCATCCTGAGAAATTAGAAGCTCTGTTTCCAACATCTGCTATGTAACTCAGAATCATGCTGAGCATTTGAAAATTATTGAAATTTAAATTATTTGATCAGGCTTGTTGGACTTTCCAAATTGTTACAGAAATGAGTTTGTTTAAAACGTGACGTGTGACGGCTGGATGTAATCAATAGAGAGTAACTCCAAGTGATTTAGGCGAAGTGATAGCCAGTCTCTCTCCTTAAGGTGTTCAATTCTGCCGGGGTATGGGAGCTTAGCCCGAATACAGAACTGGCTGTGTGGCTATGCGGTAGGGCACTAAATCAGGTTCTAATAGTACAATACGATGCTTCACAGGTACAGTGGAGGTAAGGTCTCCTGTGCAACGTTTCAATATGGCAACTGTTTTCTACGGTGCTGGTGGGACAGGTGCGGCGGGTGTCGTGGGAATTTCCTGTGGGCGATACACTGATGTAGGAAGTCGGATTGCTGGAGTTAGATAATTGATGAATGGAGTAGGAGGTAACTCAGGTTGTCTCAAGTACTCAACAATACGATCGGGGTAGGCTGCAGGTACAGAGCATTCAGGTGGTGTGAAGAGGTGTCGTATTACAGGTACCTCTCTTGGCTGTTGCAAACATCGGAGATCTTGCGCCTGTTCCTTGGGTGGTAGACTATCTAACTGTTTTACAAGTGAGGGCTGATACTCATGCACTCGATCTGATGCAGAAAGTGTTGCTCTAACTTTCTTCTTGAGACCCTTCCTTCTGACAAAAGGCATCAGGATGTGGAAATTACCCCCAAGCTGCAGCGCACTTGTTTGCCACTTCTAGGGTGCGTGGCCTGGTAACCGTCTTTCTATTTTAGGAATTTGAGTCCCCAGCGGAGTCTGCTCTGAGGAAAAGTAATCGCTAAGAAGATAGTGTTGCGGCTTGTCAGATTGTGTACCTGTGCAAGGCTCCCCCGTTCCCACAATCCCAGGGATTGGTGGAAAGGCTGGCCGGTACTAGTGAATGATCTGTGTACAACAGTGTGCAACTCGTGCGAGCAAACCCCCTTGAAATACCTGCGAATATGTTACAGGAGTAACTACAAGGTACTATGACTACACGCAAGGTACTCGGGTTAAAGTGAGAGCATTCTAGCTCCGGGTCAGCGACGCAGGCTTCATACCTCGAAAGCTATTGTTAAGATGGTCGGTAGAGGCGACAGACTCAACAAGGGAATGTGTTTGAGAATTACTGTGGCACAATCTCTTGCACTGTTGTGTATGTGTTGTAGAAAATGACATAACTGTATCGTTGACACTTGCTTGGGAATCTAAGCATGAGCATGACATAATGGACAGAGACTGGAATAGTAGCCACTGCAATCAAAAGTAATTATAGGGCGATGTAGGGTTGCGGGGTACATAGCGGATACCTCCTAACTGATATAGTCCTACCATGCTGCAAGATTTGCTGATGTGTACCATTGACAGGGGAGTAATTCTGAGCAGCACATGCTGGAAGGACAGCAACAATACAATACTTGACGTGGGCCTGAGCAACGCCTGATAGGAACAACTGCTGTCAAACTAAGCTTAGGACGGATTGATCAGTTCTAAGCAACTAGTGCTGGAACAAACTATTCAATTTAATTGGATCCAAGCAGCGCGTGCTGGAGTAAAAAACTGGTGTGCAATCTGATCGCTTCACGAGCGACATGCGCTAGGAATGAAGACTGATCTAGAGATTCTGGCAGTTTCATCTTATATACTAATGTTGGGCTGGTGCCCAATGCTTATTGGCTGGTGCCACTAGGGTGATGGGTGGTCACTGAGCAGGGAATGTTAATGCATGACTTGCGTCTGTGATGTCACCGGCCGGGGAGTAAATAAACTCGTTTGTTCTCTTAGCATGATTACGGTGGACTGGTGAACAATAAAAGTTGCAAGGCAGGCAGTACAATCTCACTTTTTAATGATATAATTTTAAGTTTCAGACTCTATGCAAGGGACGTGAAGGATGGAGCTGAAGTTGTTAAAAATTATATCTCAAACAGTGTAATCTGTCAAATGCTTTAATTTGTGTTGACTATCTGGCAAGAATGCAGGAATAAAAATATGACTGACTTAACTTATCAACATACCTATTTCCTATAAAAATTGTAATATATCAAAATTAGAACATAAAAAAAAAATTAATGAAAGCTCTCCTGAACAAATTATAGTTTGATGTCATCCTCACTGTCCCATTCGGGAGGCAGCCCATGGATGCTCTGCTTGCACGTCTGTGCACCTTGTGTACGGGTCACTGCTGCAGTTTGTCTTTGAACAGGGTCACGACCCGTCAGGCCCTTGTTACCAAGAGTAAACACAATGCAATTCTGATCTGTGCCCTCGAAAGAAGTGTCTAAAATTTGCAAGGGAAAGTGTTATCTCCCTTTTGCTCCCCTTAAGTTAGGTGTAAACAGCCTACAAGTGCTAAGCCACCTGGGTTTCAGTGTGATACCGAAGAGGAGCTTGAAACACTCGTAATTATTTGCTTACTTTTAGAGTGTTAATGTCATTATTATTTGTTTACTTTAAAAGGGCAGATTAAATTTTCTTGAAAAGTATTAAATTATAACATAAAGGATACTGACTGTTCCGACATCCCCCATGCCACTTGCCTGAAGTTAAATATTCTTTGCTTTGTATTAAATTATTTTTGTAATTTAATAACTTGTTCTAAAGTATCAGTGTAAATGTTAAATACTACATAATTTATTGTATTGCCTTCACATACCTTGCCGGCCCATTCCAGCTTCTTTTATTGATTATTATTTTCTGACACCAAGTGCATATATAAACTGGGACTAAAAGTAACAGATTTTTTTTTGGAAGTAATTCACAAATTGTTACAGTGCTTTTTTAATGCTTTTTCCAGTATTTTCTAATGTACATTTTGTCAAATATATTTTTACTTATTTCCCTCTTGTTGCTGGTGGGATCGCAGGCGAGATAGCCGAATGCCTCGGCCACCATCTTCAGTCTTGATGTAGCGGGCCTAGAGGATACATGCATGCCGCATCGCGGGAGCTTTCAACCACTTTGTCTCATCATGTTACTTTCAATAGTAAGTTTTATCGTACCGGTACCTTTTTAATTATGTTAGCCCCTCCCACGTATGTATCTTAATCTCCGTCAGATTCGCGGCCCCAGAGATTTTATTACAGGAATCCTTAACCATGTTCGTAACCACATTTTTTCAGCATAGGCGGATGGCAGGCCCAAATGCCTTGCTCACTTAAGGCTTGGGTGGTTGCATTATCTATTAGTGTATTTTCTCATTACCAGTACAGCCATTCATGACCCTAGTCTCTGAGTTTTATTCCGTTCATAAGTACCTTTGACTGTTTAATCTGAATTTTCATTCTAATTAATGTGACTAGTTAAGGGATTGCCATGTGGCTGTCAATGTGTTATTACACTGAGAAAAGGAGTCCACATGCTCACTTGTGCATAGATGAGTTGGCGCCTGCCGGACATTATTAACATATTTTTCTAAACTTTTCAATCAGTGCTACGAACTCCTCAAGACATTTGACTGACATTAAATGGCGCCCAACATGTGTGGCAATTTTCAGACTGAAAGGGCATCACAACAGACATTTTCCCCTCATTATACAACGCCGCAACTTGTGTGGATTAAATAAGCCCAATGCGCGAAAAGTACACATGGTGATATGAACGTGTTTGGGAAACCGCCATTGTGCAGAAAAATTGAGAAGGAACCCTGAAATGACCACCATCTAGTGTGCATATAGACCTTTCTTTCTCCAAAGGACTGGAGATACCCATGATGTCACAGCGTGCCTGCTGGTGCTATCTGACATGCATGCATGGTCAGGTTCAAGTGTTTAACTGACCACCGCTCCCCCAGGCCAGGTGTACCCGATCTGGTCCTGGGGAGCCCCTCATGCATGTAAGGCCTGCGAACACCAGTGACAGCGGAGTTTCCATCAACCATGTGGGACGCAAGCAAGAGGTGTGATCTGTATGAGAAGAACTGTGACACTGGACCCAATGCGACATTTAACCTGCAAGCATCCGCCTGCTGCCGCTTACGTCAAGTGAAAAGTGTGCTGTTCGCCCGGCGATTACGTCCACCAAGGTAACACCTGTTCGCATTGTTTGTGCAACGACACCGAAGCATGAACTATCAACTTGGTAATGATCAGTCGCAGCCTGTTAGCATCTAGTCAATATGTAACTTAACTTTCATCGCATCATTGCTCATTGTTTACATTTTCTAGTCGTCTGTGTCTCACATTTCCTCTGCGGTATTTATTCATGTTTTGATACTAAGCATAAATTCTTGGCATTCTAATTCATTCGTTATTGGCTGTGTTGTTCGTCATTGTTTTGTAACAGGTTTTGTACACTCAAATTGTTTACACTTCGCTATCACAACTTCATACCACTGCAAGTGCCAGTCATGCATCATTGTAGTTTGTAAACATGTGCTCCTGACGCTACTTTGCAAGTGTTATATGTCTGCTCATTCACACGGGTTCGGGTTCTAGAGAAAATCATTGGGTATCGCTAGCCCCCCTCTTCACCAGATACCCTTATCAACCCCATGTACGCTGAGACAATTCGGCGGGTAAAACAGTCCCCCTCGCACGTGGAATTCACTTCTGGGTACCGAGAGTTAATCTGTGAGTGTAGCCGGCTCCCCTCTGCACCCAATATCATTCTCACAAATCATTGTGACATCCAGCCTCAACTGCTGGTGACAGCCAGTTGAGATATGCACATCATCGGTTAGTATGTTTTGCCATCCTTGCCGAGGTGCAGTTCACTGTTTACATCACCACCATTCTGAGAAGTGTATTGTTTACTTATTCGTAGTGTGTTCTTTTTACGTTTTCCATCACAGGTGTTTGTTTACATGTCAGTGTTACCAGTAGTCACATCTGCCGGTGGTTAGTATGTTCTGCCATCCTCACCAGGGTATGATTCAGTGTCTATTTAACTGCCTGCCACATTAGTGTGTTGTTTACTGGTTCATTGTGTGGTTTTGTTGTCTGTATTTACAGCCTCCAGAGTTTGTTTACATGCCAATGTTCACGTCTGATCAGCTGTTGTTGACATCCACCTGTACCTCATTGTTTACAAGTAACTACATAATTTTTACATGTACTCTGCACCATGTAAACCTTTCTGTTGTTCACTTCTATTAGTTTTTCATTAATGTTCTTGTTATCACTCAATCATCCAGGGTTTGTGTGTACGTATTTCTTCGTCCTGCACCAAGTTCATGTGGAAATTTTTTTTGTATCTCGTGTATATATATTGTGATAGTAAGATTCCGTCCGTTTTACGTCACAATATTCAAAGACGTACATAACCTCATCGACTTTGCAACATCGACGATGTGTTTGGGGAGGTGTCACCTCCCCCCTTCCCATATCCAGTAACAACAAGCAGCAAAAGATACTGAAGGGAGACAGAAGCAGCTCTTCCTCTGCCTCCACCTGTTTGTCGGCGTATCACAGCCTGGCCCACTCACAACAAAGCCGCGGGCGACCGCCCTGCTTTCGGCAACAAGCTCGTGTCAGGAAGATCTCAGGCATGCTAACTCACACTGCCGGCATGTGCCCTCCTGCAGACCTTGTGATGGGGGCACCTGCAGCCACCCCAGACGTCCCACGTCCTCGACGCCATCGGCTACTGCCCGATGCGTATCAACATGAGTTAAGGAACAGGCCATTCCTTACTTACAGGTTGAGGCAGCACCACTTGCACTGCCCCACCTCCTGCTGCACTTAAGCGTAGCCAGAGCTACGAGAGAGGTTGCCACATCACACCAGTGGTCTCCAATGGGGGGGGGGGGTGCATTTTTAGTCACCCTCACTGTCCCGCTTGGGGGGCAGCCCACTGATACTTTGCTTGTCCACCAGGTACGCACGTCCATATGCCTCGTGTACAGGCCATAGCTGCCGTTCGTGCAGGAATAGGTCTTTGAACCGAGTCACGACCCACCATCAGGCCCTTGTTATCAAGAGCAAACTCAGCGCAGTCTGTGTATAGTGCAATTCTAATTGATGCCCCTTAAAACAAAGTCTAAAATTTGCAAGGGAATATGTTATCTCCCTTTTGCTGCTCTTAAGTGAGGTGTAAACTGCTTACGAGTGCGAAGCCATGCAGGTTTCAGTGTGATACAGAACACGAGCTTGAAACACTCATAATTATTTTCTTAATTTTAGAGTGTTAATGTAATAGTTTGTTTGCTTTAAAAGGGCATATATTATTTTTTTGAGAAGTATTAAATTATAACGTAAAAGATACTGGCAGTTATGCCATCCACCATACCACTTGCCCAAAGTTAAAAATCCTTTGCTTTGTATTAAATTATTTTCGTAATTTAATAACATGTTCTAAAGTATCGTAACTGTTAAATTCTATGTATTTTATTTTTTTGCCTGCACGTTCCTTGCTGGCCTATTCCGCCTTGTTTTATTGATTATTATTTTCCGACACAAGTGCATATATAAACTCTGGGACTATAAGTAACAAATATTACTTTCTGGAAGTACCACACAAATTGTTCCAGTTTTTTAATGAATTTTCCAATATTTTCTAATGTACCTTTTACTTAATTTCTCTCTCAATATTGGCGGGAGATCACAGGCGATTTAGCCGGATGTCTCATCCACAATCTTCAGTCTTGATGTAGCGGGCCTAGAGGATACACGCATGCCGCGTCGTGGGAGTCTACAAACCACTTTGTCTTATCACGCTAGCTGCAATAGTAAGTTTTATCGTACCGGAACCTTTTTAATTATGTTTGCTCCTCCCGCATGCGTATCCTCATCTCCGTAAGACTCGCGGCTCCGGAGATTTAATGACCGTAATCTTTAACTATGTGCGTAACCAAATTTTTTCAGCATAGGCGGATGGCAGGCCCAAATGCCTTGCCAGCTTAAGGCTAGGGTAGTTGCATTGTGTATAAGTGTACTGTCTCTTCATCAATACAGACATTCGTGATCCTAGTTTCTGTGTTTTATTCTGTACATAAGTACCTTCGGGTCCTGGCCCACTCCAGGAAGTCACGTTCTCAAGTGCATTGACTGTTTAATCTGAACCTTCATTCTAACTAACATGACTAGTGAGGGAATCACCACACAGCTGTCAACCTGCTATGGCCCTGAGAATAGGAGTCCACGTTCTCACCCATGCATAGATGAGATGGTGCCATCCGGACATTATTAACATATTTTCTAAACTTTTCAACCATGAGCCAGGGTTTGTCTGAAATCTAGTGTACCTCACCCCTCACCAGTGCCCAGACGACGTTAAATGGCTTGCCCGAACATGGGGCTATTTTTAATCAGTGCTACGAACTCTTGAAGACATTTAAAAGACATTAAGTTATATTGTGTGTGTAAGTTACAAACGCAGCTGATTCAAAAAATTAAGTTTTTACAATAACTTCAAGTGTAAATAGAGTATGTATTACCAACTTCATGTTACAGTGATACATTTAGCTTTTGTTGTGAAAACCTGCATTTTGCGAAAATTGTTTTATTTATGTTGTGTTTAGAAAACATAACTCTGTGGACATTAACAATGATGGCTGAAGAGTAGCTTCATACATAACACCATCCAAAAATATTAGTGTAAAAACCAAATCATTTTTTAACTTTTACATTCACAAAAATTGCTTTTTTTCAGCCATTTAAAATCTAGAAGTTCAGCAATTTCGACAGAGACATGGATTTGGTTTGCCCAGCAGTGAAAGGTTCGAAGGACTGAACCAGATGCCTAAAATTATCTGAGAATACACCTACAGCAGAGTCTCAATCCACATTTTTGAATATTCATCGATGGATCCACCAGTGGTTGATACACTGGTGGAGGCATTTTTAGAACATCAGGTTGATTTTTAGCTGTGTTTTCATCTACTTCCAGACACACATTAATACCATCACATTAAAATGGTAAAGTTAGCTGCGACATAGTTGGATCTGGCCAATGGAAGGATTTTATGCCACGCATTTCCATATTTGGGGTGAGGAGTGGGGATAGGCACGGCAAAGGTGAGTGCTGAGGCACGTCGGCCGGTGAGCAAATGATTAACAGACTTTGAAGAGGATACATCGAGGCTCTCACACCAGCAAGCATCCACGACAGCAACTTCTATTTTTGTTTTCAACTTTAACTTCAAGTACTTTCGGCTTATCAACTCTCTTCTAAGAAATTCTTTCCGTTGGTGTGAGAGGTCATTCGAGTGTCAGGAGATAAATATTTTTTCCCTCCTGCCTTCGTAAATTTTTCTCACGATGCGAGCTTTGGAGTGACGTATTTAGTAATTCAACTACTGCGGCACTGTTATGTGTTTGTTTTGCCTCGTGAACTAACTGTTAATGACTCTGAATTTCGACAATTGTGAACATGTGATTTGGAATTTAAGGAAATACTGTGAGACTTGAAATTTTTATTTATTTTTTCTAATTTCAATATGGTGCCTTTGAAGTCTTGTAACTCAACCGAGACGGTGAACCCGAGCTGTAATGCTCCAGTAGTTACACTCGAGACGAATGCGATGTTACATATTTTCTTTCATAGTCACCAAAATCGCCAACACAACATATATCCTGCAACAATTCATCAGCTGATACAATACTTTGCAAGTGAGAGCATTTACTGTTTACATACTGTGTTGGTTGGTTACGTTATCTGTAAAATTTTACATCACTTATATGAAATGGACAACTGTGAAATAAATTGTTTTAAATGTTACTGAGTGACCTATACAACTTTATTATTACACACACACACACAAATAATGACAATCTATTGTTATACTACGTAAATTCTTTGGTGGCCCTTAGTGAAATTGTGGGACGTGTATTCCACATGTCCTCCTTGCTGTAGCCTACCTTCCAGATGTCCCCGCTCCAATACTAGGTTCTAATTGGCGGACTCTAGTCACAGACTATGTATCTGCTGCGGTGGCTGTTTTGTCTTGCCCCCTCCTCCCCAAACCAACCAACTTTAGACAGTAGTTACGCCCTTGGGTTTGATTCCATTGTTTCGAGGTTTCCCAAAATCACTCCAGACAAATACAGGAAGTGCCTCTTAATAAAGACTGTAGTCAATTTTGTTCTGTTCTGATTGTCCAAAGAACTGTAATCCTTCTCGTACGACCCCTCTCTCGACGAGATGATAAGCCATCACTAAAAGACAAGTCACTAACTGAAAAATGATCATGACAAAAAATTTACATCTTTGTTTTTCTTGATCCAAAAAAGCACCCATTAAAAAGAGTGAAATATATGTCTGTAGTAACTTCTGATTCAAGCCAATATGTGGCTGCCAGTTTATATATCTTCCTGATGAAGAAGGCCAGGTGGTCAAAAAAGTGTTGTTTTTTTTATACTTTGTAGATCATTTTTGTTTTTATCTGAGAAGTTTTTGGTGTATTTTTAGTGGTTTGTACTTGTTTGATGTATTTCATGGTTTTTTTTGTTGGGTTTTGTTTCCTCTACTATATAGCTGTCTTGTCTATTTTTCATGGAGTACATCTATAGAAAAACATTACTGTTATCAGTGCCGACGTTCTAGGATTTGTACATGTTTTTTGTGTAAGTGCCATTTAACAATGTTTTAACATGATTTTTCTCGTAACACATTATAAACAGTAGCTTTTCAAACTTTATAAAATTATTACAGCTTCACTGCATGTACTAATTTGTGACTAGTGACTGCTTGCAAGAAATATGTAATTTTCTCTTGATGGTATTTGCAGACATTCCACTAGTGACAGTAGTTAAGCAATACATGTTCCAGGAGATGTACGAGGCAGTACCCTATGCCTTGTCAATGTATAAAATATATATAATGCAGGTTGTGGTGAAAATTCCAAAAAGCCAAGATGGGGACTGATCTTCATTAAAGCCTTATATATGCTATTCACGGTAAAGAGAGCACTTTTGAAATTCCTCTCATTTGTAATGTCAATAAATATATTTTATTTTAGCCTTAAAAGTTAATTTTAAATTGTTGTGTAATATACAAACTTTATTGAGTACTTACATGACAATATTTATGTAAAAATGTGGTTAAAAGACAAAAAATGCATTAAAGGGAAAAGTAACTAGGGCCTTAAAAGTGCTCACTTCACTGTTAACAGCCTATACTAAATTGTCTGCCTTCCAGTATCATGCGTGGCTGTTGGCTGGCAAAGAACAGACAAAAATAGTGTATTACTGTCCTGGAAACAGAATGAACCAACTTAAGTTTCACAAAGTACCATTGATATCATCAAAATTATTTTATTTTATCTGTTTTTAATGTGCATCGGATATGAATACGTACAAACTAGTTTAGTTACGTCAGCAGTCTTCAAGTTACATATTCAAATGTTGTGCTATGACATCGTTGTATTGGTTGGTGACCACTTGCAGCCATTCATCTACTCCGTGTACCTCCATAACTATGGGATATTCCAGCAAGGCAATGGACAGCGTCATCGAGCCCAGGTTGTTCAGAACTGGATTCTGGTAAGTTTCAACGACTGCTCTGGCCATCGCATTTGCTTGATATGAATCCCATTGAGCATTTGTGGGACGTGGTGGATAGGTACATTCACACCCAAGATCCTGCACTTACAAATACCAGAGAGATGTGGGTAGCTATCCAGATGGCATGGGTTAACATCTCTCCGCAGGTGTTTCGTCCATTTGTGGGACGTGGTGGATAGGTACATTCACACCCAAGATCCTGCACCTACAAATACCAGAGAGATGTGGGTAGCTATCCAGATGGCATGGGTTAACATCTCTCCGCAGGTGTTTCGTCCATTTGTGGGACGTGGTGGATAGGTACATTCACACCCAAGATCCTGCACCTACAAATACCAGAGAGATGTGGGTAGCTATCCAGATGGCATGGGTTAACATCTCTCTGCAGGTGTTTCGTCTATTTGTGGAATCAATGCTATGGCAAGTTGTTGCACTTTGCCGGGCTAGAGGAGGCCTACATTTGACTAGACCACTATTCCATGACTTTTTTCATTTCTGTGTATAAATGAAAATCTATTTATTAGTAAAGGGGTTCCCAATTGGTGGTACATTAAATCAATAGAGGTGGTACTCGTTCCTATTGAAAAATAATTAAGTTTTTGCAAAAAAATGTTTTACTTTTCGAATACAGGCAGAAAGTTACGTCTTTATACTCTGAGCTTTGACAATATGTGTAGAGATTTATGCTTCATATTTGCTTTCTCATTCATATGCAGCTTATGACATTCAAATGAAATACTAAAAGGTTTTTTGGAAAAAATAATAATTTAAGGTTAATTTTTTTAATCCACCCCTTCCCCTTCCTCCACTCCCCACCAACATTCCTCATTCTTTGTGAATGAAGCACAACAAATTTGGATATGCTGATATTTTATATCAGTAAAAATAATTAATTTTCTTTGTATTTACTTTATTACCAAGCCAAAAAACCTTTGCTCAGAAAGCCTTAAAATGCACCACACCCCTAGGTATCTAGGTGATAGGCATAATGATCCTAATAACGCCAAATGGTACTCAGTGATGAAAAGTTTGAGAACCTGTTGTTGCGGTCGTTGGCTGCCTTAAGGGCTACCGCACAAAGTTTGAGTTGGGGATGCATAACTCAGATGTATAAATGAGAAGAGCACAGACAGTCTACTATAAGCACAATATTTTACTGTTTACACTATTATACAGTATATTTGCGTCTAGCAAATTAAGACAATATCTGTTGCTGAATGCACTATCATCGTGTTGAAAGTAATACCGAACTCAAAATGCTAACCGGACTAATTAACTAATCAATGGAACCGTCACTGCATATCATTAACTCAATGTACCTGCCTGCACTGTATTGTTGTTGTCTGTAGAATCAGCTTGCTAAGCAGTCGACAAGAGCTCCTGCTGACACCGCCGAACTCCAGTAGCACCTCGACATCGTGATGTCTTGCAATCAATCTGGGGGGTGGGCTGCGCGTTGTTGACACACTCTTATATACCTGCCTAGCCGCTTGGCCTCCTTCTTGCAACCCCCCGTTTACCCATTTCTCGCGAACACCGCTTGCCGTACCTGTGCCGCTGCTCTGGCTCACACCCTCCTTGGCACGCCTAGCTGCCCAAGCTGCGTCCGCGACACAGTGTATTGGTACAAGTTTCCAGTAGGGCCCAAATAATATATTTATTACTGTAGTGTGTGTAAAATCAGTATGGTAGGAAAGTTGAATCAAGTGACAGTCTCTGAGGCATGAAAGTACGTACTTGGTTATATGTCTGCCCCTAATGTGTGACTGATTAATTTTCCAGGGAATGGAAGAGGACAACTTTGTTAAGACTGAACCATTTGAGGTGGTAAATGTGCAAATGGCAATCGAAGAAGAGGTGGCTGATGAACTGGTGAGTACGCAGTGCGGTGTTCAAATACGCTAAAGCAGATGCAGCTTACAGTTCAGGCCTTGAAAGTCTTCCCACCTTTGTAGACCTTCACTTAGAAAGTGTCTCATAAGTACGCAGTGTCATAGAGCAGGGCTATTCAAGTAGTTTTCTTATTGGGCCACTTATAATATGTAATTACAGTGTAGGCAACACTCACATTATAAAGTCATGGCTCACTTACACATAGTTTGTATATTTATGTGATTATGTAATAAATGTAATAATATATGTATATATTTTTTACAACATGTATAGGCCTACCAGTGATAGTTCCAGTTGACGTTACATTAGGTTAACTTTATTCAAAAGTATGAAATATTTTGTCGTTGCCAAGTCTGACTAGTAAGGGGAGCTACGTTTGGCCTGCTGGGTACAAGTTGAATACCGCTGCCATTAAATGATTGTGAAACTACAGCTCTTAATAAACATTTTGCAAGTTACATTCAAAAATTACATATATTATTTGGGTAAAAACTGTGAGAGCTAGAAAAATTACTTCTTGACCATCATCTCAGTTGAAATACTAATAATGCTGGAATTTCAGTGTTGTGTAAAAAGTTCACTTTTCAGCTTTATTCAGTTATTACTAGTCTGTGATTTTAAAACCATCTACTTTTACAAGCGTTTATGAAAGCTGTTAATTTTGATCATTGTGGTTGCTTTGTTTGACGTGTCCCTGAGTATGTTCATAATACGAAACAGTTCTTACCTGAATAAATAAAACTATTTTATGTAGAATCTAATTTTTATGAAAGTGCAGAACCTCATAAGTCTGTAAATCAGTTTAAAAAACCGACATAGATATTTTTTTTGGAAACATTTGAAAATTCTTTTTTTTATTTCCATGACGCATTGAATAGACTGACTGCAACAACAAGATGATTCTGGTAAATAAAATGGTTTGTAGTTGTAATTTGCATGCAACCATGACAGTGATTTGCCATGGATGGCATGCATATCTGCCCCTCGTTTCTTCTCCCAAGAGTAGAGAAGTTTGGGTTGCTCTGGACATTGAGTACTTGAGAGCCAATGAGGGTGAAGCAAGGTGGATGTGGAGCAGCGCCGGAATGCAAGAGTGAAGAAAATGGGATATTCCAGGAAGAACCTGCCAACAAGCAGTTTTGTCCAGTTCTATTTCCTCATTCAAAAATCTATGTGTGACCCAGCTGGTAATAGAAGTCTGTTCACCATGATAGGGAAGCAAGGGCTCTAGTCTTTAATACCAACCTTATCCCCACCTTCTCCCAAGAGAACTAGAAACAAACCACACATCCAGGCTTCTTATGCCTCTGGTGTGTTCTCCTTAGAAATATGTTTTACTGCCCTGAGTTCTCACTGTCTCAGTCTGGCATTGGTGACATTGCTGGGGTGTAATGTTACATTACATTGCTGGGGTGCATTGTTACATGATATTGCTGGGGTGCGATGTTACATGACATTGCTGGGGTGCAATGTTACAGTTAGACAGCAGCTGTCAAGAAGTCTCACAGCCAGTCTCAGTTGATTTGGAATATGATCATGTAAAGATGGAATATAAGGAGGAAGAGATAACTATTGACGAGAAAGGAGTTTCTAGTGTTCATGAAGATGTCCAAGGTATGTGTCCCCACAGATAGTTTTGTTAGTCAAGACTCTTGCTTTGTTTATATGTGGGACTTTACAACGATAACAGTTATGTTACAAGAATGAACATACTTCAAGGAATAAATTATAACTTTGTTATTAGTCCACCACTCTCAAATATATAATAAACCTGTATTTGGATGAATTTCAAGTAATTTAATGTCTGTTTCATATTTTAGTTTAAGATATTAAGCTTGTAAAATGTCATGCCTCATCATGCATGAGGTAACAGAACAGAATGCAGTTCACTGAAGTATGTTTCACATGTAATTAATATTTTTTTGTATGCCAACAGACGAGCCACTTACAAATAATTCTTATACAATTTTAAAAGCCAATCCTTTTCCTTTGTTTTGAAGTGCAGACAATCAATCTGACGTTGTTAGCAAATTTGTTACTTTTCTGAATAACACTGGTGTTACTAATGCTGGAGTGGAGAGAATTGGACAACCCTTGACAATCAGGTCTTGAGAGCTGAGGTGCGTAATGCTGATTGGATGAAAGCCATATGTACCGAATGCTGATTATGAGTGTACTGTGAGTATTTTACTTTGCAAATGTGTGTAATCACTTCAATTTAATCTCTTACGCCCTATTTATATAGACATACTTCTTTAACTAAATATGCTTACAAAAAAAATGGCAAAGAATATTTTTTAACACTAATACCTGTGTAGTAAGTTTTTATATAGTGGCAGAAGAAATGCCCTACAATAATTCTTTTATCACATAGTTAGTTGTGAAGTTCATATTGGCTTTGTTAGCAATTTCTGGATATTTAACTTTTCAGTATTATAAACTTTAAACACTATTGATTTGTAGGCATATTCAAAATTAAGTGGGCTCTAAATGTTACTGTCAAAACACAAATATGTATTATCCTTATTGCAAAACATAAGTGGCGTAGCCAAATATCTTTCTGTCACAGCTGTTTGTCACAAGTGTTTGTAAAAATTTATGAATCCAGTGCACACATTTCTTTTACATTTTCCATTGGTTTCGAAAGTGTGACATCAGTTAACTGTGGTCCCACATTCAGTGTAGGATATTACAGGTGCTGTGCTATTTAATTTTAATCCGGGAATAGGTATGCTTTTTAGTTTAAAGGCTTTCTTGAGACTGCATTGATTTGCAGTTCTTCTTGCGACACAGTTATTATTTTGTGTTGCACCTATTGTTTTTGTGGAGCAGTGGAAAATTGCTCGTATAGAAATTTCATTATAATTATTATAACTTTGAAAGTTTTAACTTTAATGAAAAATCAAAACGTGATACATACATTGTTCGTACAAATGCATTAACAAACACACACTTTGAGTGAAGTTAACCCTCCACTCATTGATTTACAATATACTGTATTCCAGTGTGTATAGGTCGCACATCTTTACAAAAAAAAATAGACTACAAAAATTGGGGTGCGGCTTATTTATGAGATATTGATTGGCATTAAACAATATCCCCCCCTTCCCGTCAAGACATGTTCAGAAATTTGTCAACATACAGTGCATTTTAATATTTTAACTTAGTTTTTAAGGATGTTAAAATAACAAATGAATAGATTATCACTTGTGTTTAAACGTTTATGGGCAACCGTGCGGAGGCCGAGCTGGGTCCCTTTCTCTTTTTTCTTCTCTCTCTCTCTCTGGGTATCCTTCCTTATCACTTCTCTCTCTCTCACCACAGCTTGCTCACTCGCTTTATTTTCTTTCTCCCTCTCACTTGGCTTCCCTCCCTTCCACTCCTCCATTCACTCTCCCATGACCACGTTCAGTGTTCAGCAAAAAGGGGCGTTGCCCTCCTGGGGTGATAAATTATGGTTGGTGACTACTTCACTTTGTAATAAGTATTTAGAGCTTATGTTAAACAACACGCCTCATTCTGTTTAAAATTAATACTACTAAATAAAATAGAAGTGTCTGTCTGTGATTTTCAAATTTTCCACTTTTAATAATTTTTTCATATAGTATAAGCCATATCTAATGTTAATTTTTTTCTTGTCTGTCTGTCTGACCGGACTTAACTCAAAAACCACTGAATGTATTGACATCAAATTTACACAGTATATATATTATTGTTTCACTGAGATATCTCAAACGGTTCCGAAAATATGATGATCAGGGATGTACGTAGGGACTGGATTAAACTTTTCTTAGGATTACTGCATAAAAAAAGCATTGGTAAAAAAAAAGTTGCATAATTTCTCCTTTTTTTTTTCGTCTATGGGCTGTCCTCCTTTCGTTCCCATGAGCGATCCTAAATCCTAAATTTAATGCGTACGAAGTAGCACAGGAAAGGTAGTATATAATATTTATAAGTATTTTGTAACCAAAAACAGAAATATTCAGTAGATTATGTTTAAAATAAAAAAATGTACTGCAGAACAGCTGTGTTTTGGAAATTTCAGCTTCTGCTTCTAATCCACCACAGCAATTAACTTCACCAACAATCTGAAGGCAGCCAGTATGGTGATTTGGGGTGTTTCAAACACTAAGAACATTTTCTTATTATCAACATGGTGTATGTGACATGGTCTTCCACTTTTTGAACCTTTTTTGTTGGAAATTTAACATTACCCTTCCATATAAGTTGTATGAAGGGACTTAGACGGGAGATACCAGACATGTAAATCATCACTTTTGATAGACTGACATATGCTGTATCGTTGATCTGTCTTACTACCTGGTTCAAGGGATTTTTAGCAATCACCTAGGGATATGGCATATTTAAATATCAATATCATAAAAATAAATTATTCACGTGTTTGGTAGTCCCTTGTCAGTCAACTTAAAATAATAAAAAATAGCCCTTTTTGTTTTATAATGTTAGGTAATCTTAAATATGTAACTGTGAGTAAAACTATAGTAAAACATTTATACCACACATTTCATTAATTATTTTCATTACGGTACTTACCTTAACATCAGAGCAAGTTTTTCTTCTGGAGGAATACTTTTTCTCTTTATTGTATCAGTACCTGTGATATCTACTTTTATGGACTGGAATTATTCATCAAACAATTTTTTTGACTTACGGAAATAATTAAAAAATTTCTTTCCATCTGCATACAGCTCTTCAGGCATGCTATATTAAAGAACCCTCTCTACTCTTGCACACAAAATAAAACGCAGATGCATACGTCTTCTCCTGTGCTTATTCTTGCAAAGAAGTAAAAGGAGCAGGAAAACTTCTCGTTCCTGGATGCCATGTTACGAACTGATGAGAATAGATAGCAAAGGCGACTGATCGTGGTGAACAATCGTCACGATCAGTCGTCTCGTGTGAAACGGGCCGTAGCGCGAGACCTGCGTACTGAGACCAGCGCTTGTATATGGGAGCTGTGGGATTCATCATCAGAAACAACATGACCAAAAAAATAGCTTGAAGTTTGGAGACAAGTGTGCCGGAGCTTTTTCAATGATTTCAAGACAAAACGGAAAGAAGAACAATTTGTAATTGGTAAGTGAAACACAACTGTGTGGTTCTCGGAAAGAAAGGTCCATATTTTGAAAAACAAATGATTCAGTAAAAATTGTGCTTTCATATTTTATAGAACTGTATGTTTCACATGTGTAGCTAATGTTTTCTTGTATTACAAAATATTAAAAACATAAACATGGTCCTTTCTTTAATACATTGTAAAGTGTTTCATACTGTCCTCAAAATAAAATGAGCATCTTATGTTTTATAAATAGCAGTATGGTATTTGAGTGTGAATGTTTTACTGTAGTTTTATACAGATCCTAGAAGCTTTCTAACATATCTACTATGTTAAACAGTTTCTAGGAACTATAATACTATGATAGGCTTGTTCATTGCTATTTCTAATTTAGCATGTGTGTGGGAACTAGTAACATAGACTTACTCAAAACTTACGCAGATAAATGTGTAGCGTGTATTCATTTTTTTTAACCTTAAAACAGTGATAAGTACATTGTTTTTGAATACATCAGTTCTGCAAAAATACGTTGTATTAAAGTTGCTCTGTATTGCCACGTTATTTCCCCATTTTCACTGGCAAAATAATCCACAAAAGTATCTTGTAGTTTGTTCACATTAGCCTGGATCCAATCATTTTCAATTTTAGAGTAATCTGTATCTTATCATCCAAAAATATTTTGATGATGTCGGGTGAGACATGAGACGAATGAATACACTATAATTACTGCAGGTGGGCGGCAGCGGTGCTTCCCAGACACTGCACTTCTCAGGCTTCTCAATGGTGTTGTGGGTTATGTGTGTTCGTCTCACACAAGCGTCTTTACAAAATACTGTTCTTTACTAAACATTTAATACTGAAATAGGCTGGATTTGACTGGTTGATGCTACATAGAAAAACATAGATTTGTCACTGAGGTTTCATTTATTAATCTCCAAGTACATACCGTGTCAGAATATGAATTAATGATTACTCTCAGACGTAAGTAGCTAACTCCGTTGGGTGATTCCCCCAGCCTGTAATTAATCTAGCGCACTCCTAATGGATTATTTTCTGCAGGGTGTTTGAGAATGCAGCCCCCCACAAGGAAAGAGGTCTACTGCCGCTAGGATGGACTCTAGATTTTCCTGGAGACAGGACACGGAGGATTACAAAATGAACACTAACACGTGTGATTAATGACGTCTCTAACGCTTACTTGTCGGGACGTGCCTCCCACCACATTGTGTGTGGTGACGGTCTATAAATTTAGCAGGCCAGGATGAAAATAATGTCACCGTACAAAATTACACAAATATTGATGAGAAAAAATGGGACATGATATGAACAGGCACATTAAACATGCAGATGCGTGAAAGCATTCTTATATGACGTGGATGCCGCTGGATGAAGTTCTTAGCAGGCCACGTGGTGCAGGTGAAAGTGCAATATTTTTAGTAAAATTCATGTAAATCCCGTCGGAAAAAATTACAGCGTCCTTCAGAAAATTATTCTGATTGCATTTTAAACATTCTAGTGTTGCTAACATGCCTGATGGTGAAAATATCCATGTGTGCGGTTGACCGCGTTATCGGTTACAAAACATTGATCATGAAAAAAATTACAAGAACCTGTTTATGATGAAACAATACATATTACGCTGAGAAAATTATGGCCCTCAAGAAATTACAAATGATGATGTAATATGGCCTTGGCGGCGGTTAACCACGTGGTCGCAAATGATGTGGCCATAAAACAAAGTAACAACATCTCTAAAATACATACATACAAATTTACCCCTAACATTGCCCGTGGCAATGAAGCAGAATTCACAATGCAAAAGCCTTTAACAATGGCGGATGGTGCCTGATTCAAAGTTGCGCAGGCCGCGTGGCTTCTCCGACATCCTTCCTCCTTCCCTCGATTTAAGTTCAAAAAGCCGCAAGGGTTGCAAAAAATTAATTTAAGCAGAAGCATTATGCTGGGGATGTCAGTGCAAAAATATGAAGTGCGTACGTTACAACGTCTTACCTTGCCAGCTCTCCTCGGACGATTACCCAGAGGCAGGGGTTGTGCGGACCTACCATGGCTGCCTACGGGGTTTACACAAGCGGAAGTCCTATGCACGCAGAGTAAAACTTTTACTATGAAAATTAAAGGGCACATAAGGTAATTTCACACGCATTCACACTAGCAACTTAAATCGTGAAATACTGGTGTTAGATAACTGTTCGTTTTAAGGCGTTCACGCCTGAATATGAATGTCCATAGTTTTGCGCGGTGCACATTTTGAATTTGAAAAGAACATTGTGCAATATTTATGAAAAGACAATTTTAACACTTTAGAACACTTTTAGCCTTAAAAGGAAATAGAGAAACATATTTTACACTGTAAACAACAATAATCCCGTTACAGGAAAGTCAGTGTTATGGCTTCTTTGCGCAAGTGCTTACCCACGTGTCATGTGAGTTGTGAGTGTCGTCATGGTCTAACTGCCGCTGGCTGTTAGCCGGTGTCAAACCACTCCTCCCTCGATGGCTAAGATGGTCCGAGCAGTTTAACTTTGCTCTGGCGAGCTCTCCCCGGCTGTGAACCGGGACCACCGGTCGAGGGCAAAGGTATCATGGCTTCAGAGGTCTCCTCACTCTGCTGTGTTTTTAAAGGGTAAAAGGGGGGGGGGGTAAGTTGGAACCATGTTGTTGGGACGGGGTGGTGACTCGCCTCTTGCGAGTGATGTGATGTGGTTTGTTGACATCTGGCATAACACTTCCCGTTGCATTCACTCCCTACTTTCTTCCCCAAACCTCTTAAATCTCTCTTGCTCTATTAAGCTATCCCCTGTGGGCGTAGAAAAATCTTTGAAATATGTCTCATTTGCACTTGTGTTTACATTTACATTTTCACTTTGGCTACAACCATTTTCACTCGTGTTTTGGAGAAACCTCTTAAAACTGTGTTGTTGTGATAGGCTGTCCCTTATGGGTGCACAAAACCCTCGAAAAGGTGTATCACTGGCACTGGTTGTGTTACAATTTATGTGTACACTGTTGTTGCAGCTTCCTCCTGTATTTACACTATCAAACCCTTGAAAACTACTCTGGTTTACCAAACTGTTGCCCTCGTCCTCTCTGTTCAGTGTAGAGTGTACGGATGGCGCGAAGCCCCTAAACGAAGTGGAATTTACAAAACTGTTGTTTACATTCTCCATATATGGGTTTCCAGGACTAGTGTTGTTGACATTTGTGCACGTGTTGTTGACATTACTGTGTGTGCTTCCTGGTATGCTATGCCGCATTCGCCGTGTTACTGAGTTTATCGCAGTCTCCTTGCCTCTCTTCCCTACAGGTGTGCGGGCTATACGCAGGTCATCACGGTGCCTTTTCATCACACACGTCTCAGTCCCAATTTCACTAAGAATATGGAATTCCCCATCATCGTGGTTACTCTTACTGGCCCAATCCACCTGGGTGCCAGTCCTGCGCACTGGTTCTTAAGCTCTGCAGACAATGGGTTCTCCCTCACGTACACACATACATGCCTGGTACCAACTCTGGCGGCTGTCTTCTCTCCTGTACCCATGTGCTACAGTATCTTTCCTGATTCTCCCTCGCCTGCTCGTGTATCTGTCGTTGGTAGGCGACAATTTCCTCCGGCGGTAGGGGCAGGTTTTCGCGGGTTCTCCTGGTGCAGGCAATTCACAGCCTTATACCATCTCCGCAGGTGTTTTCCCTATTGCAGTATTAACTCGGTTCCTTATGCAAAACATAACCTCTGGAATCAGTTCCGCCCATCTCGTGTGGTCTGTTCCTGACCGGACTTGTAATTGGATTTTTACGTCTTGATTACGACATTCGGTTGGGTTTACCCTGGGGTGGTAGGCTGCTGTGGTACGGTGCTCAGTTCCCCATGCGGTACAATACTCTCTCCATTTCTTTCCCACAAAATGTGTACCGTTATCCGTTAACAAGTATTCCGGGAAACCTCATCTGGGAAAAAACTCGCTCTGCATTACGTGCATAATTGTGTATGCACGGACATTACTGAGAGAAATGCCTCGGTCCACCTGGTGAACAAATTGGTGGCCACAATGAGAAAACGTTTTCCACTTTTTGTGCGCGGGTACAGGCCCATGATGTCAAGCGTGACAGTTTTAAAGAGCTCTGTGGGCAGGTGGGGTTTTTGGGGTGCGTTGCCGTCTGTTCTCCGCGGCTTTTGGGTGTTGCACGTAACACAGCTCTGTACGTGTTTTCGTACGTCTAACTCCTGGCCAACGGAAAAACTTCTGTACATTTCTACATGTTTGTTCTGAATCCGGGTAGCCATGTTCTAAACTATTGTGTCCGTATGTTAGGACTAGTTCACGTGTTTCTTTGGGTACATATGTCCGTCATTTTGTGCAATTGCTGGGTGGTTTCACTTGTATTTCCCGGTCCACGACTAGCCAGTGTTTGGAATATCTGTCTGCACAGTGTTGTCGGCGTTGTGCAACATCCGGGGAATTTTCTTGTGCCACGTGGACTTCTTTTAAAACATCGCTGACATTTAGCGAAACAAGTTCTCCTGATGGTGTGGCAACAATACTTGGAAAACAAAAGGTGTTGTTTACGTTACTTGTGTGGCATGGCAAGGTGGTAGCAACTCTTCCCACTCAGCGTCATCTGTTACTGTTATGTGTTGGCAAGGGTTCCTAGATAGCGCATCTGCGAGTTCGTTGGTTTCCCCTGCCACGTGTTCTACCTGGAAGTCGAATTCTTGTAATAGCAGGGCCCAGCGGGCAAGTTTGCTTTTCCCGTTATGCATTCCCTCGAGCCAAACTAAACATCGCTTGTCGGTTTTCAGGGTAAACGTCCTTCCTAACAAGTATGGCCGGTACCTCCTCAGTGCATGCACGATCGCCAAACATTCCTGTTCATTGACGTGGTATTTCCTCTCTGTATTACCATACTTCACGCTGTGGCAGCTAATTATGTGTTTTTCCCCTTGCTCTCCTAGTTGGAACAGTGCTGCCCCAATACCTTCTTGGCTCGTGTCGGTTTGAACTAGCACTGGCAGCTCCAGGCTAAACCTGGCTAGTGGTTGACAGTTTAAGAAAGCAAATTTTATGCCTTTGAACACTTGGTCAGCTTGAGGTGTCTACACAAATTTACGTTTTTTCAGATAACATTTCAGTTAATGGTGCCGTAATTACAGAAAAATTTGGAACAAACTCTCTCAACCAATTTATTAAACCAAAAAACCTTCTGACTTGTTTACGTGACCTGGGTGTGGGTTTGTCTTATATCTGTTGTATGTGTTGGCGCTCTGGTTTGTGTCCGTCCCCTGTGACATAGTGCCCTAGAAATTTCCTCTTACTCACCCCCAACTTACACTTGTTGACCTTACATGTCAGCTTGTTGAGTTCAGCCTTTCTAACATAAGACTCAGGTGGTGTAGATGTTCTTTCCAGCTGTTCGACCACACAAGTACATTGTCAAGATATGCCACCGCTCCTATGTAAACATCTAACACATTTACCATTAAATTCTGAAAAGTGGCAGGAGCACATTTCAAGCAGAATGGCATTGCAACAAATTGGAATCTACGTCCATCCGGTGTTAGAGCAGTTTTTTTTTGTGTCCTGGGCGGATAGGTACTTGCCAATATCCCGATTTAAGGTCAAGTGAAGTAAACACAGCAGCTGGCCCTAGTGTTGACAACATGTCCTTGATATTGATTACTGGAGGTGGCATGTTTTTTACTTTATTCAGCGGACGAAAATCTACTCAGAACCTCCATTCACCGTCGTTATTAGGGGCTAGTGTAATGCCTGAATTGTAGAGACTTTGCATAGGTTCTATTACATTGTCACTTAGCATCTCACATACCTGTTGATTGATCACGTGCTGGAAGAAAATACCTGGGTCCCGTGACTTGGAGTACACTGGGTCCTCATGTGTCGTGATGATGGCGTGCTGGGTGACATCTGTACGTTGCAGCTTTCCATTAGTGTGAAACGCACCGGTGTACTGGTCCAGCAGATGTTGCAGCTTCTCCTGATGTTGTTCGGGCACCTCGTGCACGAATTCTGCAAGCGGCACAGCAGCTGTTGTTGGCGGCGTTGCTCTCACGGTGTGCAGTGTCCACCTTCGACGTGTCCCCACGTGAAGACGGTCGAGATGCGGCTCAATCACTGCTTGGTTGTAGATCAACCATGGTAACCCCAAAATAATTTCTTCACACAAATCTGGTAGAATGTAGACATCACATTTTGTACAGAGTTCCCGAATGTCCACAGTCACGTGCATTACACTCATTGCTTCCCCCTGTTGGTTGGTGGTTGCGAATTGCAAGTGGTGTGGTGGCACTCTGGTGACAATGGTCTTAATTAGTCCCTCTCGTACAAAGATTCTGGCATGGTGTCTGCCATTTTAGCACGGTTGACGTGGTTGACGCAACACGGATGAACACACTGGCCCCACATGGGAACACCTATTGACGCCGTTGGGTGAGACACGAGATGAACGAATAAACAAGTACAATTTACTTACTGCAGGTGGGCTCCAGCGGTGCTTCCCAGGCACTGCACTTCGATACTCAGGCTTCTCAGTGATGCTGTGGGTTCTGTGTGTTCATCTCACACGAGCGTCTTTACAAAATACTGTTCTCTACTTAACATTTAACAACTGAAAAAAGGGGGATTTGGCTGGTTGACGCTACATAGAAAAACATAGATTTATCATTGAGGTTGCATTTATTGATCTCCAAATACATACTGTGCCAGAATATGAATTAATGATTATTTTGGGACCTGACTTGTTAACTCTGTTGGATGATTCCCCCAGCCCGTAATTAATCTAGCGCACTCCTAGATGGATGATTTTCTGCAGGATGTTTGAGAACACAGCCACCACAAGTTAAGGGGTCTACAGCCGCTAGGATGGACTGTGAATTTTTCCTGGAGACAGGACATGGAGGATTACAAAATGAACACTAACATGTGTGATTACTGACGCCGCTAGTGCTTACTTGTCGGGATGTGCCACCCACCACGTGGTGTGTATGGTGATGGTTTATACACTTAGCAGGCTAAGACCAAAATAATGTCACCGTACAAAATTACACAAATATTAATGAGAAAACATGGAACACGATATGAACAGGCACAATAAACACGCAGATGCATGAAAGCATTCTTATATGACGTGGATGCCGCTGGATGAAGTTCTTAGCGGGCCACGTGGTGCCGGTGAAAGTGCAATATTTTTAGTAAAATTCATGTTAATCCTGTTGGACAAAATTACAGCGTTCTTTAGAAAATTGTTCTGATTGCATTTCGTACATTCCAGTGTTGCTAACACGCCTGATGGTGGAAATATCCATGTGTGCGATTGACTGCGTTGTCAGTTGCAAAACATTAATCATGACAAAAGTTACAAGAACCCTTTTGATGAAACAATACACATTACCCTGATAAAATTATGGCGCACAAAAAACTACAAATAATGACGTAATATGGCCTTGGCGGCGGTTAACCACATGGTCGCAAATGATGCGGCCGTAAAACTATTTAACAAGACAAAAATCCAAAAATACATACATACAAATTTACTCTCAATATTGCCCGTGGCAATGAAACAGAAATTACAATGCAAAAGCCTTTTAACGTAGGCAGATGGTGCCTGATTCAGAGTTGCGCGGGCCATGTGGCCTCTCCGACATCTTTCCTCCTTCCCTAAATTTAAGTTCAAAAAGCCGCAAGGGCTGCAAAAAATTAATTTAAGCAGAAGCATTATGCTGGGGATGTCTGGCAAAACGTACACAAAGCAAATGGGTAAACTAAAGTGGGCTATGGAAATCTGACTCAATACAAAAATATGAAATACATTATAACTTTACCTCGCCAGCTCTCCTCAGACGACTGCCCAGAGGCAGGAGTCGCGCGGATGTACCATGGCTGCCTACGGAGTTCACACAAGCGGAGGTGCTATGCACACCGAGTAAAACTTTTATTATTAAAATTAAATGGCACATAAGGTAATGTCATACACACTCACACTAGCAATTTAAATCATGAAATACTGATGTTAGATAACTGTTCCCCTTAAGGCGTTCACGCCTGAATATCAATGTCTGTTGCTTCGCGCTGCATGCATTTTGAATTTGAAAAAAACATTGTGCGATACGTCTGAAAAGACAATTTTAACACTTTATAACACTTTTAGACCTGAATGAAAATAGAGAAACATATTTTACACTGCATACAACAATAATCCCGCTATGGGAAAGTCCATGTTATGGCCTCTTTGCGCACGTGTTTACCCACGTGTGATGTGAGTTGTGAGTGCGGTCATGGTCTACCTGCCACAGGCTGTTTACCGGCGTCAATTTAATGTATCCTTCTCAACCGGAAATCCGTCACGATTATGGACATATGTAAAACACGGTAGACTTTGACTATTTCATCAATGAAAGCATTACTGATGTATAAAGTTCTATGGAATATTACAATTTTTCTTGACAGAATACAAGTAGTAAGTACATTCTATGTACTTGCTTGCCTGTGCTAGGGGATAGTTGAAAATCCTCATTTTGTCGGATAAATGATTGTCCACATACGGCATGAGGAAGAAATTAGTTGGATCAAATGTTTCATCTCCAACAATGACGAAAGGCATAGGAAATGCAACACCAGAAATTTGTCACGGCTTAGGTAATCTAGGAGTTTGCAGAGTTAATTCTACAGAGACAAATTTTTGAGGATATTGGAATGTGAATTCTTTCCATATAATCCTTTGACCACAGAAGTGAAACAATAGTTTGAATCTGCTAATGCTAAACGGATTATAGAATGTACACCTTTCACTGTTACTTCACACTTTTCTGAAGCCTTGTGAAAGTCTTACTTTCAGGTACCAATAATGTTTCACTCCGCTACATGTAAACAACAACAATATTTATCGTTTAATTCCAACCGTAACTCAACTGTGTGCGGGCCTAGCCAACATGTTGTAACAGTCTCACATGACTGTTCATATTTATTTGGGGGAAGGTGAACTCAGATGTAGAAAGTGTTATGCTAGTTTGAAGTCCTGTATTAAAATATGTTAACTGTACAATGGTTACATTATGTTACATAATACTGCAGGAGAGCATGACATTAGTTAGTTATTATTTAAATGCAAACACTTTAGTATTTATAGTTTAGTTAGATATAGATTTATAGAACCTAAGCCGCGTTATACTTAAAGTCTCTTTGGAATATCGTCACCTTAATGTTGCAGAAGGCTGGTTCTCTCTCTTGTTACAGCAGTCGGAACACCCGTCGACGCCCCATCTTGACCCGACGGCATCTCGGTGTGGTAAAACCTTGCTCACTGCTTTGCTGGTCTTAAAGTACGCCCCCTGTTTTCCAAATACTGTGCCTATTATTAAAATGCCCGTGGTTTGTGGCCTGATTTGCCACAGCGCTCTGCTGGTCTGCTACATTACTCTCCTTCTCTAACCAGCGAGATGTCCTCATTTATTGTGATGGACAGTGGTAATGTGACTGTAACGTTTGGGCATTAAGGTGATATTCTGCTTCTTGGCAGTAGGAATACAGTAAGGTTGAAGTACTCTTCAATACGGTAAGACTGTGTGGAAGGAAAATTTTATGCAAGGAAAACTGTGAAGTGGAACTAACTTGCCTTCTCTCTTGCATTGAACAGTGTTTGAATTATGCAAGTGGCCTGTGCATTTTGCTGAGTGTAATTTGCTGTGCTCATGGTCCTGAACTTGACTTGTAGTAGGGATGTACATAGTCTTCGACGTGGTTGTCGCGGCAGTCACATGCCGTATGTGGTCGTGAACCGCCAGCCTCTCTTGAAGTTCTATCTGTCCTACATGTTACATGACTTTGCAAACATTTAATTATTTGACTAATAACCTTTATTTAACAACAAAATGTTACGTACATTTTAAAATAATTATACAGGAAAAGGCTCCTCCCATTATGAAATGTTTTATGTTTGTACATAATACGCATTGTGAGCAATTAGTGAATAGAGATATTCCTCATCTGCTGAAATAAATTCACAGTTAATAATTTTATCTCTGAAATAAAAATAACAAACACTTTGTATAATTTACAATGAAACGTTATATCATAAGTCAACTACTTTAAGGCATGGAAAGATTTCTGTATCTAAACGTGGTAAATTATTATAAAACATTAATAATTACTTAAGTGTCAAACTTCAATAAAATTCTAACTATCATCTGCCCCCAAAGGTACATTTCGGTCCATAAGGAGGGATTGAAAGGAATTATTACTGTACCTTACATCTATAATGATTTTACAAGCTATAATTAGGCAGAAATAGCCTTTTTTTTCAATGTAATATCTATATAAATGTCTGATTTCCCTTTGTACTATTTATATTGACCATTATAATGTATTTTAACCTGTATGTAGTTTTTACCATTACATTTATAATACGATATCTATACAATTTGTTGAATGTTACTATTTAACATATTAAACTCTTTACTTCATGACATTTTCAGACTGAAATCATCTTCTGCAACCACATCTATATCATAAAACTAAACCCATGAAAACTATGTCCTTGAATTATAGTGGTTTGCTAAACATGTGTTGCTGCTTCTAAGTTCAAGTGACTGGAGAAATTTAGCAATACTGCATACCTTATGATAACCACTTACATTATGCCGATATAATACACACTAGCAAAGTATATACATATTCATGTTTGCCTTTTGCAATAATCATATTAACAATGTGCAACTTTGTGAATTTTATACTATAAAATATTATTTGCTTTTTCTTTAAGTATTACTAATGTTTTAAATTTTCTTAATGCTCTAACATTTGTGTTACAAGTTGAAACAGTAAATGTGTTATACCACTTTCTATGTTACTAATTTACACATTTTGTGTGGAATTCCATTCATTTTAAGAAATTAATTCTCTTGTTGCTGGCACCTTACTTACATGGCCTTTAAAACATCTATAGGCATAATGTGTTTATTATAATTTGCATAATGCTTATAGTAAGTTTTTTTTAAATAATTGCTTTTAATTAATTACTAGAGCGTGTGTACAATATGTGTGTACTTTATATTATATCTGTATAGCGTATTTGTTTGTATATCCCGGCCAGGTGTTTGTAAATATGTTAGTGAAGTGTGGAAATTTGCGACGTGTTACCTTGTGCTGTACACTGCGTGCACAGAGTTGCTCATCAGTGCATGACACCACTACGGACAGCTATTTCGCCTTCCCCTCGGGAGGGCTTGGTGACGTACTTCGTACCGCTGATGTGCTGATTGTAGGTTGCTCTGAAACTTTGTCAAGTGATTAATACCTTAAAATAATAACATTAATTTACATGTTTACATTGGCAACATTTTCTATATTGACTTATATATGTTAAAGCCCCTACTGTTTATTGTAAAGTTCCCAATTTTTTTTTCACTTAGTGATGATGTTGCTAGTCCTCATTTATTTAACTTAGTTAACTTAATACAAATGTCCAAACAAAATATTTATATTATAATATGAAATATTTACTTTCATTCTAAAGTAAGCAATTATTTCTGCAGTTAATTAACACAATTATTTGCTGCCTGCATGCTGTTTTTGCTTTTGGACACTTGTATTCGTTATTACAACTTGGAGATACAACATATATCTTATATTTAATATTTTTTTAAATTATTTAATTACTTTGCCTAGCCACTTTTCTGATTTATGTTTTATTGTGGCTTTACAGTTAACTACTCAGGTTGATTGATTTTAATTTTTAGACGTGGCTAAAAATTAGTTTTTTATTTGCAACATTTTTTTTTAGCATGGGTGGGTGGGGTACTAAATTTTAGTTGGAGTAGGTGGTATATAATTTATTCCTCACAACGAGTTATCTGTCAAGCTAACAACTTGCAAAATTGAGTACATTATTAAAATTTTAACTTGTGGGTTATGCAAAAGCTATTCAAGCCGTAACTTCCACTAGCTTTAAATATTGTCAGCGAGTTCGCTAGTGTTACGTTTATACTTTTGGGAAAGGTTTATTACTTTACTTGACATGAGCGAGTTTTGGAAAGGCCGGAACCTCTACCATTGTAACAGTCTCATATGACTTCATATTTATTTGGGGGGAAGGCGAACTCGGAGGTAGAAAGCGTTATACCTGCTAGTTTGACATCCTGTATTAAAATATGTTAACTGTACAATGTTCGTTTTACATTATGTTGTTACCTAATACCTCAGGGGAGCATGATGCTAGTTATTATTATTTAGGTGCAAACACTTTAGTATTTATAGTTTAGTTAGTTATAGGTTTATAGAACCTAAACCACGCTATACAAAGTCTATTTGGATCATCGTCACCTTAATGTTCCCGAAGGCTGGTTCTCCATCTCACTAAGGCGGTTGGAACACCTGTTGTCGCCCCATCTTGACATGACTGTGTCTCGATGTGGTAAGATCTTGCTCGCTGCTCCGCTGGCCTTAAAGTATGCTCAGTGTTTTTCAAATACTGTGCCTATTGTTAAAATGACTGGTGTTCGTGGCCTGATTTGCCACGGCACTCTGCTGGTCTGCTACAATGTGGTTGGGTCATGGTCACTGGTGCTCACCGTCGCCAGTCAGGCAAGCAGAACTCCGCACCGACCCATGCTTTCATCAGTGTTAGTCCCGCACATAGTTGGCACCCATTAACCCGTTGCCACTTAGACAGCATTTTGTAGTGACAGTGAGCACCTCCCCGGCAGGGTCACAAACCTTTGACAGCGACAAAGAAAACAAATCATACCAAATACCACACAATATTCATTCATTTTGTCTGCTTCTAATGAGCTCGTTGACGTGGTGATACGTTAAGCCCAAAAACTTACCTACCTTTATTACTTTCATAAAAATACACTCTTAACGATAATGGACAATAATTAGAAAAGAAACATCAGCATATTATTCCTGTTGCTAAGGCAAAGTTAACAGTACTAACTGATAAGAGAGGACTGGCACTTATTACAGCACTTTACAAGGAACAGACCTGTTATTTAAACAAGCCTAAAGAATGGATTACGTGAGGTTATATGGGGTTTGAGCTGCTACAGAATGAAGACGAGGAAAAAGACTGAACTTCCCTGAGTAAACCATCACACAACTGCATTATCCACCATACTTCCTACATCTTATAACTTTGTCAAAAGTGATTCGGTGTACACATATACGTTAAATTAATAAAACATTACATTTAAACTTTATAATACTATGCAAAAATGTTGTGACTAGTAGGATTCGAACTCACTTCCATGGAACTGGACTGCGATCGAAGCACAGTGCCTTATAAAAAATTCAGAATAAAGAAAATATTAATTTTTTCTTTTCTCTTTCCCTCTCCTCCAGAAGAATTAGCCAACAGTAGTTGCACCTAGAAAAGCATGTGTCTAGAAACGAAAGCCAGCGACTAGCACCAAGTCCAATCTCTCAAGTTATATTCAGAGTGCCTTAGAATTAAAGACCCAGCAAAGACTCTATAATGGTGGTGATGGTGTTGTTAGTGACTTTTTTTAAAGCAATGTTTCCAACTGTAAAAAAACTGAATTCCTCGAAAAAATAATTTAATTAAGTATGCAGTTTATGAGCAGTTTTCAAATGCTTGCGGATCCTCATTCATTACAAGCTTATCATCTGCCACCACTTGTTTTGCCTTCCCTAGCTGCATTTCCATTTAAATAACATATCCAACCTCAGCATGCCTTCAACGAACCTAATTAATTATATTTACAGCCCCATCTCTAAAACTTCCAACCTTCCCAACCCATTATCACATTCCGACAAAGCTCTATTCAACCACACTAATCACCAATACCATCTCACCCCCCCCCCCCCCCCCACACACACACACACACACACACTTGCAAACACCCATTGTCTAGTCTCACCAAACATCATTCAGACACACTTGCCAAACTCCCATGAACCTGAGACACACTCCCTACTTCCATCAGTACAACTATTATCACCACTCACATCCAATACTCTACATGTAACTTGATACTTGCTCATTTCAGTCGTGAAGATACCAATACTTATTGCAAATAATGTTAAAGTTAAGAGGTATTCGTTTAATTTGTAAGTCAGCAAGATTTGAACAGATACATCATTTAAAAATCTATGAAAAAAGTGTGTATACTAATATTTTGTTAGGTAACTGTACTTTGGACAATCAGTTTTCTTGCAGTATACTATTGATTGAAAATATGTATGTGTAGTAGAACATACATATGTATATTACATATTTCTTATGTCAGTGCTAAGGTGAGCAGTTTGTTACATGGTATGGCTAGTCTCATATTTGTATTATTCCGAGTAAGACTCCGTCTGGTCTTCCACAGCAACTTTTTAAATTATGTTTTAGTCATCGTGTAGTAATTAAAAAACTTTTTGTGATGATCAAGTTGTTTTGAGTGTTTTAGAGAAAGTGTCCTGTTGGTAACCAATGAAATGGTGCAAACCTTGCAGGCTACTAGCTCCAGGGTGGACTGGCAGAGCAGCACATGCATTTTTTTTGGTGCCCATGTGACATTGGTATAAGGAGAGGATTCATTAGTAATAAATCAGAAGTCTGAACTCGACGTGGATATCAATCCTCAGCATAAGGGCACCTACCCACCAGCCATACAAGTCTCTCTCTCTCCCCCTCTCCCTCTCTCTCTCATGAGAAAGATCGAGAAAAGAAGGAAGTGGCATGGTAGTAGGCAGTCCTTGGCATTAGGCGTGGGTGATGGCCATTAGGGCGTGGCTGGGTAAAAGATGATGGGCTCCTCCTATCTCCAGGAACATTCTGCTAGACGTTACTGATGTAACTATTCAGCTTCTTCTCTCAACATGAATGCAATTAATGTTTAAATAAATTTTTAAAAATTGATTGTGCAATTCAGATTTGACTTATTTTTGAAATCAATAACATAAAAAATGAAACCAGAAACTTATGCAACAGTAGGGAGACAATTACAAATACACATGTGCCTTACCCAGGACTTGAACCCAGAAAGTCATAAGCTAGCATGCAATCCACTGCATTACGTAGGTGAGGTTCGGAGCATTAACTTTAGATTTAATCAGTCTGATGTTTAGAATGATATGTTTTACTAACCAAAAATATATCAGGGCCATCATTTTGAAAATACTTAACAGAGCCACTTAAAACGTGAAAATTTACACGGCCTCTGTTGAGCTACTTGTGTGAAGAAATAGGTGAAAATTGGTTGTTTTGTCCTTGAAATATGGCATAAAAACTTAATTATCTTATTTGATGCTATCATACAAATTTTCCAAAAAAAAAAAAAAAAAAAAAAGATCTATACACGGTGCTTCCAATATTCAGTAGAGTCCCGTTATAGCGAGATGTCACAGTTCCAGGTTCGATCCTTGCAATAAGAGTGTCTTCGCTGTTCCCAAATTAGACAGATTTTGGTCCCCAGTACGGCCTACTACTGAAAAATTGCCCTAAATTGCTTTTAAATTGTGTTCAAACTACCATAACATAAAATTATCCTGTTATATGATAACTAATTGCATGAAAAGAGCGGAAAATCGTACCACGCCACGTAAGTATGGCCGCTCAGCCTGCAATCAGTTCCTCTGCCTACGCAGCATTGCCCTGCAATCAGTTCCTCTGCCTACGCAGCATTGCCCTGCAATCAGTTCCTCTGCCTACGCAGCATTGCCCTGCAATCAGTTCCTCTGCCTACGCAGCATTGCCCTGCAATCAGTTCCTCTGCCTACGCAGCATTGCCCTGCAATCAGTTGCCTGGCCTACGCAGCATTTCCCGCTATCGCTTACTCTGCCGCTGAAGCACTGCCCTGCAAGCGGTAACTCGCCCATCACAGCTCCGCATGACCACCTCAAACCAAATACCAGTGTTTACTGGCATAATTCTCACACCTATTTGCCAGGATTTTACTGCAAAAAATTAGGAAGCGTGAATTATGCAAGGAATTGCCAAGACATGTGCATATAAACACTAAAATAGGGTCTACTGTAAGTAATCATTTGCCAACTGCGGAGGGTACGCTATTTAAAAGCACAGCACTTTATTTATTGATAATAGATATGAAGAAACATTCAAAATTAAATCACTTGTGTGCTGGGACGAGCTGCGAAAACATTGCCGTGTGCATGTAGCTGGCCGAGCGCATAGATACTTGCAGCACGGCAGGACACTGTCGGTCGGTCGCTACGCGATTATTCTGGCAGGCGGGCACCGCCCACCACTGCGGTCGTTACAGGTCTATAGTGTATAGCACCTTAACTTGTCGTGTTAGGGCCTCCTGGAGCATGCTACGCTACCCCCTCAGTCAAACAAGCAGTCCACCCTGGCTGCTATAGGTTAGGTATTCCAGAAGATCCATGGATTGAGGTTAGGTTACCACTGTTGTGGTCTGGGAGCTCAACCAAGTCTTGATAGGGGTTGTAGGGCATCAGTATCTTGAGGACGGGTGGTGGCATTTGCGAGTAATATTTTATGGCAGTATCAAGGGTAGAGTACCCAGTTCGAGATCCTGTGGCATTTAAATTTGTACAGAGGTTAAATTTAGAAATTTGAAATTATTTGTGGCAAGGAAGGTAACTAGAAAATGAAATCTACATTGTTTTAAACAATTTGATCCATTGGCCAATACCTATGCACGTGATGTAGTGAACCCGTGGATTGGAGGGTGTTACGTTCATCACCACATTTCATGTTTAAAAAGCCCCCTGAAATACTAGGTGAATGGATGTGGGTAAGTAGGAGTGGGGAAAATTGTTGTTCAGATGTGAAATGTTTCACTTATCACGTGCTAGGAACTTAACTTTCCAAAAGGTTATTATTACTCTAAATTACTGTATAAATGTTGCCTACTGACTGACGTCATTAAATTATAGTATATTTTGACTAGTAAAAATGATAAACGACAATTAAATTAGATTTCCTATATGAAAGGAAATACCAGAGTCCACAGTTGGCTAACCTGCACTATGACTGTGTGAATTGTTTAGACGCAGCGTAATACAGCGGCTGGTCTTTAGTGTTATTAAATTTTTTGATATTACGAGAATTTATTACGTATTTGTACCTTGGAATACTTACGAGCTAGGCAATTAAGTACTATATACTAGAACTTTGATATGATTGACACGTGTGACACAATTGTGATGTTTTAGTCTTTACCATGTGGGACAGATTAGTAATTAAAAAATAGTTCTAAGTTTTACGTGAAATACGACTAAAAATTTTGTATAAAGATTTACAACATACTGACAATACTATAGTATAAAACATTACTTGCACAGTATAGAATTAAAATTGATTGTTTGTTAGTACCACGTGGGTGGAATTGTCTCTAAAGTCGGTAAGCCATCACAACACGATTGAATTCAGTTTTTGTTGCACTTAGGTTGTGGAGACAGTTCTTGTGCATTATCATATAATTCACTGTTTATTTGGTATTCATGGAGTGTATGACTTGGCACTTGCTTGCATTGGGTGTCCATGTTTATATTATCACACTTACCTTTTTCTTCGTAGTTTAGTTGAGAGCAATACCTTGTTTGAGTATTTACATATGGTACTGTGCAAGATACTATTAATTGAAATTACAATTGAACTATATATGACATATAATACTTATATCTAAGACATGTCTTACTTTTTATCAGCTGGTCTTAATCTACAATTTTTGAAAAAAAAAAATGTTATTTTATTGACAACATACAAAATTTTAATAAAAAGAATTAACATTATATGTCCTGTGGACTTTATACCCTATTATCACTTTTATTCACTGTGATATGTTACTCACTTCTTAATTGACTAAGGAATAGGTAAATAAATGGACATAACCACAACATATGAGGAATAAGAGATTGATGAGCGAATGCCTTTAGGCATGTGTAAATATAGAGAGTTTATACTCCTTTCATAATTGACACTTTGCTTCATTTAAAAATTGCCCATGACTTAGTTGTTTTATCTGAAAGTCTACACTGAAGTTATATGCTGTTGCAAGATGCTGAATAAATTACTCCTGATCCTTTGATCCTTACAGTCCTAGGCATCACTTGTTATAAAACAAAAATATATTGTAGCTTCACCAACTATACCTGGCTAGTAATATCTGGAACTTCTGAAATTGCTTAAATTCTGACTGTAGTTCTCTTGAAATGGAAAACTGGATTATGATATACTTACAAACCTTGATTGGTTTAACTTCATTAAAATAATATTACATTTCTCTGCCAGGGAATGCCCCTTTTTGAATAGTAATTGAAAATCCTTGCTTGCACTGGCTTGTCTGTGGAATTCTATTTCCTTAGTTTCCTGTGTTCAGGTGATTAATGATAAGTGTAAGTTTAAGGAGTTTGAGGTACATAGTGACAATATAGATGATCAACAATCTAATAACTGCCATGGTAGTGTAATCATAATCAATTGGATCTATAACCTGAAATAAACAATTGTTTCGAAACTTGCCAGATGTGGGATTGGAGGGTATGTCGTGAATTTATGGCAGTGTGGTGTGGTTAATTTTCCAATCAGTATTAAGTGCCGTGGATAGATTTGAAAAGTGTATAACTGTTGTCAAGTGTAATTGTTGGAGATGGAAAGAGTGTCTTAACATGGTGCCTTTTGGTGGGTTTGTGAAGGCCTACTGGTGGGGTGAATGGAAACTTAATTATTGGGGGAACATTGGAATTTACACTGAGAGAACAGATTGGCAGGGTCGGATAGAAGGATAGCTTGCTTGACACATTGCGCAGTTTCTCATGGGAGGGATTGTTTCGAGATGGCTACAACATCCGGCGAGATGTTTGACGAAGGCGTAATCGCCTTAACGATGCCCTTGTCATGGCCAATCACAACTACTGTGGATGGTATAGGGCTGGTTCAGGTGTGGTTCTGAAAGTGATAGGGCACGGGAATGATATTGTAAATGTTCCAGTTTCCAACTCAGTAGTGGAAAAGCTGCATTTTGCCTGTTTATTTGTGTAATATTTAAGTACATCTTTAGTGGAGATGGCAAGTGTAGGACCTAATTTATTTAATTGAAGTTTCAATTTATACAAGTCACTCGTTAATTGCATCTTGGTGACCGCGCTAAGGGGCAAATGGTTGAGTTGGCAAGACTGCACATACGATTACCTGGATTACCTGGTCAATGGCAATATTGTTTAGCAGTTGCAAGATGGCGGTAGATAGGAACGTAACTTGGTTTTCAAAATTAGTGTACATATTTATTTGTGTTTGTTGTTACTGTAGGATATTGGACATATTGTGAATAGTTTGGGAAAAGGTGTTTACTTTGTTGGTGATTTGGTGTTGTATCTGCTTGACTACTTTTATGGTCAGATTAAGGGCCTGGTTGGTGACTCTGAAGCTATTTGTTAAATCATTTATCTAGGCGTCAAGTCCAGCATCATTGTCAAGAAGTGCTCTGAGGTGCTTATTATTAGTAAGCATTACAGCACTATTAAGCTGCATCACCTAGCAGCTGGATACCCCACTTCCTGTGGGAGTGGGCAGAATCCTCGTTGAGGAATTCCTGTAAAATGCTGTCCTTGACCTCCTGTAAGTAAGCAGACAACATTTTAGCATTTTCGCATGACGGACGTATTATTGATGCAGACCGCGTGTAGGTACTGTGCAGTTGTGTCAGGTTTTTTGGGTATTGTGAGTGGTATGGTGTATATTAACGGCAAGCTGTCTTCATAGAAGACGTCTACCGGCGTGGGCCGCTAGTAAATGCCGGTTTGTACGCGGTACTTTGCCGGCTGGGTGAGCAGAACTGGCGCGAAGATCATGCACATGGCCGCCAGACATGTGACCGCCAGGTGATTGGCGAGCAGTCCCCTATCAGTGCTGTGGGGGCGGTCATTGGTGGCGGTTGCCATGACAACCACCTTGCCCCCGTGCGAGACGATGCACGGGGAGCGAGACATGTTGCCAACTGTGGTAGGCTGCTCTGGCAGGTTCATGTTGCGTTATGTGATGCTGCAGACACGTTGTGCAGTTGGCAGCAGTGCTGTAGTATTCTGTTTATCACTCGACTCCTGACGTGGTGTGGCGTGTGAGCAGCATGAAAGACTGTCTGCTCCACACGTTGCCGGCCGGTGTCACACTTTACGTTGCACACGTCTAGACTCAGTGAATTCCAGGCTGCTAAGCGGGTACTGAGGTGGTCGTTTGTCTTCTATGTTTCTGCAGCGCAATTGATCAGTGACTGTAATATACTTTCAAACAATATTAATATCTATAAGTAATACTTATATTTAAAACACATAATTATAATTCTAGTGGATATAGACCTGCTTCATATACCAGGTACAAACAATATCGGTTTTGGGCATTCCTGTTTTCTTTGTCTGTATTCGAATTGCAGATTCCCCTAGTACCTCAATGACTTTATAGGGTCCATGGTAACGGTTTGCTAACGCCTTTTGATGGCCCCTGTTTCTCTCTCAAACTAGGTCGTTAACTTTGATAGTTCTTTTTTTGCGTGTTTTATTGAATTGGCGAGTTTGGTGTTGTTGTGCTTGTAACAAGTTAACTCTGGCGGTGTCTCTATTCTGAAGGAGTTTCTCACACCTGTCATGTGCATGTGGCAAGTGTGCTTTGCTTACCATCTGTGCTGGGAGGGTGTCCTCTATGCTGTGCATTAAATAAAAGGGAGTAAATTTTATGGTGGTGTTGGCCCTGGTGTTGAAGTTGAAACAAATAAAATTTACATAGATGTCCCAATTGCTTTGGTCAGCATTAGCGCAGGTGGTAAGCTGGTGACCAATTATTTTTTCCGAAGATTCCACAAGCCAGTTGCAGTGTGTGTTGTATGCCGTGGTTGAGAGTTTTTTTAGGTTGAGTGACTGTAAGATGTGACTTACCAATTCATTTTGGAAGCTCGTTCCTCTATCGGTAAGCATTTGCTCGGGGCAGCCAAATTGCAAAATGACTTTTTTGATAAACTCCGCACATGTTGCAGCTTCTATGGCCTGTACGAGTTTAGCTATGACATATCGGTTTGCGTATTCCGTCATGACAAGGATGTATTTGTTTTGTCGTACTGTAGTGGGGAGGGGACCTTTTGCATCAAGAGTCCACGTTTTAAGGAGGTTTGAGGTGGGATGGACATAATTTGCCCTGGTGGTTAAAAATTGCTCGGTTTCGTTTTCTGACATGTGGCACACAATTTTACGTAATTTCGTACGTCAGTTGACATAATATACCAGTAATACGATTGTTTAGTTTTCTCTAGTGTTTTTAGAATGCAGAAGTGACCTCCCCCAAATATGACATCATGGTGAGCTTGTATTATTTCATTTAGGTAGGTTTGTGGGACAAGGGTTAATTTTGATGGACGTTGAGGCATGTTGACTTTCAAAGAAATTTCCCCGTTGGCTGTGAGTTCATAACGACGGCTTAGGCGGTACTTTGTGTCTGCTTGGTCGGGATGTAATAATGCCTGTTTAAGTTTAACGATATTGGGGTCACGATCTTACTCGCCTACGAAAGGGGAGGTGTTGACTGTGATGGGACATAAGTAAAAATATGGAATCGTCGTCAATTTTGATGTATTCCTGCGCGTGGGTGTATACTAGAAAGTAATGTAATTTATCTGAATGCAAGAGGATGAGAATTGTACATTTCAACATGGGGTCAATGCATGTGGTTTTAAGTGGGGTTTGGCAATCTTTTTTGATAATTTGGATATTGACTTTATATAATGTGGTAATGATTTTACAAATGACGGCCATAAGGAAAATGTATTTGTGCGTTATCTCAGCGGCGATTCTGCCCTTTTCCTTAGGGCTATGTGTGCTAAAATTGTATTTAATATCATCCCAATGATTTTTAATGTATTTTGTCACCGAATTTCTTGCTGGAGTTTTTTAAGACCGCTTCTGCGAAGGCTGTAAATAAGGAAGTGCACGAGAGCATGGTTTCTTTAATTTGGAATATGTAGTAATTAATTACAATATGGTGAATGGGTACTGGGGGTGCAATGGGCATGCTACTAAGTGCATCTGGGAGAGTGTTTAGTTTTCCTTTTACAATTTGGGCTTCGAAGTCGTACTTGCTGAGAGTGATAGCCATTTTTTGTATATAGATGTTGTCTGCCATGGACTGGAGATAATGCTGACGGGCATGATCCGTCTGTATGGTGAAACGTCGGCCATATAAATATTGCTGAAAGTGTGTACACAAGTATCGGATGCCCCAAGTTGTCGTTACGTGGTATTCCATCTTCCCTCCTGAGGTGAAAATTTCTTTGACGCAAAAGCAGTTATATTTCTTTCTTTTGTCTGGGGATCTAATTGGATAAAGGCTCCGCCTGCTACCTCATTGCTAGTGTCGCACTCAAGTATTATGTCGTGGTCTTCCTGACATTTATGGAGAATCGGGGCTTGTGAAATCACTGTTTTTAACTGTAAAAAGGCAGTGTTTTGTTGCTCTGTCCATTAAATAAGGGGGTGTTGTGTTTTGCAAGTTCAGTAAGTGGTTGAGATATTGATGCCTAATTTTGTATATAGCAGTGAAAATACAAGGACATACCTAGAAACGTTCAGAGTTGTTTGACATTACGGCGAGGGGGTGACATTTTGACAATGGCTGCCACCTTCTCGGGGTCTGTAGATATGCCGCTAGGCGTGATGATATGGCCAAGGACTTTGTTTGCTCTGCGAAGGTGCATTTTTTTGTGTTTGCTTTGACGTTATATTGGCGGAGCCTTTCAAGTATTTTGATAATGTTTTGCACATGTTCATCGAATGTGTTACCAAGAATGAATATGTCGTTGATGTACGTGATAGCCGCGGTCCATTGAAGAGGTTCTAGAATTTATTTATAAACATATGAAAATATTGGGGACTCGTGCTTAACCCCAATGGCATTCTTTTGTATTGGAAAAGGCCTACCCTATCAATTGTAAATGCTAATTTATGCCTGTCCTTTTTCCTGACCATAATACTGTAAAATCCAAAGAATAGGTCTAAACTAGTGATGTAAACTAAATTTAAAAGAGCGTTTAAAATATCCTTCATGCGGGGTTACTGGTATTTAACCATAGTAAAATATTGATTCAGTTTTCGAAAGTCAGTTAGGAATCGTAGGCCGCCGAATTTCTTAGATATGACAAGGGATGGTGCTGAATAGGGCGAGTAAGCTTCTTGGATGATCCCCGCGTCGTCCATGTCTTTTATCTGCTTTAAGAGATCATCCCTGACCTTAGGACTAATCCTATAAGGGCGTGTCATAAGTGGCTTGCCTATGGTGAGGTCTAACTTAATTTCGAAATCTTTGGCTTCTGTGAGCTCCAAAATTGAATTGGCAAATCTGTCATGGTATGTTTAGATAATATTCAGAATGGCTGTTGCCTGACTGTGTATTAAGTTAGAGTTAATATGAGGTGTGGTTGTGGTTTCAGTGTCAAATGTTTCAAGTATAGTGATGCTGTGTTCAATTGATGTTAAAAATTCTGTGTTTACAGGTGTGAGGTGTGCACTGTCTTGTTGGGGTTGTTTCTGTGTATTAGCATCATGTCATATTTCAAAATGGGGATTACATCATAGTGTTTAGTGAAATAGACTCCAAGTATGAGATCTTGGTGTAGATTGTCCACAACTAAACATTTTTGGTGGTATGTGTGGCCCCAGATATTTAGTTTCACTTGAGTTTGAAACTTGGGGGATGTAAGGGCACTTGTTGCCCCGACTAATGTTATTTTTTCCCGGAGGGGTAAAAGAGGTTGATTTGCAACAAGCGTACTGGCGCATAGCCAGTACGCTTGTGAGTACTGCGTGAGCAGCCTGTGTCCAACAGTGCGTAGTAGTTAATGCCTTTTACTTTTACTAATACACGGGGTGTCGTGGCTGTGTTTGTAGTCTGTTGGTGAGGTGAAGGGTGAGTACTGTTTGTGTTAGTGTTGGGTGTGGTGAAACTTGCTCAGCGTGGTGTTCTAAGACACATTTTCACTATCGCAAGCTGGCAGCTGTATGCTGTTATGCTGTGAATGGTGTCTTTTGTGAGTGTCGTGCAGTGTTCTGTTGGTGAGTGGATTTGTATGATTTGTGGAGTGATTCCAAATTTACGTTTGAACCGCTTGAATCGTTCCCCAATATCTGTGGGAAATTGAAATTGGTGGTTTGCGATGAGGGGGCAGAGTTTGGCTTTATGTCCGACACATAGGCATAGTGCACGTGTAGCTTGTTCAAGGCTGCGTGGCCCGACGAGTTCCTGTTTACGTCTGGAGTGCGGTGCGGTGTGGATGTGGCAACGGCGCCTCGAAGGTTGTGCGGCAGCGGTGGTTTAGCAACGTTGGCAGTCTGTGCACGGGGGGGGGGAGGGGGTGTTGCGTTGGCAATTGTTCTGCGGGGTTGACTGCGCTCGCGCGTTGTGGTGGTTAGAAACATTTGCCATGGCGCCCATGGTACCTGGCCTTGGTGGCAGTGTGTGTATGTCCGGTAGTTGTGGAATGTGAGATGTCCCTTTAAACACTGGCAGGTTCCGTGTTTATTTGTAATTCAATTCACTTGACCTACCTCCTGGACAAGATTGCACGGATAACGCAGAAATGTTGTGTGTGGTGTCCTTGTGATGTCTGTTTACACGTGTGGTGTTTTTTGCGGGGAAACTGTGCCAGTCAGGTGTTCCGTGTATTGCCTCGGTGTTGGTGTGATTTGTTTTGGATTGACAGCATCCTGTTGGGGATGTTTGTGGTTGGGGCAGAAGATTGCTGAAGGAATTGAATTTTGCAATTTCTGCGTATGTTCATTAGGTACAACTTTATTAAAAATAGTGTTTCAGGCCCCACAAATTTTTTTGGTGACGTCCACAGGGGTTTTGTGGTTCACCCCCTCGTTCAGAAGTTTTTTGATGAATTATAGTATTGTTGGCCCTGTATGCTGAACCGATGGTTTCTGGTGTTGTACTAATTTAGAGGGGAAAATGTGGGTCAGTTGTGGAAGTTCCCCCGGATTGTGGATGTGCCTCTTGGTTGAAAGTGCGTGTGCGGAGGTTGTGAGTTGTGGGGTGCCATGTAGATGGGTCTGTGTTCGAATGTGTTGTATTGTGGGTGCGTATGGTGAGAGCTGTAGTTAGGGACGAATGCGTGCTGAGATGTGGGTTGTCCTCATTGTGGTTGATAGTGGTTGGATTAGAACTGGTTTTGGCGGGAAGGTTGTGGGGGTGCTTAGTTGTCTGATGTTGGTGAAGGGTTAATTGTACGACCTCTTGTTTAAGCTTGGAGATTTTGGCTTCTAGCTTGGCTGAATCAGGGTGTGAATGTTTGAGAGTATTTTAATATGTCGACACAATACGTCGAAGAGTTGTGATCATGTCCTAGAGGGTGTCTGGTGGCCGATGAGTTTATCTGCAATAGAGGGGTGGAGGGAATGCCAGAGGACACTGAGAAACTCATGATCAGTCATGTTGGGGTGGTATTTCATGCAATAAAACTGAATGGTTTGGATGTGTGATGAGGTGCCTGCCCGATCGCCTGTTTTTTGTTGTACAGTAAATGCTTTACACATTCAGTGTCCACGCGGTATGTAAACGTATCTGTAAGAGCTTGTTTCAATTCGACCCATGTAATAGGCTGCAGTCTGTTATGTTAAAGAAAGTGTGCTTTACTGGTCCTTGAAGACAATATTTGAGTCTACAACATTTTTTGAGTGTATCCCAGTGATTGTTTTCAACTACCGACTCAAACTCTTCTAAAAATTCTGTGATGTTTTGGCCCTTTGCCCCGGTGAAGGTGGGTGGTCTGTCAGGGTGGGTAACAGTGATTTGCACTGGAAGAGGGTTGGCCATGGTGGGGAGGATAGGTACGGGAGTTTGCGGGTGGGTGTTATAGTAATAATGGGTGGAGGGAGGTGGGTGTGCAGTGGTGAAGGTAGGAGGTTGTAGAGATTTCGAGGTATTCAGGAAATCCTAAAATCTCAGGTGATAATGAGGGGGAGTGATAGTGATCGGTGTCCCGTGTATTTGGGGGTGTCGTAAGAGTGGGTGTTATGGCACACTGTGCTTGATTGTCCTGCTGGTCACATGTGTCTCGTCTGTTCTCGATGTCACTAGTGTTGAGAGAAACAAGGTTAGTAATAGCTGATAATTTCCTGTGATTAGGTGTTTCCATGTACTGTGAGCGAGTATTGTGGTGCGAATGTGGATAGTGTATTGACGGATGTCGCGCACTGGTTTAAACATATATATACAGCAAACTACAGAGAGAAGGAAGTTAGAGAAACACTTGTAATTTAGTCAACAAAAGTAAGTGTTTCCAGCTGGCAATGGGGAACAGAACAGAACATGCAATTTAAAAGTGTTTGGCACATGCATTAAGTTCACACATAAAAGGCATAAGCACTAAATGGAGATGGCGGAAAGGTAAAACGTAGCTGCGCCGTGGCAAGGTTTGCTGTGCAGTTATGCTGTATTACGCTGACTCGCTCACGTGGCTGGGACTGACCTACAGCAAGTGATGTGCATCGTGCGCTGGCCTTGGCCATGGGAATGCTAACAGCTGTTCACTTGCCCATGTTTCTACGCTGTGTCGTACATGTTGCGCTGCAAATGGATTCTTTAAAGCTGGCAAAAGTAGACAGTTAATAGTGCAAAAGGGGGGGTATGCAATACCTATACGTGTCGTGGTTTGTGTGAGATGCAGCCACGTATTTTTTGCTGCGAACAACTAATTTAAGTAAAGAATTTATGCGCGTGGTGGAGTTTACTGCTTGGCAACGAGAAGGAAGGAAAGACTGTGCCTCCACCAGTGTAACGACCTGCCTAATTATGAATTCTGCTAATACTCGAACTATTCTCTGCTCTGCTCACCTCGTCCCGCTTACCTCCCAGTTAGGCAGGTTCATACGTGGGGGATAGTTAATGCTAATACTATTCAGTGAAAGAGGGAATTCAACTACACACATTTATTATAACTCTTTAGGTAAGTATAAAACAATACGTTGATACAATACTACAGAACGAATCTCCTCTCAACACTGACTTTATCGTACACTGAACTGACAGGATGATTACAAGAACCTAATTGAATACAGGACATGTTGAGACAATTATACTGACATATGGGAATACTGACATGAACGTAAGGATAAGTTATTTATAAGAATACAAGGATACAGATATACAATATGCCCTAGCCTTGCCATGTGATTATACTCTTTAACATGGGATCTTGATAAGGGAATGCCACCGTACCGTCTATCCTGATTTATGCTCACCAGTAATTATGTAGAGTATCTTGTAGATGGCCGGAGCTCCCCGGACCCTAGCGTTCTTCCGTGTCGCTCCGACACTGATGTTGCCGCCTCACAATCTGTCGATTGCCTGGGGGGAGAGGAGTGTGTGGCTCTTGCTTAAATAGTCTTCTCTCAGTTAGTTGCTCAGGCTTGTTGATAAACAGGGGGCTTGCTTTAAGAATCTATAGTATATAGCACCTCAACTTGTCGTGTTCGGGCCCCCTGGAGGCCGCTACAACGTGGTCATACGTAAAAAGTATCAGATATCAACGATACCCAAACCCTGAATGAAAATAATACTTATTACCCGAGATAAATTAAGGTGCACAAGATAGAACAAGAATTAGCTCTCTAAATGCGGTGATGGCGCAGATATGGACTTGGTGGTAGCTAACTGCGTGGCCGTGGGTGATGTGGCCATAAAACAATTAAACATGATGAAAACCCTGAAATATGTACACACAAATATTACCCTTAATATTGCTTGCCTCAATTAAGCAGAAATTACGATGAAAAACTCTAAACATGGGCGGATGGTGCCTGATACACTAGTTGTACAGGCCGCATGGCCTCTCCAACATTATCTCCTCTCATCTCATTTAAGTTCAAAAAGCCACAAGGGCTGCAAAATAATTAAGTTAATCAGTTAGCCTTATGCTGGCGATGTCTGGCAAACGTACGGGAAGCAAAGGTTAACCGGTATACTAAAGTGAAACTACGAAAATCTTCATCAGTGCAAAAGTATGAATTGTGTACGTGACAGTGTCTTACCTCACCAGCTCTCCTAGAACGATTGGCCAGAGACAGGGGTAGCGCAAACCTACCATGGCTGTCTATGGGGTTCACACAACTCGAAGTGCTATGCACGCCGAGTAAAATATTTATATATTGAATTTAAATGGCACAAAAATAATTTTAATATGTTTTCACAAATAGACTGTTAATGCTGATTTTCTGTTGTTATTTCGTCTCTGAAAGGCGTCCTAGCCTGAACAATATTGTCTTTCTCTTCGGCACCACGTGCACTTTGAAATTGAGTATTACAACATTACATAACATTCTGAAATTAAACATTATACACTTTGCAAACATATTTTGACCCTGAAAAAACATACATAACACTGAAATTAATCATCCCATTTTGGGAAAGTCTGTGCAGCAGTACTACACACGTGTTTACCACCACATGTTAGGTTAGAGTTGAGCACTCTTAGCCGGCATCAATATGTGCAAACTCACCTCAATTATTTATGAATTCACCATTTTGAACATCGTTGTCTGATCTATTTAAATCATTCAAGTTTACATGGCCTTCTGTAGCATTTATGGTGTTCACAATTTGGTACAAATTAGTAGAAATGTTCCATTGCAACATTTCGTGGGAATCTGTTGATTGGTCCTCGAGATACAGTATAAAACCTCCATGATTTTCAAGTGGCGATCTATATGAGATAAAAATTTACTTTGTTTTTTTTTTTGGAAGGGCTATCTTACAAAATTGCATAGAAATGAGACCCTGCAAAGACATTTGATTGTTGTAGTATGTAATGCCAGCATACTAAGTTAAGTTGGAATTTGTTTTGTTGATGTAATATACAGAGCTAAAATGTTTATATAGCCATCATTTTGAAAATAAGTGCATGGCCTACTTAAAACATAGCAGTTTACACCACCTGCTACTGTACTAGTTGTTTGCCAAATTTGATAGGAAGTTGTCAATTGTTTCCTGAGATATAACATAAAAACTTTTTATTCACTTGGCGTTTTCTTACAAAATTGAGGGAAATAATACTTAATGTAAATACAGTTGGTAGTTGTAATATCTATTGTCAATATAGAAAGTCAAACGTAAATTGGTTAAATGGTTTTGTCGATATAGAATTATAAGCAAAAATTGCCTATGTCCTCCATTTTGAAAATAAGTGTCTGACATGCTTACTTTATCTGCCTAAATACTACCTGTTTGCCAAATTTGATAGGAATTGGTCTATTGTTTCATGAGATGTGACATATAAACTGTATTAATGCGCATGGGGCTATCTTACAAAATGATTGACAAAAGTTTATCCACATAGATGCAGTTGATAGTTGTAATATCTACGTGCCAGCATGTAACAGTAAGTTTGAAATGATTACATGGTTTTGATGGTATAGTGTTTAAAGCTAAAATAACTATATGATTGCCATTTTGAAAATAAGTGTCTGATGTTCTTAAAACATGCAATTTCACATCATCTGCCACAGTACTACTTGGTCACCATATTTGATATTTGATAGGAGGGTCATTCTTGCAAAAGTGGAAAATTCCATTTCTTAAAATTTTAAAATATTTCTTTGCAGAAACTTATTGTTTTTAATAGTTGGAACATGGTTGTTTATAGTACACTAGCTAAGTTAAGTTGTTTGATGTACACCTTATGGATACAACATGCTAAGACAATGAGGAAACGGCCAGGACAATGACTACTCTATTAGTAGGTGCATAAACATGTCAAATATAGCATTGAAATACCATATTATTGCATACATTTTGAACAACAAAAGCTATGTCACAAACAAAAATTTACAGAAGAAAAAGATTTGATAAATTAGGGAATTTTTAAAAAATAAACTGTCTTACGCGAAATTTTGAGTCCTTTGGTTCTGGAGAATCAATTTCCTTCAAAATGTCTCTGTAATGATAGTGATGAATGCCTTTCTTCTTTGGCCACTTGATTGTTTTTTTTTTTTTAATGCTGGGGCGATCACACTGACTTCACAACTTTCATCTGTGGCACTGAGAACTTCACCAGGGTACAGTTTTTCATCATAGGTGACAGTCACCGAGTCACTGGGCATAATGTGTATATTTGTTGAAAGAAAAAATACTCTTACCACCTGTTCATAAGTTAAGTGATTTATACTGGGTGTAAAAATATGGTAGTTCATTAAAAATTGTACGAATTCCCTTGCCAGTAGAGAATTGCGTAGATCATGTTTTGCAGAGTCAGTTTTTACTTGTGGTTTATTTGTATGTTACAAAAACAGTGAAATGGAATTCCATTCATAGATCCAGATGCCCCATGTAAATGTGCCAGTATTTCTTGTCATATTCTGTATAAATATGATGATATTAAAATTTTCATATTATTTTTACCTGAAGCTGGGAATGACGTTTCCAAGTTTACGTTTCCCTTCCAGTTCTTTCTAATCTGAAGTGTACGTAGGTAGCTGCCACTATGGAGACTCTTCAGTCAAACTACGGGTGCAACTTAATGCCCTAAAGTGAAGCCTACTAGGATCATCTTTCAAGTCATGGATTACTTCCTGAACTTTCATTGTACCTTAGAATGTCATTGAAGTATTTTTTTTAGAACTGTTTTTCAATGTCACTCACCATCACTTTAAACAGTGTTACTCCCTTGCACTCTTTTAATAGTGCTTCAAGAATGTCTTGAAAACTGGCCAGATCTTTTCTTTCCGCAACTAATTGGTCTTCCAATCCCGTCGGGCGGTTCCTTCCCATGCCCAGCTTCCGAAACTGAGCTGTAAATTGGCACAGATTGAAGGGAGCACTCTTTCCAACAATTTAAAGTTTTTCCTATTACGATATTGTGAAGGAGAGCCACTGTAGAAATGGACTTAAACAATTGTATTATTCTGTCTGGTAGATACTTGTTTAGTAATGGGAATTACATGTGCCCAGACTGGTGCAGGGTGATGCCATAGGGACATTGAATAGAAAGCTTTTGGAGTGACCCAATTGCCTTTTTGTGTCATCGCTTGAGCCTCCTTACTGTATTAGAATTATGATTCTCGCTGAAATCAATGTGAAACAAGATTTTTCCTTCACCAGATTTTCTTTAACATCTTGTAGAGCCTGTAGTTGGTGTTTTGAAATGCACCATAAACTTAGGAACACCAGTTTCAAATATGTTTATCATGTTATCAACAGTTGTTGATATTTCTTTCTTCGCTATTATGCTTACATCGGTAATTTTTCCTTTTATAGATTGCTTCTCTTTTTGTGATATTTATTGAATGAATTTTGAACTGTCATGTGGATTAAAGTCATTGTATTCAAGAACGCTTGACATACACTTTGCACGTTGTCTTAGAAAACAGCTTTCTTTTCCCTCAGAATTGCATGTGAGTTTATTCACAATTTTGTGGGGACGTTTCAAACACAGTGCCTATTTTAAGGCAATATCATTTTTCTGTCAACATTTTTATGTTCTCATGTGTGACACACAAACATGTATATAAATTAGTGATACAGTCCTGTATGTTTGTACCTTCTCCCATTTGATTCCTTTTGTAGCTAATCTAACTGCTGCTCTGATTTCTGACAAAAGATGTGTATATCTAAAATGCTTTACTTTTGCTAAGTAGTCTGTACTTTTTAATCATCTTCCCACTGATAATTTTTATGTGTAAGTGTTTTGATTTATAATCTTTCGACTGTTGTTGCTTGATTTCAGTTGTTCTGACAGAACTTTGCCGAAAAGTAGTATTTGTTTAACTTCATTTGACACGTTTTGATCTTTTGTGAGTACTTTGCTCCATGGTGTCAGTTCATTGCTTCGGTTCTCTTTCCTTGATAGTCTGCTGTATATTTTTTGGTACTTAAGCAATTTATGCTTAGTTTTTTCCATTTCTGTTTGTATTTTTATTTCACAATATGCACATGTCCTATTTCTATTCACCTTTTTCTTTCCTGCCAATTTCTGCCCATCCGGCAATGTCTTGTTGATACAGATGGACCAGGTTTTAGCGTGACTTTTTCAATTACTTTTTTCAACTACGTTTTCTTTAATTTTTTAAAATTTTTCCTGTATTGCTTAGAATATTCTTTCCATTTTCTCTTATTTGTCTTTTCTCACGTTCAATCACATTCTTTACAAACTTTACCACCCCTGTTTTTTTTCTGTTTGATATATTTGACATTCTTTTTTATTTTTTTCTTCTTGTAAGAGTTTTGGGTCATTCTTAATCATTTCTGGTCTTTTTTTCTGCCAACATTTTCCTTTCATTTCTTCTTCTGGAACTATTTTCTTGCCCATTACTTGTTTTTGCCTTTTCCATTTGAAAAGTAAACACAATTATTTTACAGTTGCACACAGTTCTTGTAGGCTACCAGAAAAGGCTACACGCATAAGAATTTATGTAGTGTGTATAGTAAAGTTTAAATTAAATGAATAGTGCAAATAATTGACAGATCCTAAATACGTGTTTAAGAGGTAACAAGTTTTTGAGGCAGCAACATGCAGTATCATTGTCCTGTATGGTGAATCATTGTCCTGTGATTCAGGTGCCAGGACAGTTACGGCCAGGACAATGATGAAAATGAACAAAATTTGTTATAGAGAGGTTTCCTCCAAAACCAATGAGGTTGTGTTTTGAAAGTGTTTACTATAACGCTGACTGAATCGTAATACTGGTGTTGCACTTCATTTTACTTATTATGTTTTTATTCTGAAAGTTTTCTAGTTAAAAATTTGTCCTTGCCTGTAACAAACACAAGTGACACCTGCCGCTCTTAGACTACCTGCCTTAGAGGGTTAAAAAAAAACTGATTAATACAGTAATATTATTATTTCAGTCTTAAATATTTACTTACGTCTTCTATGGCTAATAGAAATATAAAGGTGAGATTTGTCATGTAGAACGGCCAGGACAATGACTTTTAAGCATGTTTAGTCCAAATATCCATAGCATATTGGTTAACCAAAACTTTTGTGTACAGCGAATTCTCTTTTTTTTCATTAGTGGATTTTGGTTAATTTTTTTTGGCCAATTGAAACACTGAAGACCTGTATTTTCCACTTCCACAAGAAAAACCCAGATATTGGTAAATTATTTCCAGAGTTATGACATTAAAAATTTAGTTATTCACGTGGTGCTGTTTTATAAAATGGTGGACAAAAGATTATCCGTGTAGATGTAGATCATAGTTGTAGTATTTACTGCCAATATACAAAGTTAAGCTGGAATTGATTACATGATTTAGACAATGTAGCATCCTAAGCTTAAAAGCTAATTGGCCACCATTTTGAAAATAATTTGACATGCTTAAAACATATTACTTAACATCATCTGCATCAGCACTACTTGTTTGCCAAATTTGTTAGGAATCAGTTTTTTTTACTGAGATATGACATAATAACTTTATGTATTTGGTTGGTGCTAGATTCCAAAATGGCCAAGAAAAGGGGTTATATGTTTGTATATATATTTATATATTATGCTTGCTATAGATACTTTCAGCATACAACATTAGGTCGAAATTGGTTAAATGGTATGGTAGATATACCAAATATACATAAAATGGTTGTATGGCCGCCATTTTGAAAATAAGTAGCTAATAAAGTTTAGTCACTTATGTTTATTTGGCCTGTCATAGTATTACTTACCTGCCAAATTGGCTGAGAATCGGTTTAATAGTTTTAGAGAGATAATGCAAAATCTTTATTTCTTCATGTAGTACTATTTTACAAAATGACGAACCAATTACAATATCCATCTCAAAATCTAATGCTTATGTGATTTTCTGCCAGCATACAAAATTTGGTGTAGATTGGTTGAATAGTTTCAGAGATATGACGTCACCCTAAATGTTGAAATAGCCACCATTTTGAATGTAAGTGCCTGACTTGGTCGAAAACTATAAAAATGAGGTGTCCTTACATAGTTCTGTATATGTACTGAGTTTGGTGAAATTCAGTTGGCGCATTCAAAAATTGAAAGGAGGGGGACATTCACTTATACACATGCACACACACAACCACCTCCCCCCCCCCCCCCCTTTTATAAACAAAAGTGACCAAGGCTTGGTGCTGTTGTGTCTTGCTCCCTCTCGCTCAGCGTGCTTCCTTCATCTGTCTCCCTCTCGCTTACCTTTCTCTTGGCTTGCTTCCTTTGTCTCAATCTCTCTCTTGCTTACCACTTGCTCTGCTTGTTTCCTTTGTCCTCATCTCTCACTTGTTACCTCTTGCACCTTACTTCATTCTTCAGGCAGGAGCAATATTTATTACAAAACAAACATTGAGTGCTCATTTTGTCTTATCACAACTCACACATCAACCACTTTCCTGTTGAAAATATGTAGTTGTTTTTAATGTTGTTATATATGCAATCAGTTCATAAATAAATGCACAAACATTTAGCTCTCATATCTTACACGACTCATCTTTAGAACCCAAAAAATTGTATTAAAAGGTGTGTAAGATATATAGATAAATACAGTATTACATCAGGAACATGCGGTTAGTCACAAATGCTGTTCATTAGTGATTCAGGAAGCGAAAGATCGAACTGGATGTGCATGCACTGGACGATGCAAGTCGGGCCTTAATAAGCTTGAGCCTACATAAGCTTCAACACCAGGCTATTCAATGCTCAGTCAGTCAGCTCTTCAGAAAGTCAGCAAACAGTTGGTTAGCCAGTTATGCTAAGGGAGTTAAGCCCATAACATTGTAATACAAAAGGTTTTTATGAATCATAAAGATTAACATTAAATCCCCAGTCTCACTCGATGGGGAAATGAGTACTTTGTGTTAAAATAAATCTTTATTAATGAGGTTTCGATGTAATACTCTTTGTAACTTTCTTGTTAAAAATCTTTGTTTTCCAGTTGCTTTGTACAGCCATTAAAATTAAATATCATACTCTGAGGAGAGACATAGGCGGAGTCCTTTTTATTACTATCAACAGCTGAGTTTAATGACAAGTTTTCAGTTATCTACTACTACAGCAGAGTCGCTGATGAGAGAGATGTTGTGGCATCTGGATTGTAAAATACACTTTCTGTTGAAACCACTGTTAGGCAGGACAGGTGGTATCAGCAGTAGCAGACGATTGAATGTGGCTTTGGTAAACAATAATTCCAACAAAAAAAACTGTAACATTCCTGTATTCTGCCAAAGATGCAAAGAGAGTGAGGGTGGGACAATATTATATTATTCTCACCTGAATTAAACGTCCGTACTATAATTTTTTCACAAATTAATTGCCTTATTGTTGTAAACACACATATTACTAATGACATGAGAACAAACTTGTTGAGCATATCAGACACTGTTTATTTCTGTTGCGGGAACGGCTGATGGTTATCCACCACCGAGACCAACTGATTGGTTGTTGGCGTTCCTAAATTGTTTCCTGCTGGCCAAAAGCCACAGAACTATCAGTACAAAAATGAATGTGGCCACATTAAGCTAGGCCTCCGTCGCCCCAGTAGAGGTTAGGTCATGCTCTATATGAGGGATGGGAGATTTGGTAACCCAGTTATGGAATAGATGACAGAAAATATTTATGACTCTCAGCAAAAAATGTTCTTGTTCTTATTCTGACAAAGTTCAGGGAGCTGGCGAAGGTCTAGAGGATTTTACACTTAGTAACGTGTGTAGTACACTCACAGGTACTTCCAACTTTTCCGAAGACCTGCTAAAGTTCTACTTCCAGGATATTCCTCTGCCTTATGTAAACAAATTTTTTAACAGTCTAGCAATTTACACCAAAGGGGCAAAGCACTGCATTTGTATGCACTCACTATAATAATATTTTGCATAAGAATTATTTCTTACTAGGCATTACCAAAATACCTATTTTCTCACTGTTTTTATTCATATTAATTGTAAATGAAGTAGCCATATTGTAATTTATATGTAAAATGTAAACAAAACTTAGATTTAATCAAATATAATATACTTTTATGTTAACAAAGTTATAAAATCCCCAAAACTTTATACATCTGGTGATTTTTCAAGTTTGATTCAAAAAGTGTGAAGAAACTCTGAATAGATGAGAAACATGCAGGAAGGTAGTAGTGTTTTTATACTAACTTATCTGAGTTAGAAAATTTGAGTATTCCTTAAGTCACTCTGTGAATAAGGCCTTAAATTGTGGCTTGCAAGTTTTTGCCCAGAATGCAATAGACTCGCCATTGCAAAAGCTTGCTGGTTTGTAAGTGGTCAATCTGAAGTAAGTGAGGAGGTAAGAGCTGACCCTGATACATTAGCAATCAGAATAGCGTTCATATGTAACTTCTGGAGGCTATCTACTAGCTGCCTATGTCTTAATTCTGAGGGTGGCAGACTCCTCATCACCGGGAGTAATAGTTGTGCCGCAGCGCTGCATTTACTGCAGTTGGCTTGTCCTTTTAATGCACACAAGGTTTGTAACAAAGTGATTTAGTAGAACACTTCAAAATGTTGTGGTTGAGATTTTCGTTCCCCTCCTCCTCTGTCTCATCTATATTCTTCTTCCTCTCCTCTCCTCTTCTCTCCTGTCCTTCTGTGGCCCCATTTCCTGTTTGTTTCCCTTTTCCCTATGCCTTCTTTTCCGGCTCTTTGGAGTTGATCCTGTATGTTGCACCTATCGCTTTATAAGCCCCATGCACAGCGTAAATGCATATTTGTTCCATGGCATTAACATTTTGTTTCTGCAATATTTAAGTATACGAGTTTCCATAGTTAAATCTGTGTTTACAATTAGGTTTTTCCAGCTGCTCCAAGAACTAGTGAACCACAGTGCATCTGTGAAGAAAATAATAGTGAAGAAGGCAAAATCACACTAACATACACTAATGGAGAACCTTTCTCATGCTATCAGTGTTCAGCCAAGTTCAGATCCAGTTATCTGCTTAAGCAGAATGGTGGAACAACACATATTGCTGAAAGACTGTTCTCATACAAGGAGGGGTGTTCAGCCACATTTCTTAGAAAATCTGCCCTGGCTGCTGACATTCGCACACATACAGATTATAAACCTTTCTCCTGCAATGTGTGTTCAGCCACTTTCAGAACCAGTAAAGGTCTTAAACAACATTATGTTAATCACACTGGTGAGAAACCTTTTGTTTGCAAAGTGTGTTCAACCATATTTACTGCGAGATCGGCTCTAAACTCACCGGTGAGAAACCTTTTTCGTGTGATGTGTGTTCAATAAAGTTTAGGAGACGTAACAGATTAGTTTGTCGTATTGAAACACGTGTAAAAGGCGCTTCTCAAGCTAGGTTTGTTCAGCCATCTCGGCCAGAATTATGGAGAACCACTTCATGTATGTCTATATGGATGGCTGTTTGTTGTGAAAATACTGTAGTTACAGACAGGCTGTGTTTTGATATTCCACGAGCATATCTGCAAATTTCGTTTGGCTGTTGGTCACATGTCTTTATGAGGAGACATTTACTTACTTGACCAAGCCATTAAGGCGGCTGGCCACAAAAGAATTCTGTATGCTATATTCATTTTAAATATTGTTCAACATGAAGACATTACTTAACAAGTACTATTTCCTCACACAAAACATTTTTAGACGCATGCTTTTTGCATACTGACATCAGAAAAGCACCATTTTTTAGTGTTTTTGGGATGTACAAATCATGAAAAACAAACTCAATGAAATTAGATAATTCACAATGAGATACTATGAGTGTCTTCAAGAAATATTAAAAATAATAATATACAAAATGTTTTCATGATTTTTAAAAATTGTTAAACATAAAGGGATTTTTGCATATTTTTTTATTTGCAACGTCTATGATTTTTTATAACTAATATTGCTAAAAATGTGTTAACCCGTCGCTGTGTACACACAAAATAATCAGAGTTCAGTGTTTTGAGTGTTTTCATTTTGAGATATCTGATTTGTCAAACCATGTGTGCCTCGCGTCTGTGAATGGTTAATGCTGTTAGCATAGAGTACGCAGCACGTTGTTCGTTGGTTGTGACAAGTACGCCCGACCCAAATACAGCTACATCAAAATATTTCACGATTGTATCATTTGAGCGTGTGAATGAATTCGGGACAGAACGGGTTAAACTTAATTGAGACATGGACTTTCACCCATCTGAATTTTCTGTAAATATTATATTTAATAGTTTTTGTGCATAACAAAAAACACAAATTGTGATTTTCACATGTTTTGAAGCAAATCTTCATGATCTGACATTTTTATTAGAGGAGAGAATACAACAGTACTGCTGCCATCCGGAGTGGTCAATATGTCTTAACCACATACCAGCCACATTAAAAAGAGTACAAAATGGATTAAATGCCCAGGGCACCAGTTAGCTGCAGTCGACTAACATATGCAAAGCATGAGTCCTCAAATGCATAGAATGCTAGACTAGTATGGCTAGCGGGCACGGGCAACAAACAATAAAGTCGCAGAGCTGTTGGTGTTACCCTGCTTATCCACAAAGAATGGACTTGTACTGCCCGTAAACAAGAACGCATGCACTGATGCTTGAGCACTCAGTTTTATTGGCTGCATATGCAGTGTTGTACATAGCACAACACCAAACCTGATGAAGAATTACAATGCACTTCAAATATATGAAAATAAAGTTTCGCTGCCAGTCTATGGTTATGTCATGTGAAATTATGCCAAAGATGAATCCTACATCAGCATCTCTGCTGGCAGAGATGCTGATGGATTTGAAACGGGAGGCTTGCAGCGCCATACATCTATCACTAAGTGCCCAGCCGGTAGTACCATTTCTCGGGCATAAAAAATAAATAAGTCCACTGAGGTAAGGGCACTAAATGGTAGCAACGATAAAGGTTCCAGAATTAATTACAATATGTACAGAAACTAATGAATTAGTTCAACAAACTCAAGATGCTGACCCCCAAGGAACGCACTTCTTTCACCACTGCTGGTCCAAGACTAGCGAAATGGCAGTCGGAAGTCAACCTCTCCAGGTACACCACCGTCCCTTACACTAATACTTAAGTCAAAAACAAAATACTGTAATTCTTTACGTGTCTTAAAACATTGTTTCCAAAATCAAAACTACATTGCATTGTCTCGGACCATGTCGTGTCTGTCTAGAGGTGTTTGAGAGTATGTGCTACCACGTTGGTGCTCGGGCACCATGGTACCCACCTGTGACATCATGTTTCTGCTGTGCACTTTCAAAGTGCTATTTTTGGTCCCTTACTGCTATCGCTCCATAGCTTACCTCTTGCACTAACATACACACTGGGCTAAAAACAAGGCGAGGAGGTACGCCGACATTTACCCCCATTCCCGAAGAGGCCAGGCCTGACAAGTTGCAGGGGTCTGTGGGTTTTTTCGTACAGTGGTGCCCCTGGAGCGCTGGGTGAATCTGGTGGGAAAGAAGAGTTTGTATTGGTCTGTTGAGCTGAACTCGTGCTAGTAGATCACATGGTGCTGTGGATCCCAAGGTCTGGTTCTCGCGCCCTTGCTTGGGGTTAGCTGCCTGGGACACAAGTTACATCTCCTCTCGTCTACAGCTGGTTATGTAAACTGGTTGGTGGGTGGCTGTGTCTTCTCTGGTTTCAAGTCTGCCAGCCCACAGCAGCGCTCACGGCAACATTGCCATAGCAATCTCTGGGGTAGAGGTACCTACGGTTCCTTGACAAGTGCCGTAAAGGTTGCATTGGCTAAGGAGGCACCATGTACCCACCCACCCCTGGTGCGGCGTAGGTTCTCTTCAGTGTCTATCCCAGGTTCCTCCACCACTGGAGTTGGACTCTACGCAACACTGTCAGGGTTATTCACCCTAAGTTCCTCGATCTCCACCCCTCCGAACACCACTGCCTGGAACAGGTACTTACTCAACCCTGGGTGCTCCTCTTACATCAGACACACTTGGAATGGTGGGTCCATTGCCTGTTTGGTGTTGGGTCATGCATTGTTGTCCCCCCTCTGGTGATGGTGCTGATTGATTTTGATTTGATTACACAAATCAGAACTATGGCTCGTCAGGTTTCTCATCCCCTGTCCCCTTGGGGGTATGCTATTGTGAATTCCCTCATGTATCCCTCTAGCACTTTACCATTATACTCTGATAGATGCCCCTTCCAGCTCAGATGGCATGGCTGTGAAGTAAAATGGTTGGTCACGTACTATAAACGCGGTCTTATGTCGGTCACCAACACTATTGGAAAATTTTACTTGCTCTGAGGCAGTTTAATCTTCCCATCTTGTAGCATTTCACATAACTACTTTTTATTTTACATCAATCGATGTAGTCTTGTGGCTTAATGTAGGGTCGCTCGTGCATGGTGTTGATGTGATGCATGGCCATCACCGTTTGCTGCAGGGGGTCTGTCGCAGTGAAGACTGCCTTCTGCTGGTCGTGAGTTGTCCTCAGCCCTCCCCACTGCCAGTTTCTGGGCTGTTAATGCTCTGCTCCCTACTTTGGGCAGTCTCTATACCTGTGCTATTTCAGCTGAGGATAGTAACAACACTTAGTTAAGGCATGCTGTCCATCTTGCGGGCCATCCTATGTGAGTTTTGGTGGGGAGTTGTCCTTGCTGTGCCAGGGGCTCCATGCCATGTTACACTCTTAGATCTTCCTACTCCCGTGCCACGTATTCCCACCTATCCATCTCTGCAGGCTGTTTTAGGTGATGATGGCCTGTCACACATACTCTCCAGCAGGGCCTGGTGGAATGCCATCAGAAATAACTGTATTTCTTCTGTGAAGTGTTCAATGTTGTTGGGGACAGCAGCCTCCAGGAGTAGTATTAGACATCCTGAGGAACAGCTACACTCTGTGCATGAACACCCTTTCCACTGCATTTTGGTAATGTTGGGCATCTCTGTAAAACTTTTCCCAGCGAGTCTTAGTTCAATCGTCAACAAAATAGTGATTGTTGCATGCCAGGAACTCTGGTCATGACATGTCAAAACTCCACCACATACACTATTGGTCTCTAGCCTTGCCTCTCAACTGCTCATTTCCCACATCCATCCACTCATGTGTCCAAACCCAGTACTTTGCTAACCTGTCCTAACACTGCCTTAAAAACTGTGCTGAGTCCTCGTGCACGCCCCCAGAGAACTCTGGTAACTTGACCTTTGCCGGTGTTCCAACTGCTTACGACTGAGCGGTTAGGTTAGGTTGCGTTAGGTTATGTCAAGCTAGGTTTAGTTACCTTAACTAATGATAAATGTTATTACTGAAATTTGCAACTTGCTGGGAGCAGCACATGTCTATCACACATTGTTCTCCGTCCACTCACCAGTTCTACCTCTCCTTTCTCCACAGCGTGTGGGCACACACGTGTCTTGCCACATTTTGTCGCCCATCAGTAAGTCTACGCTCCTCTCTCAGATGCACCACACACACTGTTTAGGACCGGATCCAATCTTAGTTTACGTTTCTGATCACATAGTCAATTTCTCCTCATACTACACCAATACTTTCACGTATACTTTTTTTTTCTTGTGTTAGTTCATCACATATTTGTGTGCCCCATTTTTACCGTCCGAGGTGGTCTAGGTGACCCGACCTCATGCCTGCCACATTATGAACACAAAATGGACTAAATACTTGTGGTGCTAGTTAGTCATGGTGGACTAACACACGTAAGGCATGATTCCTCATGGTGGGGTGAAATATTCTGAGAGTATGGCTTGCAGGCATGGGCATGAAAGGATAGAACCTGGTTTACACTGCAGAACCTACAGTGCTGTTTGGCTTACACTGCACACCTATAAAGAATGAACTTGTACTGATGTTAAATAAGAATGCACATTCGGATGCTTGGTCACTGGTTTTGATGGCTGTAATCACTACGTGGTTCATAATACAACACTAAATCTGATTCATATATAACATGGCCCTTCAAACACATGAAAATATAGTTATGCTGCCAGTCTATGGTTATTCCTAGTGGAATTAATCCAAAGTTGAGTCCTGCACAATCTCCAATGGACTGGAAACAGAAGGCTGCCGGCACCATGTGTCTGTCCCCATATGCCTGGCCAGAGGCATCACAGCTCAGGTGTAAAAACTAAATGTATCTACGAATGGTGTGGTCACTCATGGGGACAACAAAAAAGCTTCCATAATTAATTACGATATAGGTGTTAACTAACAAGCGGTTCGGCAAACTCAGTATGAAGGCCCTTGCGGAACGCACATCAGTCCCTCCCTCTGACCATTACACAAAACACTTGAACTAAGAAAAATACTGAAACAATAAATCTAGAACTGTGCAGATTCACTGATTTTCCGGTCCTGTAATGCCGATTCACTGATGTGCTTCAGCTGTATGTACAATATTTTTGCTTATATTTAAGTTGAATTTAGGTTACTATTATACTCAAACAATGGTATTGGTGAAGTGTAGTACAATTAAAAGTAATTTTTAACTTGTTTCAGTTTCTATTGTCTAAACAGCAATTGGGGTAGTACAGCAAACCATGTAAGTTCAAGTAATAAAAAAAAAAAAAAAAAAATGGTGGTCTATTAAATACTTAATTTGTGGAGTCAGGAAACAGGAAGCATGTGTAAGGTTGTTTACATGTTTTGTTGCTGTTGAAAGTAAATTAATAGGCTTGAAACAAAAATGGTGGTTATTTTTGTATATGCAATAAACAGTTTTAATGTAACTTACAAAATATGTACTCTTAAACCTAGTTCTTTCAAAAAACGAAATGTAGGGTAATTGATGATTTGTAGGTACTGGGTGCTTTGCTACACATATGAACGGGATGTTTCAAAATAAATGCATGTCAGAGAATTAATTTTTACATGAAAATGTTACAAATTAACTCTATAAGTGGAGTAGAACCTTTTTTATAATGAATCTGATGTGAACATTTTGTATTTTCAGTATAGAGTGGAAACTTCATGTGTACACTTGTCTTGAAATAATATACAAAAGGTATATGCCAAATTAACAGTTGTAAAATAGTAGGAAAGTATTTTATAATTAAATTACATAATCAAAAAAAATTCTAATATAAACCCAAGTCCAAAACTGAAATGCAATTTAACCTTCACGAATAATTTACAAAGGACCAAAATAGAAAAAACATGTATACTGACAAACAGTGCATGCAAACTTGATCTCCATCCAGACTTCAACATCTGGTTTGCTGTGTGAATGGCTGCAATATGTCACAGATAACAACATCATATTCTGTAGTTGATAAACGTAAAATAGCCAACTTGGCAAATTCTAATACAGTGTTTTCTTATCATCATCACTGATAACCAGTATTTTGAAAGACAATAAAAGATGAAATGTTGATTTTTGGCAAAGTATGTCTGATGCTAAAACAGTTTATAATAAAATTTTCCTGCAAAAATTAATACAGTAATGGATATCTCTGGTAAATGGCATTATCAATAAGTATGTTTATAAAATGTATTAGGTATTGGCTTACCGAGGATAAAAGAAAGTATTTAGTTGTGTAGTCTCAATAATATCACTGTGTTTAATGTAAAGTAGAAATTATTTTTTAATGGAATGAGGAGAAGCGTGTGCAAAAGGTACTAGTGTCATATTAATAAATGTGAGTCATAAATTTTGAAATGTATCTTCTGTAATTTAATTTTATAATGGAACAAGAAGCATGTATGTAAGGAAAGCGTGATAATGTTATTAAAATATGAGTAGTAAAGTTTGAATTTTCCTTGAGTCAAACAATAATAGGACCTCTGAAGTCCCACGTACATGTTGATGCCAGGATATAACAGACTATTTTCTAAAGACTTGATAAGTATATATTATTGCCTTCATTTTGTGTGTGTGTATGCCATTGTACACATGTATGTGTTAGAGAGCAAATACACATTTTTACATATTCTGGTACAATGGTTTTCTCTGCCAAACCAAGTCTAGTGATGAAACTGTTTACCATGAAATTTTCTTCCAAAAAATGCTATTATGTCTTTTTCTAGTAAATAAAAATAAGTTTTTTCTCACCCTTGTAAAGCCTTGCTGGTTTGTTAGTGTCCATTCTAAAGTAAATGAAGAGGGGAAGCAGTGATCCTGATAAATCAGCAAACTATAATAGTGTTCAAAAATAAGTTCTTCTTTGAATCCTGTAATCAGGGTTCCCAACAACCAGGAAAACAGGGAAAATTCAGGGAAATTGAAGTGCACATAAAACACAGGGAAAAGTTGAGTAAATGATTTAGTGGGCATGCCAATAGAAGTTTGGCACAAAGATGCCACATGTATGTTGTCACATCTCATTAATGAAGCGAGTCATATAAGGAAGAGAATAGCAGGTGTGTCGAGGTGATAGCCTTACCACTCCGAGCAGGAAAAATATTTCATCATCAAAGCTTGGTTACATCTTCCCCGCCTGCTTATAATGTATGGCGGTAACAAATGTGCCCAAACCCAAAAATAAAATAAAAAATGTAATGGAATTTTGGCATTGGCCTAAACAAAATGTTTGAACAATATGCACCGTGTTTATGTGGATTGGATGTTGAGTGCAACCCATGCCAACCAAGATTATATAATTAGTTTGAAAATTGGTACAAATACAAACATTTTTACTGGAATGCAAAACATTTATAATCCATACTGCTAAGAAACTGGTTGAACATAGCCCAATATAATATAAAATGCCTTAAAGCTGCTTCTTGTTTGGACCATATCAATTGATGAACCGAAAGGAAGAGTGCAGAGTGAGTATTGGTAAATATTGAGAAATACTAATATCTGCCAAACATCTGACTGTTCTTCAGTTTGATCAAGCTAGTGTGCAGTTTACCACATTTCTCACTATTATCAATCCACACACTCGCAGCAATTCATTGAGAGATTAATAGGTTGGATACATTTTGTGTGGTAAAGATGAGTTTAACAATTGAAGGCATGCAGTGAAAGTAATATTACTTCTTTCACATGAAAATGCTATTGTGGGAGCAGGATTGTCTATTAATAAGGACATGCTTGTGAAAAACCTCCGTGAGGAATTATTGATTAGCCTACGCTGAGTCTGGGATGGGAATAGCAACGCAAGTGGTGAAAATGTCATCCAGATGGACCAGGAAATGACACGGTATGCTAGAGGAGCTTATTACAAGTGTAAAGGTGTCCTGCAGCAAAAATTCCAAAATGAAAATGGCAGACCGAAAGATAGTTATATATTGCAAGAAAGGAAAAAAGGTCAAAAGGCAGCAGAAATGTAAGTGCTACTTAGGAGGAGGAGGAGGAATAGGAGTTTGAGATAAAAATAAAGACAATGAAAAAACAATACATATAGTGTACTTTACAATTTCTCCTTTAGGTTATATTTACATGTTTTTTTGTGTGAACTTCTTAATGAACATGGCGAAAATTGTGCTCTTAACTGACGCTGCTGTCTTTTTGGACTTGTAGTATGGTTATACATCCAAAAAATTAACTCCCCTGTTGTAAAACCTGCCCTTTTTTCAAGTTACAAATTTAACATTGGAGAAAGCTATGTTTTAGGTTTTTTTGGTTTCGTTACTATCACAGGTAAAGGGGAGTAAAACTCCAAGGTAAATTTAATTTGGAAGATTGTAGCATAGCATCAACTTGCTATGCCACAAACAGGTTACAGGTTACATTCTTCATCCACTTACGTTGGGTTTCGGCTAACATCAGTCAAGTTGAGCAGACAGTTGGTACACTTGGTTTGTTAGAAAGAAGAACAGAAAATGTCCATGTTGGATTATCCTTGATTTATTATTGAAGGTCGAAAATATTTACACACAGGTCAGTATGACATCCATCGACACGTCTTCCTCTTTAAACAAAAACTCTCAGGTACAAAGTCACTGTAGTATTCACAGAAAGTTTACTTTACATCTCGACTCACGAGGAAATTAAAAAAGACAAAGGAGCGGACAAAGAAACCTTCCCCCTTGGCACCTATCGGCCTCCCATCCCACACCCGCAGAAAAGAGTTTAACAGTAGTTGTTGTTGAATTCGTAAGTACTTGTTGAAGCGATGATATATTTAAGAGAAAAAAGAAGTTTTAGCCATCTGCGCTTGCAGGTGTAGGTAAAGATGGGCACTCTACCTCTACCGTGGTTGATACTATAAGAACGAGCTCAGGGCTCGCTGGTGGTGGCCTGCCATGTGCTGGTTTCCCCACTACAAAATAGAAAAGCTAAAAATACACATTTGGCCGGGGCTCGTGACCTCCTATTGGCTGAATATTACATCATGTCGCTGCGTGGAATTACAAATATGTTGATGGCATGGGAATCATGAAAAAAACTTAATCTCCAAAGTTGCATCACCTCGCTCTGAAGCCTGATTATTCGAAAGAGCCACTTAATACAGATAAACTTATATTGCAGCCTCACATTTAAACTGGTAAAGTCCTTACTTCTAAACTGTAGCATGAAAGTAAAAACTTGGACAATTACACTCACTGATAAATAAAACTGGGGAATTTAACGAAAAGTGAGCCTGAAAAACAATTAAAAAAGTGATTAAAATGTGTATTAACTGCAACACTACAAGGTTTTGGTTATCGTTAGGGACACCAAATACCGTAGAGCCAGCTTCACAGGGAACATGGTTGGGGGAGGGAAGGAGCTAGACAGGGTCTTTAATCGCGTGTTTTTCCCGGCCGTTATAGAGGGTTGGTCTAATTGGTTGATGTGTACGGATGAAATCAGGAGTTACTGAGACTATCCTCTGGCGTTTTGTTACCTGGTGCTGGAGGTGGACGTGGATGATCTTTCCAGCCACGGTGCTTGCACAGCACGCGGGTTGTGGTGAAGCGGCTCCTTTGACCAGGCGGGGAGAGGCAGAATGCCCTTCTGTGGACTTGGCGGGGGTGGGAGATTCTGGTAAATGAAGCCTATGCCACGGCCAATCAATCCCTAGAAGGGTTTCTCCTTGTTGATGTATAGCGTTGATTCAAATATGTTCGCCAGGGCGACTCGTGCTTGTGGGCCAAATAGCGGTACTTGGTCTGGACTAGTTTGCGGAGTGTCACTACCATTAGTGGGGTTTTCAACTTATTTTAATGTTAGTAGCTCACTGATAGTCGCCCGCAGGGCTTTTCTATGTTTGCTCAAACTGTCTTTCTCTGCGTAAAGCATTAAAACTCAGTTGAAGACTTTTAATTCAATAAGAGAAATCTGCCGTAAAAGTGACTTCCAGAACACAGTGAATTACCCGGTGTTCCCAAGTCTGGCCTTTGCAAGCTGTGACTTGGAACAGTGGATAGTTGGGATGACTAGTGTTCTGGGAGCGATACCTGTTGGTTGGTCAACCTGGAGTGCTGCGAGTTCAACTCCGTCCTTTGCAAGCTGGGAAAAGAGTCTAGTATCCAACCTGATTGGTGCTCGTAACAAGTAAAAGCGAAAGGAGAAACTGGTATTTTTAGGTGGTCCGAAGCATGTACTTCCAGGACACAGTGATTACACCCTTTTCTTCCCCAAAGTCGAGCCTTTACATGCTGGGGGGAAGTAAGGATGATGCAGACTTCTATGCCCTGTGTGAGTTACATACAAGAGGGCAATAAGGCCTGTGATTGTGGGCTCGTATCCGGCCTTTGCAAGCTGGGGGTCGAACTGAGTACCAGGTCTTGTCGTACCTCTTAGAAGGTTAAAGTTGCTAGTGTTTTTGGCGTAGCTAAAGATCTACCTTTTGGGCAAATCTCGGTTTGCCTCGTAAAATGTGCGTTTACTACCATTTAGGTTTTACATGCGGATGTCAAGTTTTCCCATGAGGCAATAAAATTACTGAATACTGATGAGAGCTAATTAATTTAAGGGATTAAAAAAGATGGTTACACAATTGAAATGAGACACCAGTTTTCGGTAAATAAATACAGATTTTATTGATACATAAAGATAGCAAGGTGACACTTCGCTAACTCCTACATAAGTTCAAATGGAAGTTAGAGTTAATGCAGGAGAAGGCATCCTGCGCAAGAGGTAGGTGTAGTAAAAAAACATAAAATGATCCTAACGTAATCAGTAGTGCCTAGCCTATTCAAGATGCTTTCTGAAGGAACCTAGTTAAAATTACCGCTCAGTTAATTAGGTTATTAAGAGGTTCAGAAAGGATGTCAGCACGACCTGCTACTATGGGGAGTGCCGGGCGGGAGGTAGGAGCGAGGGTGATATCTTCAGGAGCCTCTGGGTGAAGCCGGCCAGCAGTGGCAGAATCCTCGGGGTGGCGGCTGGCGGTTACAGTGTAGAATCGGTTTTCCAGAGCGCAGTAGTGGTTAGCGCCCTATCGGAAATGATCTCCGGCCTTCACAAGCTGGGAGAGAAGGGTTGGCTACCACTTACCCCTACTGCTGACCTTGGCCCTATGCAAGCTGGAGGGCACAGTGAGTACCCTGATTCAAGGAATGGCTCCTCCTTTTATATTAATTCTCCAAGCTTGTTGGCTCTCCGAGGAGTGCAAGGGTGGTTAGTGTCTCTGAATATTCGTGCTCTGAAGGGGTGACTTTCATTTTCTTATTACCTCGGCTGGAGGCGTTGACATTCCTTATTGCCCTGTTGAGAGGCTGGAAGCTGGGTGCTGCTCTCCAATGACCAGCAGAGGCACTAGCTTGGCCATCCTGGAGGGTAGCTATATCGCTGCCAACAGTAAAATCCCACATTAGGGGGTAGGGTGACAACGTGACGTCTCCTTGGAGTTTCAACGAATAGTACAATTTCCAGCCACGTGTCTGTATTCCCGCTTAACGTACATCATTGTACCTTGTAGGCATGTGTCCCATTGTAAAGTTTAGGAATGATGATTGGCCCCATAGTGAGCATCATGCTGGAAGATGGGGCAAAGGCAAAGAGTAGTGTGTGCATCCTCAATGCGCAAAAGTGTCATGCGTCATAACTTATGTATGGCAAATGTAGTGGCCAACAGATTTATACAGTTAGGGTCTATAAGTTTGTACATGTCATGTGTATTTAAGGACATGAAAGACATTTTAATGGTGAGTACTGAAAACTCCAAATTCAACACAAAACAACTGCAGTGACCATCATAGACAAACCTCTTATGGAGACCAGGTTGGCAGTCTTCACGTCAGACTGTCTGGTGGCAGCCATCTACCTCTGGCCACTGAGCTGCATGTAAACATACACCAGCCTAGAAGTAGGGAAGCCCAAACATTGTACATAACCACCCAGTAACATGACACGAACGCATACAGAAATTTGTCTATATTTTTAGCAGGATGTTCAACATTTTGAGAAGTCGTTCAAGAAAAGCCTCTACATAGTTATAAGTTTTATTGCGTGACTTAATGTTTCTGTGTGTTTTCTGAAGTCACTGATCCACGACAAAAATATATAGTTAAAACTAATAAAAATTAGTTTTCCGCTTGTCTTATGAATATGAATCCAGTAGTTTAGAACATCACTCATTTAAGTATTGTATTTACTTGATTCTAAAATTTGCAATTGCTTTAATATAAAATTTCCTTTGTTGTTGTTAGGTATGCACTTATTTCCTTTTTCCATATAACATTTATTTTCTGTGTGTTTTATTTTACTATGACCTAACAAGGTCATAAGCATTGCTAAATACTCCAAAATAGTAATTGCCACACCCAAAATTCTGTATATTTTTTTACATAAATGTTTATTAGTTTTAAAAAAATGGCAGATTGCAGTAAAGTTTGATTTTTTTTTAAATGGTAAGTCAGAATACTTAAACATTGCCAGCTTTATGTTCAGCACCATGAACAATACAATGTTGATAACTTGTAGTTTTCAATTTTGTACTAAACTTAACTTACCCAGCAAGGTCTAAACATTGCCTTAATCGTCAGGCAGAAAGATAAGTTACAGTATTAGGTCCAGTGTGCAGTAAGAACAGTGTGAATTTTGATCACAAGACCCGGGTAAGATTGACACATTACTGACGCAGGAAAGTTGCTGTTGTGATTCGAAGATACTGAGGGGCCGTGGTGGTGCAGTAGTCATATTACTCACTTCCCACCAAGGCAAATTGGGTTTTATTTATGGCGGGTCACCATGTAGGAAACACAGCAGACATTGCCATTAGATAACAGGTTTGCTCAGGGAACTCCCATTTCTCCTGCCCTTGCATTCTTCTGCAGCTCCATCTTCACCTCGTTTCATTCTCACTGACACTCAAGGACTCACTGTTAATAGCCAACAAGAATATCTCAACTTGAAGCCAGTGTGTTGCAAGGTAAGTATGACGTGTTAGGTTTGCCACTCGTGCTCTCTGTGTTCTCATTGGCTGCACACATTACTTAGTTATCACAGTTCCGAAAAATTGTATAAATATGTAATAAATGACTGAAAGTTTTGACATCATAAAAGTAAATGAAACTGTGGCACATCACATGGCATCATTTATGAATTATTTGATGTGCTGCAGTTGGCATTATATGTTAGGTCTTCTGAATTAATAGGTAAATTTTGGGCTGGCAGGTTAAGGTATCTCTTAGGAATTTAGGATTTGCATGTGTCAGCGCCTCAGTATAGATTTCTCAGAACAGGAAGCTAGAACAGTTGAATGTTGAGTCGTTGAGCTGATTGCCGGTAGCAGACATGTAGGCCTCTCTGAAACACCAATGCACAGAGTTGTTCTCGGCCACTCTATGTGCCTTTGAGAATAGTTGTGTCTCATTGTTACAAGGGGTTGCCGCAGACATTCCATAGTTTGCACTCTTGATATGTCCCCGTTGTGTCTGGCTACCATAGACCTGTGTCCTGGAGTCTTTGTAATGTTCCTAGAAGGGTAATTGGCAGTTTTGTGGTGCTGTACACCTGTATGTTGTGAAAATAACAGTTTAATTTATAGACTTTTTCATTTTATTTTGATTTCATTTCAGTTGAGTGTTATGAGTATACTCACACTTTGAATTCAAAATTCTGGTCCACCTAGATGACTGAATTGGATTAGAATATCTCACTCCAGTCCTGTTTAAGTCCGGTGGAAATAAAGTTTCAATCTTTATTAATCAGTCTGTCACAAATTCAATCTGAATTGAAATTTCACGCTAAACGCAGTTATTTTACATCTTGTACATCTGAGCAACTGGTTCCTACAGGGGGTAATGACCTGTAAAATAATTTTTTTTAATGGCAGTGAAGTGATTTGTGAAAATATGGTGGTATATATAGGTCACTGAGCTACTGATAACTTTTAAAAGTGTAAGCTATATCAGCTGTTAGTTGTTCTTAATAATCAGTGTCTGTATATACGTGCAAACCAAACAGCTGCAAAGTGTCAAGGTACAAGGGAGGTGTGCAATGTAGAGATCTGGAGTACGGATTGGTCAGTTCTATTTTATCTGTTCTTGGTTTGGTTACAGTTCTTAATAATTGGTTTTTTTTTTTTTTTTTTTTTTTTTTTTTTTTTTTTTTTTTTTGTAAGTTTTTTCTATCAAAAGTATAAAGACCTTGTAGCATTGCGTTTATACACATTTTAATTGTTTTTCATGTTCACTTTTTGTTAAAATCCCCAGTTTCATTTGTCAGTGAGTGTAATTGTTTGAATTTTTCCTTTCATGCCATGGGTTAGAAGTAAGGGCTTTATCAGTTTAAATGTAAGGCTCTATTACAAGTTTATCTGTACTATGTAGCACTTTCGGGTTCTCAGTCTTCAAAGCAAGGTGATGCATCTTTTGAGATTAAGTTTTTTCCATGATTCCCATGACACAAACATTTTTGTAGTTTTGAGCATGCCATGATGTAATGTTCAGCCAATAGGAGGTTGCGAGCCCCGGTCAAATGTGTATTTTTAGATTTGTGTGGTGAAGGGGAGGCAGCTGCACGTGCCGAGTCGCGGGTAGCGAGCCCAGGAATCGTTCAAAATAGTTTTGTCAACCACCGAGTCAACATGTCTTGTCGGGTAGGAGTGGTTTCATTTTTCTTAATTGTTCAACAATGGAGGTGAGATGTAGTAATTGCTACTGTGATGCTGTACATGTGTGTGCACTTGATGGAGGAGGGAGTACCTGGTGATTTCAGACTGACATAATTGTATTGTTTTCGACCGTCCAAAATAAATCGAGTAGAATCCGACATGGACATTTTCTGTTCGTATTTCTATTTCAACCAAGTGTATCAACAAAATGTGTGCTCAAAGTGACTGAGACTAGCGCGAACCCAACCTAAGTGTATTCAGAGTGTAATTTCTGTTTGTAGCATAGTGAGTTGATGCTATGTTGCAAAATACTGCCCTGCTGCGGGGTTAGTTTCGACAGAGGCTATGCTGCAACCTCTGGAACATTTTAAAAATCTACCTTATCTGTGATCTTTGTATTTTGTTAGAGATAACAGCACATTCTTTTTATAACAAATGTATATTTATTTCAGTTTTTTGTTTTATTCTATATCAACTGCAAGAAAGATGTATGTTTCCTGTATCAGTGCTACGGTAGGGTAACCAGATTTATAAACTTACAAAAACAGGACATTTTACAATATTTGCCTTAAAAAAAGCAAGAGAGAACAGGATACTTGAATAACAGAGAGTGCAAATGTTCCATCTAAGTCTTACAGTTACAGTTCAGTATTAAGCAACTTATTGCTGTAATGAGACTTCATTCTATCATCAAATAACATTGTTTAATAGTGACCATTATTCATTAAAAGCCCGTCTTATTATTTAAGTGGAACTGCACTGTGTCAAAATTATTAAATTTAGAATAAAATTTTAACTTTACAGCTACCAACAATTATATTTATTTCACACATACAAGCATGTGGGCCTTTTAATGTTAATTTGGTAAACATGAACTGATTCCTTCAACACCAGAAATGTTGTTCTTAACCTTGTTAATTTTCAGTTGATTTTATCTCCGGAAAAAGTCCAAGATTATTCAGTAATATATTGTAAAACTTTTTATAACAGGGTCCTGAAAATGAGTCTTAACAATGATAATAGCTTGTACAGTTTCATTTATGAATCAATTCTTTTCATCAGTCCACAGACTGTTCATAAATGAAAAGATTCTTTCTACAACAGCCCCGTGGTACAGACAAAGCAAAGCACCCAACCACCTCTTATGTTTTTAAACCAATCAAATGGTTTTTATGTGCATTATTAATGTTGCACCAGTTTTTTATGCACTTCAATATTACTGCTTTTCCATTCTTCCAGTTTGCAAGTTAAAATATTGTTCATATGCATAATTTCATCAAATAATACATCTCCATCTATCTGAACTGATGAGCCAGACTCTATTGCTTTTAGAACATTAAAAAAAATGAAAATGTCATCCCTGGAAATATGACAATTTTCAGGGTCATCCAATGAAATGTTTTAATTGGTTAATTTGGAGAAACCCACATTTCTAAATAATTTATGAAAATATCATAAAATAAGTTTGCTATTTCTTCAAATTTTGATTTCTTGAAAAGACCTTCGTTCTGTTACTGGGTAAAAATTGCGCTAACAGCCGAAGTTTGAAAGTTGACACATTTTCTGTTATTAATCTTTTCTTCAAATAAACCTAATTCTTCAGCTTCTTCAGTTGCTGATATGTTGGCTCTTGAAAATGGTTTCAGCTTACTTTGACGGAAGCAACTGTGGGTTTAAAAAGATTTGTTTTAATAAAGTAGGGCTCCTGCCCTGAGACATGAAATATGTCTTGAGGGGATCAAACATATCAATGACCCTGGTAACTGCAGGCGACAGTGACAATCATCTAGTTTTCACACTACCTAGAACCTGCTTATAATCGGTAGCAAAATAATCAAAAAATGGTTTCAATTCTTGCACCCTTACAGTGTAAATAATGGAAGTATTGAAATATTTAGTTAACTATTGCTTCCACATCAATGGGAAGGATATCTGCACATGTCTGCACAACATTATGTGCCACATGTGCAATCCCTTGAATGTTCATTTTAAGTTCATTGTTCAGTTTATGAAAAATATTGTTTTTTCCAACCTCCTTATAAACACCAAAATTCGTATTGCATTTATCTGCGCAAAATGCAACCACTTTATCAGTTAAATAATTTTTCTTTAAGATATCTAGAACATGACTAGCTAATATATGAGCTGTTTCGCCAGTAATATTCTGGAAACATATTACTTTACATTTAACACCCCGATCAGGAACAAAATATCGTACAAGAACTGGCACTCTAACTTTGAACTTTAGTGGTTAGATGCATCAAACACCACAGATACATATTTAGTATTTGTAACTTCTGCGTGGATTTCATGCATTATGTACAGTGTTAAAACATGTGAAATTTTTTTCAAACAAGACCCTCACTATTTGTGATGTACAGTCCATTGACCTGAAAAAATGATTATGTTTTGCCATGTGGAAAGTAAAGAGAACTTCTGCAGCAACGAAACGTTTCTCTTCTTCACTTTGTAGTCCACTATTTATACTCACAAATAACATGAAACACTGGCTGGAAGTCTTGGCGACATCCCCCAACACGTACTTCTTCTTATTTATGTGCTGTGTGATATCAGATCGCCCTCCATGTTCAATAGAGAAAACTGAACAGCCCAACGTACATTCCACATTGTTTGTTATGCCATCTTCCTTCAAGAGGGGAAACTCTTATTTAAACTATTAGTTAGAACACATTTTCTCATCCCCATATCAGAAGTTATCGGTCTGCGGATATAATTACTACAAAAACCACGTGCAAGATGAGTGCCGACTGCAGAATGACTTTGAAAAACTGAAGAAAGAGAAAGCAGCGCAAGAAGGAAGAGTGAGCAGAAACAGGGTATTGGGTGCTATTTGGTGGTAACCAAGTGAATTATTACAAAAACATTTTAAAATATGAACTTAGATTTACTTCCGAATCTGTATGCTTTCTCTCATCTTGAGAAAAGTATTTGTTTAAAAATGGTTAAAAATAATAATCTGTCATATTATAGAGGGGGAATACTTGAAAATTTAAATTAATAAATTAAAACAGCCATTTGTTAAAATTCTGAAGAAAAAAACAGGACACTTGGCATTGTGTTAAACATTTTTCTGGATTCTGGGACAGTTCATGAAAAAAAGGACAGTCCCATTAAAATCGGAACTTATGCTAACCGTATGCTATGGGTAAATTTGCAGTAATAAGACATTGTAACCTCAAAATGCTCAAATTATTGTATGTGACAGATGCATTACCAAATTGCAATGACTGTTTCCACAAAGATCATATAAACAGTTTACGTAGCACAATTTTTTCTGTGGTCGACCTCTCGAATAGTTTACTGAAACAATGGTAATACCGCTAGTGTTGACAGTGCGGAAAATATTGTGTACAGAGCATACGCCATGTTTTAGTGGCGTCTATCTCAGTATTCATTTAGTTCCTGGCAGACAGACTTGTTTGTTTACGATAGCAAAATTGAGTTGGGCCAGGGAGGTGGGGGATAAAAGAATAATTAAAGTTTAACATATGAAACGAAGAAATATAACGTGTAAATAGTGAACAAAAATATGTATATAACGAAGGGAAGATAAATGGTGCAAGGGGAAATCTAGCTGCAAAGTCTGCAAACACTGACTTTGAGGCGGAGGTGGGCGGAGGGTTGGAGGATTGACTGGACACTCAAAAAAAAAATTAATACTTTACTTTTTAACTATCAATTAATTCAGCAACTTCTGCTCACTTGGTGACTATACTATCACAACTACAATTGGTTCCATGAGAATCTGCAAACATGTCGTTACTTCAAAGGTTGACAACTCTCAAATACTCGTTCAACTTTTGAACATGTCAACAACCTCGTGACTTCAACATGAATGAATGTCTAGAATCACGTTGGCCAACCTTTGAAGTACCTAAGGTTGTTTCCACCATCAGGACTAATTAGAAGGGGGGGTCCTGAAATGCCCTTATCTAGAAAACTTGCGTCTGACACACACTGCAGTCGCTCAGATCAGCTATCTCACTCGCTAATAGACAGAGGTGAAAATAAATGTCAGGAACTTGGGAACAGGTGTCACGGACATAGATGGCTAGGAATAGTTTAAGGTAGAAAAAAAAAAACTATTTTAACATTACAAATTCTGTCTTTTCAGCTGTTTAAAAAATTCCCACAAATTAGTTTCAAAAAGATTTTCACAATAAAAGTTAACATACAGGGGTAAAAGTTGTAATAAACAAATTTAGCTTCTGTTTTTTCATAATTTATCAAAAATAAAAGAATACAAATAATTAAAACTTTGTTTGAAGTATCTAGTACAACTTTAAAACAGCTAATGCTAATTTTGAAAACATCAGAACTGATTTAGGTTTTTTAATAAATTCTTTTCAATTTTAAATGCAAATTGTACACTTTCATATTAGGTTTGGTAAACAGAATCAGTTCGAACTGAAATTTTTTACAAATAAACATCTCTCTCTTTACATAACACAACTTATGGTCCTGATAGTTTTTAGCAACTGATCACAACTGGTTTTTTCCTCCATAAAGGTATTATCTTTTCTACAGATTCACATGTACAAGTTATGATTATCAGCTCACAAATTTATCGACGGGAGGAAGACGTATGTTATACCAAAATAAAAATCTCTACAGTTTCACTTGCATTTATCACAATAAAGGCCCTGACGTACTGACCCTACATAGCTAAACTTACGTCGGCATCAACTAAATGTGTCATATACTTATAAAAACAACATAAAAGTTCCTTCTCACTGAAGTTACAAATTCCCAAGAGACTCCTAAACTTTAAACTCTTAAAATAAACAATCATAATAAAAACATTAACTTGATGCCGCCTACTGGAGCCCCTACAAACAAAATTACAACAATGAAACAAAGAGTATTTATCTATTCAAAGGCCTACATGTTGTATGGCCTTTGATGTTCCCCTTTGACTGACTCACTGACCGAATCCAACTGACTCTCGACTCAGACTTCCTGTTAGACTCCTCGCGCCATACTGACTCCTTAGCTCCCTGTGCCGTCTCTTCGACTACTCTTTAAAAACATGTCACCCATCCATAGCTGGCTTCCATCGCCACGCCCAACATCTGGCCATGGGCGACGTCAATGGGCCTTCAGCCAATTCGAGCACACCGCGCACATGTGCAGTTGCTCACAAACAAGGGCTTAGCACAAAGTTAGCCCCCTTTACCCCTGGGGGTCCTACACTTGAATGTGCAGCACCAATCCTCCTCACTTCCTCTTGCAAGACCACAATCGCACAGCTGTTGACTCAAAAACATCCCAGTCGGTGACAGCTCTGAGAACTTACGGGTGCACGTGCGACGCAAAAACATTTCATGAAAAGAATGACAGCACTTTACCGACGTAACGGTGTAAATAAGAAGGCTGATCTTGGCTCGATGCGACCTGCAAACAATTCCTGCAGCAGCTCGCTGTAACTATCTACTGCAAGTCTAAGGAAAATTCCAGGGAAGACAACGTAAATGACCTAACAGTCTTATAACCAAAGCCTTTTTGTAATAAATTAAACCCATCCTGATCAAAATAAAATTGTAAGTCCTGAACCCTCCACAAAAAGTAAAAAAAAATTATAAATACTTCCAATAAAAAAATTTAAGGCCTCTGTATAGAAAATAAAATAATTAACAAATAAAATTTTAAACAGGCACTACAAGTTAAAATCCAAACAAAACAGGCCTACTGTGTAGAGGTCAAAAGACCCTAAATACATGAACCCTAAAACAAAAGTCAAATGACCTTCCAAAGTTATAACCAAAACCAGAATTAATAATAAAATTATTACATCTACCAAAACACCACAAAGAAAGACTCGCATCCAAACGAAACCAAGGAGGACTCAAGCTAACCAAATCAACATCATTTAAGAATCCTAAAATCCAATGAAAAATAACACACCCTCATAGATCATAATAAAAAAAAAGAACCTCCCAGAGAAAATCAAGGGTATCTTAACAAAAAAATTAAACTCTATAAAATCACTTAGTAACAATTGTGTGTTTGCACAAAGTGGGCTATTTTTCTGGCAAATAAATTATACCAAAAACTGATCATATTACATAGTAAGAACTTGGTGGGAGTGATGTTGGTTGCTGTAATAAATAACGTCTGGGCACCGGAAACATAATCTAGGTTATGGTTCTCTAGTCTTGGAAGGAGTTGAATTAAGAACAGACAACTGGAACCAACCCATCCTTAATCTCTCTTAGCTGCCTACGTCTTAATTCTGCTCTCTAGTTTGAGGGTGACAGACCCTTCACCACCGGGTGTCCTGGCACTGCATTTACTGCATGATGCTTGCCTGCAATGCACATTTGTACATTAAAAATATATCTCTATTCCTATTATTTCATCTTACTGTGTCCATAGTTCTTACACGTGAGCACTTGTACTCATGTTGTTTTTCACTTGTATACATTAAAAGTTATGTTAAGATTTGTTTGCAACAAAGTGTTTTGGAACCCTTGAATATTTTGTGAATGAGATTATATTCCTCCCTTGTCCTCCCACCCTGCTACATTCTTCTTCCACTCCTCTCCTTCCATGACAAATTTCCTGTTAGTTTCTCTTTTCTCTCATACTTCCCTTCCTGCTCTTTGGATCCATCCCTGCCTGTTGTGTCTGCTATATTATAAGCCCCGTGCACAATTTAAATACATATTGGTTCCATGGAATTAACATTTTGTATATGTAGTATTACAGTTTTTGAATTTCCTTTTTTAAATTGTGTTTACGATTTTGTTTTTCCAGCTACTCCAAGAAGTAGTGAACCACAATGCTACAGTGAAGAAGACAATAGTGAAGGAAAAACTACAACCACAAACTCCAGTGGAGAACCTTTCTCATGCTCATGGTGTTCAGCCAAGTTTAAAACCAGTTATTTACTAAACCAGCATGGTAGAACAACACATACTGCTGAAAGACCGTTCTCATGCAAGGAGTGTTCGGCCACATTTCTCCATACTGGTGAAAAACCTTTCTCGTGTGCAGTATGTTCGGCCAAGTTTGCTCGGCGATCTCATTTAGTTGTTCATACTCGTATTCACACTTATGAAAAACCTTTTGCCTGCAAGGTAACACATTTACTCAGAGCTCGGCTCTAAACTTATATGGTCTAGTACATACTAAAGATAAATCTTTCTTGTGTGATGTGTGTTCATTGAAGTTTGGGACACGTGGCAGTTTAGTTGGTCACATTCGTACACACTTCTTTAGTTAGGTTTGTTCAGCCAAATCTGCCAAAATTCTGGACCACCTCCTTTTTGTCAAAATACTTACAGACAGGCTATGTTTTTACATCCAACGAGCATATCTGCAGCTTTTGTTTGGCTGTTATAGGCTGTTCACAGTTAAGTGAGTACTTTTCATAGCCCTCTCATTTGGTATAATAGTCAATAAATATATGTTACTGTAGCCGTAGACGTTAACTTCCGAGTGCCGTGGAATACCTACACTGTGTTTGTTACATACACTGCAATATTTATTTTAAAATGTGGGCTAAATGATAAAAAACTGCTGAAAGGAAAAAAGTAACTAGGGACTCAAAAGTGCTCACTTTACCGTGGACAGCCTCCTTTGTGAGGAGACATTTTCTTATTGACCAAGTCATTAAAGGAGCTGGTGAAGGTGATCCTAAAATACTATACAACTTGAAGACACTACTTACAAGTTATCTTTTTTCCTCACATGAAATATTTTTAGAGCCCATACTATTCGTATGGTGAGACGTACAATAAAGGCTGTGGAATTAATTATGATACAGACAGAAACAAACACATTGGTTTATCAAACTCCAAATGCAGGCCTCTAATGAACGTACTGGTGTTCCTCACCACTGCTCTTCCAAAACTGGCAAAATGGCAGGTATCTCTCCAACCGTTACTCAGTACACTTGAATCATAAACAAAACTGAAACTAAAAAAATTCCTTTATCTAAAATATTCCAAAAACGAACTAATCTTTTTCGTTTATTATTGTTTTTTTCTTTCTTTCTGTACCGGGGTGATCCACGCTGAGTTCCTAGATGTCAACACCCTCCAGGTACCGCTGCCTCAAACGAGCATGTTATTCACCAGGAACCCTCAGAATAGTTGGTCGATTGTCTGTTGTATGTTGTGTTGTGTGTTGTTGGTTTCCCTTCTGGTGATGGTGCAGATTGGGGTTGATTCCATAAATCCTCAGAACGGTGGCCCAGCATCAGGGTACTCATCCTCTCATCCCTCGATGAGGGACTTACATTGCCCATTGTCTTGTATTGGTCTCCCACTCTCCCATTTTCCCTGTTTATCTTCCATGTGATCCTCCGCCGTGCATCCATGTGGTGTTTGGTCACTTAACCATTCTCGTTCCTCACTAGGTACACTAAGTTATTAACTCCCACTACCACTCACCAGGTATCCACCTGTTTGAATCCAAAACCTGCACAGTAGTTCTGTTGTGCTAATGAGAGGGGCTACACATGCATATACCCTCAATATCTTTCTTGCGGTAGTTTATATAAGTGTAGGTTAGGATTAATCCATCTGTGGTAGTGATCCTGGTTGGTGCAGGCCACTTACTTACTATTCTCCTTCTTTTGAGGACCTCCTCCCATCTCTCCATCTACATCCCTTTCTCCTTGCAACCTTAGATTTTCTCCTGGAGTGATTTTCTCCGGGGACCACCCTGTTGACTTGTTCATGTTGTTGCGTAAACACCTGTGTGTGGCAACTGTTGGTACATGATGGATATTCCACTGCTGGTGTGACTATCTTGACTTCCTCCCCTTGAACTCCGTCCCATTGTATGACAAAATGGTTTAGGGGTAGCCTCACCTAGAGAAGTAAACACACTGAAGCATGACCCCCACTGTGTGAGACCAGACATTACTGGTTGTGTAAGCCTCTGTCGACCTCTTACACAAATTGGGTACCATGACTTGGAAATATTTTTCTTTGGTGTTCTGTGGTAGAGAACCATTATGTCTAGGATATGTCCTTGAAGGGGGTCGTGGGGTTCTGTACATGCTGTAGTTCCTCTCCATTCCATTGTCTGATTTTCTTATGTTGGCAGATGTTGCATTCACTCTCGTATTCTCTCACGTCCCTTGCTATTCATGGTTATTGGTAATGTGTTTCTATTGCCCTTCCTGTCTGGTCAGTTCCAAGGTGTCTGGCTAGGTCATCATCGTTAAAGAAGTGTGCCAGGTGTTGCAGACTTCCTTAGTTGCAAAGGCCTGACATAGGGAGTTTTCTCTGGGTGCTCTCATCTGAGTTATTCTGTCCATCACTCTGCAAGTGTCATATGTTTTGAGCCTTCCGTTTTCTTCCATTCGCTCCACCTCCTCTGATGATCCTTCTGCCTTCCTTACTCTCTCTTCTACCTCGTCTAGAGACGGTGGGAGTGGCCCATCCACGTGCTCATCAAAGCTTTGATACATGACATGTATATGGACTTCCTTTCTGCCTATTATGTATCATCACATGTGTGCCATGTGCAACTGATGAGATACAAACCCACACTGGCCGCCAGCAAGGCCAGCTACTGCTTCCTTGGGAAATATTAGACACCAGGAGAGCAAAATTCTGCATTAAAGTGAGCAATGGATACCTCCCGCATACACGGGAAACTAGCCTAGCTTCTCGCTGTCCCTGAGAGTGCGTACCCAGTGCAGCATCACCCACGAAGGAAGGGGTTACCCTGCCGGAGATGCGTGAAGGCCAACGAGACCTGAGGCACACACTGGCCACAAGTGTATAATACCTGCTAACAAACACCAGTTGTTATTGTACAGCTCGCCCCAGCACCTTCCAGTGATGGGACTTTCTGCCAGCTGCCCCTCCTTGAGAAACTACCACGACACGTGATATTGTAATTTGCCTCGTCACAAGTTGTGCTGTGGCTCTACTTGCTACCTCTCGAATAACCCTTTAGCCACTTATCTATTACATATTAATTTTTTTTTTAACACAAAAATATGATCTTTTTCGTAATTATTTCGTTCTACATAATTTTTATACAACTTTTGAGATATTTCAATTTATAAATTTTTTTCCATATTCTATAAAATTTCAATGTTTTACTACTCTGTTAATATTATAACTAAATTTTCTTCTGCATAAAACAAAATATTGTTCTTTATACCATTCAATATTTGCACATTGTCATTTATTACAACTATCATTTACATCCCTCATTCTATTTACATCAATATACATAATTTATAACAATATCAGCATCTTTAAGCAGCACTCTACCCACCTCAGCATATACATTCTGTTCTATTCATTATGTGCATTTGAATTTATTACTATTATTATCTTTATATCACACTGATTTTAATTTTTCTAATATATTTATATGTTAAGTATCTCACAGGTCACTCCTCAATAGATATATTTAATTACCTTCATAATATTTCAACCATAGACTTAAGATGAGGAAAACCAATCTTGCTAGCTGCGCTCAACCAATCTGCATGTCCCATCGTTGAACTGTTTTTCTGCCAATACGTCTAGCGATAATGGAATGGTTTGGATGTTAAGTTAGAAAACTGATTTGTAAATAAGTGCATAAAGATGTTTGTATACTTCCTTTAACCAATACTTCCTTTAACCAATACTTCCTTTAACCAATACTTCCTCTTACCAATTTATAAGACAGTTTGACTAAATTCAAATTGGTAAAAGTATTTTATTTATATAATAGTGTTTGTCATTTTTAATTAAGATATAAACAATCACGTTAATCAGTGTTGACAATGTGACTTTGACTGTTGTGTTCCATTGGGGTAGGTCAATGTTGGGTACATGCGCAGAAGACGAATGAGCAGTCTATCTCATGTTTAGTCTATGATTTCAACATTTACTCTGAAAGCTCAATCTTCTTTGCTATTGTGATGACCAATCTAAACCTAAAATTACATTTCTTACCTTACTACTTAATACGCATTTTCCTTAACCTAAATTTATGTCTATGAAATTTTTAATTGACAACATATAATCTCTTAATAGAATACAGTTATAAATATTTTTTAAACTAACATAATTATTTCTCTATAACATTATAAAAATTCATTCTACTATACTACTTTATGTATATTCGGTCTTCCTCAATGAAGTTTTTTCATTATCTTTCTCTTCCTTTCGTGTGACCATTCTCAAATTGTGTCTCCTTTTCCTCCCCATTTTCCTCGTACTGTGTATGCTGATGTACTATGAGCGCAAGGCTCCGAGACCACTCGTACAAGAGTGGTCTAAGTGCCATTTCACAAAAATGCAATTACCTCCACCCCTCCCCCAGTCTATGTACCCCCCCCCGAGGTGTGTATGATATGCAGTAAATGAGTTATTACATATCGCAATTACTTAGTACAAAAGCTAATTGCACGTCTGCACACTGCCGCGCCTCACTGGAGACAACTAAATTTGTGTATAACAACAGCATATTACCTTGGGTAGTATTATAAATTAGAAGATTGACACTAATTAACAAGATATTATTTATTCTTAACAGAGAACAATATGGAGTACATCTTATAACATCGAGAATAAAAACATACCAAGTTTGTTTATAAAATACAATAACTCATGTCAGCAATACAATTGACAAAGAGATATAGATATTTTTATAATAATTGATGTACTTAAACAGTTTTCACTTTTTCCTTTTCATTACATCTGCATTTTAAACTTTTTTCGTTTCTTTTTTCCCTTACAGTTCTCTTACCGTATTTCCCCAAGATTTTTTCCTGTATTGCTTTAAATCTAACCCTTGCCTAATCACCCTTCTCCCCTTAATGTGTATTTAAAATTGACCCACGCCTTTTTCTTATTTTTTGCACCAGTTTGATTATTTGTCCCTGTTGTTTCTCTGACCGTCAATAATTTAAAAATTACTTAATCCCTGATCATGTCTTGTATGATTTCCTTATTACTTAACTAAATATTTTCCCACTACCCTTTCAAACACTATATTCTCAATTGCATACAATATACTCTTATTATCTAATGATACGAAATCCTGTTTGCTCATTACATAATCTTTATATTTCTTTTCCCCATCTAATTTATTTACCATAACCTTATCATATTGTTAAAATTTTGTGTAATCTAACAATTTTTTCCATTCACTATGGTTTTGTTCACTACTTTTGAAAACTTTCTCTTGATTACTAAATATATCAGTTTGTTTTACTCCAACAGTCTGTATTTTCTCTTGATTACTAAATATATCAGTTTGTTTTACTCTAACAGTCTGTATTTTCTCTTGATTACTAAATATATCAGTTTGTTTTACTCTAACAGTCAGTATTTTCTCTTGATTACTAAATATATCAGTTTGTTTTACTCTAACAGTCAGTATTTTCTCTTGATTACTAAATATATCAGTTTGTTTTACTCTAACAGTCTGTATTTTCTCTTGATTACTAAATATATCAGTTTGTTTTACTCTAACAGTCTGTATTTGCTCTTGATTACTAAATATATCAGTTTGTTTTACTCTAACAGTCTGTATTTTTTTTTTAATAACCTTATTACCTGCTTCCATTTTTTCTTTCATTGTTTCAATTTTTTCTGGCATTGTTTTATATTTTTTCTAAGGTTTCCATTTTTTTTGCTTAGCTTCGAATTTTTCAAACATTAACCTGAACATTTTCTCCATTTTAATTGTTTGACTTTCTACTCTTGCCTCGGGAATTACTGTATAGTGTTTCCAAAGCCTAAAAACTATATTTTTTCCTCGTTACTTATCTTACCAGAAAGTTAAACAATTTTCTCTTAACCTATACTTACAAAAGTTCTCCTTCACACATGAAAAAAAAAAAAAATTCCTTGCATTAGCTCTGGCATTCCCTGAATCCCCCGATATCCCGAGTTGAGGAATAAACACAGCTTCTGTCACCACTTTTTTCAAAGTCATCAGCATATCTTGTGGCACTGCACCTCAGCTCTCACAACGTCTTGACTTGTAGCATCCACTCTCTCTTGGGTTTGGTTCCTCCCACTGCTGAAGAATGTATCTTCTGTCATTCTGGACAGTCTTGAATATCTTCCTTCAATCACACGCTGGGCTGCCAGCTGTTACATTTCAGTACAACGAGCAAATATTCACTTTGACACATTGGGCACTCTAATGTTAGGGATATTGTGTGTGAGGTTAGGGAAATGTCTAGCTGTACAACTGACGAGTGGTAGGACTGAAAAGGCAGTTGATGCACAATGGTGGGTGCGACAGCATGTAAATAAGCGAGAATGAATAAATAACAACACGTGGTGGCAGCGGTGTTATTTTCAGAGGCTATATAACTATCGCTATAGTTATTGGATTGATTGGCCTATTCTATAAGAAGTGGCAACGTGCATGGTGTCATATGAGTGCGGATGCGTCAAGAGTGATCACTAGTACCTGGTGTTTAAAGTTGTATACTAGTCGCCTGTAGGAATTATGGCGACTTCAGCACATTTCCAGATTGTGCCGCTGGAAAATTGGTGGAATGGACAAAGTGGATAAAACGGTTCGAAAGGTTCATAATAGGAACAGACCTGCACAACAAATCGGAGGATGTCCAGATTAACATGCTTATATATTGCATGGGGCCTGAAGCAGACGAGATGTTAAGAGTCTTTCTCATTGCCAGATGCTGAAGCCAAGAAATACAGTGTAGTGAAAAAATAATTCAATAATTTTTTCAAGGTAAAAAAAGTATTTACAAAAGAGCCAAGTTTTTCAAATGGCATCAACAGGAGGGGGAACCAGATGACGGTTTTATTAATGACGTTTTTAAGTTGGTTGAGTCGTGTGATTTGCGGGATCTCAAAGATGAGCTAATAATTACTGTGTTAGTTATAGGCGTGGCTGATGACAAGTTGTCTGAAGCACTGCAAATAGATCAAGATTTAACATCAGAAAGAACAATCAAACATATCCGGCAGGCAGAACTGGTACGACAACAACAGCAGTTAGCACGTGCAGAGACTGGTACAGTAGAGGTGGTGCAACACGCCAAGGGGCTGCATAACAAATGTGACAAGAGAGTCGCCACTAAAGTTGCAGAAGAGCGGCTACCACGAGAAGTAGGGGGTAGGGATGGTACCAACAGTAAAAATGTGGGTTCTAAATATTCCAGATGTGGAAACACACCAAGTCACCACTGGTCAAGTGCCCTGCCAACAAAGCAACATGTCATCACTGTGGAAGATTAGGACACTTCTGTGCACAAGGAGAAGTGCAGGAACTAGACGAGCAGCATCAAATCACATCACAGCAATCACAAGACTCTCATCAGAACTATTACATGGGAGAAATAGATCTAGAAGTTTGCTCTAACCCTTGGTACGTGCAACTGAAGTTGTCTGGAAGGGAAGTCTCTTTTAAAATAGAGACAGGAGCTGATGTTACAGTCATTGGGGAACACCTTTATCACAATCTCCAATTGAACAGGAAGAAAGTTATTCGGAACAGGCAAAAATAATAATGAAGTAGTTGGCTCTACCAGAGCAACATTAACATACAAAAACCGAGAGGTTATCCAAGAAATATTTGTAGGGCAACAGGTGCAATTACTGGATCGCCTTGCAATAAGAGCATTGGACATTGTTAATGTGATACAAGCAGATAAAGTCACGAGGGAAGAGTACAGCTCTAGTGGCAAGTTTTCACAGGTGTAATAAGGACTTGGGGAAATTCAAAAAAGAGTACCATATCCAGCTAAAGGAAAATGCCAGACCATATGCTGTTGTCGCACACCGGCAGGTACACTACCACTACGGAACGCGGTGGAGGAGGAGCTTGACAAAATGGTACCGGAGAATGTCATCACACCCATCAAAGAGCTGACGGAGTTGTGTGCACCGATGGTACTGGTACCTAAGAAGGATGGTTTGGTATGCATTTGCGTGGACTTTACCGAGCTTAATAGGTTTATATATAAGAAGCTACTCTGGTTACCGTCGGTGGAAGAGTTGCTGGCACAGCTTTAAGATGCCAAATAGTTTTCTGCGTTGGATGCATCCAGTTGGGTTTTGGCAAATTCCGTTAACAAATGACAGTGCACCACTCACAATGTTTATCACCCCGTTCGGACGTTACTATTTCAGTTGCCTACCATTTGGAGTCAACTATACAACTGGTGAGTGGTAGGACTGAAAAGGCAGTTGATGCACAATGGTGGGCGCGAGAGCATGTAAGTAAGTGAGAACGAATAAATAATAACACAGATACCATTTTCAGTTGGATCATAAATGTGACATTCTCAGCTTTGCAAATCTTTTTTTTTTTTGTATTATTACATTTTTTTGTTCAGTATATTCATCAAATTGTTCATAAAAGTTTTTTTTTTTTTTTTTTTTTTTTTTTTTTTTTTTTTTTTTTTTTTTTTTCAAACATAAAATATTTATTACCATTCTTTCATCTTATAATCATCATAAACCATTATTCACATTCAAACATAGTAAAATTAATACTCTCTAAACAAATTAAATTTGTAACACTTGTCTTCAATTATTAATACTCAAACCTTTAAACATCTTGCAGAAACTTCTTATTATTTACATCATTAAAATTTAATTTTAGTAAATACACATCCATCAAGGGTGTGGTGAGAATTGATTCTAAAAGAAACTTTCGTTTTAATTTTCATCTGCCTTATTTATGTTGTATCATGTCCTCTGATTGGCTGTTGCCTGACCATGACACGTTTCACCGCCAGTCGGCAATGACAAGACGAGAGACATTCACGATAGTTTTATGTTAAGTTAACACTTAATTACTTCATACCCTCTTCGAAGAAATTAAAAATAAACATTAATTGGCAAAGCAAGATCCTCCGTCCGACACAGGGCGCTAAGAGTGCTGATTACCCTCCTGAGTCCTAATTATAACCCTTCGGCGGTGTATTCTCTTCTCTTAATGTTTGTTTCTGCCTGGCTGATCGTAGTTTGCCTACGTTGGAGTGGTTTAGTGGGTGTCCCCTAGTGGAAGAGTTATTTCAGAGCAGAGGGCAATCAAACCCCAAGGTGATTCAATTTGCAAGTGTCTCCCGCCCAGGGAGTGCAATTTCATTTACCAAGAAGGCAACCAATAAACTGGACTCCAGCTGTCCCATATCGTTTAGGAATTATCAGGGTCCGCAGTTGGTAGTGACTTTTTCAATATATGGAGTGTGCTCATATTACGTGGTGGAGTGTTCTTTTACTGAGTTAGGGGTTGGCACAGTTGTGATGGGTGAGATTTTAGCTGGCTGGTAATAACTTACGTGTTCATAATCAGGCCACGGCCAACAGATGCCCAGATATGCATCCAATTCCGATTTATGGTCACACGCGACTATTGGTGAGATGGGACATGGGGTGACCTCAGGTACTGGAGATGGGGGTGTGCCGTTGCGAGTGTAAACCACTAGCAGAGTAATATTTGGTTTTGGGAATTCTCGCTGTAGAGCTTGTCGCTCTCTACGTCTGTTTTTACTGGGTATTCCACCTCCTTTCCTATTCATTTGAATTTAAGAGAGAATAATACGGTAGTGAATTAAAACCTTAATGCCTCTCAACACAATAGTCCAATTCGCTTTCCCCTTTCTGCTGCTGTGCAGTCCTATGGGTAATGTGTTTTCCAGACACATCCAATGCACTGACGGATTTACTGGAAGACATGATACAGAATATGATTTACTGGAAGACACCTAAGACTCATAACAAATAAAATGGTACCCAAACTATAAAGTATATATGAGGTAAATTGTTTTCAAATAGATGTTGTGAACCCTTTTTATGGAAATCAGGTGTACTGAGCTATAGATTCAGACGATGCAGCTTTCTAATGTGCTTTTCAGTGACAAATTATTTGATTTTATGATACATCACCAGTTCACCTAGTATCTGAGAGAATCGTGAACATGTAGAAAACTCTAGAAATCATCAGTAAATTTCAAGTCTTTCAGTATATTGTTGTATATAAAAATTATGTAATGAATTCTTTTGGAAACTGATTTATTTATAAGTAGTAATTGGTTAATGTGAAAAAATGTAGTATTTATTTACTGATAATATTATAACCTCGCAACATGGAAATTAAAAAATGAATGAAAGATAAAAATGTACTTGTGATTTTAATTTTGCCCTACATCTAATAATGATGAATGACTTTATCTCTTATTTTATAGTGACCATAGGTTGAATATATAAGAAACTTTGTAAATAATATTTATCGTGTTTTATCAAACAATGAGAGGCTTATAAGATTGCTTTCCTTTATGTGCTCATGTGTGTGTGTATGTTTGTGTGTGCATTGCGTGCGTGTTTTTTTGTGTGTGTGCGCACGTGTGTACGTGTGTGTGTCAATTCACATTTTCCCATATTCTAATACAATATGTTCTTACATCAGCACCGCAGATACTCATATTACTGAAAGAGAAGTTAAGAGGAAAGTATAGAAAGTTCAAACAGTTTTGATATCTTCACACTAGCGATGGTGTTCGACTTGAAGTTTTCAGCTGTAAAGATGGCAATATGGTTGAACATAATAGGTGAAGAAGCAGTTGTGTTATCTAGTACCTTTGACCTGTTGGAAGCTGAACGGCAGGATTTCGATAAGGTAATGGAAGCCTTTGAAGACTATTGTAACCCTCTAAAAAACACTGTATTTAAACCTCATATGTTAAACTGTTGCTCACAGAAAGCAGGGGTACCGTTTGACTGGTTTTTATGGGACATAAAAAAAACTGGTCAAAAACTGTAAATTTAAGGACCATAATGACTGTGTTGTACAGGTTCAAGTTGTTCTAGGTATTCAGGACAAGTTTCTGCAGGAGCTTTTTCTGTGAGAACCAGATTTATGTTTATCAAAGGCAATGGAACAGTGTGGGGTTTTCTAGTTGGGTGAGCAGCGTGCAGACGTGGTACAACGTAAGGTTGTTAATTCAGTTATGTGGTGAGTGGACACCTCGAATGCTGAGCTTCCATGCGAGGGGAAAGTGGTTGAAGCAGTATAGGAAAACCAAAAACTAGAACTTACTGAACACAAGTAGACAACCAAAGGAAATTTTAAGTGTCGGTGCCTGGCTTTTGGGAAAGTTTGCTATAAATGTAAACAGTTGAATCACTTTGCAATCTTCTGCACCAACCAAGTAGAAGAAGTTAAGTTGACAGATAGAAACCGGGAAGGTACAGTCTAAATACACCTCTGGAGTGGAAAGTGGAAAGCCAGGTCGGAAGGAGTGATCCAGGAAATTAGGATGGAAGGCAAGACTGTGAATTCCAAGCTTGATACTGGCTCTGAGGCAAATATTATACAGCAGTGCATTGTGAGGCAGGTGGCCAACACAAGTCAACCAACCTAACATAATCTAGGAACGGTTTGGTGGTAACAGAGTGAGACCGATGGGCGTTATCAAGTTGATGTGCAGTATAAACAAAGCTGACAGTGGCCACAAGTGGTTGCAGTTTGTTGTTGTGGAAGATGGCGACTCTAGAATGCCTATTCTAGGACTGCAAGGTTGTATCTTTTTTAATCTGGTTTCCCACTATTTTGTGTACAACACATACAAGTGTGATCTGTCAGAAGATAGGTTTAAAGCAGAGTTTTCAGATCTGTTTCGGGGAATAGGGTGTATTCCCAACAAGTGCAGCCTGATTGTTGATAAATCAGTCCTGCCTTGCCAGTTGCCTTTTGTGTCCAATAAGTGTGCCTTTTGCATTGAGGACAGACAGCTGGATGTTATTGCTAAAGTGGACCAACCGTGCGGATGGGTCCGTAATTTAACAGTAATAGAGAAGCCAGACAAGTCACTAAGACTCTGCTTAGGCTCAGTGGAACTAAACAAAGTAATATGAAGGAATATTAGATGACACTGACTCTAGAGGAACTGAATTGTTGGTTGAATAATATGGCCATTTTCACTGTGTTAGATTTAAGGATTGATTTTATCATGTGGAGCTGGATGAACCATCGAGCCAGTTCTGTACATTCAGTACACCATTTCGTTGTTACAAGTTTCTTAGACTCTCCCTTTGGCGTGGCAAGTGCACCGGAAATCTTTCAATAAGTGAATACATAAGACTTTGGTAACATTCTATGTCCAATTGTTTACTTTGACGACCTATTGATTGCAACTGAAAGTGAACATGAACATGATATTGTTTTGCTCCAAGTGGAACAGAGAGCTAGGGAACTGAATGTTAACATCAACGGAAACAAAATTCTGTTTAAATAGGATGAAGTCACGTATTTTGTATATGTATTCTCTAAAAATAGGATGAAACCAGGTACAAGCAGTCCTAGCTCTATCAACACCTACTAACTAGGTTGAGCTTCAGAGAGCGTTGGGGTTCGTGAGTTACGAACGGAAGTTTTTACAGAATTTAGCCAGCATTGTTGCTCCTCTGAGGGACCTCTTGAAAGACAACAGAGAGTGGCAGTGGTTGCTCGTGCACACTGAAGTCTTGCAACAAGTCAAGGAGTTGGTCAACAAGGAACCGGTTCTGGAACTGTATCATCTCACCAAGGAGCTGCATCAAAAGATGGGCTGGAGTGCTGCTTGATGTGTGGTAGTCAGCCAATCATCTACACATCACGAAAACTGTCGCCAGCTGAAAAGAACTACGCACCACAAGTGAAGAAGGAGATGCTGAGCATAGTGTTTGCAGCCAAACGGATTCACCATTACATATATGGGAGACATGTCACAGTGTACACTGATCACAAACCACTGGTCCCGGTGTTCAACAAGAACATTGCAGATGTTTACTCAGTCCGACTACAGCAAATGAAGATTACACTGTTATGCTATACGTTATCTGTGGAGTATCTGCCAGACTGGGATTGCAGTGATGAACAGGTGGCCACTGAGATGGATCATCTAGTGAGCGTGTGCGACACTGTTCAGGTGTCATCAACGAGAAAGAATGAGTTCAGGCAGGAAACAGCTATGGATGCAGCGCTATATGAAGTCGTGCATTACTGCCAGACAGGGTGGTCAGAGCACAAAAAGCAGGTTGGCCAGCAGGCTCAAGTGTACTTTGGGCAATACCACAGGTTGCATGTTGACAAGGGCTTTATGATTTTGAATGACCAGGTCGTGGTACTGCCAAAAATGAGGCAGCAAATGCTTGCCTTACTCCACGAGAGCCACTTAGGCATCGAGAGGACCAAGCCACGGCCCAGGCAAATACTATATTCGCCCAATGTATCAGTGGACATTGAGTTTTTGTGACGCTAAATCCCTTCTATGCCTTTTTAATTAATAGGGGTGGCCGAAGCTTTTCATTTTATAAGCTGAATCAAAGATTTTTGTACCTTCGGCTTCATCTTAGAATTAAAAAATCTTCAAGTGAAAAGTCAAAGA